>JAWNKY010003059.1:0-600000 GCA_035041765.1 Drosophila algonquin
TCTCGACTGTTTATCGTGGGTTCGTAGACCCGTTGGGCGCCAATTAAATAATTAGTGTTCCCGATCGGTGATACCGTGGCAGGGCCGACGGCAATGAAACTCGCGGTGTATTTTTTATCGTATATTTTCCGGCTCAACTGGCTCGGTTGATATTGAGAATAAATCTGATTAAACCTAAAGATACAGAAATACAATTTTACTTAAAACTGCCCACCCTTGCGGCAACGCTGCTTGGGCAGCGGGCCGACGTTTTGCACCGTCAGCGCCTCGTGCAGACCATCAGCTCCACAGCGGATGCTTATCAGCAGCGAAATATGATCCGCCGGCCACTCGAGTGCAGGCCAACGGCTCCTAAGCAGAAGCTCGTGCGACAATGTAGTCGCTGCCCCCACTCCTCGAGTGCGGTATCAGCATTCTTCCGTTTCGGAATTCTGCCGATACCCTGCAGCCGGTGGGGAGTGTTAACTTGTATAACGGCACTGTAAACTGAATAGCTACAGTGCAAAGAGAGTCCCAATTCTCATATTCATCTTTGAAAACTAAATTCGCCTTATACAAGGCACAGTTCATTTTAAGGAAAATCATAAAATTAATTTTCTACTTACAATAGCTGAAGAGACCATTTGGTCTGTAAAGTTTGTGTTAAATTGTATAGCCTTTCCGACTACTTTATGATTTCGCCTTAACAATTCAGTGTCTAGTACGAGCTCCGTGGGATTTGTACGGCGTTCTGCCTGTCCCTTTGCAATTTCGTTTGATTTTTTAATAATAGTTTCTATAGCCAATATTGAGTCGTCGAATCTTTTATTTTCAATTTGTTGCTCTGGTTCAAATAAAATGTTATTTCATATATACATATACATATATATATATTTCATATGTTATATTTAACATTACTATTACTTACCAATCTCAATGTTTCGTTCGATCAGATGTTGTAAACGCAAAATACGAACGTCCTGTTCTTTATCTTTTTGAGATTCCATACTTTGAAACACAGCTGACCAATATTTATGGATGTATATGGCGTTATACATAACGATTCTATCAATGTTTTTTATTATAACAGACTAGAAATACTAGAATGTTCGTCTGCGTTAGGTGTGCGATATTTTGAAACAGTAGAAAATAAAACACAAAAGGTTTTTATATAATTTAATTTAGTGAGAACAGGCTTTTTCACAGTCCTACATCCATTTCGAGTATGATCCGTATGGGTTTGCAGTTTCGAAATTTCCCAGTTATATCCTGTTCCCACAGACGATCATCCACCATCCATTTCGTGGATGGTCCGTACGGTTTTGCAGTTTCGAAATTTCTAATAGCCTATTCACACTGAGCACCGTTTACCGTCTATTTCCTAGACGGTGCGTAAGGTTTTGTCGTTTCGAAAATTTCCCAGTTAGTTCCACCGTCTATTTTGAATGTTCCTAAGCCGCACGTTTCTATGAGATATTTAGCCGATGGTTTTCACAACCACATTCAATTACGGCTCTTACCCCATTTCTACCCACTTTCCCTTCGCTTTTTGTAGAGTATTTTTGCAGATACTTGTTAATTAATTGAATAAATAAATAAATATTAATCATCAGGCCAGAAGTAGGGTATACAAATGTCGATAATCTGTAATTATATTATTGATGTGCAGATAATGTGTAGTTACCGTGTAGTTGCCATGTGAGAAAAGGGACTTCTTTGTTGACCTTCCTTGTTTAAACCTTATTTTAGACCGAATCCAATAGGTGCATTTTGTTTTAATTGGTTAATCTTCTAGATAGTTGATTCATCAATCGTACAAAATTATGAGTTCAGGCCTGAGGGTCTTAGTTAACTAGGTATATTAAACAGAATATCAAAATCAAGTAATATGATTTTCGCCGGTATTTTTACGGTATATTTTCAAAATGAGACCGTAGTTTTCGGTATATTATGATGGTCGTACGGTATATTTTATCGATAATTCCGCGGTCACACTGCCCCCCCTTCCGTTTTCAACCAGCAAGTTGCCTGGTTCAGCGCTGCTCAAAATATTTGACTATCTCGACCAGAGAAATTGCTAAATAATGGTAAGTAGCCACCCGCCAGCATGCCGACTGTTGTTCCGGGAAGTTTGGATACACGGAAAGGGCAAACTATACGAAACGCAGCGACGCACGTGTTGCGAGATTCAACATAACCTTACTGTAACAAATGTCTTCCACATCGACAGGCTGCTGCACCCAAGGACATTGAGAAGCCCCATGGCGGCGATTCTGCTTCAGTGCACCGCATCCGCATCACCCTGACCTCCAGGAACGTGCGTTCTCTGGAGAATGTGTGCCGTGACTTGATCAACGGTGCCAAGAACCAGAATCTGCGTGTCAAGGTGAGTCGTCGTGCCCATAGCACACAATATAAATCTGCATTTACCTGGAGGCTTTGTGTTCCGCCAGACGCTTAGCCTAGTCTTTAATAAATGCTATAGAAAAATGCTTGAATCGGACATTATTCCCACATTGACTTTCAACAGTGCGGGAATATTATATGGTCCAAGCGATACTATAATTGACTAAAATCCTATCGAGGAGTGAGCTAATGGCGTACTGTACTTTATCCATTTTAGGGCCCCGTACGCATGCCAACCAAGGTCCTGCGCATCACCACCCGTAAGACTCCTTGCGGTGAGGGTTCCAAGACTTGGGATCGTTTCCAGGTGAGTTCTCCATACAACATTTATTTCCACATTAATGGACAGATCTGATATCGTGGTTCGGTATTTTACCTGCCGTTGTACAGTATCATGTACGGTCTGCCCAGACTAAACGTGTTCTCATAGTCCTCATTGCTGATTTTCCTCACAATTTGGCTCTCCGAATTCGACAATCCCTGAAGCTAAAAAACCAAGACTCGCCACTACTGCGACCTATCATTAATTCGAATCTCTATTTTCGCCGTCTTTCAGATGAGAATCCACAAGCGTATCATCGACTTGCATTCCCCATCTGAGATCGTCAAGAAGATCACGTCGATCAACATCGAGCCCGGCGTAGAGGTTGAGGTTACCATTGCCAACTAAGAACGGCTGATGTCCTTTTTCTACAAGTGAAAAAGTTTTCAAATAAAATCGAAAACTTTTCTTAAATTATCCTTCTGTGAACTTTATTGCAAATGGTTTTTGTGCGAATTTCATAGGGGAAATGCATGTGTACTGGAATGTTTCTAAGGCTCTGCAAATGGGCTGACGACAGTCTTAATAGTAGTCTGGTACCGGAGCGCAAGCAATCTTGACAAAGTCTGCGTATCGCACGCTGCTATTGCTGTTGACATTAGCCTCGCGGAAGATATTGTCCACCTCGCGCATTGAGAGGCCCTCGCCCCAGTTTTGGAGTAGATTACGCAGCTGCCGGGCAGATATGGTGCCCTTGTTCTGTGGATCGGCTGCCTTGAAGGCGGCAATGACCTCGTCCGGCAGACTTTCCACCTTAGAATGCTGGTGCATAATGTCTAGAAAGTCGGCGAAGCTCATTTTTCCATTCTTCTGCTTCAAATATGAAACCAGTTCTTGGATTGTTGGCGACAGACCGAGCGATCGCATGATTACCTAGAACAAGGCATTGTCGTTAAAGTGTGTGTGCTGTGCATGCATGAATAACGCTTACAGTTAGTTCGTCCAGATTGTTGATTTGGCCCGAACGGGCGAATAGATAAAAGCACTCGCGGAACTCTGCATTGGAGATAAGAAATGTTTTTAGAATGAAATCATCAGTGCGTAGCAGGAATAATTACCATCTATATCCTGCTCTTTGAAGTAACGTGCCTATAGAGAATATATAGAATAGAAAGTTGAATAAAAAGAAATGGCTAATGGGAGCAGCCAAGTGGAAAGTTCCCCTTCCCCTTTTTGGAACATTTTGCGGAACTACGACTTACCATATCGAAAGTCTTTTACTACACTAACAAATTGAAAAACTATAAACAAATAAGGTACAACACAATGAATGGACGGAAAATGAAAATAAATACAAAAAATGCAACGAAATAATCAAACAGAACAGGTAGCCAGTGTGACCGCGGAATAAACCGTAAAACCATCAGAAATATACCGAAAACTACGGTCTCATTTAAAAAATATACCACAAAATACCGACTAAAATCATATTCCTTGATTTTGATATTCTGTTTGAAATTACTAGCTGAATGGGATACTAAGCCCTGAAAAAACAATTTTAACTGATAGATGAATCAATTGTCTAGAAGATTGACTAGTTTGAAGGACCCACCTTTATTGGATTGTTTAGAAAATAGGGATTGAACAAAAAAGATCAAACAAAAATTATAAACAAAGCGGTAAAAACTTTTTTTTGAAATTGAGTCGATTCTATGATTCTTGTTTTAAAATAAAATCAAAGTATGTTGTTACCAGCTAGAAAATCCCCACTTCGCTCAGCTCTCTTTGCGGTGATTTACTCTTTTATATTCTTTACGAGGGCTGTGACCTCATATTATCTTATCCCGCCAACTTGTTGCATCTTATAATCGGACAATCCGTCGATTAACTGTATCTACAACACAGTTTTTTGGCTTAACATTTATATTAATGTTTGTGCTAATAAACACAGTTTAACAATCTTAACATCTAAAGATAAAATCGGACTAATTAAAGTGTATTCCGTTTAGGTTAAAGGCCCGCAGGAGACGCATGAAATCATCTATGTCCATAGATCTCGCACGTACCGTAGCCATTTCCAGTTCCTCTAGAATACCGATGACCTTTTCCTGCATGTTGAAGCCCTCTTCAAGGGGCTGAAAGATACAAATGATAATGAATGGAGATATATCTTTTTAGTAGAATGATTGCCACTTACCTCGTTCCTAAGCGAGCGATACACTTTGTAATTCTTTTCGAGCATTTCAATCACGGAGCTCACTTTGAAGGTGGCAGCGAGAGTCTTGTTTTTGCGCAAGAAGGCAATACGGGTAAGACCGTCCCATTCGGTAAAGTTGACCGGGGGTGGGGGGTTCTTGGGTTCCAGGCGCACCACACTCGACTCCACCTTTGGCGGCGGCCTGAAGTTATTCTTGCCCACCTTCATGAGCATGTCCACACGGGCCAGTAGTTGTGTATTGATGCTCAAGCGGCAGTACAGCTTGTCGCCCGGCTTGGCCACCAGACGCTGGGCGAACTCGCGTTGGAACATGAGCACGGCACAGCGGAAGATTGGCCGGTGCAGCAGGAGCTTGAATATCAGCGGCGAACTGATTTGGTAGGGCACGTTGGCAATGCAAAGGTCGAAAAAGGGCAGCTCCGCCTTCAGGAAATCACCAATGAGCACCTGCAGCTTGGGTTGCATCGGAGTGGCCTGCACACGTTTCTGCAACTCGGCGGCCAGGCGTGTGTCAATTTCACAAGCAATCACCTTCTTGGCCTTCTCCAGCATGCGGACGGTCATGTTTCCCGTACCGGGACCGATTTCCAGCACCACATCTGTGGGTCTCAGAGCAGCCTTCTCCAGCATAGTGGTTATCACCAAAGGGTTCTTTAAAATATGCTGTCCAAAATCCTTGTTGAATACGATTCCTGCCATGAAATACGGTTAGAACTGAAATTGGTTGTTTTTTTCACAAATTTAACGTACCTTGCTTTTGCACTTCATTGTGAACGCGGCTCTTCTTCTCTGTCTTTACTTTTGGCATTGTTTAAACTTTTGGTTTTGCTTTGAAGGAATAAATTGTCTTGCCCGAAATCGTGTTTTGTTTTGGTTTAAAAATCCACATGTTCCAATGAACCACAGGGCAGCTTGAAAAAATATATCAATATTTTTGTGCGATAAATTAGTGATCACCTAACTATTTTAGCTAGTTATTCAGTTCCAAAAATGTTTGTGTCGACAGAAATTAGACTATATTTTGCTCGGTGATTAAATGTGCATTCTCGGAAAATTATGATCTGATCTGACTTCCTAGCTCAAATATACATAAGGTCATTGAAGTTCAAAATTATTCGATTTCGCCTTACCCTATGAACAATTATACCCTTTAAATCATTCGAAAATGCCGCCATAAAATCGAATCGAAATCAGCTGTTTTGCAGCCGCATTTTTTGTTTAGATTCGTGAATATTTAGCAGCGATGTCGGAGGCCGAGGAAAAGTGTCATTTGTAAGTAGGGAAACCGCTGTTAAGATTTTTTATTTATATTTAACCTCCCTTCTAGTTGCCATGCAGTGCCTTTCAAGTACAGCTGCCCCAAGTGCAATGCGCTGTACTGCAGTGTGGCGTGCTACAAGTCCCAGGCACATCTCAAATGTTCCGAGGAGTTCTACAAATCCTGCATACAAGACGAGCTAGCCGGTGCGACAACGGCACCAGAAAGCCAGCAGGAAATGAGAAAGATCTACGACATACTGAAGCGAATGCGGGAAACGGACGCTGGTTTTAATCCCAAAGATTTTGACGCAGATGGACTGGACAATCCGCTGGGTTCAGACAATGAGGAAGGACAAGAAGATGAAGATGAGGAAGAACTTGGCGATGAAACAGAACAAGCCTTTGAAGAGGAAGTGGAGGAGGACATCGCTGCGCGCCTGAAGGGTATTGACATCAACGACGCCGATGAGGTTTGGAGCCGCCTGACAGAGGAAGAACAAGCCGAGTTCCAGAAGCTAATTGCCAGCGGTGACATCATGAAGCTCATGCCAGACTACAAGCCGTGGTGGGGCAAGGCTAAGAACTCCAAGATTGTTGAAATTCCTGCACCAGGCGAAGCAAAAAAGCAAGATGACTCCACCCCCGAAATCCATGAGAATATACCAAAGTTCTCGGATATTTGCCAGAAGACGCCCTCACCCTGTCTCCACTACAACCTGTGGAACATATTGAGTGCCTATGCGTGCGTGGCCCGGTACTACGCCGGCGAGCATCGAACCAATGCCACCGAGGCTGTCGCCCATCTAGTGAATCTCAGCGCAACCCTCAAGTACGGCACCAACTTCGAGGACGCTGAAGACGCCATCATCTCTGTGGAAATGGAGGCCATCACGACGGGCAATGGGCCGGCGGGTGCTGCAGCAGTGGGCAGTGCTAGTGTGGGCACAAACTTCTTCGTCGAAAGCCGGGAGCAGTTGAAGCTGGATGCCCGTCAGCTTATGGCCACGCGGGACCACAAATTGGCCGCCCTTAGCGACATCTTGCGCCTGCTGCAGCAAAGCAAGGCGCTGATCAGCCGGAAGTCATCGCAGGAGGCCGGGTTCCAGAAACTTTTTGCCCTGGCCAGCGGCAGTGTGGAGCTGAATCGAAGCAAAGTGTCGCAGTTGGCGAAAAAAGTCGAGTTTCTGTTGTCGTATGTCAACATGGAGGAGGTTCTCTGAAATCACCGTCAAAATAAACTTATAAACATTCGTATTAAAAATTTTGATTCATTTTTTGTTTGGCTAAATTTGTATTCCTGCGTTATAATGGACCGTATCCTTTCATTTGGCGTCCATAGTATGGTGCAATGCCTAATGTTCATGATTGTAAGTAGAACCATTGAAAATCTTTGAAAGTTGTTCTGCTAAATTCAAGTAAAGCACTTATGTTGACTAAAAATTAATTAATTAGTAGCACCATATGCCAATTCTTTATATTTTAAATTTTGGTAGGTGCTCATTTGGGACCGCGGAACTAGTTACCAATGTATCGATAGCTATCCCGAACGAACCATTCAAAGAATGGTCAAGTTCATATTCCACTACACTTGAAGTGAAGACCGGGAGACCAATCTAGTAAATTACTGGCAGAAATAAAAGCCTTATTGCAGAAGCTTATAGCAAATAAGAAGCATCAGAGAAACGTCTGAATAACGTGCGTTTTATGAATCAACGGTGCTCGTTGGTCTTTACTTGAAGCTTAGTGGAATACGACCATAATCAGTGTGACGTGACCGGATAAAATGATGTGCTCAGGGCTGAATATCCTAGTTATCTAATTTAATATCACTTATTAAACCGAACATCAAACACAAATATAAGCAGAGCGGTCCAAGTTATCGGTGTACCGAAAAACGCGTTTATCACACATAAACATCGATAAGTGCCTGTGCATCGATAAGATACATATAAGAATCAAAATTAGCAGTCACACTGGCACCATAGTTTTTTTAGTTGGCGACTCGTACTAGTGCTTTTTACGCTATTTTGTTATTTGGTAGGTCTTCGAACTTGTCCTAAAACAGGGCATCTTGTGTCAGCGCCTGTCCCGTGTGCTTAATTAATTGAAATGCGCACACAATAAGCAAAAACAAGAGTGACAAAACGGACTTGGAACTCATGTAAACGCATACGGTTTGCTTTGGGTGTAGCGGAATTTCAATGCGTGTGCCCGTGGATGTGTGTGTGTGCGCTATGGTGGTGTGTGCATAGGTGTGAGTCTGGCAACAACAAAATCCCATCGGCCAGCAAGTGTTCTTCGTACGCTTCGCTTGTTAATAATTAAAGCAAAAAAGGAAACAATTTGCAGTGCGCACAGAGGAGATCTCTCTACCTCTCTCTCTCTCGGCGTGGCCTTATGTAAGCTGCCTGGATAGCAATGCAAATATTTACTGTTAATAGGCCCAAAAAAAAAAACACCCAACGAGAAGTTCAATCTTTAAGATAAACGAGTTTCGCTTATCTCGCTGTGTGTGTGTGTGTGTGCTGTGCTGTGCTGCTTATCTATCTCCACAAATATGCGAAGTATGCGTCAACCTGTTTCGTATACTTTCTGTTGGAAATTTCTACTACTCCAGGCGCTGTCGCTGCAGCGGCAGATCCCAAATACCTCGCCAAACCAATGCTAAATAAGTAGTAGTTATGACTGCATGCAGCTAAATTTATAACCGCGCAAGCGAATCACCTGAAAAACCTGATGGAAATACTATAAAACAAACACCGTAAGCGATACCCATCGCGAAGCGACGGATGGCAATGACAACAAATATGTGGCTTGGCTATAGATGACGCCCAAAATCAAAGACATGTCAGACGTGTCATCAGTTTAGTGTGTGTGTGTGTGTGTGAGCGATTAAATTTCCTATTCAATGATGCACAATGAATGCCCCCCTATATTATCCATGCTGGTCATTGGCTGATGATAACATAACAGCTACTTTAACAATCTGTTCATGTGTGTGTGTGTCATTGCTGCATTTGTTTACAAACAGCTGATCTGATGGACGGACGGACATACATGCTGGGAATCAAACTCCTCCCCATTGTCCACTGATAAGATAAGGAATTTCCCTAATATCAATATCAATTGTCTACTGAGACGTTATCGATGTTCTAGTATGCACGCAATGAGAATGGATTACGTAAAGTGGAGCACTATCAATGACTCACAAAAGTAAATGGTTTCTTATCAATAGGGTCGCCAGAAAAACCCATTCCAAAGGAATGCGTTCAAGAAATATCTTGGAGTACTTATAGTGTGACCGCGCAACGCAAAAGACTCGAAATTAAACCGCAATCAACTCCAAGGCTGATTCCGATTTGGGTTCTAGGTGGGTTAGAGTGGCCCGATCGCATTCCAGCACGTTGCCAATGGTCAACTCTCGTGTTCTGTTCTTGTTTACGCGTTACAAATGTCTTGTTTGCAATTTCAACAACCATTTGCCCTCGAATTTAGCGAATTAAGTGCTTACGAGTACTAGTTTTTGGCACTTTCTGCATTTTACGGTAATAATAAGACTTTCCAAACGAATTTCTGCGGTGTGTTTACACCGATTATATTTGTTGGAATAATCTCAAAATACTCTCCCAGCACTTATGTACGATATATGCAAATTTTCAGACTTGAACAATTAATATACAAAGCAATCTTCCCTATCCGTATATATGTAAGATACTGTTTAACAAACAATCGCAGCACACAGCAATTTGTTGGCCTGAGATAAACCTACAAGTTTTTCTTATAAACAAAGAACATGCTTGTTTTTACTGTTCTACGGATGATATTTATGGCCCAAGAGAGAAGGAGAGAGAGGAGGAGAGAGTACTTCTATTGACGTAACTCATATAATTTATGATTATATCGTTCTTCCCTCTGTCCGCCGCACGTTTCGCGTGTGGCACTTGTTGATTGATTCATTTGATTAATTTCTAATTTAATGGCCTCTTCCATTCCTCGAATGCGCAGGAAATGTCCCACCACAGCGATGATCAGCTCTTGCAGGCTGGAAGCGATTCCTTCTGGGAGCCCGGCAACTACAAACGCACCACCAAGCGCATCGAGGATGGCTACAAGTGAGTTCCGAATAAAGTATCTTCCCGTCCCCTTCCCACACCTATCCTCCCTCCCCTTCCCCAATGTTGCTCTGTCAACGGTTGTACCACAACAGTGGTGTTGGGTCATTGCCAGCAAAAATCAAGTGAAACCAGTTTTCATTGTTGCACCCCATGTGCAGAGTATTATCATTTTGTTCAGATGTTTGTGCCACAAAAGAAAGCAGAATCGTTGACAGCATAAAGTATATTTATATGTTTATTTATTTTTTTTTATTATTAGTCATATTCGAAATGTAAAACTTAAACTATCATAATGATGTGTAGCACTGCCATCGAAAGCCTTCGGCTAATGAACCTTCTATTTATATTCTAGGTCTGTCTGTCCTATGATGCACATTTATTCTTTCCCATTAAGCTATCATTAAAACGATCTCTTTTTGAAAAACTATGTAGTTACCTATCGAAGAAGAAAATTCCATATTGAAAGCAAAATTATAAAGAGTATAAAGGCTTCGGTGCTCCGAAGTTTGCCTTCCTGCATTGTTATTAATTTGACTTGATTTCTGTTCTCTCTCCCTCTCTCTTGCGCAGACTCTGCAATGACCTACAGCAACTGATTCAGGAGCGAGCCGACATCGAGAAGGGATATGCAAAAAGTTTGCGCGCCTGGTCAAAGAAATGGGGTGACTTCATTGAGAAAGGTAAGCGAACGCAGGCAGATCAGGTGGGATTGGGATTGCGACGAAGTGAAGTGGAGTGGAGTCACGATAGATTGTATTGGTGTGGTGTGCTGTGGGTGTTCTGTAGCTGTGAATGTGGAATGAGACATTCATCTTCTTCTCTCGCACTCTGTGTAGCCATGATATTTGTTTTACACATTCATTCACGCCCCGGTAGGCGGTGGAGACCCAGTGGAGCGCGCAAGTGACCCGCTGGCGGCTTTGACTACTGCGTCACGTTGTTGTCTTCCCACAGCTGACTCCTGCCCCTGCCCCTGCTTCCCGGCCCAATGGCTATCTGTGTTCCTATTTGCCACATTCTGTACATCATTCTGAGCATTGTTGTTGCCGTTGTGCGATAAGTGGCTTAAGCTATTAATGGGCTTTTTGTTGTTGTTACCTCGTTTTTTTTTTGTCCACTACCATCGACGGAGACGCTGATGGAAGCAGCGGCTGAGGCATTGCACAGTGGTATCAAATTGCCCGAACATCTTAAGGAAATATGTTAATAATGATCAAGATAGGGGAACATTTTAGCTACGAAGACTAGAATCTAAAGCCCTATTTCTTTTACTTATTCAATATATAAAATAGATGAGATTATTGACATTTATTGTAAGAATTTCCTGGAGATATCCCATGATTTATCACTGATTAAAAATCTAAAGTCTTTGATAATTTGATGTGAATAGACTTTTATAATAAGGGCTGGAATTATTGGAATTTTATGATTGTTTTCGATTAGGTTTCTTTGAGAAGGCAAGGCACGTCCTTGCTCCCACCTGACGCGGCATATTGATGCTCGTCTCGAGACGCACAAGCAAATGCTGCAAAAGCAACATTCATAGCGTGTACATGATGCAGAACATTGTTGCCCGGCTTCTTTTCAATTTAAAAACCTTCGCACTGCTGATCGAATAAATTCTTAAGGATATCTGACGGTTTCCATCACCAGAGCTACAATTTTATAAAAGATTGTTCATATTCTTTTGCTATTCCCAAAACTATTTCTAAACTCATAAATTGGGGTCCCTCTATCCATTTTTGATGGATATCCGGTACAGTGTGCGCTCGCTGTGCGCGCTTCTTCACGAAATGAAATCGAGTACAGCGTTTGCAAAGTTGGTAACCAACCGCTTTGCCTCATTGCTGGTGGCTATTGCTGTTTCTGTTGCTGTTGCTGTCCACTTTCACAGTAACCAGCAAAAGCCAATTGCAAAAGCGGCTACTTCTTCCACCGCCGCGCCGCCTACTCCCGTCCCGGGCACTTCCACACTGCCTACTCTTCTGCTGTCCCCACGTACACGTACCCGTACACGTATACGTATACGAGCGGAATTTGCCTAGTTTTGCGTCTAGCCAGAGTCAGAGGCAACGGATGCAGAGAGGCAGCGGAAGGGGCAGAAGCAGAAGCTCCAGCTAGTGCCCATCCAGACTAGACCAAACCGGCACCAAAGCGTCGCTTGAAATGGTTTCAAAAATCAATGCGACGGGGAAAATAGAACGAGTTATTTCTGTGTTAAGCGTCTCAATTTCTGTATATCTCTGAGTGTATGTGTGTGTGTAGTGGCAGAGGGGCTGGAGGCGGGTGGTGGCTGGGCATCCGATTGAGAATAGTCTGTCGTTAGTCAAACGAGTTTCGTGCATTTCCAATTATGAGACGAGCATCATATAAATTTTGATTACAGTTTGCGCTCTTTGTTAGCGCCCAATAAAAAATGCCAAATATGTCAGGTATTTTTGCGACCCACTCGGACACACACAAACACCACACACTGCACTCACATACGATCGCAAGAATCGTACAATCTGATATTCTTGAGAGCACGCTCCTCGACTCGCGACTGGCTTGGGTGTTTTGTGCGGTGATTAGATAAAACGTAGTAGTGCTCCCCATAGTAATGGTTCGTGTTCGGAACGCTGTAGGGGCGCCAGAGGGATGACGTCAACCGCAGGCGACAACTGTATAATCTATAAATAATTGGGGATCAGTTTGTGTAAGAGATATGTACGTACGGTTGATTGGTTGCAGGGCCGGAGTACGGCACCACCGAGGCGGCCTGGAAGGGCGTGCTGACGGAGTCGGAGCGCGTCTGCGATGTGCACATGAAGATCAAAGACAGCCTGTGCAACGATGTCAACACCTCGATCAAGACATGGCAGAAGGAGAACTACCATCACACACTCATGCAGATCAAGGAGCGCAAGGATATGGAAGACATGTTCAAGAAGGCCCAGAAACCGTGGGCCAAGCTGCTGGCCAAGGTCGAGAAGGCCAAGGCCGACTATCACTCGGCCTGCAAGACAGAGCGCAGTGCAACGAACCAAGAGCGCAATGCCAATGCCGACAGTTCGCTGTCTCCCGATCAGGTAAATACTCGGATATGAAAGCTAATCCTTGGAATATGTCAATGCTAATGGGATTTTGTTGCATCATTTGTTGCAGGTGAAAAAGATGCACGATCGCGTGCAAAAGACCAAAGATCAAGTGCAAAAGTGCCGCGAGAAGTATGAGCAAGCCATTTCCGAAATCACCAAATACAATTCGGTTTACATTGAGGACATGACATCTGTGTATGAAAAGTGCCAAACCATGGAGAAGACGCGGCTGCAATTCTTCAAGGACATATTGTTCAATGTGCACTCGAGTCTGGACCTCACCAAAGTGCAAAGGTTCGTTGCGACTTCTCCTTCCGCTCCCCGTTTGTGCGTGGCCTTATTGTAACTCCTTTTATTTGCAGCCTGCCCCAAATCTATGATGAATTCTATCATACGATCAACAATGCGGATCAGCAAAAGGATCTGAAGTGGTGGTCAAACAATCATGGTATTAACATGGCCATGAATTGGCCAATCTTTGTGGTAAGTTGTGTGCCCAGCGCTCTCGGTTGACTCCGTTTAATTGGCTCACTCTTTGGATGTTTAGGAATACACTGAGGAGTTCCGCGACATTGCCAAGGGCAACAAATCAAAAGAGGCACTTCCGGCGGCACCCATAACGCTCATCAATCAGCGACCTGTCGCCGAGGAGGGCATCCACGTAAGGCAAACCTATGAACTGTATTCATTCATTCATTAATCGTTGGTATCACATCACAGGAATACCACTCCACAAATAGTCTCAAGAAGAGCAACAGCGCCGGAGGCAGCGCTAGCAGCAGAGCGAGCGGCAAGAGCGAACAAGCGGCAACGCCATCTTCAGCCTCAGCAACAGAAACCAGAACGTCAGCGGCGGCAACCGCCGGCTCGGCGACAGCGGTGGTGGCAGCAACGGCAGCGTCAGCGGGAGCAGTAGCACCGAATCGCAATCCGAGCGTAACGTAAGTTGAAACATTTTGTATTGTTTTGAATAACGATACACCATGCAGCCAGGTCCCACAGCCATAAGTCGTTGAAGCGCTCATTTTCATTGAACTAATTGATTTCAATTCGTGTATATAACACAAACTCGTGCAGCAATGGCAACGGCAAAGTCGATTCGAATCCATTCGACGAGGAGGAGGAGTGGGATGAGGCCGACAACGTGCTGGTCGACAACGGTGAGCCGGGCGTGCCAGTCAAAGCGTTGTACGATTACGAGGGGGCTGAAAGTGATGAGCTCACATTCAAACAAGGTGCGTGAAGCCTTCCATCTGACCAGATCTGGTTCGTCTCTAATCTGGTTCCCTCTTTCACTCTCTCTCTCTCTCTCTCTCTCTCTTTGTATCTTTCTATGCGGCAGGCGATGTGTTTGAAAAGCTCGAAGATGAGGACGAGCAGGGCTGGTGCAAGGGACGCTTGAATGGGCGCGTTGGCTTATATCCGGCCAACTATGTGGAACTCTGTTCCGCGTAAGCGGAGAACTTTGACAGCGGATGGGCATCAGCAGCAGCAGCAGAAGCAGCAGCAGCAGCCGCGGCAGCCGAAGTCGTTAAACAGATATATGAATGATATATACCTACGTATATTTATATATAGAATAAAGCGAGGTTAGAGATGCATTACGGAATAATGCTTATACAGTAAAACAGTCGTTGATAAAAATATTATCATACATATGTATTAGAATTTGTTACGAGCAATCTGGCTCACACTTACTCGTATAGTGTGGCATTTAAGGTACGAGCATTAGGCATTGAATATTCATACAAGCAATGGCTATCCTACCAATCAAGAAACCAACAAACCTACCAATTAACTCACCAACCGTAGCAATGCGATTCGAGCAGAAAAACTTAGCTAAAATCGTCGGTCATCTGAACAATAAGTGTAAGCGTCAAATATATTGAAATGACATTACGAACTAAATGTATTATGTAGTTTATGCAAACTGAAAGTGAAATTATGTATGTATTTTTTTGTCAGGACGTGGTCGCATTTTTATCCCCTTGCTGGCTGCCGTTCGTTGCCTTTTGGTGGTCGTCCGGCCGCCAGCGAGTGGGAGCGACCGCCCTGCCAGATTTCGATATTGTACATGCATAGCATTTGTAATGCGTTTCTTGAACATTTTATTATTTATGAAGTTTTTGTGTATACATGCGTACATTATGAAATATTGTGTATACGTATATTATTGTACATGTACATTTTTAAATGACTTAAATTATTGAAATAAAACAAACAAAACAAGATATTCGCTGGCTCTAATCTAGTTAGGGAAAAGGTGTCAATTATTCACTCCTCGTAGTTTTCGTTCCGCTCTCTTGTGTTGGGAAAGATTTAAGTATTATATACTGATGCTAATTGAACTGTCATAAAAACAACAAAACGGTAGATGATCTGTGTGAGCGGACGGACGTACGGGTACAACGTCGTTGCTACAACAAATGTGTAAACAGCTCTTAAAACTACGGTTTTCACATTTATTAAACGTATAATTTATTCTTCCATACCTTAAGATTTACTATGAATAAAGTTAATACTAAGAATTAATAAATATTGAATGTGGGTAACTATTGAAAGGATATTGATATTTTAGCTATAAATTGTAATATTATCTATGTATACACCTTTCGTTTCCAGTAGAAATGTAGATGCTTCTATGGACATCACTGCAATAACATTTTCAGCCATAATGATCATTTAACGTCTCATCGAGGGGCTTGTATTAAGGAAATATGTAGCTTGTAATAAAAAATCTTCTGTGTTTGCTTTAACATCATGCGTTTTTTCGTTTCCCACATATCATTGTATTTATTATTTATGTAAATTATTTATGTAACATAATTATGACAATGAAAACAGTTAAAAAATGTTCTAAGTTCAGGTGATGGTAAATATGAAGTGCAGGAACATACATATATATCAAACTTAACGCTTCCCTAGATGACATAAAATCAAATTTAAATTTAGAAATAAGCACAATATTTTCTCCTTCAGGATGCTCTTAACTCAATCTTTGCTATAAAAATACCTAATCCCTCATTATGGCCTAAGCATAAAATTATATAAGAAGTTCTTCATAAAGATTCCAACCACAGTCCCTATATTACCGGCCCTGATACTTAAGAAAACTAAATAATCCTTTTTGCATTCACTACCAGAACTTACGCAGGCTGTTAGGCAAATTGTGTCAACTACATACGAGGATCTTTTTTAGAATTTATCATAGGCGTTGTTCCCGTTCAACAATATCCATGGGATTGACATCAGGATGCCAGTCATGATGCTCACCTGTTGCTACCTAGATTGACAATGATTTTATGATTAAATTAAAGAAATTAAAAATGTTAGAGATAGACTTATTGACCTTATGTTCGTTATTGATGCTTTTCTAGCCACGATAGCCAGAGTAAGTCCAATATCACTTGCTGATCCAACTCTATCTATATCCCTTGAGTGTGTCCGATCCAATTGTTCTAACATTTCCATGGCTCCTAGCATAAAGTGTTTTCGCAAAACTAACTTTTCTGAGTTTAATCTTCATCTCATGTTGATTGGTCGTTTTTCCTGTTTTATCGAGCATCGACGAAACGGTCAATTCATTTTATAACACTATTAACTTCGCCCATAATACATTTGTTTCGGAAATCAATGTATCTAAATCCAAGCCTCCCTGGTTTTCCAGAACGTTGCCTTACTTAAAGAATAGATAATCAAAGCTCCATGTCTGTCTTCGCACAGTATTCCTCCGCTCGTTCTCAATTCTGTAATTCTGTAGTCTGTGTTATAATAAATACCTTTCCCCCTGAAGAAGAAATTTCCTTCCTTTTCGTTCGTTGACTCTAAACATAATGCACTTCCACCATCCCCGGTACCACCGCAGAATATGTAATGGGGTCAAAGTTGGGGTCTAGTTTAAGGCGTGCGTGCAAAATCCCATCAGAGTAGGGAAGGTTGCATCATCATCATACATTTGTGTAGTAGAGTAGAGGATGATATAGCTTGAGGAAGGTCATCCACAAATAAAACACAAGCGGACAGAGTGTCTGACAAGTGACTGATTAATTAACAAAAAACGTGTGCGGTAAGAATATGGTTGGATACGACGAAGATTTTTTGGGAAACCTAATAGAGACAGCTTCTCAATTACACTAGTCAACATAACATTTCCGCTATGGCTCAAAATTGGTTTTTTCTGACAGATTTGGAGATTTAAAATTTGTTTAAGAATAGTGGTTACGGAGATAAATAGTTGAATTTTGTAGTAGTTAGCAAAGTACGCATTAAATTCCGCGGTTCATTATGGTAGACAGCTCGAGAAGGTTAGTCTATGTTGATCGATCGATGAATGATCAGGAACTTCGGGATGGCGGGAAGCATCGCGATGCCTCGCTAGTTTTGAGTGTTAGACCTTGAACCCTTTTTGAGCTGCGGAATGATGTAGGATTCATTGCAAATCCCTGGGAGACAAGACTGTTCCCAAGGTATGCCAAGGGTTGGCATAGGGACTGGGCACAGGGGCTTGAAAATAACTTAACACTATATCTGAACCCGCAGAGAATAATATTTCCATCGATTTCAAGCCTTCCAGAACAACAAAAACAATGGGGTTAGGGGAAATGCATTGTACTTAAGCTTAAAGCTAACGAACAAAATGAATAATAAATATGCAAGTGATGGGGTTTGTATAGAAACGAAAAAAGTAGTCACTTATACTAAAAGGTGGGAAACAAATTAAAATCAAATAGCATAGTTTGTAATGGCAGTATGCAAGTTTTTTTTGGCGCAGCGAATTTGATATACTATTGAGATTACACATCCAATAAATCTATAACTTTTAAGCAGGCTGTTATGCTGCGAGTTTTTCTTTCCCCTTCCCTAAGCTTTTTACACACCAAGACATTTTCTTTTTGTTATGAAAAAGTGCTAATATATATTGTTAAAAACTCACTGAGGTTTGTAAAACCAGAAAGGTTGGATTATTTTAATAAACAAAATAGTTTTTACCTGAATACAATAATTGTTCATCAATCATTTTTATAGCCGCTTGAAATTGCAAAAAGGTCTGCAATGGCAATATTTACACTTAGATTTAAATATGTATAAACATTTTCCCCGAGAGAGCACTTACATCTTGACAGTAGTATGAAATTATTTGATTTAAGTATGTATGAAAATATATAATCTGTTGTGAAATTAAGTATTTTGATTTCTTTGACTTCGCCCATGACCAAACTCATACGCGTTGATTCATTGCCTTTTGATTTTATTCTTTACTCAACTCAATTAATGTTGAGCCGAATGAACATAAGCCCAAATGATCAGTTTGCTCAACTCAGTGAGAGAAAAAATATGAGCGCATTAGAGTGAATTTAACTCAACACTGAGTTCGTGTACATATAAATGTTGGATCGGTTGAGCCGAATGGCACGATTATTCGGCCAAGCCGAAATGTGTACCGAAGGCTGTGCATACACACAATTCATATGCTCATCAGCATGAGCTGATTTTCATTCAACGCCGACTTTCGTTCAGAGAGTGGAATTGGGTGAGAATTTTTCAGATCTCTAATACATACATATATTTCATGTTTAAAATAAATATATTTTACATTTAAATTAATTAATTTCATATTTAGAATTATTATTATATTAAATTTATTTTTACAGATTTAATATATGATATTTTTTCAAGTGCTTTATATTAAGATTAAATACGGCACGAATTTATGTTTAATTCAATGTACATTTAAATTAATTTAATTGAACTTGGTTTCCTTTAAAAACCCGAATAGTACAATTAAATGTTGGTCATTAAAATCGAATTTTTCTCTGCCTGTCTGTAGGGGTCCGACCTTAACAAAATCTTTGTGAGTTATGTGAAAACCTGTTGTAATTTATGTATGTACCTAATTTGTACATACGTCATGCTATCGTTTGAATATACATATCTACATATAATCGTAGCCTTGGGCTGGGATGGGTGATGATTCTCTCTATGCATTGCACACAGAAGATTTATCTTTAAAGAATTAATATCACAAATTAAGTTCCTGAGAAAAAGAGTATAGTTAGGTCTGTAAAATCAAGTCAAGAGCTAGTAGGATGATGATATATGTATGTAGAATGATTGGACAGACAGTAATGATCAACTCTCGTTTTGCATCTCAGCTTATTATCCAAATTAAGACCCGGTGTAAAAATTAGCATATTCCCAAACAAAATTCCATTGTCCGCACTGACTCAGACTTTATTGTTCGACTAGAAGGTTCCGCTTGGATAGAAATTGCAGCTATGCAAGTATCGTTTTGAGCTTAGAATATGAAACGTGCGATTAAAATGTTTATGGTCACGATCCTTAATGTTTGCGAGTACTGTTTTTATATGTAGAGAGCGAGGGGAATGCATCGGCGGCTGTGATATTGGTTTCTATGTGGCTGCCGAGGCGATAGTGCGCGCTAATGCCCGCGCTTGTAGATAAAATATTCCAGAGCCAGCAGTTGTTTTAAGAAGCGCGAACGGTTCGGACATAACAGCTCCCACTCTTTCAAAATTATTTGTGACGGAAATGCTGTTGATAAGGGCGTGGCGAGGGCATGTCAAAAACTAAATACCAACTAATCCCGACGGACGACGGCGGGGATTTGCTCAAGGAAAAGAGCTCTTCACCATGGATACTGAAATTGGTGTTTATATTCGTAGGGCTCTGGACTCTGGCCTTTTACACTTGGACTACCGCAGTTCAGCTAGAGGCCAGTACTTTGAGTACTACGAGATCGGTTGAGGCGTTCACCAATTCGGTGGCGTATCCCGTAACCCCTGAAACCCTTCTTGAACAGTCTACCACGGACATTGAATACTCAACCACAGACAATAAATACTCAACCACGGGCAATGGATACTCAACCACTGGCAATGGATACTCAACTATGGATGATGAATACCCAACCACGGGCAATAAATACCCAACCACGGATAATGAATACTCAGCCATGGATAAAGGACAGTCAACCACGCACTTCGTCCATAGCCAATCAACAGCAAGGACCACTAACGTATCACAGCCCGAAGCGAGCAAAAATAAGTTCTTTGTGAATACCCCCCAGTGTCAAATGCCTTATCTGAACCCCTTCTCGAGAAATATCTTAAAAATATACAACCGGAAGAGCTATGTGGTGTGTGATAAGAGCTCGGACATGCTCAAAGTGAACTACAATGAACAAAATCAGACCTACAAACTGCACAAAAACTATCCCAATACCACATGTTGCTACAAGCAGATCTTAAGAGCAGGAGTTCGGACAAAAGCCGACTCCCAGTACAAGTAAGTGCTGAAGTTGTACTCATACATAATAAAGGAGTCAATCATTTCTGCAGGTTGCTGCCGTGCTATACGTTCCCCCAGGATTTTGTGGTACCTCCCCACGTGGAGGCAGTGATCACTGAATGCCGTCGGCCAAACAGTTCGAAAGTCCTGCAGAAGGATGCCTTCAGTTTTGTGCATCCCCAGAAGCCAGCCCCAACTCCATCATCCTCTGCTGAGAGAAGGCCCAGCGTCCTGCTCTGGGGCATCGATTCGCTGTCCCGCATGAACTTTGAACTAACGATGCCCCTAACGTACAACTATTTTCGGGAACAGCCCTGGTACGAGCTGCAGGGTTATAATAAGGTTGTAAAGCGCAGCATAGTATTATAGATTCATTGATTAATGGATGGTTTTCTGTTGTCTAGATGGGCGACAATACCTACCCCAATCTGATGGCAATTCTCACGGGCTTCAATGCAACCCGATCATATTCAAAGTGCCGCCCAACCGCTGTGGGTGGTCTGGATGCCTGCCCCATGATCTGGAAGAGCTTCAAGGCGAAAGGCTATGCTACCGCCTACGCCGAGGACTGGGGCAGCATTTCGACATTCGATTATCTGAAGATGGGCTTTCGCACGCGTCCCACGGATGTGTACGGTCGCCCACTGATCCTGGCCCTGGAGAAGGAAATGAAGAAAAAGTATATAAAGTCAATACCATACTGTTTGGGACGAAAGTCATCTGCTGAGTACATCTATGACCTGGCCGAGCAGTTCACAGAGGTCCACAAGAATGATAGTTTCTTTGGCATGTTCTGGACCAACTCCTTTAGCCACAACGACTTTGCCATGCCCTCGGCCATGGATGCCAGGATGGTCAAGTATATGCGCACACTGGACCACAACGGGATCATGCAGAACACCATTATCATCTTCTTCAGCGATCATGGCACCCGATTCGGGGTGCTGCGGAAGTTGGATAGCGGTTTTCTAGAGGAGCGGCTGCCGGTTATTTACATACGCATCCCGAAATGGCTGCGGGACAAGTATCCGAAGTTCCTGGACAACTTGAAGGCGAACAAGAACCGGCTGACTTCACCCTACGATATCCATGCCACACTCAGGCACATCTTGGAGCTGGACACACCCGCGGAACAGTTGCCCCGACCCGAGGGCTGTCCCACCTGCCACAGCGTCTTCGAGGCGGTGTCCTTGTCCAGGAACTGTTCTCTCGCAGGCATCGACGACCATTGGTGCGCCTGTGGTGGCTTCACGGAGGTTTCCTCTACAGATCACATGGCCAGGACGATGGCTGAGCAGCTAATGGAGGCAATCAACACATATCTGACTGGCCTAAAAGGCACGCAGAAGTGTCGGACTCTGAAGCTTGCCAAAATACAGTCTGTTCACAGGAAGGGCAATTCCAATGTCTATTTGGTCCAGCTATCCATTTCACCCGGCGGCGGTTTCCTCGAGGCCTCTGCCGAGTGGAACCCCAAGACCCAAAGAATCTCCATACATGTGCCCAGCATCAGTCGGCTGGACTCGTATGCGAATCAGTCGAAGTGCGTTCAGGTGAAAGAAGCAAAGAAGTTCTGTGTCTGCTGAACATAATCGGCTACGATCAACCCCGGACAACCGCAGGACCACAGGAACACAAAAAAGGAACCACAATTCTGTATCTGTGCGGCATCTCATGGCCATTGTTCCGGTCTCTGAGAGCCTGGGGATGGGGGAGTCTATCGCTAGGGACGATCTCTTGGTGTATGGTTTTGGTATCTGCCAACTGTTTCCGCAACTAATTTCGGGATTGTGATTGTGCAAAGAGCAAATTAGTTGACAATTACATGACAATTGGCAGATACTACTCTCTCGGATAATTGCCCAATCCGTTGCCCCTTATCAGATGCTTGGGAAGATGCACAAACTAATTAATTCTAATCGTATATAGTATCTATGTATGTACGTATTTAAATAGTTTTACCCAAGTATGTTAACTAGTGTTAGTAATATTTGTAGCCACAGAAGCCAAAATATATGTAGGTTTTATCTTATCATTTTATTATCACTCCAATTCTTTCACTTTTTACTATCTGGATGGCACTTGAATTGCGGTGGACCTTTGGTGTTAAATTAAAAACGCTTTCTGTAATCGAAATAATCGTTTGATTATTGATGACATGTTTTCGACAGTTTAATTCGTAATATAAATCTTTTATAAATATAAATTTATGTGTTTAAAAATATAAAAAAAAACAGAGTAGATCTAATCAATTATATATAGACAATGATTCAGATATTCTGTTGCTTATATGTATAATTGATTGGATTTATAAGCTAAGATATCGAAAGATATAAGTATATGACAGTGTTATAAACGAAATTATTTATAGATTTACAATAAAGATTGATACAATAAAGATTGTCGGACAAGTCGATGATGTATCGCATGGCTTCCTGAACGAATATTCGAATATTTGAATTAAAGCACAGTATTTAATAACAGCACAGAATCCTTTGAGGTTTTATTGTATTTTTTTCAACTAATCATAGTAATTATGAACTATATATAGAGGCTCTAAGCCTTTCAAATTTGACAATAAATCAATCGGTAAAAGAACCCATGTAATGTTTATAAGCTATGTATATTATATACCAACCTATAGAAGATGTTGCATAGAGAGCCTGCTCTTTGTGTAGCTTCCCATATGCTAACTATCCAATGCTAATCTGAAATTAATAGTGTAATTGATACTTTCGGTACCCCTCGGGGCCGGGCAAAACTCGTTTCGCAAGTGCAACTGTTGTGAAAACAAATTTACGAGTCAATCAAAACATACAAGCATCAAAATATATCAGGCTCAACTTGTTTTCCCATCGAAAAGGGCCTGGATTGGATTGGTTTGGATGGGATGGAAAGACAAGAAAAAACATGGCAGCCGGATGAGTTCATTAGGGGCTGGGTGGAACCACCCCACAAACCTCAAATGATAGCCACAAAAACAATGAAAACTAAGCTGGGCAACCGAGGCAGGGATACTCTTTTTTTTAATAGTCGAACTTTTATGAAATCCACATAGCTCTTCAAAGTTGATGGGTTATTCTGGCGATTGTTTAATCACGTAATTCTCTAGGAATTATTAATATATAATATATACATATTTGGTAAAAGAGCTCCTCAAGGGATACTGATATTTAAAATTACAAATATTATGTATTTTGAGAGCCAAACCTAAATCCTTTCTCTTTCTGATCATTACAGGCTTCATACCCCCTTTGGTTAGGGCAAAATGATACGAGTATTAACGACAAACAGAAGCTGAAACACAATTTAAGTTGTTCAAACATTTGATAGGGAACCGACATAATCTTTCCCGCTGATAAGGGTAATAATAATCGATGGCACACCGCTACCTGACCTGGAATGCGGAAGAGGACGAGGACGAGGGCAACGCCTATTAAACGCCTCGCTGCTTTCAAATGAGATTGGCATTGGGCCTGACTCGTCCTGGCGCAGCCTCAGGGCAGAGGGAGATAGCCATAGTGTTGTCTGTTTCGGGCAATGGCGGCCGATGCCCTCGAGTGGGCTGTCCTTAAATAGCGCAAGGATGCGCACCTAACTCAACAGTAGCAATTCGACCAGCCCAGCAGCAGGATCGCCAGGATGAGTGAATTTAGCATCGATTACATATTGAACCGCGCCGGCGACAGATACATCGGCACCAATGCCTCCGTCGGAGTCCTGCAACGAATCCGCGCCAGTAATCCGTTTCACCCGTACGCCCATCCCGGACACAAGGAGCAGCGTGGATCGCCCCCGGCTGTAGTGGCTCTTGAGGAGGGACATCTGCCCATGTACGACTGGCTGCAGTACACCCGCTACCATCCGCCCAAGCTGCCACGTGCTCTGCGGCAGAATGGACCCGCCAAACGTACGCCCGGACGCCTGCCACGGATCCCCTTCACTCCCGCCCAGCTCCAGGCCCTGGAGAGTGCGTACAAAGAGTCGAACTATCTGAGCGCCGAGGATGCCAACAAGCTGGCCGAGTCCCTGGACCTGACCAACACCCGCGTGAAGATCTGGTTCCAGAATCGACGGGCCCGCGAACGACGCGAAAAACGCGACAAGGATGAGAGCTGCGACTCCACCTTCTCCTCAAATGCCTCCAGCCCAGAACCGGAAATGATTGTCATTGTTTAATGGGAGATATGGTGGAGCACCGCTCACGTTATGGCTGTTACTGGTGTACCTTGTGGATGCGTTCTCACACGAGTACCCTCATTATTTGTTGTACAAATAAATCTAAGTAGTTGTACATTTTAAGATAGTTCAATTCGGACAATAATTCATTATATTACTTTAATAAAATAACCTAAATTATATTATAAATAAATTAAATATGAAAACATTGACCTTACATTTTGGAGAGTTTTTTTATTTGCGAGATGAAATGATTATGATCCTAATTGAAATTTGGGATATTCATTTCAAAAATAATTATATTTGTTGCTTAAATATGAGTGTGAAAGGAAATTTGGAAGTTTACTACATATTGTTGAGACAACGAGCTTTTTCGTTGACTATAATTAATGAAAATTTCACTAAAGTTAAAGTTCAAAACGTTATAACTTTTATTATATGATTTATGTGGTGCGGGTGGCCGTAGATGCCAGACCCTTAAACAATGTATTTAAACGAGCTAATACACTTGGGGCGGCAAGCGAGCCAATGTCGTGCCAAATAAAAACGAGGACAAAAAGGTTTGTACTCTAACTAACTACATCAAGCGGTAACTAACGGCAGCAGCCGTCGACGCCATGTGAAAGCATTGACAAGAAGAATCGATAAGAGATAATAAGTGAGAGGATGATGTTGAGAGAAAGCAATGGAAAGAGTGAGTTTAGGTTTCATGCATAATGCAATGACCAAAATGTTACAAATATGAATTAAAATACAAACCAAGAGAATTTCTCTCGGGCCTCGCCCGAACAACTATTCTATACTGCAGTAGAGAAAAATATGATATTGGCAAGATTTTTTTCAGTATGAAACAAATTATACAGCTTCTTCTTTACACTTTATTTATACAACAAATGTTTTGTCTGGGTCGCCAGCAATCCCGTCGATATACTTAGCTACATACATATGTACATATGTCTGTTCTTCTATCTGTAGGTTCCTGTGAAAATGTTCTTTAATAGTATATATCTTTGATCGGTAAGAGCCGCATTTAAATATATTTTTAGTAGAATGATCGATGGATAAATGAAATGGTATTTAAAGGTCGTTCTAGGAAGCTTCGTTTTCTTTTTTGTACGATCTTTTGTCCCATCTTTTCTAAATCTATGGAGAGAACAAAACCTAATTTTTTCAAGTCAAAATAAATTAATAAAACTGCATAGAAATGAATTTGATTTTTTCCATATTGTCGTTAAATTAAGTTTATTGATAGAATCTATTCTAGATGAGATTAGATTAGATCATAGCATATCCTGATAATAATGACAAACTTGGTCTTAGGATGGATTACTTTTGACTTGAATCCTTGTCTGTTTTTTTGCTCGTAATTAATATTGAACTTTCATCTGCATAAGAAATTCAATAAATTATGTATGTATAGTCCTCCTCACATATGAACCACATATGAGATATCAGTTTCACCTGATGCAAATCCAATTTGGATAAAGTAATTCAATATTTCATGGCGGAAACTGGTTGACCTTGTTCATTTTGCTTCACATAATATCGGAAAACACATTCGAATAATGGGATCAAACAAGACCGCCCCTCACAGATACTGTCAGAATTGTGTGGCCAAAAATCTCGCCCTCATATGGGAAAATATTTGAAAATGTTGAATGAAAATGAGGAAATTCGCGTGCCGGAAAAACAGCAAACGCTGAGATGGAGTCGGGAATGGGAAAGGGAGTCGGAGGAGGACGAGAAGGGCAGGATAAGCCGATTTAGTAATTGTTGCTGTTGTTTATATGGTCAAGAATAATTTGTTTTTCCGCAACCTTTGTTTGCAAAACATGCAAAAATATCAGATTACAAAGCGGCAGTTCCTCCTGATAAGATGACGGAACCATTTTCCGACAGAGAGTGGGGGAGGGGGCAACGTTTCAGGATGCGTTTTCCAAGTGTATGCAGAGTTTTATTTTGCCACAGAGTCTGGTAAATGAGTTTACGCAAATCCCAGAGATGTCTGCACCTAATCTGCTCCCCTCTAATCCGATCATATGAGCACGAAAGGGCCAAAGGGTCTTGACCGAAGTGGACAACAGGAAGAGCGGATCGCATGCGCCATTTACTTATCGCAAATGAGCATCGAAAGGTGATCTTCAGGAAAGGGTTGGCCATGGATACTGAAATTGAGAATATCAAATGTCGCATACTCTCAATCAGCAGCACATGTCCACATATTTGTCAGAGAGCAGACCGCTGTCTTTTGGAAACTTTCCACATCAGACCCTAGCCCTTCGCTGACAGAGACGAAGACTGAGCACTCGAAGGATCTGCTGGAACAATTTAAGCCACACTCATTAGTTGGAGATAATTCGTGTAAATTTGTGAAATCGGCTTATGATTTGCATTCAATTCAATTCAATGAAGGAATGTTTATGTTACTAATCTAGTCCTGTTTGACAAACAATGCGGCAATATTTATTCTAATGGCGTAGAATAACACAGCAAATGTCTCCGGCGGTCGGTCCTTGTCCCATTCTTAGGTCCGGACAAAGGCCAGGCGCAGGCGCATGCGCAAATACCCCTGGAATGAAATAGTGGGTCAAGACAGGCGCGGGAGGGACTAAACGGCCTGGGATTAACATAATTCCCATTTTTACGTAGATTGAGGTAAGCGCGGTGCGCTGGCTTAGCAGGGCGTCAGACAGACTGCCCTTTTTTGATCTTTTGTATAGTTTTTGTTGCAGCATTGAAAATTTGTAGCTGCTTTTCAAATTGAAATTTAAAGCATTTCTGTTAACAAACTGTTGTGCACTTGCATTGGGCTAACAGCAAATTTTGGCAGCGCCCTCTAGTAGTCACACTTGGCCTGTAGAGTTCCAAAAGCAGTATCAACTGTTGATATTTGAAAATATAGCGTATTTCGTTGCATCTTATTTATTAAATTTACATAGGAAAATATTAAAGACAGAAGATGGTAAAATTGTTTAAATAAATGTACTACTTGGTACTTTAATACAAAGATTTGTCTTTATCGGTATATGTTCTAAGTGTGATGGTATATTTACGGTATATTTTTAAAATGAGACCCTAATTTTTGGTATATTTCTGATGGTCGGACGGTATTTCTTTATATTATTATAATATATATATTATACACTTATTGTGATCGGAAGAGTCCTGCCAACCAGATGGCATCAGAAAAAAGGACATCTTATTTTATTCAGGGTTTTGTATCCTCTTCAGCTTGTAATATTAAACAGAATATCAAAATCGAGGAATATGATTTTCGTTGGTATTTTTGCGGTATATTTTGAAAAGGATTCCGTATATTTCGGTATATTTCTGAGTGTCGGACCGTATTTCTTATCGATAAACAAATATCGCGGCCATCTTTCTTTTTCGATCCGCACGCACCGAGTGACAAGGTGAGGGAATGATTTTTTGCTAAATAATATGGAAAAAATGAGAATGCAACAACAAATGTGGTGAAAATGTGTGACCGAGTGCGCACGGAATGTGCGGAGCATGATTTGCCAAAGTCTATACGAATGAGAACTGTTCAAACGAGTGATTGAATCGGCACACGTGTTTCTCTCAGTTGCGCCTCTGCCACAGTGGAAACTAATTTGACTCTCTTTCGTCGTTCGGTTGCAGATCGCGCCAAGATGCAGCTTTTCGTACGTGGATTTGAAACTATCGAGGCTTTGGAGGTGTCCCAGGATGCCACCATCGCTGGAGTCAAGGTAAGTACGGACGCATCGTCTGCTACAACAACAACAACAATAGCGGAAGCCCAACCCTAACCTAATTGTTGTTTTTTGGAATTCAGAACCAGCTCGCCCAGCTGCATGGCTTCAACGCCGAGGAGGTGAGCCTCAACTGCGAGGGCACCACCCTGGCCAACGAGACGCCAGTGACCGCCCTCAGCTCCTTCGAGCTGGACATCAACATTCCCATGCTTGGTGGTAAGGTGCACGGCTCTCTGGCTCGTGCCGGTAAGGTCAAGGGACAGACCCCCAAGGTGGAGAAGCAGGAAAAGAAGAAGAAGAAGACCGGCCGCGCCAAGCGCAGGATCCAGTACAACCGCCGCTTCGTGAACTTTGTCCAGGGCTTCGGCCGTCGTCGTGGCCCCAACGCCAACTCCACGTAAAGTGTGAACCGTGTCTCTGGGAGGATGAACAAGTCGCTATCTTTTAATGCATAATGATGTTCATAAAGTAATTTTCAAAAATTAAACAAACTATTTTACAAATTTCAAGTTGTAACCCAGACGCGACTCGTCCGTTTAATGTTTCTCAATTGGTGAAAGCGGTCGGCTTGCGACTGTCGCTTTGGACGTAGATGCGAAAGAACCAGTACTCGATGCAACCAACAAATAGAGCCACAACGAAGCCGAGCAGCAGCACAAGGAAGCATCCCTGCATGTCATCCATGTTCACCTTATGATTTGTGATCTGTCTGAGGATGCTTTTGCCATTGCACTTGTCTGCGCTGGGCAAATTGGTCCTGTGCCAGCGCTCGATAAAACCCATGCGAAACATTCTATCTATGTGCTGGTTGATCAAGTGCAAGTAGGCGCTCTGCGAGGGCACAATCAAGCCAATCTGCTCGTCCACAAAGCTCTCCTTGCCCAGGGCAAACCGGCACTCTTTGTCTCGCTCAAAGTGCTGCTGCACAACCAGCTGCAGATTGATGCGCCAATCGATATTGATGCGCTGGCCATCCTTCACCGCCTCAATATCCTCGCCTTGGCCATTGTTGTAGATAATCGCCTTGGCCAAATACTGCTTAAAGTCATCGCGTGTCGTTCTCTGAACATACTTTTCGAAAAAGGTTCCGTTTCGCAGGCCATATTGTATGATATCCTTGTGGCGTGACAGCTGGTTAAGATAGTCAACGCCCGGCTGGAATTTGGGAAACGTGAGGAAAGCCACTAGGTTCCCGCAGTACGTGGTCACCAGTACAATCACCACGATCCACCAGAAGCCCACCACCAGTCGTCCGCTGTCTGCCCTGGGCAGGTACATGCCACCTGACATAATTATATTTCTAAGTAGAGAGTGCAGTAGTTTTCTTTAGTTGGATTACTCACCCTGTTGCAGCAGCGCTCCAAAGATGTACCAAAAGCAGCTCTTGACCGATGATAGCCCGTGGATTTGCAGCTCTTGCAAGGGCGCTAGGCGATTGATGACATACAGCATGGGGGCCGTCAGCAAGATGATGCCCACCAGGCACCCCCAGGTCTCTGTGGTAAACGGAGCCGTGAACAGATAGATGCGAGACACCTCATCCGGCTGACGTGTGATGAAGGAGTACTTTTGGACGCTCACTGGCTGGGTGTAATTGAACGGTTTATTATCGGCATCCTCTACGGTGGCGGCCACTGCGGCCATGAAGAACTGATTGCCTTGAACCATCTCCACCACGCGATAGGGTATGCCAAAGGTCATTGAACCCAACAGTGCGTCCTGAAATGGAAAGCCTTTGAATAGAAGTCTTCTGCAAACTGGGGAAGGGGTCTTTCACTTACGCTCTCGTTTGTGCTCTGATTGAGGGGATACTCATCGTCATAGGATTTTGCTTCGTGCAGGTAATAGCTAAAGTTTAAGGCTCGACTCAGCTCCTTCAGTATCTCCAAGGCAATGCCCTTGTGCTCGACAATGACTCCATGGCTGTTCTTCGTCAGTATTTGCCAAGGAGGGTTCTACGAGCAATTTGAACCAATATATATTGAATTATTCGAATTATATTCATGATTCAAAGACTCACATGCATCGTCACAATGTCCATGGTGATATTACGGAAGTGCTGCGTGATGTGTGGGAATGCTAGCTCGTGGCAAACAAATCCCAGCAAGGGGCTCCAGTAGCCAATTTCGACAAATTCAAAGTTCTGGTTCCTGGCATCCCTAGTGGGGACTGAAAGTATAGGCTGCTGTAAGGAAACACCTATGGAATGGGCCTGGACTTTACTTACCCGTGCGATATTGCCGATTCTCCTGGCTCTTGCCCCAGGTGATGGCTGTCTCAAATCTCCACTTGGCACAGCTGGCACACTTGCTGTTGGTCTTAAGGTAATCCTGCGGAGCATTCGGTGTGTATTGTGTATGTTAATACATGAATAAAACTCCTGCATTACCTTCATGTACTTTAGAATCTCATCCTGCTTTTCCTGTTTGGTGAAGCGTATGGACTCCCACTCCTCATCGGAGATCACACCGTATATGGACTGCTCCTCGACTGTCATCTTGGCGATAGCCGTCACGAGAGCCATACTTATCTCAGATATCGTACAGTTGAGAGTGTCCATGCAATCGGTATTCGTTTCATTCAGAGCAAAGGCTATGTTTGCTCCCTCCTCCAGGTTGATGGTCACCGTGCTGGCATCAAACTCCTGACGCATCTTCTCCAACACAAAGAAAATCCACTGATTGCCCACATGGAACATATTCATTGTCTCGCCAATCTCTATGATATCCTCGTGAAATTTTGACAAAACCAGGAACTGTTGATGCTTCTGCTCGTGATTGATGGGAGCAAAGTGGGAGAGCGCGAGGCGCAGGGCAGACCGTTTCTTCTGTCCCCGAAGGGAGTCGTCAATCTTGTAGAGAATCAATGATATCGGCTCTATATGATTGGTAGAGCTCTCGTGGACTATGGACTTGATCAGCTCGGAGTTATTATCCACTGAAAGTCAAATCCGATATCACTGTTGGAGTATTTGAGAGATTAAGGATACCCACATATGGTTTGATCTACCAGCACTACTGTCGTCTTCCAATTGAGTATCTGTTGGACCTTGGCATCGAGTATGATCTGGGGTAATTCATCGCCATGCTCAACCATGGGAATCTGTCAAACAAAGCCAATGGGATTGAATCAACTAAGGATCAAAATTTGCCTCACCATCAAAGCTTTATTGAGGGGCAAACGAGGACAGTCGGAGTCAGTGATGGCAATCAGCAGCACTGAGGTCTCCTGAGTTCTCCTGTAGAATTCCCAGGTGTTTGCACAGTCCGTCACCGTAATCGCGGCCAGAAAATCTGAGATAGGCATGTACATCGAAGTGTCCTTAGAACAGTTCAGTTCTTACCCTTTTTTAACCGCACCGCGTTCCAGCGAAAGTATCGAACATTGATGCCGCCGTTCCTCAGGTTCTCTCGTACAATGTCGCTTAAGATTTTCTCGAAATGGGCCATAATATTCTGGCCGTGCCTGGTCATGTACTCATGGTCCACCACAACAGCTATACAGATGATTAGTGGAGACTTATCTTCAACCACCGTGTAACCAGAACTCACCCAGAGAAGCATTGGCGCTGAGAAATGAGGAAAAGTCGTTCCCCGCCAACGCCACGGGCAAAGCAACAAAGTAGAGTTGAAATCCGAAAAGGAGCAGAAGACAAGCCGATGACCTCATGCCGCCAGGATACCTGAAAGGCAACTGCGAACCGCTAGACAGTCTAGCCAACGAGGTAAGCTCTTTCTGATAACACAAATTCCAATTAAAATCCGGCCATTGCAGCGCGTGCAGGGCCCATGAAAAATTCATTAGGTGGAGAAAGTGAACTCCTGTTCGGCTGAAGGGAATGTGATTGACGGTTTGCGGTTAGGCGTCGACAGCGCCTCGACAGCAACGTTCAATTGGGCGCAGGTGTTCATCAGTGGGTATCGTATATCCGATAGGGATTCGTAAAAGATTTTGGTGATGTTTTTGTTAACTTGATTTATTTAATTATAAGTAATTTTATGAAATTGTTTGTCAGAATTGTCTGTATGCGCGATAATTACATTTTACAATCTTATGTCTTAGGATGAGGGACAGTTAGAGGGGAAGAAGATTGGGGGGGATTGTATGTCTAAGCTAAGAGTTACAGTTACACTTAGGTTAGAGGTCTACTGGCTAGATGTCCGCTGAAAATATCGGAGTTTTTGTTCTTTTTTTGTGTGTAAATTGTATGTCCAGATATCTTAGGGATACACGAACTCTCTGATCTTGTCGCCTGGATTATGGGTTTGTATATATATTTTCGTTTACTCGTATTATAATTTAGCTACAATTACTCCTATAGGTCAATTCCCAAAAATGCTTTCAAATATAAATGCAATACGAATCGATTTCGATTTGTTGTAAGTTGTTGCGTTGTGGTTCCTTTAGTGTAAAGTTTATGTTGTATATGATTATTACGAGTAAGTTACGAAAGGGGGAGTATATGTATAGCCTGTATAAATATATATATATATATACGAATTAATATACATATACATATGTAATATATATATATATATCTGTCATATGTATGCAGTTTTAGTGTATATTTATTACTTGATTCGTGTCGCCTGCTACTTTTTCGAACAATTTGAACGTTGTGCAAACTTTCATTGGTGGCTCTCCTGCGTTTCCCTAACGACACAGGCAGCGTACAAACTATGTAATCCCAAAAATATTGTATATCGAATATCTAATCACTACGACTGCGTGGGATAGCGACAACGGGCTATTTTGTAATCTATTGTTCTTGATATATGCTCTCTATTGGATTGCACATCGGCCGCCTTTTACTTGCATTTTTGATTGAAGTTCCATGACCACATTCATCATATTCGATCTCGCATTTTTTCCTTAAACCCATTCATCCCGGGTTTATGACTTTTCTCATTCATTCAGAATCGCACTGAGTCGCTCCTCGACGGCGACCTTGCGTGACTTCCACACGAACTCACAGACAGCTATGACACAGGCCACGCCCATGCCGCCCATTAGCACCACGAAGACACCACCCACATTGGCCAGGCCCAGTTCGTTGGCCGCCGATGATGACTTGGAGGTTTCCACACGGCACTTGCCACCGCCGCGCTTCTCCTTCCACCACTTGGTTTTCAGAATATGCAGTTTTCCCTCCTCCTGGAGCTTGAGAATGACACTATTGATGGCAGTGCGATAAGGTGAATCTGCAAAGATAAATGCGGTTTAGGAAATGCACTCTGGATGGGTATTTTTGGGGGCTTACTTGGTGGTGTGGCTATGCCATAGCTTTTGGTGTCCAACATGCCTCCGACTTGCGTCAGCTCGCAGTTGCGTTCGGTCACATATTCAATGGAGGTGGACTCCATCAGAAATGCATAGGAACCTGCAGATAGATGATAGATGATTTCAGAACAGGATTAACTTTCGGCTGAGTTTTCTACCTACCTTTGCCCTTGGCTACACGCTCAACGCCTTCGCCATTGCTGGCTGTAAAGACGGAGGGACGTGCTGATTCCATGAAAGACCACATGCGCTGATATGTGGAGATCTTTGAGTCCTGCCAAGAGAGAAAATTGCAATGAAAATAGAATCTTTAAGACTTTAAGACTAGATCCCTACGTACCCTGAAGAAAGCCGCTGTGCTGCCGCCCTTGAGGGCACCGTATTTGATTCTCGTCTGCTTGGCCAAGTCCTCGGCACTTTCGATGGGCGAGTCCATACGTTCGACAGTCAGAAAGGCAGCCAGGTTGGCCGTGTACGACGAAATCATAATCAATGTGAAGAACCACCAAATGCCAGCCACCATACGTGTGGATAAAGCCCTAAAGAAAAATACTTTGATTAGCTCAAACTAAGAAAATGTATGGTTGTATGATCCTTACTTGGGCAGGAAATCGCAGCCTTGTTGCATCAGGGATCCAATGGCAAACCACATGCAGTTGAGCAGCGTGAACTGGCTCTCCACCTTTTCGCCATGGGCATCGGTGTAGGCTGGCCACTCGTAGGGTGTGAATCTATAGAAAAACCATTTTTCCATGAGCAACGAAAAAGGTATCTTTTGGACATTAACCTACTTTGCCAGAATGAAGAGCAGCACTGAGACACCCAAATAGGCTGTTGCCATGTAGATCCAAACGTCCAGCGACAAGGGCGACAGGAAGGAGAACAGGTTGGGCGGCTGCTTAATGGGTTTGCGGTATAGAATGGATACGCCCAGGTTCATGAACGGTGTGGTAAAGTCCACAGCCTGCTCTCGCTCAAATGTGATGGTAAGATCCGCTATAGCCAGGTCGGCACGCTGTTCCAGCAGGTCCCGTATCATGCCATTCCATTCGCTATAAGGTTAAGGTAACCGATTTAATTCAAGAAAAATACTGGGCATTGATACTAACCCTGTTAACTTATTTAGACTTCCATAGCTGCCGTCGGGTACAAGTTGTATTTTATAGTTGAAACCTAGGGACTTGGAGATCTCATGGATGAGATCCACTGCATAGCCCTCGAACTGATCGTTGCCTGTGAGAGGCACAGCCGACTCCTTGCGCATACAATACGGATTGCTCTACAGAGAAAAACAAGGATAACCAGATGATCATAGTCAAGTGCTATAACATTACCAGTATGGTGGTCACCACTAGGGTTTTGTTCTTCAGATTCGCCTCGATCTCCTGCTGCTTCTGGCTGAAGGTGCGCGTAAAGTTGATACCATCGGGCAACGTGGAGTTCCAGGTGCCGATCTTGCGGATTCCCGCTGGTGTTAGCTCCACAATGTCCAGCATGAAGTCGGTACGGAAACCCTGGTGATCGAACTTGATCACATTCGTGAGGCCCTTCATCTCGACGATCTTCATATAGTTAATGAGGCTGAAGCCGTGCTGCCAGGTGCTCTGGCCGTCGCAGCTGATCGGATGAATGTCGATCTGCTGCGAGGTGTCCAGGTCGTGCAGCGCCTTGGCAAACAGATGCACGGCATCGTACATCAGAGCCGTCTCCGAACGTACTGTGGTCAGATTGGCCGAACGCAGGAGGCCCTTCTCATCGATGCTCCACTGACGGACCACGTCCGAGACGATCTTATCGTTGATAAGCCGAAATCCCGTGATGTTGGTACCGCCATAGCGAAACTCATCCAGGTTGACGGTGTGCAGATCCAAGGATGTGACCAGATAGCTGTGGTAGTCGCTCATCATCCCAATCTGCTGGGCCTGCTTGAGGACCTCGTGAATGCGTTCCGTGGAACAATCCAGGACAATGTGCGCCTCGGCTGAGTTCTTGATTTGCTTCAGAAGGGGACTGGAGGGGTGAAATGTGGGGCATGTAAATATTGTAAGACTATTCACGTATGTTGTCTCCTACCGATAATCCCCGCTGTCGCTTAGCTGCCGCACCGTAATAGGAAACGGTGTCATGCCGTGTGCTTTGAGCAGCTCCTGCAGTCGCACGATGCCGTCATTGTTCTCGTAGATTATGGTGAACGTCTTCCAGCCCCAATGCCGTACAATATCCACGTAAGCCTTAATTTAAACACAAGCCGTCAACATTGTGAAGTGGTAAGGTAGCAATGGTGCATATTCATACCTTTGAGAGTGTATTAGGATGCGGATAAAGGTTCACCAGGCAACTTTCCCGCCTCAGTCGGTAGTCCCAGCGATTCTCCAAATGTGGTATCTACAATGAGTGGGTGGGTGGCTCTCCGTTAAAAGGGTTCTATTGCCATCATCCTACTTCTGTAATGCAATTGCATTCCATCTGCCGTCTTCCATATCCACATTCTCATGCAACATTCATACATATCCCCCACCCCCACCCACATCCACACACACATTCAGCTTCATACTTACTTCCATGTTGTCACAAATGCTCTGTACATGGCTGGCGGTATGCGAGGATTGTGGTCCGAATATAGCAGCGACACCAATGTTCAATAAACCGCAAACTGAAAGACAAACAAAAGTGCACTTGGTCTATATACGGTACGGGTAGGAGTAGGGGTAGTAGTCGAAGCTAGAGAAATATTGAGACAGTTGTAAGCAGTTGCTGGGCTGGGCTGCACTTTTACAAAGTTCAAATTCGGAAAGATCATCATCATCATCGTGGTAATTCCCATTCCCATCACATCAACAATTCCAATTGATAAACAGCCACATAGGTTTCATGCGAACATATGTTTTAGCTTGAAGAAAGTTTTTGTAGTTTGGAGACCACACACGCACCCACACATTTTTCCTTATGGCAAATTGAGTGAAACACAAATCCCCCAAAGAGCTTAAAAGTCAGAAATTGATTTTCAAGTAATATATGCCTGGGCTCAGTTGCCATTTCCCATTTCCCATTCCCAATCCGATTTCTTTCAAGCATCTGTATTCGGAGGGGAGATAATCTCAAGCTATGAGCTGACTCTCAGGGACCCACGGATTCGCCTTCGACTTGCAAAAGGAACACAAAAAAAACTGAACAAAAAAAGAGCCCAAGTAGCAGCGGCAGTAATGTGCTTGGGCTTGGCTTTGGCTTGGGCGAGGGTAATGTTCAGTTAGCCTCGTTCGCATATTTAAAATGCACTTGAGTATGACATAATTTCATTTTGCCTTTTCGGCGTTTCCTTTCAACTCTCTCCCACCCACATTCATCTGTTAACCCATCCAATACCTCCCCTCTATAGCTTGGCGTTGCTCTGTCTGTCAGCATCCTTTGCCTCATCAAACCCACTAAGCACGTGTAAGTGCAGGTGCGGCTGCTGCTTTTGCTGCTGCTACTGCTGCCACTGCTGCAGCAGGTGCACTTCGATGCTTCGAGTCGGTGATGCGGTTAACATCCTCTGGGCTTGTGTGTGTGTGTGTGTGCTGTGAGGATGTGTGGGCGAATGCCTCAGCTCAGCTCAGCCCCGGACTCGGCCCGGCCCGGCCCGGCTCGTTACTGTCGTGCTGAAAAGTGTTTTACTCTGGGTTCTCTTAATGGGCCGCAAGGTATTTTGTGGACATGAGCATTGGGGCAACCTTCAGCGTCGTTTTGTGTCTCATTTATCACAGAATATTCGACAGTTCGGCTGTCCTGGCTCCCTTTACACTCTTTTCCCCCCCAACCCCCACTCTTTACGACCTATCTTCAATGCTGAACTTTTGGTCTTTGCTTTTGTTCGAGATATTAAACATGAAATTGCATAGTGAAAATTTGCTGAACTTATCATCAAACAACTCGGATTGCAGCTCCCCTGACGATGTTGATTTTATTTTGATGCTGCTTCCATTAACGTAATTTCAAGCTTATAAAGATAATAGTTTTAGTACCTGGCACTTGCGTAATAACAAGGGTATTTGTGTTCAGGGAAATGCATGAAACAGCTAGAAGGAAGCTTCAATGAAATTTATAGTTTTGCTTTTCCAGAGTATCAAATATTTAGTCGGATTGTCGTTTATGTATTCCTTGCTTGGGTTGATTTGATTTTGCCATTCATTATCCCCCTGCCTGTGGACAAATATTTTGTGTAGCAATAAATTTGAATGATTGTGGCTGGAATGTGCAACAATGGTATCAAATTGCATCGATTGTCCTTAATGGAGTTACAAGAGAGTTCAGGCGGCCCCAAGGCGTCAATTAACATAACATAAATCACAAATCAAATCCGGATACGGATAGGGTTGAGAAAAAACAAAGGGCTTCGAGAGAAATAAATAAATAAGAAAACAAAAAGCGAACATAAATGTGAATTCGCATCATCAGAGCAGAACAAAGGGCGAGGGCGAGGGCAAAGGCGATGGCGAAAAGTCCAAATCAAATATGCAGGTAAAAGCATCAGGTAAAGGGTAGGGCAGGGCGACTCCTGCCGGCCCCCACTCTCACTCCCCGCCTCCAAACACTCACCTCTTTTACCGGCGTGGAAGCTGTCGAAGGGGGAGATGCGCTCGATCTGGGCCACCAGCTTGGAGCGCGGCAGGATGGAGCGGTCGGCGTTGATGCGGTCCACGGCCTGGCGGAAGGCAAGCTCCTGGTGGTCGTCGGAGGGATGGAAGAGCCCACCTGCGGCGATAAATGATAAAAGAAGGGAAAACCATGTTACCAGATATGTAAATACAAATGTGTCCAATATTTTTTGGTTGCACTGGGACTTTGGCCGGGGAATGGCACGGAGACGGGAACGGGGAGCTCCACCGGGTACGAGTACGAAAACAAACAAAACACAGATACATACTTACACACTCGCGTATTTTTAGATAAACACACACACACACACACGCACAATTATATAGAGGCACGCGCTCTTGATTATGACGTGAAAAAAATCGATAAAGTGTGGAGATGCGATGCGTACAATCGGATGGATCTGTGATTCCATCGGTATTTTGTGACAGCCACTCAAAGATTCGCATCCGCAACTTACCAATCTTGATGATATCTGGCAGAGTCTCTGCCTCCCGGCAATTGCAGATTAATTGAAGGAGCAGCAACGGCAGGACCAGAATTCCCCCATTTTTCCTGCCTCTCGGTCGCATTTTGGGTTTGCGCTTTCACTTACAGTTCACAATTTTTTACTAACTTAATCACTTCACCAAATTGGCGGCACTTGTCTTCGGAGCACTCGGTTATCTTTTGTGCTCTGTTCTAAAAGATTCTAAGCATTTTCACAAGGCGGCAAATTCCGCTCTGTTTTCCTTGTACTCTCAGATTTTACTGTTTCCGTATTTCTTTTCTGACTTCCGCTCAAACGTTGCCTTTGAGGATGGAACATCCACTGAGCAGCCAGCCTTTGATTTGCCTTCTTTTATCCTGTTGCAGGGCCTTCAATTTTGGAGTGGGCCACCCGGTGGCTGGCGGCTGGTGGTGTGTGTGTGTGGGCCCAGCATCCAAATGCCGGCTGACAGTTTGAACAGCTGCGCAGTGGATGCTGAGCACGGACCAGGGTTACGTAACCCCGTGCTCTCTCCAGGAAGGAAGCTTTCCATTGCAAGGGTGTCTCTGGTGGAAAACCTTGGAAAACATAAATGCTTTGTCGTTGTGCTTTGAGGAGCTTTCCGAGAGCTTGGAATTGGTTGACAAAAGTGTGAAATATTTTTGTGAATATAAACGTTTCATTTAAGGGTTAATATAAGCAATTTTTGTGGTAGAGCCTTAGCCTTTAGCCTTTGCCTTATCCAAGGCAAAATGTAAAATGAATCTTGGACAAAATACTAATTAAAACAAAGTTGTTCTACATTCCACTATGATAAGAATAAATAAAATATATTTCCCATGATTGGATAAGACAATATTGGACCACCCATGCAATCTGCACTTTTTTGTGCCTCTCAAACAGCGAAAACATTTCCGTGCATCGTTTAATGGCCAATATTAAGTCGCAGCTGACATTAAGCCCCGATACTGTTGGCCTTTAAGCCGAGATTTTCGGCTGATTTGGGCCAATGAATGAAATGCTAGTGCAATAAGTTGGTTTTCTTTTGAAAGCAGTCCCATGGAGAATTTTCCTTTCGTGTGGCTGCCGGCAAGGACACAAAAAGCAACCTCATGCTCAGCCTTTGGCCTTAAGCCTTCACCATTTGCCTGGACCCTGGACCCTGGACCAACGGTCTCCAACCTTTCGTCATAAGCTCTTTTCACATGCCGAAGAGGAAAAGGATTAAACAGCATAAAGGAAGCAGCCAACGAAACAGCAGAAAATAAATAAAACAGAGAAGCTCATTATGCCGTTGACCGCGTTCGGGCCAAAGTGCACGGACACAAAAGAGAGAGAGAGAGAGAAGCGGAAGCAGAAACAGAAGCGGAAGTGGAAGTGGAAACGAGAGCTGCAATGGCCATGCGAATTGCAGGCGCGTAAATGTGAGAGTATTAACAATTTAACAAACAAAAGCAGGGGCCATTAATAACACACACAGCTCTGACGTTTAATATATGTACAAATGCACTGAAACAAATTTGTTGGTTTGAAACAATTAAGATGTTAAGAAAAATCCGATTGAGATGTTTGATTTATAAGCCACTTTAAAGTGTGTCTGTGTGTGTGTTTGTGTTTAGTTTTTAGTTAGTTTTCGAATCGGATATCACTTTGAGCTTCTTTTGTTTGCAGTGTACATGTATGTCTTTGTGTGCGGTGCTGTTGTTGTTGTTGTGGGCCATAAATACAGAATGTCGTTTCGGGTAAAATCGTAGCAAGTCGCGCTTGGAAATGCGCAAAATATCATTGAGCGTTGAGCGTCGGCTGCCTGGCAAATGAGTTGGGAGTGGAGTGGCAGGAGCAGGGCCAGGCCAGCGCGTACTTCATGTGTGTGTGTCTGTCCTGAGTGTATCTGTGTGTGTGTGTGTAATCATGCATATCTTTTGCCAGTGGGTTTTCGGTTAGTGCCTTATTTACATTGGCCGGAAGCTGCTGGTTGTGCTTGTTTCCGCTTTTGTCTGTGCGACTTCATCACCATCTATTCCCTTCACTCCTTCTGTCTCTGTCTGTCCCTCTCTCTCTCTCTCTGTTTCTCTGTTGTTCTGTTGTGTTGCTCTTTCTCTTGTCGCTGTTGTCGCCACGCGTCGTCGTGGCAATGAAGTAGAGCAATGGACTGGCTCATTAATTTCAACATAACGCGCACATGGCCAACAAATTTTCCCAGCACAACTCACATGCCACACATAAATTTCACGAAGACACACAGATACTCACACACACACGTACGCAGATACGTAAATGCGTACGAAATTCCTGCATAGTTTGGCCCGGCTTTCAGCGGTAATTATTTTAAATTAAACTAGGAAGCACTTTTCCAGCAGGTGCTCCCAAAAGTGTGCAGCGGACATTATTAGCATCAGTCAGTGGAATGGTAGTATCTGTGTACCTCTCTGTGTGTGTGTGTGGGTGTGTGCGGGTGTGTGCGTGACCCTGGTTGATTCGACGTGTCCGGGTCTCTTAAGCATGAGAGTGCACTTTGATTTTGTTTACTTGCCAGACACGAACCCCACAGATACTTGTACTCGGATGAGGTCAGAAGAGTGACTGACTTTTGGACTTTCTCCTCCAATCTGACTGTCTGTCTGGCTGTCTGTTTGTTTGTCTGTCTGTCTGTCTGTCTATTCCGTCTGTCAATTGTCTAGCCTTCGTCAGCGCTGCCTTTGGGGTTTGTTTTATTATCCCCAAATGCTGACAAGGTTTGTTGGTCATGTCATAGGTCGTCTAATAATGCTGAGCCGAATGAGATACATACATGAAGGTTATCCTTGAGGCCGCTGCATTCCAGGGTCAGCAAACTAAAATATTTATACTGTCCCCGAATTGTGGACAATTTCTAGCAGTTTTCTGGGAAATTCCTAGGGATGAATGTTGCCGTTTTTCCGGCTTGCGGAATGCATTTATTATTTGCAGGTTACTCTAAAGAATGTCCGTCTATGTTCCTTATGTTTTTTCCAAATTCCTTTCTTTTATTTTCCCCTTTTTTCTGCCTGGCGTACTTTGTTGTAACTTTGAACATTGCTGGACCACAACAGACAAACCACAACAAGAGCAACTTTCATTAGGGGCTTTCGCCAGGCTGGTATAAAAAAAAAAAACCATTGCATATGTATGTATGTACATATGTATGTCCTGGCGTATTTCTATCCCTCTGCTTTGTTTCGGTTTTTCATTAAAAAAAAATGGAAGCGAAAAAAGTAGAAAAAGTAGAATGAAACAATTGTTGGCTCTTTGTTTTTCACTTTTAATTAATTAGCCGCTTAACCATTTAAGGCATGAGGCAAACTGATTTGCAGAATTTGCAATTAAGAGCCAGACTTTGTTAGGAAAGCTTTTAATTCATAATTCATATAAACAGATGCAGATGTTTATATAATTTTTAACTTTACCTGGAAATTCAATTTTCCCTGCATCTCAATTCATAATTTCATGAGGCATGGCAGCGTTTCGGGGTACGCGGGGGGAGCTCCTGTCAATTAAATGGTGCACGAACAAACCATTCAAGCTGCTTTTAGTTGTGAGAGAGCACTCTGCCACGCCCACTTACCGACGCTTTTCCCATATTCTTTTTTGGTACACTCCAAGGACACTTTTATTAGTATTTTTAGTGCATTCGACAGGCAACGTCACACAGGTCTGACACTGATAGAGAGACTGGCACGAGGAAAGAGGAGTCGAGTCGACCTGTGACAAGTGCCCCGCCCCCCATGGGATGGCACCAGAAGGATAGGCGAGGCAACTAGAGAAACATTGAAGGACGATGTTTAATTCCCTGTCATCTGCTTGGATTCCTCAGCTGAATAGGAATCGCAGTCCCAATCCAAATCTGGCCTTGTTTCTGGTTTACTTTCTCTCTGCCCAGGCGCCCCGTTTATAGGCGCCTTCAAATCCACTTTGTAAGTCATTCCTTTGGTAATAAAGGCGAAAGTGAGTGCCGCTAATATAAAATTGAATTTAAATAAATGGAGTCGAGGCCATAAAAAGCCGAAAAAGCCCGACGCCTCGCCCCAGACGCTTTGGCTTTGGCTTCGGCTTCGCCTTCGATTCTGATTTGATTTGTTTGCGTGGGACCCACCAGGCGCCGCCTGCCACACGTCTCTCCGAAGGCACACGCCCAGCACTTAGGCAGCATTTGATATGCAACAATCTTTGGCAGCACCCAAGGAAAAAAGAAAAAGTGAAGGAAAAGCAATAAGAAGCGGCATAATCATCGTCATCATCAGCAGCAGGAGCAGGAGCAGCAGGAGGAGCGCTCGTGAGCGGTTGCTCTTTGTAATAAATCTTTGAGAAAAAATGTGGCACGAAATCGTTTTAATTTATTCATGCCACGCGCGTTCACTTTCTGCTGATTGAGCGGTGCGGGGGCGGGCCGGGCTCTGTAGGTTAAAGCGATTGATTAAAAATGCAAAGGACTGCACTGCGCCGATCCTTGAGGCTCGAAGTAGATACACATCAACCTGCAGTATCCTCGAAGCCTCGCCTGCCATCAGTCGCTTGCCGCATGCCGCATGTCGCCTTCCTCCTCCTGAGCCTTTGGCTTTGACTGCGGCCACATTATGCAAATGTTGTTCTCACAATTTGGTGGCAAGCTGCCGGCGAAACCGAATCTGAACCTGCTGCTACTGTTACAGCTACTGTTACGGCCTCAACTTGTGCCACTGCCTGTCGCTGCCTCTGCCACTTGGCTCTTTCATTAATTAGACGACAGCCTGTTAGCCAGCTAATTAAAGACCCGACCTACAAATTGCCAGCTTGTGTGGGCCATGTGGGATAGATTTAGGCAATTAGCCCCCCAAACCCCAATCCCCAACACTTCACTCGCAATCCTTTCCCAGTGGGGACTGGGATTTATCCAACTCAGTTCCTCCTAGCCCCACCCATTCCCTAACCCTCCAGCCTCCAGCGGAAATTTCAAATGGCTGCCGGCTCGTTGCTTACCTTTACAAAAAACATCTGGCTCCCACTTCCACTCCTACTGCTACTCCTTGGCAGGCGTGTCCTTGCTGCATGATTGTACAATTTCCACTCTCACAAGTGCTGACAACGGTTGAGAGTCTATTAAAAATGGATTATCAGTGTGATTGCCAGCAGCAGTCCTCGCAGTTGACAGTGTCAACCATACAAGTAAATACGAGTACACACAGCTATTTGTACTCGTATTCCCAACATACACATACACGGCCCTCACACAGCTGTTTGTGTTGAAATGTTTCAATTAGCCAGGCTCACCTGGAGCTCCATTTCCAAGAAGGCTCCACATGGAGCTGGTAGACGTCTGTCCACGGGGAGAGAGACTTCCGTCTAAGTCAAACAAAGTTCAGGTGAAAGTTTAGCACAAATTGGTTGTGGAATAGTTTTCGATTAAATCTTCGTGTTGAAAACAGTTTCCCCAGCTCAAGTGTGGACGGGTTTTGGTACTGACATCTTTACGACCTCTAACGCTAACCGCAGGCTCCCTCAGACTATTAAAAGACCTGTTTGTATTCCACAATTTCAGGGCAGCTATAACCGTTTTCTATTACCCATTAAATGTCCACTTTATTCTGAATTGCATTTCGAATTGATTTTGGGGTTAAACAGATTGTTTAATGATTAATTTTTTTACTTTATTATTCTAATATATAAAAATGAAATATAAAAATATACATATATGTTGGCATAATATGCGTGTAATTTTATTTAATGTAGAAAAAATGCTCACTCTTTGGATTACAGACTATCGCTTCAAATTGTTAAACCTAATAATACCTTTGCGTTGCAATTAAAATACCAATTATTTTCAACAATATATATATTGTACATACATATATGTACAAGCGGAGGTATTAATATTGTATTTAGGTATTGTAATATTGGCATTTATTTGCCAGTCATTTTAAAAACTATCTTTCGAACAGGGTTTTATAACTTATGTACATATGTACCTATGCCAAGGCTCATTGGACTGTGAAATTGTATATTTGCAGGTCCCAATCGATCATATAATCGATTGGGATGAGACATTTTCGTATCAGCAACTTTTGGGATTAGCAATGGGTAATCACGTGCGTGTGGCCTGGAATGATCAAAATGCCTGACTTTGAAATTTACTAAATGACAAGGATAATCCATGGAGGATAAGACCCGACGACACATGGTGTACAGGAGGGGAAAAACCGGTGAGCTGATGCCTGATGTGGAAGTGTTTGCTTTTCACTCTCCTCTTCCTTCTACCTGTTTTCCCCAAGGCGTTTAGCACTTTAAATACCAACCTGTTTCACCATCCTCTGTCCGCATCAGCATCCGCATCCGCATCCACTTCTGTTTTCTTTTTTTCCTCTCTCCCATACACACACACACACACACACCCACGCACAGACAAAAATATATGTATAAGTACACGCATAAGCTGAAGTCTTGAATGAGGTGCAACCCTCTTCAGTGGCACCATCTTGTGACTGGGGAAAGAGTTGCTTGGAAAAACATATAGTAGAATGTATACTCTCTCACATACACATTCAAACGCACTCAGGGAGCTGTCTGCCTGCCTATACACATACATAGATGCTTGTACATAAGCGAGCATCTTCATCATCATCGCATGCATATTCATGATTGCTGTTCAGCCTTTCCATTCCCATTCCCCTTGACGGGGGGGGCCGGCTTGTTGCTCTCGTGGCAGTTATGCAATCGAAAAGTTTTGCACTGGCCCTGCAACGCCTGCAACGCCTGGAAAACGCTTAATGGATTCCACTGACTTTTCTATAAAATGTAATTGCAGAGAATTCCTGCCCCATGCCTCATTCAATTTTGGAGAACAAAGTTTTTTGGGTTGAATTCAATCAACACCCAGAAACAACCGCCGCTGGACAGGCAACTGGCGACTGGACTGCAGACTGGAAGAATGTTTTCGGAAAAGTTTTCGAAATTATTATTTTCGTGTTAAATGTTTTTTCTGTGTGTGTTTTTGTCTGTGGTGGTGGTGCAAAAGTTTTTGATTGTCTGGTCGAAAGCAGAGGCATGTGTGGAAAGTAATTACCATGCAAGTGTTGAAAGTGCCTGACAGCAGAGTCTCCTCCATTCTCCTCCATGCGGTGGCATGTTTCCTTATGTATGCATCTATGTATGTGTCTATGTGTTTGCCTCATCAACGCCATCAGCTGTGGCATTTGACTTCTGACTCTGTCGTAAAGTTGATCCTGTCCCAGTCTCTGTCCCTGTCATGTTTCCTTTTCCATGTTTGCTAAACTTGTCAGCACTGCTGCTGGCAATTTGTTTAATTAAATGCTCACACACACCCAGAGCACACAAACTCGCACTATCACTTTCACTTACATTCTCCACCTTTTCAATAGAAACTTAAATTGCATTATAAACGACCATCCCCAATGAGGAAAATGTCAGTTGCAGTTCCTGTATCTCTGGTACTCTGATATGCTCTCTGGCCAACTTCGCTCTGTCCAGGTGGTGGCAGGTGTTGACGGTTTTAATTTAGCGTAGCGCCAGTTTTTGGCGCCACTCGGCGCACTTCCCAAAACTGGGTCACTGGGGATTCATTCGACGGCTCTGTCCCTCACATGCAAATGGAATTCACAAAAGGAATGCTGCCAGGCAACGCACCAACGGCGGGCGGGGGGGATAACAACTTCCGCACTGTGCAACAAACAATTTGATTAAGAAAATACTTGAGACTTGTGAGTCAGGGCTTAGGCTTAGGCGACAATCAGGGGCGATGGAAGACTTACCAAAGACATTCAGACTTTGAGACTTTTATGCTCAAACATGCACAAAGCACTGAGTGCTTAAGAATCAAATGCTAATGCCCGAGTGATTCCTGGAATTCCACAAATACATTTGCATAGAAGTCCGACCAAGGATCTACCCAACAAATGTCTTGTTGGCTAGTGTTTTGCTGATTTGTATGTAGTTTTCTTCAGGCCATGTCACACACTCTGCTGAGCCTTTGCTTACAAGGGAATGGCCTTTCGCTCTATTTTCTCGGTGCGTGCTTGCGGGGGAGTCCCCATATTATCGCCCTGATTACCATGTGACAATGTGGCACACAAAATAAAATCAGCATTTTTGCCTAGTCAAGTGTTTGCCTCTAAAGCGGCGGGCTGAAATGAAAAGAAATGTCCTGCAGGCACACAAGTTGCTGCCAAAACAGGACACGCATCCTCATAGACATAGACTTCCTATTTACATGCCCAAAAAACACGTTCCGCCCCTCAACAAGAAGCCAAGAAAGAACATTTGCCAAAACTTTCCCTCTGAATGGCCTTAAAGGCTTGGGCCCGGTGAAGCGTTCAAGGAACTTTCTTGGATGCCAAGAAATTGAAAGAAATAACGACAGTTTTTAGTTTCTGGCTTGGCTTTCATTAGGAAGCACTGTGGCAGGACGGCAGCGGAGCCAGATGATGAGTGGACGAAGAATCTTTGCCAACTTTAATGCAAGAACGAGCAATTTGAAGGGCAAATAGTTGCAAAACTTGTAGAGACTCTTAGTCATCCGAGAGGCAGGACTTAAAGTTGAATTTAAATATTTGAAAAGAGGACTTATACCAACGAGAAAATAGTTAAATGAGAAACGGAAACGGGATTACTTTCCTCTTTGAGGACACCTTTACCTTATACATACATATCTGTGTAGAAATGTATCGTTAATATTCCTGGAACGCCCTTGCTATTTAGGCTCCTAAATATATGGGAAAACTTCTTAGAAAAGCCACCCCCTGCCACTTGCACCTCTACTCGAAAAACTGTTTGCTCTTCCCACAAGAATGTTGTGGGAAAATTCAATTTTGTTTGTTTATGTGCAGAAGACTAATTCAAATGCAAAGATAAGGCACAGCATTGAGGACTACTACTCGTACCATAGATAGATACTTCAGCACGCTTCCTTCTCGCTATCTCACTTTATCCTCGTCCCCTCCTATCACACACACACACACCCTCGGAGCACACGCATATGCTGATAAAGTTTTAGCACCTGAACTGGAAGAGGGAAGGGCGGGAAAAAAATGTGGAAAAGCGAAAAGAAAAGTTTGCCATTTACAGCCCATCAACTCGGCTTCAATTTCGCCTACCCTACCTTTTGTTTGGCCTCCACCCTCGCAGCCTCTGGCCTTGCCTCTGGCACCACATCCGCCATGCTGTTTCACCTTCCCTCTGCCATCAGCCACTCCCCCACCCCCCCTCAAATTGTTTGTGTGTGAGTGAGCCCTTGCTCTTTGTTTGACACTTTTGGCCAAGTTTATGCGCTTTTTACAACATGTATCCTTTTTGCATGTCGACTTACTGTTCTGGCTTTGGCTTTCACCATTTTATTGCATCAACAAAAGGTTTCTAAAGCCCGTGCAAAGCACTCGAGCACACACACCGGCACACACTGGCAGACTGAAAATTTCGGGAAAGCAACAGTCAGTGGTTTTGAAAACTTTGCTGTAACCAGGACCCGAGAGGTAATCTAATGTTTTCCCCGTGGCCTGCCGCTGAGTTCTTGTTCTTCTTGTTCTGCCGTCCTGTTTTGTTTAAGTTTTGTGTCGTGACACAACACTGAATTTCAATTACTGCCAGGCCATGTCCTTGCCAAGGGAAATGACTGCCTGCTCGAGCACTGGTTCATGACCGCCTCCATCTGGCCAGGCTCAATCTGTTTGGTTCTGTTCTGTTTGGTTCTGGCGTTTTCTGGCCTTAAAGCTTTCCAGAAGCAGCCGAAAATTTGGGCTAAAATTTATGTGCTTAGTGTTGTCCAAGTGTCCTTGTGGGACATAGCAGAGCTCGCACTTTATTTTCATTCAGAGCCTATCGCATGGGTTTATTTGATTTTGGTTTCGTTTCGCCTTTGTGAAGTTTTTCCTGCCCCTCCCGTTCATACTCATAAATATCCAAAAAGGCATAGGAACTTGTTTGTTCTGGCCTGACCCCGAGACTCATCTGCCACCAATCGGGGCGATATGCCGCAACGCCGCTCTACTGTCGCTCCACTGCCCTTCCAACGGCCACCGGAACCAGGCAGTCCTCTGTAATGGCAGGCCCAAATATTAGTGCAATTTCCACGTTGACCAAAAGTTCAATTCATTTTGCCCAGGGACGTGTCGCAGCTCCTCAACTGTTTTCATAAGAATTTATTGCTTTTTCTTGGCAACTAAGTGGATCAGATTTCTCTTCACAGCTCTGGCCATTCCATTCCGTTCCATTCCATTCCTGTCTGCTCTATGCGTGTGTTGTGTGTGTGTTGTGTAATATGCCACAGATTTAGTGCTGCTGAAATTACTTTTGCCTTTTGTTCGTCTCCTCCACTTTCAAGCGTCCTTCCCTTTTCCCCAATTACAACCTATCGTATTGAAAATTGAGTTGGGTTTTTCAACGCACGAGGCAGGACGACTGGAGGACTGGAGGCAAAAGACATCCGACCACAGACTGACAGCTGGGTGGGACAGTGCTTAGGTGAGATTCCCCAAAATCAGATTGTTTCTACGCCATGGAAACGGTAGAGAAAACTGTAGTCTTTAAGGCCATTTCCTTCCATTCCTTCTACTTGCTGGAATTTTTCTCGTTTCGGTCCATTCTTATGCTTCAGTCAATGAAAGTGTTTTTATTTCAATGTATTTTTTGAGCACTCCTATCCTGATTTGTTTTTGTTATAAACAAGTTTGTTTTCCCAACCCTACAATGAACTTTCCCTGGATGGCACAAAAAAGTCCAACTAAAAGTTACGCCCAAAACCCAGAGGAAATCGTAGTGCAGTTCAAGTTTTTGAACTATGTATAAAATTTAATTTCAGAGAGATTTTGTTATTCTTTCTGCTTCCATATTCATTTCATAGGGATATTTCATGTATTACCTATTACATTTAATTTGTTTGATAATAATTTAATTTCTCCCAGTTAGAAATTATACTTAGGTGCTTTTCCCCATCTAAAATTTACTCAATTACGCTCTACTTATTATTCATGGGATTGTTTATTGTCAGTACTTATACTGCCGCCTTCCGCCTCCAGCCCCTTCCTCTGCCCTGATGACTGGCCACAATTTGTGGCCCTGGACACAGTTTCACTCGAAATGCCTTGGCATTTGAATTTGAATGCGATTTGAGGTTTTCCTTTCATTGTATGTGTGTGTGTGTGCCGATGACGTCATTTCAATTTATGCATAACTTATTGTAGGTTGTGTGCAATTTAGTGGTCACAATATCTGGCAATGGTCCTGGAAATTCTGAATGAAAATGTAAACTACAGATTTGGTATCCCATATGTATCTGTATATATGTATTGCCACTGGTCTCCAAATATGTAAGCGTTTCCTGTGCGTATTGATTTTCATTCTGACAGCAAAGCAAAAATATTTATTGTCAGCTCGAGGGAACGGTGCTCTGGGAGGACTCGAGACCCAAGGATGCCAGCCAAGTTCTCCACAAATTGTTCCCAGGCGACAATTTGATGTTGACGATGATGGTGGATGGGGGATGGTGGATGGTGGGGGTCGCCTCTGTTCCACCTTCTCCACCCAACACGGTTAGGGGAGCAGCTCTGTGAATAGAGAAATATTGGAAGAGCCAGCAAAAGCCAACTATTGCGTTGATGGGTTCATAATTATGGCCATGTCCTTGCCTCAAACACACAGCCAGAAACATTTCAGAATGCTGACATGCATTAATATTGATTGTTGCTGCCGCCTGAGCCGCACTAATCGGAGAGACATGTTGGTCCCCCCAACCCCCGTATACCCCGTATACCCGTGCATTGACATTGACATGAGCATCAGCATACTCATCCACATCGGGACGCGTTCCACAATCATCCACAACTCATCCTTGTCCACACAGCTTCCCCATCATCATCATCATCATTGTGATGATTCGCCATCCCATTTTGTGTTCGAGTTCCATTGTGATTGTCAGGCCCCGAATGAAATTACATGTTACATATCGCATTTACATGGCTGTCATGTAGTTTTCTTTCTGATTCAGTTGTTCGAGGCATGTCCTGTCGTCACACAGGCAAGTGTGAAATTGCAAGCGATGCTAATTGGGAAAAACGTTGTTTGGGTTTTGTCAGCTCCAAATGAAAATGTCCATCATCAACTGACCATTTCATATATTATACATTTAAAGGCCGTTTGTTCATGTTTCAGGTTCACTCTTTAAGGCCTTAGGCCTTCGCCTAATGCAAAACAGCACTGAACAAAGAAGTGTAATTACTCGTTGACAAAACTTTAAATTAAATCCTTTTATCTCATAATTTCCTTTGGCTTAAACTTATCAAAAATCATCTCCAGCTAAGTTTTCTTTGCTTTTAATTAAAATTTCACAGTTTATTAAACTTAAAGCAAGGCGGCTTGCCACTGGCACTAATTGATCAAAGCTTTGCGGCCCAGCAGCAGCTGACCTTGTCAAGCCATTTGCATATAATTTTGCTTACAATCGATTTCTATATATATATGTATGTATATATAAAGGACCCCCCAGAGAACAGCGGAGACCTACACAAGGGAAATGCTATGGCATTTCCATCTTTTTTTCTGTTTGTTTCGACAGCAATCGTTTACCATTCACTGGCGGGGGGGCAACTTGGGGAAGTTTTAATGAGTTGGCAAACGGCATTGGCAATCCGTAGTTGGATGCTTGACACTTGGAGCATGAAATCAAACTAATTAACTCAAAATTTGCACATAAATGCTGAGCAAAGTTTTCCCATTGGTGGTGGGGTGGCCATAATGCCTCAAGTTGGCATTTTCATGTGATTTTCCGCTGGCTGCACATGATGATGCCAGTGCAATCGTACACAAGTGAGCGATTGGTCCCAAGCCTCCTTCAGCATTATGATGAGGGGCAGCACCTCAGCTCTCAGCTCTCAGCGCTGAATGATAATTCAGTTTTTTTCCACCATCATGAAGAAATTAAAAAGTTTTCCTTTTTACCATGATCCCAGCAAATGGTCTGCAAATTGCTCCCCCAACGTCAAAGTTTTTCTCGCGAGCCATTTTTCATTTTTTGTTTGAGTTTCCATCCATTAATGTGCCACAATTTGTATATATGGCTGTTTAGATTGACACCGAATTTAATTCTGGAAATATATACATACCTAGTCGTCCAGTTAGTTCCTTTGTTTTAATGAATCCACAATAGTTTAATGTTTACGAGTACATATATTCAGTGATTGCTCTTATATTTGATGTTTTTATTTTTTCACTCTGCAGACAACCAGCCACTTTCAAACGAGATCAAGAAGAGAAGGAAGTAGAAAGAAAGTGTGCCCATGAACTGGAAGAGGACAGTGTGCCCATACATTAGGGATTTCTGTTGTGTTATTTTTGCTTTAAACATAACATTGATAGTGAGGAGTGATGTTATGTCCAACAATCACAAAATATAGCCTTTCCAAATTGGATGTTTAATGGGATTTTTACAAGATATTTTTACTATTTATTTTAGTTGTTATAGCTGGGTAATGCTTCACGTTTATTCACGGATATTTTCGTGTTATTAGACGATAAAATATGCAATGTGCTGATTTTACGATGAAAATATTTCTCTTTGATGTTGCCCCAAGGCAAGGAAGTCCTGGCTGGTATCTCGTGAGGAGTGGCTAATGTTTATTACATTATATATGTACGTACATGTGTACATGTGTAAGTGTAAGCCATACTTGAAGGATCCTCACTGTCGCATCCTTTGGTTCTTTGGTGTGGCATCATAAAACCATTGCATAAGTTTTGTGCTTGACAGAAAACTTTCAAGCGTTGGGTTTTATTTCATGGCAACCAAAGGAATAGCAAAACAGGAATGGAATGGAATGGAATGGTGTGAATGTCTGTGTGGAATGTCTGTGCTTTGCGGTGCTCTGCTGAAATATATATGTATGTATCTGTGTGTAGTTTGACAGTTCGTAAAATCAAAGTTGTGTCTGACAAAACGTAATAGATTTTTATTGCCGGCGGCAGTGGTTTCGTTCATCTAGTCACCACTTCTATTTTGTTAGTCAACCAATGCGACTTTCTGGCTCTACGCCCTCATAGGCACACACACACAGATACACAATCATCTACACACACACACACACACACAAACACAAATACAGAAAAGTGGCAGAGACAGAGAGAACTTTCGCATTTCTGGAAATGCTTTTAATCTAACAACAAAGTTGCTGCCAAAACTTGTCCTCGTGTTTTAAGGTTTCGCCTGGCAGTTTTCTACAAATTTAACTCGTCCTTGACACGTCGCCAAAATCCCAGGCATATGAACACAATCCAATTTCCCCTTTGCCACTGTTTCAGCCAGGCAAATTTTCCCACGTCGACAGGAGTTTTGAGTGTTGAACGGAAAATAAATCAGGAGTTTGCTGAAAGTTGGACACGGCCTGGTTTTCTAATGAATTTCATTTCCTTTAAGGCCATTGGACTGTCAGGAAAAACGCATAAATTCAACTGCCGGCGGAAAACGGTATGAAATATATTTTCTTTAAAGGCAATAAAAATTAATTAGCGCCGCGCGCGTCTAGATTGTGCCCTCAATTATGATGGCAGGCCATGACGCGACAGGCCAGGGCAAGTCCTTGCAACAGAGTTTGGCCCAAAAAAATGAAAGTAAAGCGACAAAAAATCAATACGACAGCTCGGGCTCGGTCATTGGGTGGGTGGGGATCTCGGCCTTGGCTGTCCTACGCGCTAATTTTAAGAGCCTTGGGCCATAAAACCGTGTTGAGGGGAGCACAAAGCTCTAAAAACCAGCAAAAGCGAGCCCAAAGACGTTGAAGCCGGCCCATAAGTAGCTGAGGATTAGGCCAAGAGATCTCCTCGTTGGGCCCTCTCACTTTTTCTCTCACTTTACCTCTCGCTTTTTGCCGCTTTTTAAATCGCTGATTCAAGGAGGCGGCAGTCTGTCTTTTAATTAGACGATTTCACTGGAAAATACAAGCCGCGGTCTAGATTGTGTAGGTATTTCGATCTTGTAATAATGAAGTCCCAAATGGCATCGCTGATTAATGTCTCGATTTAATGGCAAATAATATTGAATGGTCACAGAAAGGGGGAAGGATGGCTTCGATTGGAATGGAAAAGGGATGAAAGCTCTCATTTGAACTACGGGAAAATAAAGTTGGAAAATAGCTAAAAATATATGCTTTGGCGAAGTATATTTTTGTGGAGGAAAATCTTCTAAGAATCTACTCAGAATGATAACAGAAAATATTATAGTTTTCAAGCCAAAAAACTAGTTTCAAGCAACTTTTGAAACATAAAATTTAAATTGAAATAATTTCCCGTTTCCTTATTGTTTCAGGACCTCTGAAATTCACCATCTTGATCCCGATTGTCCCTTTGGTGATTTTATTTGGTCTCTTGCATTAGTTCCGCCTTCTCTGTTCCGCCATTCGACGTGTTTCCTTTGGCTTTGGCGCGTTTCCGGCCTCCGCTACATGGCCAAAATAATTAAAATTCAAAAGTTGGCAGCGGCATTTGTGCATTAATAAATTAGTTGAACCGAGCTCCGGGCTGGGCTGAGGCACTTGGCGACGTTTCGGGTTGTTGTCCCTCTGCCCACTTAAAAGTCATGAAAATAACCAAATATTCAGAGAAAGTTTACATTGAAGGGAGGGGCCGAAGGCCTAAGTGGATGGCCAAGTTTGTGCTTGGTTTTGCTGCTTTTAGTTGGCCATTTTATGTCTGCTTTGGGACTGGATGCATTTGCATTTCTAATCATTGCGTTGCCTGCCTCACTCTCTCCCTCCCTCTCCCAGCATTTCCTTCTTCCTTTATCCATTTATGAGCCCCGATGCAGACCATTTGCCATATTCTCCGCTCTTAAACCATTTCATTCATTTTTGATGGCATTGAAATGGATTTGGTTATCATAAAAAATTTGCCAGGGACAATAAAGAAGGGCGAAACAATTGAAATCTGAAAGGCTTCAAACTGCTTATCGATTCAAATGCTGGCTGTGGCACTGGAACTGGCTCTCGCTCTCGCTCTGACTGTGGCACTGCCGCTGGCTGGGTTGGGTTTTTGTCATAAAATGCTGAAATTTGTATCAACCTTCCCATCCCATCGCATACCCCCGCATACCTCCCCCCGTTTTGGGAGCTATTGCTGTCTCTCTGTGTCGCAGGGGGGAGGGGGGGCAAACCTGAGCGGCGCAGCGTCCAGGCGTGCGACCCATAAAGGAAACCTATTACATTTTTTTATACTTAATGTGAGGCATTTAAAAAAGGAAAGAGCGGAGCGTAAATGGAGGGAAAATGTGTGAAAGGATATTTGAAGGTCACGCTTTAGTGACCCCGCCTGCTACAGCCCGATAAGCAGATGCTCCCCGGCTTATTGATTGACTAGGGAAATGGAGCAGAGCAGAGCAGAAATGGAACCTGCTCCCTGGTCCCTCTCTCCGCTTGTCGCTGTCGACAACTGCTAATTGAATAATTTAGGGAGAAAGTCGAGCGAAAGTCCCATACATTTTACTTTGATAAACCCATAAATATTGCCATCTTCCTCATCGGGGAGGGGCATCATCATCGAGACCATCATCATCGATGCATTGGGCACCGGAAATTTCAGACATTTTTCGGGGCCAGCCGGAAAACGTTAAAAGCGAACATCAGGTGGGCCCTGGGTGGCCCTGCGCATCACCTGCTCGATGCGCCCAGGCTGTGTGTCCTGTGTCCTGGAACTGTGCCCTGGGATCACATTAAATGATTTATTGGTCCTTGGTCTGGACTGCGTGAGTCCCTAAAAATTTCATAAATTTCAGCCTTCAGCCTGCTGCTGTTGGCTGTTGGCTGCCAGCGGCCTGCTCTGCCCTGCCCTGCCCTGAGCTTTATGGCAACCGAATACACATAAAGCAACAAAGTTGTTCAAGAAAAAGTCAATAAATGGAAAGCTGCTGTATTATATATTGTATATTACACATTGTTGCTCTTTTTTTTGGGCTGCTCCTCTCTGGGTTCTTGGTTCTTGGTTCATCAGCGGTGGAATACTACGCAGGGTTTTCGGCTCGTTTGAGTTTGCAAATTGCTCCGAAATCAAACATCAAAGTTAAAAGTGCTTATTTTGTGTATTTTCCCCTTTTCTTTGTTTATTTTGGGTGCAATTTTACGCCATTTTGCATTGTTCTGCCGCTGCGAACATGGCGTATACTTAATTTAAACACTGGCAACTCTTTCAACTTAAGGTGGATGAATTGATTGAATATAAATATGGCAGAGAGCTGGACTCTCTTCCATTCATTCGTTCATTGGGAGCTGTGGCTGGAAAATTTCATTACACAGTCGTCAAAATGTTTCGGCCTGGAGCAGAACAAATGAATTTAATTAAATATTTGTGAGATTTAATCGAATTTCAATTGGAACGCCGCATAAATACCATTCACGAACTCTGCCACCGATAATTGAATGTATGTATGTATTCTCTTCAATATTGCCGTAGCAAATGGCATTTTAATTACATTGCCTCGCCCGTCAAACGATTACCATCTCTGGGCCATGGCCCAAAACCCTGTACCAGGTAGGACAGTGTGTACGAGTGTGTATCTGTGTGTGGGTGGCCCAACTGTACAAAGAATGCAACGTGTGGCAAATTGCAAATTCAATTTCATTCCATGCGGCATACATTCATACATACATATATTGTATAAAGTTATAGTTGAGTATCGTATCCCATTGTGGACTGCCGTACTGCAGCTGGCACTTATCTCTAGATGGGGACACAGAGACACCCACACTTTTCCAGCTTTCCTCTGCATCCTTCAGTTAACAAGTTCGTTTCGTAACTGACCTGAGCAGCATACTAAATTGAATAAAACAGAAAATGTTGGCCAAAAGCAATTCAAACTAGAATCCGACCACTTGACCAGCTGCTGGTACTTTAAAAAAAAAAAAACCCACCGATACTGGCATGAATATACCTGAATATAAGAGAATTTATCAGAGAAAGGCTTTAGAAGAAGAGATGACCACTGGCTGGAGTTTTGAAAATACGGATTTGCATTACTATTTATGAAATATATTTTTAAATCTAAAGGGAATATCATAGAAGCTGTTTAGACCTCAAAAGAAAAGTCTAGACACTTGCGAGTAGAGGTTGAATTCATACTAATCTTTATTCAGAAAACCCACGGAACGGGTGCATCGGTACTGCGAGTGTCCAACTGAGTGCATGCAAGCACAAGAATTTTTGGACTATTAGGGTCTTAATTGCTTATTGTACTTGACTTTGGGATGTCGTGTGTCAATGAGTAGACAAATTATAAATTCTGAACTTTATGTATTTAAGATTTCATTGGCTAAAATATAAATAATTTATGCCATTCCTTTTAATCTAAATTCTCGAAATGCTCCTGGTTGAACCCTTCATTTTGGTCCGTGTAATAATTGTATTATTCTTGCCATAAACTCTTTTAAGATCTTTATGGCATAATCTGTTTTTAATGAATTTGGATACCTCTTTTGGGTTTCGTAACCCATACCCATCTACATCTACATCTACACAGGTACATGTATACGGTCTAGCACAAACATAATATGCACAAGAAAAATGTATTAAATCTTGGTATTATTTAACAAGGTTATTCCAAAGAAGATTGCCCGTTTAGTGTCTAAGCCTCATTAGACTTAATCGCTTAATTAGTCCAACGCCTGCAAGCGCTTGGTTAAATGTTGTTTGACTGAATACCTAATCGGATTGTGTTTGTGTGTTCTTTGCCAGTTTAATATCAATATGTTACGCCTAAATGCATTTCGATACACTCCGGTCTCCGGGCAGATAAACTTGGCCACAATCGCCGGGAAGTTCAAGTTCAACATTACTCATACGCCGCTTTGGTCGCAGCTGCCTCTCTCTATCTCTATCTCTCTCTCTCTCTCTCTGTGTGTCTGTCGCCTATATCGGAGTAAACTTTGGATTCCAGTCCTCCAGTGGGTGCGGTGATTTATTTTCATTTGCCTGCACCAAAATACCGTTAAAGCGGCTAACAGCAAACATTTCTTGTGACAAATTCGAAATTTATGTGTTTTACGTTATAAATTGTGGGGCAGGAGCCACACAGCCACAGCCGACTGTGGTCTCTCTCTGTTCCACTCCTATTCCCTGTCTTTTCCTTGCTGGGTGTGTGCGACATGCTTCTGGTTTCCGGGAGTTTCTTTTTATCCGGAACGCCCCTCCGTCGTCTCGCTTCGCTGGCTGCGTGACTTTCGCTTTGGTGTTCTCACTTTAATTTGCTTTGATTTTGCATGAATTTTCATGCCAAGTGGCAGTTAGGGACCACCTTCGCCCCACTGCCACGCCCCTGCTTTGGGACTCTCAAAGCTAATTTGCTTACTGGTAACGCAACTGCGTTTTCCCTTTCCTTTCTGCCGGCAGTTCTTGCCGCCCCGACAAATTTAAATGCGACTGATTTCCTTTTCCGTTTCCGGGGCGGCCATTTTATTTAGACTTGCGGTGGTTCCTTTTTGTTGCTTTTTTTAAGCCCTTCGTTATGTGTGGTTTTTTGGGCTGTGTGGGATTCCGGATTTGATTTATTTTTGTTTTTATTTTTCTTTAATTTCGCACAGTCGCAATATGTATTTTTTTTCTCGCATTTTTTACGATGTCAAATGAGTTTCTTTGGAAATTCGTTTACTCTCCGAAAGCGAAAGAGGAAAACGCATATAAAAACTGCCACGTGCGTACGTGGCATTTAACCAGACTTAAAGCCGATAAATTTTCATTCGCATTCTCACGGCTATCCGCGACTCTCGTTACCCCATTGTTGCAAGCTTCCCTCTGGCTCCCCTTCTCGTTTTTTAAATGCCATTGAGGAATTATTAATGAAGTTATGCGAACCGAAGGACGAATCAATAATTCAACTCGAGTGGGGGTCTGTGTGTGTGTGTGTGTAGGGGGATGGTGGGTGTATTTGTGCGGGTGAATCTAATCGAATTTATTAGAAGAGCTGCAGAATCGTCTCATGTTGTAGAATCGCCTGCGGCCTGTGGGTTCTGTGCGGTTAGTCATAACAATGTCAGGGCGATATGGCCATGGTAGCGCCACACACACACACACACACACACACTACATTATTGGCATAATTTATGCCATGCGAAGCACTATGATTGCCGTTTGTGAGGGGGGGGGCATCCTCCCCAAACTTTCCTCCTAAACTTTCTACACATGCACGCATTTCAAATGGGAATCGATTAAGACTTCGTTAGCCATTTTTTAGAGCCATGTTATCTCAGACAAGGATCGCATAAAGAACGGGTTTAAATGCCAGGGAAATAAGTTTATTAATCAGAGAAATAAGTTGAGTTTTTGTCAGAGAAAAGCCAAAGCTTTCTCTACAATCTTTTTGGAATATTATTATTGATAGCAAATACATAAACTATTTTCGTCGATATAAATCCATGGAAATTAGTTTGCATTTCGATTTTCCGAGCAAGCAGCCTCCCTTTGTTCCGTTCTCCATTGAAAAATTAAATTGTTAAAAATTCCACAAGCACACACACACACACACACACACACGGAACCCACTCTGCTACACAAATACACTAACATCAACACAAAGCCATTGACGTTCGTTGGCACAAAGCAAAGCCGCAATCGAGAAGGTGGGGGAGGAGAGTGCTGCTGATGTGTATGTGGCTCTTGCCATCGCCTATATCCTTACAAATACTAGTATGTATGTGTGTGTGTTTGTGAGTGTGTATTGGTAGTTTGTTTTGTGCTTTGTTCTTTTTATGCTGTTCGGATGAACAAAAAAACTAAGAAAAAAGACCCCCACAAACAGACAAAAACTGAAGCGAAAGTCAACGCTGAAAGCATGCCAGGTAATTTCATTATTCAAATATGTGTGAATGTGAGCTCTGGAGAAAGGACCTGACTGACTGAATGACTGAGTGACTGGCAGACAGACACACTTTGTGCCATTGAAATGGACCACAACTAGAATCCGGTCTAAACAATGCCGGGCAAAAGGCAGCCACCACAGCCACAAATGGGGGCTGGCCATTTCCGGTTACTTCTGTTTCGATGCCTTGTTTATTTGCACTTCAATTAATTACACCATTCAGCAGCAGCAACCCTCCCCATTCGTTTTCCCCTCCCACCCCGTGTCTGCTCTATTAATTGCAAATTTCATGCATTCTTTATGGTAATTTTCCTCGGCTAGCGCCCGCAGCTTTTGTCAAATTGTTTTTCGTGCCTCATTAAGTGTTCTGGCCATCTCGCTCTGTGGCTCGCTATGACTATGGCTATCTCGGTTATCTGGTGCGGTGTACGGAAGGTACTGGAAGGCATACCAGCCTGCGGCATGGGCGTTTAATTTATTTCAGATGACTTTTGATTATTTTAGCAATTGGATTTATGACCAGCCATAAATAAATAAATATTACGTGAAACCACTAAATTTTATTAGCTGTTGAAATGTGTTTCATTTGTATTTAACCATCTGGAAGTTCGAATAATTAACGGCCATAAAAAAGTGGCAGCAACGATATGCAAATACACATATATAGGAATTGGTCAGAGATAGTACTAGGGAGACCCTCTACCAATCCAAAACAGATTGCTGCTGCCTATCCAATCGTATCTACTTACAAAACCGCAAATATCTCAACAAGGAATGGGTCTTGCCGCTTCGAGAATTTCGACAGTTTGGCCAGATCTCTAAAAATCAAACCCTAAATGAAGATGCCGGTCCGCAGGCGTCCCAGCCAACTGCCACAAGCCTGTGGCAGCTTGGAAGTGGCATATGCCAGAGGTCACCACTTGTTTGGAGCAGCTTGCAATAAATTAGCTTCTTGGCCCAAAGAATTTCGGGCGTGCTTGTCCGACCATTTTCTTTAATTTTCCCCTATTGTTTTCCGCTCTTGGGCGGGATATAAATTCTGCCGTTTAGCTTCATTTATCAGTCATGTACATACATATCTGTGTGTGTGGGTGTGTGCTTGTGTGTGTGGTGTGGTGTGGCAGGAAAATCAATAAACATGTGGGAGTACGGGAGTCGGGAGTCCTCGCTTACCGAGTTGCTACACAATCCCATTTTTGACAGCAATTAATCAGAGCCGCGCTTGCGAGCAATTAGTGATGCTATAAAACGCCATAAATTGCTTGAGGCCGCCTCCTAACGAGAACTTTAAGAAGAACACGGGAACCCTTTTTACGAGGCTCGTGCATGAAAAATTCAAATCACTTGATTAGTGGCAATTAATTTGCCCTACGTCCGTGCGTAAATCAGTCTAAATAGGGGTAGGAGAGGGCACACAGAAACCTGTCATGTTATGGGCCAACCCATAGTGGCCTTAGCGGGGGTCGTTTATGCGAATAGAATACTGAGCTAAGAATATAGTTCTAGAAGCAAAAATGAGTTAAATCTAATTTAGCTATAAATATGTAAAAAGATCACATAATATTTGTAGATGTAGATGGAAATGTAGATTTCATGTAGACATGCGTATAACAACCGCTAAGCCATTAGTTGACTAACAAGGTCGGTTCAATTTGATCAGGTGTTGCTTTTGATGTAGAACGTGACACGGTGACATCACAATCTCATCAAAGTATAAACCGAACGTACTATTTATTCTGGGATTGTGTCAGAGGACCCCTTGTTTATAGTCCCAGTTATGACTGGTGTTAATGGCTCGTTTGCGTGCCCCACCACCACTTGGCTTGGGCTGGCTCTTGCTTGGCTCCTGGTTGGTCTCGGCCGGGCCAGTTCAATTTGCAACTAATAGAATTGTCACTCACATTTCGCCGACATCTGTTGGGGTAGCTCCTCGTCTCTTTTCTTACAATATTTGCCCACATCACATTCGGGGAATTCAGTGGGTGACTATCATTCACCGCAATTGTGTTGTGTGACAAGTGAATTTGTCATTGGTGGCTCAAGTTGAAACAAAGCCAAGGCCGGGAGACCGAAAATGACATGTATTTACGAGTATGCGAAGGAAAACCAACTGGCAGTTGGAAGGGGAAAATTTGAATCCACTTTTTGCTTTAGTTTGGAAAGGGAAATGCTTTCATTTGGAGCTGCCACAAAAGCATTTCCGCTTTGTGGCACACACATAATGTGAGCTCTGGCTGTGTGTGTGTGTTTGTGACAATGAGTGATGTTTCTGTGTGTGCGCGCCTTGGTCAACTCAACGCTAAGAGACACTGGCAAAAACAGCATCAAATTCTGGACTGGCACCATGATGGATAGCCGCATATTAAATGTCTAATGCATACTGCAATTACGAAATTTTAGTGCTCTATTAGCTAATAGCTATCTTGTGTGTGTTTGCTCTAATCAGCAACATCTCCAGTTTCCCTAAACTATGGACATAAATAGTTACTTAGTGATATCATTTAACGGAATTGACAATAAAGCAATACCTTGTCGTTTGTCATGTTTAAAATTAGAATTTAGTTAATTAATATCCATAAAAATGATTTTCAATATTCTTCTTCAACACTGCGCATGCCTCTGTGACGCTATTCTGCTCTCTTGTTCTGACGCTCTCTTGGTGAACTGTTTGCTGTGCGCTGTCTCGTATGCGCCGTTTGGCAGCCGCTACCTCGTAGCCTCTTTAGCTCAGTGGTAGAGCGTTGGTCTCGTAAACCAAAGGCCGTGAGTTCAACCCTCACAGGAGGCAGTTCTTGGTTTCACTTTTTTGTTCTGCTATTTTTTTCCAGTTTTGTTTTCTTTGTTTAATTCTTCTGTTTATCTTTTTATTTTCCTAAAATACATTGTTAATAAATAATAATTTTACAACACCGATATTATTTACTTAGGTGTATGTGTGGACTGCGTCATCATGTGGTGTTGGTTTGATGACGATGCGTCACGATCTGTTTGATAAGCGTCTCTCTGTTGCTCTCTCTCTCGCTCATGATTCTACATTTGCTAGTACAGCTGAGCGGGGTGGATGATATAAGGCATTTGGCGCCGCTCTTCGCAGTGCCTCTTTAGCTCAGTGGTAGAGCGTTGGTCTCGTAAACCAAAGGCCGTGAGTTCAACCCTCACAGGAGGCATGTGGTAAACTTAAATTTATTTTTTTCTCTTTTTCTTTTTTCTTCTTTTTCTTTTAAATATCAAGTATTAGGGTTGGTTTCATATGTAATTCATTACTGCCTTTGAGAACACTCAAATGTAGTATTTTTCCATTTCTGGGCCTCAAGAACTCTTTAATGTAGTATTTCTTATTTTGCTGAACGCAAAGTGAGGGGTTGATCAAGGGTTGAGTGGGTTAGTAATAAGCTTGCCATTTGGGGCCTCAGGAAAGAACATTGCGTCAAGGGCATACCTAACTACTTCTTGAGCCCTCTTCTTGGCTGCGCTGGCCCCTACTGTTATTTTATGACTGCCCACTCGCACACGCAGGGCGTTGCGCACGTTTGGGCCTTTAAAACTAACGGCAAATACGAGTTGTAAATAGGGTTTCGGGCTCTTCTGCATGGTGAATGATGCGGTCATTATGTCTTTGCATTTGTGTGGGTGTGAGCATATGGAGAACGTGCAATGATTATGTACATGATACATACATACATATGTACATGCCACATGTACAAATACACTTGTGTATGACCCGACACTGTGTGGTTCCTGTTTGTTTGGTTGGGAAATTATACCAAATGCTTGTGGCGCCATAAAGAGCGGAAATAAAAATAAATTTGAGCAAATTGTGAAGATAGAAACCAGGATCCAATCAAAGCTTGACCAGGAAAGATGTACCATGAACCAAAGGCTCCAGATAACCCCACTTGCCGATAATTGCTGTCTTAACTGTAGTATAGTATACATACCAGATGATAAATATAATCAACATTATCGATATGAGGTTGGTTATACGCTTCCATAAAAGCGACAGTCCATAAATGGGGCTGTTCAATAAATGATTTACAATGTGAATTAAACAACTATTACAACAATTAAATGTTTACGATTTGTATTTCTATATATTGTTAAAGGATATGATGTACAAATGTTTGATTTATTTATATACACAATTCATTCTTTCTTACTTCCGAAAAAGAAGTCATGGAAATCCTCTGCAAATCTTTGGAAGAATTTCCTTGTCAGGTCTTTTGCAGATTTAGTTAAGAAATTGAGAACTCCATTTTTCCTTTCTTTTGCCGCCTTGTTTTGGAATACCGTCGACTAAATCTTGTCTAATATCATTAACCGTAACTATATTTTCATCGATAGGCCTGTCAATTGTGTTCCTTGGTTCCAGAGAAATGATGTATAAGCTACGCGTTCAAATATTGTGCTTAGTCATAACATCATGGCAGTTATTATAAATTTCAAATAGTTTGCGCCTATCCTCATCTAACTTATTGTCCATATAACCAGTGCATAAGGGACAAAGGAAAATCAGCTATAGAAACCTGGAAATACGTATAATTACATTACATTTTCTTAGCCATTAAAATATTGAATTTTTTTATTTACTTATCTTACACTTAAGTTATTGAAAAAGTGGAAATCGTGACCGACCTTGAGCTCCTGCTTGAGTTTAATAATTTGAGATTACAATTCCATATTTACTACTAAAAATCGGAATCATCACAGTAGGGTCTCCAAGTGAATATAATCAGCAGTGGAGCGAAGAAATGTTGACTTCATTTGGCACGTTCTTAGGGTGAAAATATTGTTTGGTAAACACCAAAAAGTAATTGCCAAACAAAATTACAGCTATTGATACACCGAATGGGTTTTCTAACATAATTATTACTAAAGGAACCGTTCCCTTTTGTGGCCAATCCCTTTCAGAAGATTAAAGACAAGTTGTCGCTCAGATCTTGCCACCACCGACTGTTTGGCAGACACCATCTCTTAATTAAATGCCCACGCGCACTCTAAGCGCCTGCCGGAGCTATGGAAATGGATGTGTTAATTGTGCCCCGGTAAGGCATGCCACACATTTCGAAGGGCTCGCCGCTCGACGTGGAAGACACAAGGCGTCGTGGCAAGGTAACCACACGAGCTCCAAGTGGTGGCATTCTTCGATGCCTCGCCACTAAATGAAATGACATAAATTTAAAGCATCCTGCCACGACCTATGCGAAATTTATGAATTAATAAGGCACGCAGGCGACAAGGTCGGGTGGCCTTTTTATTGGATAGCCCCAAACCCGGGGACCCCGAGCACAGTTGAGGGCCGCTCTTCTCATCCAGTTGAAACTAATTGAAACTGACAGAGTGCTGGTGGCAGTGCCGTTGCCGGTTCGGTTCGGGGAGCAATTCGAGGCGAGGCGCTTTTGTTGCTGCACATGATGATGACGATGACTGGGCGCACAGCGAGGCAGCGAGGAAATGTTAATCAGACGGGCCAACTTCGCTATGGCGAAATCAAATCAAGGTAATTTACCGTAAGAGACAAAAAGGCATCATTTCATTTCCCTGCTGTCAGAAGCTGACAACACGGCCAGGAAGGCCTGGCAATGGCCTGACTGGCAATACTCCGTATGTGCTACGCACGAGGGTATGATAGATTCGCGGAAATGTATGTAACAGTAGGAAGAAGCCAGACCGATCTGTTGGTTACTTAAAAAAAGCGATGAAATGGATGCATTACTGAGCTTAAATCCTTAGTAGCGGGTATCTCATCGTCTGTTTATGGCTATGTAGTACATGGGTGCCCCGTGGGAAGAAGAGTAGGAGATTGGAGTAAGCCAGCCCCAAGTATTTGCTCTGCAATTTATATGCGCACAGCAGATACCAAAATTTGGTCTTCTTGGAACTGAATGGGTGGAGTGTGGAGTGGGTGTGGAAGTCCCGACTTACCTTATCCCGAACTGAACCCACACTTTGCATATTGTGTACATCTTAAGTCCGTACAGTCAATATCTGACATCTCTCTATCACCGTCGCTCGCTCGCACACACAGACAAACGCAAAAGAATACTCGCTTGTTGCTTAGTATGCAGATGGCGAACAGCGAACGGCGAACGAACAGCGGGCTTTTGTGCCTGTATTGGTGGGTGCTCGTTCGGGTTGCTGTTGCCTCCTTTTAGGCAGTGGCAGTGCATTTCCCATTGGCGCCAACTTTCGCCTTTTTTGCGTCGCTTTCTTTTTCCCTTTGGCTTGCTCGCTTCCTTTATTGGTATGTATACCTTTCTGGCTCTGGAGCGCACTTCAACACGCACAAGCACAAAGAGAAGAAAATGGCAAAAAACAAGAAAGCATTTTCCCTTTTAATTTCAACATTTCTCTGCCTTTCCCTTGACTCCTGCAGGCAGTCCCTACAGCCTCACAGAAATGACTGTTGCCTGCTTTGAATTTAAACAAAATGAGGAATTGTTGCTGCCTCTTTAATGGTCGCCTCCATTCATCTCGCTTTGACTTTCAGCTATTTATTTAGACCGATGTTTGCCTTGTTGGCCGCAAAACTTTTGTTTGCCATTGTTTGCCGACGACGACTTTTCGTTTTGTTTGTTTATTTCAAATGCATATTTGATTCTTTTATGATATTGTTTACATTATTTTGTTGTGCTGCTGTTTTATTTGTATGCTCGTCAATTTTAATGAGCTGTCGTGAGCCACGAGTCTATTAATTTGATTTCCCGCCACCAAAATGGCCAATTAATGAAAATAACCCAAAGGAGTAGACATTTCCCCCCAGACAACCCACACCCACAACCCAAACAGCACTCTTGAGTTTTCTTTTATTTATTGTTTGTTTTTCGCCACTTTACATATGCACATATGGTGTATACATATGTACTTGGTAGGCTATTTTAGCAGTTTTACTTTTGCGCTTTTCTAAATACATTTTACATTCGGTTTAGTTTAGTTTTAGTTTAAATTAGCTTTAGTTTTAGTTTAATTCAATTAATAATACAATACTCGTACATTTCCGTCCCCTTTTGCCATTCGATTTCGACTTGGATTCAATTACATATAATACTAAACATTTATAAGATACTTTCAATATCGACAATTGTTTTAATATATAATTATATATATATATATATATGTAGATATATTCATGCATGTATGTATATTGATTCATATTATGTGTTTGTGTGAGCCTCGTCATTAGTACATAATGCAGCTCGATAGTTTTTCCATGCACATAGACAAATTATTGTTTACGATTACATATGCAATTCGACTTTTACACAAAGGTTTTTCAACAATTTACACTCGTAGTTTTTATACAATTTGCTCGTGTATTTCTGCTCTGAGTGCCTTAAATGACGCGCCCTGGAATTTTCAATTGGAGTTGTTGTTCGGCGCGGGTGTAGATGGAAATGAGATCAACAACAAACCTACATACAGCAATGGGAAAATGCGATGCTGAAAATGCGATGCGATGTATGCGAGATATGTCAGCGGAATATATGTGTTTCAATGAGTCGGTTGGATAAAATCAATAATGAAGTGGATTCCCTAACGTTCAGCAAATTTTATTGGGCATGTGTTGTATTCCCATCGGTTTTTGGAAGTACTTTGTGTCCATTTGTTGTTTTCTTCTTTTTTTTGGCATCTCTCATTACAATTCACTAATAAATCGGAGTGGTTTTCTCATATGACATTCACATGCGTTGTCAGAGTGGTTTTTCCGGCAACAGAAATGAGCTAGAGAGTATTGCGACCCTGGAACCCCTAACCATTCCATTACCCATCGCTCCCTATAGCTTTCAAGCCAAATATTTGTTGCACCTTTAATATGGGCACACATTTTTGGTCTTCCAGTATTTGGAAACACTTTTTGGAGCTTGTCTTGTGACAGCCTTTGCAAGATTTACAATTTATTGTAAATATGCTACTAATATCGATTTGTGTTTGAGTTTTATGGATTGCGTTTGGGCCATAATATTTTGGGGGTGCCAGATGTTTCTGCCTTTATCCTATGCCGCTATGTATACAGATATATATGTAGGTATGTATATAGTATGTGTAGGTTGTTTTTCCAAGTTTCGGTTTTTATTAGGCTAATAAAACTTTAAATTTACTATTTTTGTTTGTAGTTTTTGTTTTTTGTTTGTGTTTGTTGTTTCTACAATATTTCGTTAGTTTCAATAGAGAGTAACCCGTATTTCGAATTGTTCAGTATTTCTGTATATATTCCTGACTTTCTGGTCTATTGGAGACTGTAGTTCTAGCTCATTCCACTTCCATTCGATTCTGTTTTATGTATTCCTCTCGTTTTGTTTATTCTTCAATGCATTTACGGATTTTGGGGCTAATAAAATGTTCGATTTGCTGTTGTTTGTGCTGCTGCCAATTTATTTTCACTTTGTTGTCTGCTCGTAAATCCGAATTCGTCTTCATTCATCAGAGAAATTTATGCGCAGCAGCTGAACATATCAAATGTGATGGCGCTCCCCCTGCCCCCAATGGCATTTAATTAGCAGGAAACCCCAAGGAAGGACACAGATACATATACAATGTAGAACACAAAATGGAAAAGAACTCGGTCCTGGCTTAAGTATTTCTAAATAATTGTCTAGGCTTAAGGGGTACATGTGTGTGGATTGTTCGTTCAATTGTACATCTGAAATGTTCCCATTTGTATATCGAGAGGTGGGTTGAAACTCAAACCTTTGGATTCTCCTTGGCATCCTGCTCCTCCTCCTGTTCCTGTCCAATTTATGATCTCCTATGCGCATAATGGATATCTCATTAAAGCGTAAGACACACACACGCAAAATACTGACGAGGCAGCCAGATGAAGAAGGTCACAAGGACGACAGGACGACAGGATGTCGATGTCAGCTGTTGGTTGTTCTTGAGGGAGGATGTTGCTGTAACGTTGTTGTGCCTGTGGGCCTCAGCAGAATCCAGGACATAACGAAACACAGAAGGATAGAGACAGTTGGTTGTGTGGGTGGGGGCTTAAATTAGGGACGTAGTCGGCCGATGGCCCCTTAGTCCCGGATGAAGACAAACTCATTGTAGTGGTTCCAGCGGTTCTCCTCCGTGTCTACGCCCGGCTTGGGTTCCGCGGCCGAGCCAGCGGTCCCCGAGCCGCAGCTGCCGGCCAGACGATATCCGTGATCGTGCAGATTGTCGAAGGCCTGCTCGATGAAGCAGTGCTTCAGGAAGAAGCGCGAGGTGTAGCGGTCAGGACCGCCGTGGTCCGGATCCCGTGACTCGTTCAGCGTGTCGCCGAAGATCTCGCGGCACTGGGCCACGCGTCCGCAGACCAGGATGCGGGACAACTTGCGGAACTTGACATCAGCCAGGCCGTCCTTGCCGAACTGAAAGCTGCCGCGATACCCAATGGTGATGCAGCCGGGCGGACGGGCGTCCCGCTCCCCGCGTATGCAGTCCAGCATGGCGGTGAGCTTGAAGTGCTCCGCCTCGCGCTGCAGGCGCTGGCGCTCGCGGAAGCCCTCCGGCAGATGCAGGGCCTTGTCGCGCAGGTAGTCCAGGATGTAGCGGAAGAGGACACCGTCGCGGTCGAGGAAGTAGCGACCCTTGCTGTCCTTGGCCAGCGACTCGCGCCCCCCCTCGCCAAAGAGTTCGTGCAGCAGCGACGTCTTGTCCTGCAGCAGCGTGTCCAGCGTGGTCGTGTAGCTGACACCGCCAACATTTAGCTCAATGATTTCGGGCATACTGCGGCCTGGCCTGTCGAGTGTCGGTCGTCGGTCGTCGGTTATTGCAGTGGGTGAGCGTTAATTGCTAATTAATCTGTGGCACCTTCTCGCACAGCCACCAACACACATATGGCACGTACACTCGCGTACACCGTCTTCGTCTTCTCCGCCCAAAAGTTCTCAAGTTCACACAATCTCTGGTTTGTTTACAGCACTACAGCCAGTGGCTCTCACAATGTGTTCTGCCGCTGCACGCGTCCGCACTCGCTCAGCTCTCGGATCGAACTGTGGCACCTGCTCCTGGCTGCTCCAGAGTGCTGCTGGCAGAGTGCTGGCTGCCACTTTTCACTCGCCCGTTGGTGTACTGTACATTTGTGTGTATGCATTGTGGAAACTTCCAAGAGAGGAAACTGTTCTGTGCTGTTCTCTTCTTCGCCATTTCTCTCTCTCTCTCTCTTTCGGCCTGCGCACTCGCTGCGTTTGTTTTGATATTGGATATTATTGTTTAACAAGTGGTTAAATTTAAAAAATGTGCACGGGATATTTTTGGCATATGCGTACGAAGGGTTGCTCGCTGCTCGCAGCTTGTCGTGCGCCTGCTTCCTGCTCGAATCTTATTAATTTGATGAGGGTTTCCAAGGGTCCACCAGGCGTATGCTTAATAGCCAATATGCTGGATTACTGCTCTGCTCGCAGATTCTGTGCTCTGTGCTCTGTCTTAGGCGGAAGCAGGTAGACTGTTGTTTGTCGTGCGTGACACTGCTTATATGCTAATACAGCTCCAAATATTCGTTTCAACTGCTTAGAGATGCCCTTTGAGGAGTCGCCAAAAAATATTAGAATTCCGCATACGTAGAGTGTGTTCATATTTGAGGGTTTTGCACCCACGGGCAAAGTTCACGTCCCTGCCATAAACTAATTTTGTGGCAACAGCACGCAGTGCATACTTTAAGGCGCCGCACATACATAGTTCAAGTCTCGGCATGCCAACTATTCTGTTTCTCCTATTTTGGTCGTGGTGGCAGCAGGGCAGCGGGGCGGCAGGGCAGCAGGGTCACAGTGGCAACAGGCGCTGACAATTTGACACCGTGACACTGACATTAACATGCCACAGCAGGCAGCCAGCCAGGCCCCCATCGCGCAGCACCAGTAGCACCGACAATGCAACTGGTTGGGCTGCCTGGCTGCCTTGGCCAGTTTTGGCCTCGTGCCAAATGGGCCACTAAAGGGCCTCGGCTCCTGCAGCTCAGGCCAGACTGCCTGGCAGCTCTCACCTGTTTGTTGTTAACATTTCATGAGCCCTACACACACACACACAGGCATCTACATGGACTATAGGACTATAGGCAGCATTTTGCGTGTGTCTCACTGCAATTGAATCAACAACAAGAGGCACAGCGAATGCCTGGCTCAGTCTCTTACGCAGCTCGTTAGCCTACTCTCTCTCTCTCCCTCTCTCTCTGCTTCAAGTGGCGGAGAGTGGGAGATACACACCAATACAAAAGCCCACTGCTAATTGCAGTGAAAAGAGCGCCGGGAATGGCTCCAAGTGCGTTCAACTCACCCAAACCCCCTTTGCGGTCCACTGTCCCCACCATCCACCATCCCCCGACTCCTGCCTCCTGTCTGAACTTGTTTGCCCATCTCGCCTGCTTGCTCGACTCATTTCCGTTTCCTGGTGTGGTCTCTCGCATTCCCTCTCTTTCACTCGCTGCCTAATGCGCTTCCTTATCAGACGCCTGCCCTGCCTACACCCCCGTCCAAGGATTCGCGGCCATGAGTTTGTGGTTTTTGGCACGCATTAAGATGGCGCAACACTTTACGCGCCATTACGCGTTGCCTGCATCGGTTTGTATTCACGCGTGTGTGCGTGTAAGTAAGGGGGAGGGGAAAAGAGGACGGTCTTCAGATTGTATGTGAGTGTGATTGCTTTGCTCTCTTGTGGGTTCTCCCTTTGGCTGTGACTCCTTGTTTTTAGTCTGGCTGGCTGCCGCGGTTCAAATTGATTTTGTCTGGCAGCCTGTACACATACATTTCGCTGCGACTGTCCCTGTGTGCGGTGTGTGGGTGTGTGTGCTCTTGAGTGTTTCTATTTGCTGGAGCACTTTGTTTTGACAACGCGCCAAATTGTCGCCCTTCATTCACCAAAAGCCGTTTGCATGCTATTTCTGGTTTGTTTGTTTGAGTTTTACCCCCCCAAAAAAAGGGTTGGAAAAGAGCTCTTATAAATGTAATGAAATCTTAAAGAGGGATTTCAACCTGAGATAGGTAAAAGTCAATTTGAATATTCTCCTAAAAACGTTCCAATGGCATGCTGCCAAAGTACACATGGAAATCCAAAAATAAACTTTTAGCACATTCCAAGGTTTACATTTGTCAATCAAGCGTCTTGTGCAAATTGTGCATTTGATTTGACCGAAACGATTTTGTGGATTGGATTGGCGTTTGCAGTGCAAACAGCAAATCGACCTGGCGTCTCGCTTGTCAGAATTGGCACGCCCCAGAAAACAGAATGCCAAAACAAATCAAATCAAATCAACAATCAGCTCCCCCACCCAATGACTCAATCAGGAACGAAATATTTCACACAGAGACGCCCAAATGTTGCATGGCATTAAATATTTACTGAAGTAATGTTTTGGGGCTTAAGCTTAATGGTTTCAAAGCTGAAACATATTTGCCCAAATGTACAAATAATTTAATAAATCATTTTCAATTATCAGTTTGCCAGTCAATCGGAATGGCACAGCAGCAGCACTGCTGGTCTCAGAGATAAGAGAGAATTTCTTGCCAGCAGGAGACGCTTCCAGAAGCTCATGAAGGACAGCAAGCGGAGATGCTTCCTTAAACTATGCCAAACCGCGGAAAACGATCCGTAGGGCAATGCCTACAAGTTGGTTGCAAAACGTTTCAACGCCTCTTTCCGCTGCCACCCCATGGATCCAGTATCGCTGAAAGGTATCGCCGCAGCAGTATGGCTTCCGAAAGTCGAGATCCTCGCTGGATGCGATCGGCAAGGTAGTCGAGCTAGCTTCGGGAGCGATCGTAGGAAGCCGATGGAAAGGTGGCGCCAAGCAGTACTGCCTTGTGACAATGCTGGACGTCAAAAATGCCTTCAAGGCTAGATGAGCCGCATCCTGGAGGCCCTCGAGGCGCTCAACGTTCCGGAGTACCTGCTGAGAATATTAAGAAACTACTTCAGGGATACAATCCTGAGGTATGACACCAGCGAGGCGACAGAGGAGCACCAGGTATCTGGAGGCGTGTCACAAGGGTCGGTACTGGGATCTATATTGTAGAACGTCATGTATGACGGCGTTTTTAGTCTGGCAATGCCCGACAATGTCCACCTTGGGGGCTTTGCCGACGATGTGGCGCGATAGTGGTCGTCGCCAAAGAGCTCAAGGCAGTCGAGGACAAATGTAACTTGGCCATCTCGAAAACCATACAGTGGCTCTCCTCAGTAGGTCTGCAGATAGCACATAGCAAAAAACAGAGGCTGTGCTCATTAGAGGGCCATCAAATATCTGGGCGTGATGCTGGACACCAGGCTGTGTTTCAAGGAGCACTTGGAGTACGCCAGCACAAAGGCCGCCCTAACAAACCGTGCAATCTCGCGGATCATGCCCAACACGCGAGGGTTGAAGCAACTCAAGAGGCTCCTCTTAACCAGCGTCACAAGAGCAATGATGTTGTATGCGGCTCCTATATGGCATCCAGGCTGCAGCTTCGACAGCTGCACCCGCGGGCTGAGAGATACCCACCGCCTTGGAGCGATCAGAGTCTGTAGCGGCTTCAGAACCATCTCGGATGACGCATGCCTGGTTCTGGCTGTTATAGCACCCATAGCCGAACTGGCTAAGGAAAGCGCCGACATCTTTGAGGGAACACACGGCAGGGAACTGCCCGCCTCCCAAAAGCAGGTAGTGCGCACTGCGGCTAAAACGCGTGGATAAACAGGCGGCATGGTCAGCTGAACTTCTACATCACACAGCTCCTAAGTGGTCATGGCTGCTTCAGGGGGTATTTGCACCGATTCGGGCATGAGAGTGCCTTGTTCTGCACTTTTTGTGGCGACAGAATTGTCGAGGATGCCAAACACGTCCTGCTCCACTGCGGACGCTTCTCCGGGCTTCGAGCGGATCTGGATAGGACTCTATGATGTCTTTCCGCGGACAGCCTCGTGACATCGATGCTGGCTAGCGGCGCTAACTGGGAAGCGTTCAGCGCGTTTGCGGCGGCCGTCATGACCGACTTGCGCAAGGTTGTGCGCGAGCGCAGAGGAGTGGTAGAGTAGGCGGAACATAGGCATTAGCGAAGCATTACCTCACCGCTAATACCATGTTTCGCCTATACACTACCCTATATTTAGTGTGTACATATACCTAGGATAAGATAATCAATAAATGAATTATAAAAACAAAAATCATTTGTTTTTACAAATTTATGTTATAGATAGACAAAACATCATTATTATTGAAGTTAGTTAATCTGTTTATTAAGTTGAGGTGGAACATGGCTTTTGTTAAGAACATACATATGTATGTACGCATTCATATTTATTATAAAAAAGAATTTAAATTATTGAGTTTTTCAATCATTAAAATAAGTATTTATATAAAACGCAGCAAAACTAGGTTTTGGAGGACTATAGATAGATCTTTCTAAATCAGTTTTTATTTTTAATATTGTGCGCTGAGTTATGGGATTTCTATTAAGCGAAATTGAATGATCTGAATGATCTTTTGTTAATATGCCTACATATAATAATTACATCTAATACAAGCAATTCGGACTCTGCAAGCAGAGTGCAAATGATGGTATATGCCGAGCATTAGTGGGATTCTACATTTTAAATCAGAGCATAGGATACATACATACATGTATTTATATGGTATGTATGTATGTACATGCAAGCATATATATGTGCAAATATTCGTTGGATTCTAAAGAACTTAGGCCAGGGGTCAGCAGGTTCCTATGCACTGCATTTGCAATGAAATTTTCCCGCCGAGTCCCAACGCTTACTTACACGAGATAAAAGGTCAAGTTTTCTTTCTTGGAAGCAGATTCATCGAAATCTCATTCGCCTTGATTATAAGAAAGAAAATGTTCTACTAAAAAAAACAACAACTTATCAGGAAATAATACCCCATTGGATTTTAAGTGATAACGCTCTGAGCCAGCCTGTATAAAACGATGTGTCTTCTGAGTGAAATTATCAGTTCAGTTCAGATCGTCTTCTCGACAGCTAAGCTTGCAAAACTCGTGTGAAACAATGGCCAACGCAATGCGCCCAATGTAAGTGGTCTCAAAATAGTAAAAAAGGTAAAATTCGTTCAATGAAATGGTTTTCCCTTAGCTCGCTGATGGCTGTCCTTGTTTGCTTGGCGTCCCTTTGCTGCGCTCAAAATTCTGAGCACTACTCGAATGAGGGCCGTCGTTTGATCAATATCTACACCAATCCTGAGGTGGACCATTCCACAAAGGACAACAATCTGGAGAGCCTTGCTAAGTTTTATGACGAACATGGCCAACAGATTCAGCTGCCCGAAGAGCAGCAGCAACGCGTCAATGAACTGGTGGAGAAGTACAAACGCATAAATAGTTCTGAAGTGCTTATCGATGGAGTTCCAGCCAACGGCGGCTGGAAATCGTCTGTCCTGAGGCACGTATTGGTGGAGGGAGCCATTCAGGCGGTGGGAGCGGTGGTCGAACATGCCAAATCGTCCTCCCAGGGACTGCAAATCAACCGAGAGGTAGCCATTTTCGGTCTACTTTTCCTCGTCGCCAGTTATATGTTCAGGACTAAATCAATGTAATCTTTTGTCCTTGTACTATTGAAAAACTATTTAAATAAATACTGAGCATTAATAAAAAGTAAAACTTTTTATTATTTATTAATTATTATTATTGTTGGGTTACGCAGTCCAATATTAGCCGACGTGATCCATGCATTATAGCCGAGGCTGGCAGCGTCCTATGCAATGTGTATAGGAAAAGGCCACGGGGTAGCGCATTCGGCACAGCTTCGTGTAGCGTCGGCCCTGTGCACAGGCGGCAGCGTCAGAGAAAATGAATCGTGTGGCTTCGGTTCTATGCTCAAAAGGCTTTATTATTCTGCTCGGTAGCGCCGCGGCAGCGAAAATGAATCATGTTGCTTCATGTCTGTTTTCTGCGCACACAAACGCACTGAGAACAAGTACATACATATGTAAGTGTTTGCGTGACGACCCCTGCATTATAGTCAGTGGTGCAGCAATAAATTAAATTCTTATTATTGTTTGTTGTTTGCACTGCCCAGTGCACAGCCGTTCTCTCGCGTCTTCTTTCTTTCTTTCGCCTTCTCATTCGCTCTCTCGATCTTTCGTCTTCGCTATCGCTCTCTCGATCTTTCGTCTTCGCTATCGCTCTCTCGATCCATCGCTCGCTCGCTTGCTAGAATTCAGTCTGCACCTAGCAATAACTTCTTGAAAGCCTTTTACGAATAGCTCTTCAATCCGACACCGTCTTGAAGACGCTCTCGTCGTAAACCTAACTCGAACCTTTGCTAGTCCTTCGACTCTGTATCGCACTATACTAGTATACCCCAAATTAAGCCGTTTAAGCTGAACCATCGTCGACTTTAATATATCGCAAACTACGCTGCTGAAAAAGCTCACTAGCTCAACAATTATTTTAAAAGTCAATATATCATTTATTGGATGATTTATCTTATACAAAAACCTTAAAGTGGATTCTAATTTCCTTAAAGATTGATCATTCATGTATCAGCTATGTATTTGATAAAGATAGCCGATGTTGCCGTACGTTTTTATTAAACGCGAAAAAAGAGAGACTTTAAAATACTTTTGGAAGATTAAGATTTATGTATACATATAATGCGTCTATCAAAAAGTAGGCTCTGTTTAAAGTTCAAAAGTTGCATCAAAAAAAGGGTCTACATAGTTTGTGTTTCTATTAAACTGATAGACTGACGTCAAGATGGATAATTAAGAATATATAATACATTTTTCTTACAGCAGAAACACTTTCTTCTGGCTACTACCAATTTGTAGCACAGAATCTTTTTTAATCATTTGTTTAGCCACTATATAATAGTGACTAGAGCCTAAAGAATACATTTAAATATTTCATTATAGTTATGGCAATATAAAGAGCATAGCTTTCTTTCTCAGATGATTTCTATGGAATTCTCACTTAGGTTGAGGTAGTCGGGATCGATGGTAGCCCGAGATAGAGACATCGATTAAAAGGAAATTTAAAATCACCCAATCAACCTTTTGTTCTACGAATGACTGCGAACTAATCAATTAATCAATAGGCACCACCCCTTTTTACTACTTAATCAATAAAGTTCATAATCGTAGATACGTTATCTTTCTGAGAAAGGAAAGCAATTCGTATGTACAAATATATATGTAAATTTCTATTAAATGTTTGCCTAAGTGTTACATGGAGAACAAGCTCCGAGATAACCCAAGGTTTCGAGAAATATTCAAATAATTTAATGAATCATTTGCAATTATCAGTTTGCCAGTCAATCGGAATGGCACAGCAGCAGCACTGCTGGTCTCAGAGATAAGAGAGAGTAAACGTCATCCATTAGTGGCTATAAATGGAAGTGTTTCCTTAAGCAGAGTGACAGTCTAGCAATGGGAGTTCGGGTGTTGCAATTTAGTTGGCTGCTGAGCCTGATCGTGTGTCTGGTCTGCTCAGTTAAGGCACAAAATGATGTTCAATACGACACTGAGAAGAGCAGGATACTCGAAATATACAATAATCCTGCAGTGGATGATCTTACGAAGCAAAGGAATATTCCAAAACTAATTGAGTTCTATAGGCGTTATCACGATCGCGTTGAGCTGTCTGATGCGGAGAGGATACAATGGGCTGAGTTCATTGAGTCCCAGACCACGTTGGTGGATGGTGTTCCAGCTCAAGGAGGATTTGTTGGATCCGTGCTGTCCAGTACGGTGGGCAACCTGATAGCGAAGTTCATCTATAGGCTCTTCAGATCCGATGCAACGACACCTAATCCAATTGGGGTCCACTGAAAAATACAAAAAATGTTTGCCAATAATCCTACTCGTCTAATGACGCCTCTGTAATCACGGAATTAACTCTTAACAATATTCAATATATTTTATCTATGAAATGTTTATATAATCCAATTGTTCTTCAAAAAATAAATAAATACTGATATATTTCAGATTCAAAATTTCGCTTGACCCTTAAATAATAATAACAGATACTACATACAGCCTGTAAAGTGCAGATGTTAATATTTAAATGCGCCCTATTCTATTCAAGCAACTGCTGTGGGGGTGTCTTCCTTCTATCTTGAAGTTCTACAGGTCTTTTTGTAATAACTAAATAAATGTAATTTTTAGGAATTCATCAAAATTAAACAATGATAATTTTAATGTAATGACATATTTTATCATAAAATAAAATAGCCGTTCAAACACACATTTTTGGACCAAATTTAAGATTTTTTTGGACAGATTTTTAATTCATGAGGAATATATTTAAAGAAAAGTACAAAAAATGTTTATAAAAACCATGTCACATACTCTGGCTATCATTAAAAAAACGGTGTTGCGGAGATAGCCCCTTACACAACCACACACACATTTGCTTCTACAAATTTATGTTATAGATAGACAACGAATCAATATTGTTAAGGTTAGTTCATCTGTTTTGTAAGTTGAGGTGGAAAATGGCTTTTGTTAAGAACATAAAATCATATTTGTATTTATTATAAAATTATTTGAAATTATTGAGTTTTTAAATATTAAAATAAGTATTTTTATAAATCGCGGGAAAACTCTTTATCAGTTTTTATTTTTATTTTTATGGGCATAGTTATGTGATTTCTATAAAGCGAAATTTTCCACAGTTTGGCTGAATGATATTTTGTTAATATTCATATAATATTTACATCTAATACAAGCAATTCGGACTCTGCAAGCAGAGTGCAAATTATGGTATATGCCGAGCATTAGTGGGATTCTACATTTTAAATCAGAGCATAAGGTACATGCCTACATGTATATGGTATGTATGTAAATAAATGCGAGCATGTTACATATGTAAAAATATATATATGTATATATATATATGTGCAAATATTAGTTGGATTCTAAAGAAATTAAGGCCAGGGGCGGCAGGTTCCTATGCACTGCATTTACAATGAAATTTTCCCGCCGAGTCCTACTTACACGAGATAACAGGTCGTTTTCTTTCTTGGAAGCCCAATAAAGCAGATTCATCGAAATCTCATTCGTCTTGATTATAAGAAAGAAAATACTCTACTAAAAAAAAACAACAACTTATCAGGAAATAATACCCAATTGGGGTTTAAGTGATAAGAACGCTCTGCGCCAGCCTGTATAAAACGATGTGTCTCCTGAGGGAAATTATCAGTTCAGTTCAGATCGTCTTCTCGACAGCTAAGCTTGCAAAACTCGTGTGAACAATGGCCAACGCAATGCGCCCAATGTAAGTGATCTCGTAATGGTAAAAAAAAGTAAAATTCCTTCAATGAAATGGTTTTCCCTTAGCTCCCTGATGGCTGTCCTTCTTTGCCTGGCGTCCCTTTGCTGCGCTCAAAATTCTGAGCACTATTCGAATGAGGGACGTCGTTTGATCAATATCTACACCAATCCTGAGGTGGACCTTTCCACAAAGGAAAACAATCTGGAGAGCCTTGCTAAGTTCTATGACGAACATGGCCAACAGATTCAGCTGCCCGAAGAGCAGCAGCAACGCGTCAATGAACTGGTGGAGAAGTACAAACGCATAAATAGTTCTGAAATTCTTATCGATGGAGTTCCAGCCAACGGCGGCTGGAAAGGGTCTCTCCTGAGGCACATAGTGGTGGAGGGAGCCATTCAGGCGGTGGGAGCGGTGGTCGAACATGCCAAATCGTCCTCCCAGGGACTGCAAATCAACCGAGAGGTAGCCATTTTCGGTCTACTTTTCCTCGTCGCCAGTTATATGTTCAGGACTAAATCAATGTAATCTTTTGTCCTTGTAAAATTGAAAAACTATTCAAATAAATACTGAGCATTCATAAAAAGTAAAACCTTTTTATTATTTATTAATTATTATTATTTTTGGGTTACTTTAAAAGGCTTTATTATTCTGCTCGGTAGCGCCGCGGCAGCGAAAATGAATCATGTTGCTTCGTGTCTGTTTTCTGCGCACACAAACGCACTAAGAACAAGTACATACATACATATGTATGTAAGTGTTTGCGTGACGACCCCTGCATTATAGTCAGTGGTGCAGCAATAAATTAAATTCTTATTATTGTTTGTTGTTTGCACTGCCCAGTGCACAGCCGTTCTCTCGCGTCTTCTTTCTTTCTTTCGCCTTCTCATTCGCTCTCTCGATCTTTCGTCTTCGCTATCGCTCTCTCGATCCATCGCTCGCTCGCTTGCTAGAATTCAGTCTGCACCTAGCAATAACTTCTTGAAAGCCTTTTACGAATAGCTCTTCAATCCGACACCGTCTTGAAGACTGGTCGTGCTCTCGTCGTAAAGGTTGAGGTAGTCGGGATCGACCGAGATAGGGAAATTCATTAAAAGGAAATTTAAAATCGCTTAATCAGCCTTTTGATTCTACGAATGACTGCGAATCAATTCATCAATTAATCTAAAGCCGCCACCTCGTTTTACTACTTAATCACTACAGTTCATAATCGATGAAACGTTATCTTTCTGAGAAAGGAAGGTAATTCGTACATATGTATAAATACACATATAAATGTCTATTAAATGCTTGTATAAGTGTTATATGGAAAACAAGCGCAGAGATAACCCGAGGTTACTTACTATCTGAGAAGCGTCTTTCACTGAATCTGGGTTCTTAGAATGAAGACGCTCTTCTGATGAAATCCCCACGAAAATTCCCAGAATTCGAAGCTGGGGCAGACAATAAATCTCTTGTATGATTATATTTTTATTTGTACACACATAGTATATAAAATTCGCGTTCCATTGTTTACCTATTAAAGAACTAGGCTTGGATTATTGATTTGCAAAATGTTTGATGGCTGGCGGCATCTGCGTGCGTGCGTGCCCCAAATGGATTTGCAAATGGCTTCTGCTAATTGCGTACAGCTGGCGGCAGCTTAAGGACCTCCTAGCCCAAGCCCAAGTACTTATGCAAATGCATGCAACTGCTGCTTATGTGGGTACTAGTATGTGTGTGCTGGTGCTGCAGCTGGTACAAGTGTGCGTGTGTCAGCTATTTGCCGAACAGAAAATGCACGCTCAGGCCTGCTATGAGAGCGCCAGCGTGCGTATTCTCAAGATACATTGACGCCTGCCAGGGCGTTATGTAAATGCAAAGGAGAGCACCAGGCTGCTGGGCAATTTAACACCACAAGGGGGCTGGCTGGCTGGGGAAAACTAGAGGAGAAGAGGTATCTATGCAAATAAGCAGTCGTCTATGGAATACCCTTACCCATTCATCACGGCTATCGTGCACAACCGAGAGCCGAGAACGTGCTGGGCGAAAGACTACTGGGAGCAGGTGAAGATGCGGATGCATCCAGGACTAGAGTCCGGGGGCTGTCGGCGGCGGCAACGGCAACGGCGTTGACGTTGATTTTATTTACGGCTGACAGCAACAGTTTTCTACTAGCCAACACTCCCCTCCCGCACACCCCCCACTCACTCTTGACGGCCATTGTGTGTGAAGGACATGCCCGAAAGTAAAAACATAAAAACCTTCCGGCAGCAAGCTTGCGTGTGTGCCTGTAAGAGTCGCTTGCTGCAGCAATTTTTCACATTTTTGCCTTGCCATCATTATTAAAAATAAGAGATGTTCGCGCTCTCCCATGCTTTACATGCTCTAAATGGATTATTCAAAGCCTGGCCCATAAATCTAGTTGGACCTTCAAAATCAAAGAGTGGGGCAGCAGCAGTTGGAGCACCAGTGGCAGCATTCGGCCGTGACAAGAGGCAGCATTACGAGTACCACCAGAACCACCCAAAGCTAAATTCGAATGAATTTGTTTACCAGCAGCCATTGTGGCAGACACTCGGCTCCGTCTACTTTTCTTTCTCTTTCTCGACTGGCTGCACTTATCGACGCTTGTTGCACACACACACACACACACACACACACCCATGGGGCCCGAAACAAATTTCGCAGAAAGCTGTTTTCAATCTCTTTCTCCGATTTCCCTCTCTCTCTCTCTCTCTCTCTGTTTCAGTGCGCCCCAGTGCATTTGGACATTTTCCTTCTCGTTTTCGGTGTACTTATCGTAGTTTTCTTAAACACACCATCAACATCCCCCACCCAAACCACTCTGCCTCAGCAATCCGCTGCTACTTTCCCCTGATCCTGACCCATTAGCCGTACAATTGTGCTATGCGATGGGCAACGTATGCCGTGCACGTTCCGTTCATCTGGTGGATTTATTTTCAAGTTTCTGCACTTTCTGCACTGTCGGACTTTTTGTGTGTGGCGCCGCTGGAGGAGTGGCAAGGAATCACAAGTTTACTCGCTAAATTGGCGCTAAAAAGGTGAATCTCACCGAATTAATTCGACTCAAATTTGTTCAATGATTGACTCTAATGAAGTACGAGTGTGATCCAATTATGGAACGCCTGAGCACTTGAAAACGCGCGCAAACTTTTTGCGCGAGAACATTTTCATTGATAAAACAAAACCAAGCCGAAACCCACTCGACTCTGTGGGGAGGCTATAAATATTCGAGGCGAAATATTCAACATCAGCTGTTTGCAGAGGAAGACCCAGAAAAAGCAGAAAAAAATTGCTTGGCCATTCGCATTCGTATTACCATTCGGGGCAGACGGACTGCACAAATATGTACATCAATTTTAGAGCGGGGCCAGAAAAACGTTAAATTCATTTCGAGTGCTGAAAATATTTATGCATTTTTGATTACAATTCACGAAACAAGGCAGATGCAAGCGAGGATGTGGCGGTCAGGAGGAGCAGGATTCCGATTCACATTGTGTTTGTTTCAGCTTTTGCTGGTCGTCCACAACTGCCGGTCGGAGCGGACAAATGTTGGTGAGTGCAAGCTCATTATATAAGCAGAAATTCGCAGAGTGTGGCGGCGCACTTTCTGTGGCATGTATTTTTATGCCGCATGCCACATTGGCCAAAAATATAAACAGAACTCGCCTAGCAAAACAAAGAGAGAAAAACCATGCCGTACACTCTCTCATCTCTCATGCAGGTCTCATCTACGAGAACACCGAACCCGATCTAGAGAAGATCTTCCAACTGGCCATAAGCAAGGCCAACGAGGAGAACGAGGAGATGCAGCTGCATGGCGTGGCCGTGGCCATTGAGCCGGGCAATTCCTTCGAAACCTCCAAGAAGCTATGCAGAATGCTTCGGGTGAGTCCCCCCAGTCCCCGCTGCAGAAAGCCTCGTTACAACCCGTTTTCGATGTACAGCAAAATCTTGTGGCCGTCTTTGGACCCACCACCAATTTGGCGGCCCGTCACGCCATGAGCATCTGCGATGCCAAGGAGCTGCCATTTCTGGATACGCGCTGGGACTTCGATGCCCAGCTGCCGACTATCAACCTGCATCCGCATCCGGCAGTTCTCGGCGTGGCCATTAAGGACATGGTGTTGGCCTTGGGCTGGGAGAGCTTCACGATTGTCTACGAGTCGGGCGAGTATCTGGCCACCGTCAAGGAACTGCTGCAGATGTACGGTACGGCCGGACCCACCATCACGGTACGCCGCTACGAGCTGGACCTCAACGGGAACTATCGAAATGTCCTGCGGCGTATACGCAATGCGGACGATTTTTCACTCGTGGTGGTCGGGTCGATGAGCACGCTGCCCGAGTTCTTCAAGCAGGCCCAGCAGGTGGGGCTGGTGACCAGCGACTATCGCTATATGATTGGCAACCTGGACTGGCACACCATGGACCTGGAGCCCTTTCAGCATGCCGGCACCAATATCACGGGTCTGCGACTGGTCTCTCCGGACAACGAGCAGGTGCAGGATGTCGCCAAGGCCCTGTACGAGAGCGAGGAGCCGTTCCAGAACGGTAAATCACCTGGACAGCCCCCACAGAGCTGTATGGTGGGTCCCAGGACTCGAGACAATTTATGCAAATCCGAAATCTATTCGGTTGAGTGAATTTAAATAATTGAATTGCATTCCCAAGCCCGATGCCCCAGACGGGGCAACGAGGGGCAAAAAATGATAAATGACGTTTTTCTTTTTGACTCTTTCCCCGCTCTGTTCTCTCTCTCTCTCTCTTCAATGCAGTGTCGTGCCCTCTGACCAACAGCATGGCCCTGGTCTACGATGGCGTCCAGCTGCTGGCCGAGACCTACAAGCATGTGAACTACCGCCCCGTCCCCCTGAGCTGTGGCGATGACAGCTCCTGGGATAAGGGCTACACACTAGTCAACTACATGAAGTCGGTGAGGCACCGACCCGGAGGGGGCAAGTCTGATTAACTCATGCAACTATCATGGTCTCGTCTCCTCCTCTCCCGCAGCTAACGCTGAACGGCCTCACGGGTCCCATTCGCTTCGACTACGAGGGACTGCGCACAGATTTTCAGCTGGAGGTCATCGAGCTGGCAGTGTCGGGCATGCAGAAAATTGGCCAGTGGAGCGGCGAGGATGGCTTCCAGGCAAATCGTCCGGCTCCGGCGCACTCTTTAGAGCCGGATATGCGTTCGCTGGTGAACAAAAGCTTCGTCGTCGTCACGGCTATTGTGAGTGTGGATAAGGGTGGGATGAGGGTGAGCTCGCTGACCAAATGGCTTCCTACTCACAGAGCGAACCGTATGGCATGCTGAAGGAGACCTCCGAGAAACTGGAGGGCAACGATCAGTTCGAGGGCTTTGGCATCGAGCTCATCGACGAGCTCTCCAAGAAACTGGGCTTCAGCTACACCTTTCGCCTGCAGCCGGACAACAAATACGGTGGTCTGGACCCCAAGACGGGTGAATGGAACGGCATGCTGCGTGAGATAATCGACAATGTGAGTTAAGGGGGTTGTGGGGGTTGAAAGCACGCTTTGACATCAATCTAATTGCACCCCGTTGGGGCCATTCATCGAGCTTATCCCTTGTCGACCTTGTGTCGTTATTGATTAACATTTAATGGCCATAATCGCTGCCATCATCGTCATCATTAACATTACCGTTAAACGAGAGATGATGCTTAAATAATGTCGCAGCCTTTCGACTGCAATTGCCCGAAAATAGTACTCTGCATAATTAGAGGGCATAATTAACTTTCATTTCCATCTGTATCTTTCTTCAGGCCCATCCCTTGTTTTGGTTTACCATTTCGCAAATACAATAAGGTTAAATGTTCATTCGGTTTATTTATTACATAAATCTATGTAAATTTTTATGCTGCATTTTCGCCGGTAATTTTTTTCTTAAGGTAATCGGTCACTTTATCGAGTAGAGCTCTGGCAGATCTTTTGGCTAAGTCCTTAGCACCCTCCTTGACTTCATCGGGTACTTGATCTGCCCCCCTCTTAATCCAATCCCAAACACCCCCCTGAATAGGCACACCGTCCACCGTCAGGTGTTCAGTTTCGAATGCTCTTATTTCCCGGTCCAAATCGAGCTCCAATGTGTAACGAGTATGTTTCTTGTACATCGCGATGGCATCCAGGGTCCTCTTCAGCAGCTCGGCATCATCTGCAGGTTCTGGACTGCTTAGGAGTTGGTTTAGGCGTTCGCGATCATCGTCTATGGGATTGGCACGGATGGTTCGTGTTAGGCAAACCAGAAGAGCCAAAAGCGAACTGACAGGAGCAGTGGCTTAGTCTTACATCTCATGGATTTATTTCAATGACTTACCTTAGGTGGAGACGAGACATTTTAGTTTGCTTCCTTTGGTTGACTCTGAGTAGACTGATATTTGTAGCCGCCCAAGTAGCCCTTTTATAGACAGACTTATCATCAATCAATCAGTAATTTAAATTGATACAGAGTAAATCAATCAATGCCCCTTGGATTCCGATGAATGGCGAGGTTCGGGATAATTTTACAATTCCTCTTGCTATAATTGCAATGTTTGCACACAAGGGCTGCTGCTACTATCACACTTACGAGGAATTTTGTGAGGGACTGGCCTCGTAACAAACAAATTAAAATTAAAATGCATAGTTAATAGATGGCCCTATCAGCATGTGCAACTGAGCGTATACGCAATATTTACATACGCTTTTCTATTTACATTGCGAAATGCATAATATATACTCGCATATATGTACGTACACGAGTTTGGACGAGATTAAATAATTTTTCATATTTGATTAGCGCGCTGACATGGGCATTACCGACCTGACCATGACATCAGAGCGGGAGAGCGGAGTCGACTTCACCATACCCTTTATGAGTCTGGGTAAGAGCTGTTGCAACTGTTCGAAGAATAGTTCTGTACTACTACGCAGGATTAACACTTCCAGGAATTGGAATTCTGTTTCGCAAGCCAATGAAGGAGCCGCCCAAACTGTTCTCCTTCATGTCGCCCTTTTCGGGGGAGGTCTGGCTCTGGCTGGGCTTGGCCTACATGGGTGTGTCCATCAGCATGTTCGTGCTGGGCCGTCTGTCGCCGGCCGAATGGGACAATCCGTATCCATGCATTGAGGAGCCCACGGAGCTGGAGAATCAGTTCAGTTTTCCCAATTGCCTGTGGTTCTCGGTGGGCGCCCTGCTCCAGCAGGGGTCCGAGCTGGCGCCCAAGTGAGTAATCGATTACAAAACTTTCATTTTTTATGTTTATTTAGTTAGACCTGCGTAAAGGGTAGATACGAGTATATTCGATTGTGCAAACGACTTGCGCCCTAGTATATATGTATATGTACTCATACATGGGAACTGTATTTGTATTCCTTAGTTTAGGAGTGGGGTATCCCATGGAGTTCTGAATTGATCTTTTTTTCTGGCAGGGCGTATTCAACTCGAGCTGTGGCCGCATCCTGGTGGTTCTTTACTCTGATTCTGGTCTCCTCGTACACGGCCAATCTGGCAGCATTTCTCACGGTGGAGTCCTTGGTGACGCCAATTAACGACGTGGACGATTTGTCCAAGAACAAGGGCGGCGTGAACTATGGCGCCAAGACTGGCGGCAGCACCTTTACCTTCTTTAAGGTGAGTGAAGATTGGAGCGTAAGCAGTTCAGAAGAGCCTCTGAAATGAGAGATGAATCATTTTTAGGAGTCAAACTATCCAACGTATCAGAAGATGTACCAGTTCCTGACCGATAATCCACAATATATGACGAACTCCAATCAGGAGGGCGTCGATCGTGTCGAGAACAGCAACTATGCCTTCCTCATGGAGTCCACCACGATCGAGTACATCACTGAGCGGCGCTGCACTTTGACCCAGGTGGGAGCGCTGCTGGACGAGAAGGGCTATGGCAAAGCCATGCGGAAGAGTATTTTATCCTGAGCGTCAGTGTTGGCCAGGCTGTTCCTAATTGGATTCTTTCACAGACTGGCCGTACCGCGACATTCTCAGCCAGGCGATTCTGGAGATGCAGGAGCAGGGACAGCTGACCAAAATGAAGACAAAGTGGTGGAAGGAGAAGCGCGGCGGGGGAGCCTGTTCGGTAAGTGTCTGAATCAATCTTGGCCAGCTCGTGTGGGTCAGTGTCCATGTGTGGGTGTGTGCAGGACTCGGACGACGATGCAGGCGCCGTGGCCCTGGAGATTAGCAATCTGGGCGGCGTCTTTCTGGTGATGGGAGTGGGCTCCTTCTTTGGCATCTTTGTCTCCCTGCTGGAGATGGTGCTCGGTGTGAAAGAGCGCAGCGACGAGAACAAGGTATCGACATGACAGATTCCTGGCTTCCAGTCCGATTAGTTTTCCTGCCTGTAGCGCACACCAACGAACACCAACGCACACCAATGCACACTTACACACGCACACCAGCATTTTCCTATATTTATCGCAATATTCGACGTTATTCGTTATTCGCACTGGAAAATCTGTAGGAGGAAGCCGATTCGGATGCCTCCTCGCTGGGCTTTGCCAATTTGGGCGGCGTCTATCTGGTCATGTTCGTGGGCAGCTGCTTTGGCAGCGTTTACGGCCTGGTTAACTGCGTGGTCAGCATCTACTGGAGTGCGCGGGAAAACAAGGTAAACGGGACGGCGCTCTAAAAATATTAACACCTGCCCTGACGGTTGGCGAGGGCGTGGACTCATATGTATCGTGACTAAAAATGGCCATGAAAAGGTCGCCTTTCATCTGAATATCGGATATGTTTCATCAGCTCCCCGCAGCGACAACTCGGAGCCTTACAGCTGACCTCTCATCTGTCCAAAATATATGTACATCCAATCTTTGCTTTAAATACTAACCCAGCCTCCATCGACAACTCTCTCTATTTTCTATTTGCTTGTGATAGTTCGACCGAATGCATGCCCAGTTTAAGCCACATCAAATCCGTTTCTGCACTTTCTCTGTCAACTCTCATCGATTTGATTTGTATCTACTTCCCAGGTGAACTTCAGGACCGAACTGATCGATGAGATTCGTTTCATAATACAATGCTCGGGCAATACCAAAGCGGTTAAGTACCCGAAGAACTCCTCCCGCTCGATAGCCAGCTCAAAGGCGTCGAAAGGCTCTTCAATATCCGTGGACTCGCTGCCCGAGGATCCCTCAGAGGCGGAGCCACCAGGCAAACATCCAAATCATGCCAAGAAGTAATTCAGAATAATCCAGATATAATGCTATTTGGCGACCGATTAAAATTTCCTTTCTGGGAAATGATATGGGGAATTTCGTGAATAAACTTTTGCTTCCAAGCTCTAAGTTGGGAAAAATGCTTTTAATTTTCTTGTCTACCCAATGATAGCTCTTAAAGGGAAAGCTCAGGTAAAAGCTTTTGGAGCTTTGATACAAGAATACTAACAGGTCATTGCCTGGCTGCGTAGCATGCAACCAAGCTAAACATCAGCAGTAGGAAATCACTGGAAGATTCAACCAAGAGGTCGGCAAGGGAACTACTTACTTTTGCCAAACTGGCCTATGCGGTGCGGGAGCCAAAGTCGTCACTAAGCGCAGACGGTACGAGAGACAGTGATAAACAGTGAACCAACAGGAGTAACGGCTTACAGCGTCGACAACGGTATCCAGAGGACAAGTGTACGGCCGGCGATACCAACATACTCACCGCGTAGAGGTGAGAACAGTGGAAAGGTGAACCAATTGCGTGCGGAGGTGTGTGAGTGGCGGACGAGGCGGTAGCCAAGTCAGAACCCCCGCAGCCGTTGCCCAACGGAGCTACACCTGAAGTCAACCTCAACAACGGTCGAGTCGGGAATTGTGCCGCACAACACCCGGAGGCAGCTGTACTGCGGTGAGAGGATTCGCGTACATTTAACTTAGCAAATACCATAGCCGTAAGATAACTTTAAGATACCAATAAAGAACCGCTATATCAGTCAAAATGCCCGCATATCTTTGCCGGGGAGTATTCGTTGCATCGATCCAAGGCCGCTGAGCCAGACCCGCTGAACTAACGGACGAAACAGGTTCGTTACAAACTGTTTAAGAAAAGAAACGAAAAGTGTTGTCCGTTTGAATATCAATATATTTATTCTATCTGACATATGCTTCGGGTATGCAGTTGAGTAGAAGGCTTATCCCTTGTCGACCTTGTCTCGTTATTGATTTACATTTAATGGCCATAACATTACCATTAAACAAGGAGATCTTATATAAATGTCTGCACTATCTTTGTCAGGGTGTTTCATTGGAGTTGCGACTGCAATTGCCCCAAAATAATACTCTGCATAAATAGAGGGCATCTTTCTTCAGGTCCATCCCTTGATTAGGTTAAACATTTAGCGAAGACAATAAGGTTAAATGTTCATAGAGTTTATTCATTACATATGTTCATATATCTATGTAAATTTTCATGACTCATTTTCGCCGGCAATACATGCCTTAAGGTAATCGCGATCAGTCGTCTAATGGGATATGGGCTATGCGTAGATTTTTGGGCTAAGTCGACTCTCTTGCTTCGTAGGGCAATTATCTGTTCCCGTCTCAATCCAAGCCCAAAATCCACCCTGAACCGGCAAAGTCGCGTCCATCGTCATGGTGTTAGTTTCGAATGCTTCCCGTTCCAAATCGAGATCCAAACGGACCTCGAAGTTGCTTTCTTGTACAGCGCAATGGCATCCAGGGTCTTCTTACTAGATCGGATCATTACAGGATTCTGGACTGCTTCGAGTTGTTTTAGGAGATTCGAGTCATCGTCTATGATTGGCACGGATGGTTCTTGTTAGGCGATTACCATGAAGATGCCATAACCAAATCTGAAAGTGAAAAGTAGCTTAGTCTTACATGCTCATGGATTTATTAAGAACTTACCTTAGATGGATTACAACGAGACCTTTCTGTAATTTGCTAAATTTGAGGAGACTTTGAATAGACTTATATTTGAAGCTAACAGATGGTCTTATCAGCATGTGCAACTGAAAGATTTTACTTTCTGACAAGAGCTTTTGCAATTAATTAATCATAAAGACACCAAACTGAAAAATGATATCACTCGATGTAGATACAAAAGGCGGCAATCACTCTAATGTGCTCACAGAAGAGCTGCTCTTTCTGTCAAATTTACTAGGAATTTCGCCAGGTTCCAACCTCGCAAAAAACAAATTTAAATTAATAAATTATATAACTAACAGATGGTCTTATCAGCATGTGCAACTGAAAGATTTTACTTTCTGACGAAAGAGCTTTTGCAATTAATTAATCATAAAGACACCAAACTGAAAAAGGAATCACTCGATGTAGATACAAAAGGCGGCAGTAAGGGAGTCGCCGCAGCCCTTCGGCTGCATAGACAATTATTTAAACTTGTTTTTTAATGTTCCACTCAAAATTAAAATAGTCAACTCAGGCCTGAAGAGACAATTTCCCCTAACCTTGCAGAGGGTATTTATAAATAAACATAGGAATACCAGCATTATAAAAGTATACATTTCTCTATATCTCTAAAAATAGAGTCCAATCGAGTACAAAAACGGTTTCTCTTATCTTTCTATCTTTATATATATATCTTATAAGAAAATTATAAAAAAGAAACCTTTTACAGTTTCCCATACCGGGAATTGAACCCGGGCCTCCCGGGTGAGAGCCGGGTATCCTAACCACTAGACAATATGGGATATACATACATATCGGAAAAATAGATGGTTCTCTACTTTGTTGCTCAGATATAGATTGTTTGTGAGAATTGTGAATACCATATTTCCGTGTATTATTATCGCTCGGCTAAGCGCCGTCCCATGGCACCACCTACACTTTAACCTTGTTTGCTTTGCCTGTGCTTACGCTATCATAATGATCTTCTAAGTTTTGTCGCTCATCCGAGAGCATCAAGGCAAAGGTTAGAATAGGTTACGCCGGACGGCCCTCAACGGGGCCTCTCATAGGTCAGAATGGCCCTTAGTTATCCGGATTTCGTATGCAATCGAAAAAAAATCATTGCGTTCTTTGCACATGATTTTTGAGATTGTGCAGTTGGTGGGGTTCTTCCACCTGCTATTGGTCTTAATTTTGGCCTGCTTCTCCAGGTCGCTTTGTAGCGTTCTAAGGAGACAGGCACGATTTCGGTTCCTTCAATTACTAGCCCGACGCTTTCCTTAGCCAGAACGTCCGCCGCTTCGTTTCCTTCGATGCCCTGGGGGCTGGGAACCCAATAGATCCCCACTGACAATGCAGTATAGGCCCGCTCCCACTCCTTCATTCAGCTTGGAGCCGTCAGTATATATATTGAGGTGTGGAGTCTGGTCCCGTCCCGCTTTCCAGTCTTCGGGTCCCATAAATAAGTTTTTTTTACTTCAAGGCACATTTGGGGGATCATGTAGTCAGTGAGACTGATCATATCCATGCCAATTGAACTGTGACCGTATCTTTGGGGAGACATGTTCCCCGACGCGATCAGGCGCTGCGCGATCAGGCGATGTGCCTTGCCCGCAGTCAGCCTAGCGTAGATGTCGAGGGGGTAGATTCCGAGTATGGTTTCGAGTGCTTTAGTTGGCGTTGACCTCAGCGCTCCTGTGATACAGAGCAGAGCCTGTCGCTGTGTTCGTTATATGAGCTTGTGGTACGTCTTCTTTTCAGAAGCTTGCCACCACACTAGGACTCCATAAAGCAGAGTTGGTCGCACCACCGAGATGTAGATCCAGTGCATCAGAGCGATTGACAGGCCCCATATGCTACCAGGCATCTTCTTGGATGCATAAAGTGCAGTGGTGGCCTTTTTGCTGTCAAGTACTATGCCTAGGTATTTGACCTGTGTTTTAGGGGTTAGCCTTGTCTGGTTGACTTTCGGGGGGATCCATGCTGGTACCTTGTACCTCTTGTTGAAGAGGATGAGGTCTGTCTTATCCGCGTTGATACTGAGTCCTACTCCATCTGTCCACTCACATATCTCCCTCAGTGTTTGTTCCATTATGGAGCTGAGAGTCGAAGGACATACACCCGTAATAAGTACGCTTATGTCGTCCGCATTGGCTGATATTTTTGGGGCCTTCCTCTCGAATCTCTTAATGAGGTTGTCGACCACCAGGTTCCACAGGAGGGGGACAGGAATCCACCCTGGGGTGTGCCCCAGTGTGCTCCTCTAACCATGGAAGCGGTGCCCCACTCTGATTGCACCCGTCTACAACTTAGAAGGTTTTTTATTCAGAGGTTGATTGCTGGGTGGGAGTTGGCTGCTCCTAGACAGTCCATTATGGCTTCTGTAGCGACGTTATTGAATGCTCCGGATATGTCTACGAATACTCCTAGTGCATATTTTTTATTGTTGAGGGCTTTCTCGACGGTAGCTACAAGCGAGTGTAGTGTTGTTTCCACCGATTTCCCCTTGGTGTAGGCGTGCTGGTTGGTTGACATCAGTCCCCCTACTTCGTTTCTGATGTGTAGATCCAGCAGATTTTCTAATGTTTTCAGTAGATAGGAGGTTAGGCCTATCGGTTTGTAATACTTGGAACTCACATGGCTGCACATTCCTGCTTTTGGGAGGAAGACCACTCTAGAGGTTCTCCATTGGATCGGGATACAGCCTGTTCTTAGGCATGCTGGGGATATTGCGAGAAGCCATGGGGTGATCACCTCTTTGGTCACTTGCAGCATGGCTGGGAATATTCCGTCCAGTCCAGGTGCTTTTATGAGCGTGGAGGAATCTATAGTCCATTGTATTTTCTTGGGGGCTATTAGGTCTGTTGGGGGTGTTTGTTCCTCAGTTGCTAGGTCCTGGTGCCTTTCGGCATATGTGACCTCGGTGCATCCTGGGAAGTGGTGCCGTTAGGGCTTCTTTGCTGCCCTCCAACCACCGTCCGTTGTCTAATTTGAGCTGACTTTGTACTGTGGGTTGCCTTGACAGCAGCTTCCTCAGTCTAGCCCTTTCAGGCACTTTCTCAATGTTCCTCCATGAGCTACGTTGTGCCTTACGTATTTCCTTCTTGTACTTTCTTAGTACATAGTAGCCAGTGGAGCGGCGAGGATGTCTTCCAGGCAAATCGTCACGGCTATTGTGAGTGTGGATAAGGGTGGGATGAGGGTGAGCTCGCTGACCAAATGGCTTCCTACTCACAGAGCGAACCGTATGGCATGCTGAAGGAGACCTCCGAGAAACTGGAGGGCAACGATCAGTTCGAGGGCTTTGGCATCGAGCTCATCGACGAGCTCTCCAAGAAGCTGGGCTTCAGCTACACCTTTCGCCTGCAGCCGGACAACAAATACTGTGGTCTGGACCCCAAGACGGGTGAATGGAACGGCATGCTGCGTGAGATAATCGACAATGTGAGTTAAGGGGGTTGTGGGGGTTGAAAGCACGCTTTGACATCAATCTAATTGCACCCCGTTGGGGCCATTCATCGAGCTTATCCCTTGTCGACCTTGTGTCGTTATTGATTAACATTTAATGGCCATAATCGCTGCCATCATCGTCATCATTAACATTACCGTTAAACGAGAGATGATGCTTAAATAAATGTCGCACTATTTTGATCGTGGTGTCACTGGCCTTGCGACTGCCCCAAAATAGTACTCTGCATAATTAGAGGGCATGATTAACTTTCATTTCCATCTGTATCTTTCTTCAGGCCCATCCCCTGTTTTGGTTTACCATTTCGCAAAGACAATAAGGTTAAATGTTCATTCGGTTTATTTATTACATAAATCTATGTAACTTTTTATGCTGCATTTTCGCCGGTAATTTTTTTCTTAAGGTAATCGGTCAGTTTATCGAGTAGAGCTCTGGCAGATCTTTTGGCTAAATCCTTAGCACCCTCCTTGACTTCATCGGGTACTTGATCTGCCCCCCTCTTAATCCAATCCCAAACTCCCCCCTGAATAGGCACACCGTCCACCGTCAGGTGTTCACTTTCAAATGCTGTTATTTCCAGGTCCAAATTGCGCTCCAATGTGTAATGTCCAATGTGTTTCTTGTACAGCGCGATGGCATCCAGGGTCCTCTTCAGCAGCTCGGCATCATCTGCAGGTTCTGGACTGCTTAGGAGCTGGTTTAGGCGTTCGCGATCATCGTCTATGGGATTGGCACGAATGGTTACTGTTAGGCAAACCAGAAGAGCCAAAACCAAACTAAAAGGAAAAGTGGCTAAGTCTTACATCTCATGGATTTATTTCAATGACTTACCTTAGGTGGAGACGAGACATTTTAGTTTGCTTCCTTTGGGAGACTCTGAGTAGACTGATATTTGAGGCCGCCCAAGTAGCCCTTTTATAGACAGACTTATCATCAATCAATCAGTGATCTAAATTGATATATAGTAAATCAATCAATGCCCCTTGGATTCCGATGAATTTCGAAGTTCGGGATAATATTACAATTTCTACATGCTATAATTGCAATTTTTGCACACAAGGACTGCTGTTACTATCACATTTACGAGGAATTTTGTGAGGGGCTGGCCTCGCAACAAACAAATTAAAATTAAAATGCATAGTTAACAGATGGCCCTATCAGCATGTGCAACTGAGCGTATACGCAATATTTACATACGAAATGCATAATATATACTCGCATATATGTACGTACACGAGTTTGGACGAGATTAAATAATTTTTCATATTTGATTAGCGCGCTGACATGGGAATTACCGACCTGACCATGACATCAGAGCGGGAGAGCGGAGTCGACTTCACCATACCCTTTATGAGTCTGGGTAAGAGCTGTGGAAGCTGTTCGAAGAAGAGTACTGTGCTACTACGAGTGATAACACTTCCAGGAATTGGAATTCTGTTTCGCAAGCCAATGAAGGAGCCGCCCAAACTGTTCTCCTTCATGTCGCCCTTTTCGGGGGAGGTCTGGCTCTGGCTGGGCTTGGCCTACATGGGTGTGTCCATCAGCATGTTCGTGCTGGGCCGTCTGTCGCCGGCCGAATGGGACAATCCGTATCCGTGCATTGAGGAGCCCACGGAGCTGGAGAATCAGTTCAGTTTTCCCAATTGTCTGTGGTTCTCGGTGGGCGCCCTGCTCCAGCAGGGGTCCGAGCTGGCGCCCAAGTGAGTAATCGATTACAAAACTTTCATTTATTTATGTTTATTTATTTAGACCTGCGTAAAGGGTAGATACGAGTATATTCGATTGTGCAAACGACTTGCGCCCTAGTATATATATGTACTCATACATGGGAACTGTATTTGTATTCCTTAGTTTAGGAGTGGGGTATCCCATGGAGTTCTGAATTGATCTTTTTTTCTGGCAGGGCGTATTCAACTCGAGCTGTGGCCGCATCCTGGTGGTTCTTTACTCTGATTCTGGTCTCCTCGTACACGGCCAATCTGGCAGCATTTCTCACCGTGGAGTCCTTGGTGACGCCAATTAACGACGTGGACGATTTGTCCAAGAACAAGGGCGGCGTGAACTATGGCGAAAGTTGGAGCGTAAGAAGTTCAGAAGAGCCTATGAAATGAGAGATTAGTAATTTATAGGAGTCAAACTATCCAACGTATCAGAAGATGTACCAGTTCCTGACCGATAATCCACAATATATGACGAACTCCAATCAGGAGGGCGTCGATCGTGTCGAGAACAGCAACTATGCCTTCCTCATGGAGTCCACCACGATCGAGTACATCACTGAGCGGCGCTGCACTTTGACCCAGGTGGGAGCGCTGCTGGACGAGAAGGGCTATGGCAAAGCCATGCGGAAGAGTAGTTTATCCTGAGCGTCAGTGTTGGCCAGGCTGTTCCTAATTGGATTCTTTCACAGACTGGCCGTACCGCGACATTCTCAGCCAGGCGATTCTGGAGATGCAGGAGCAGGGACAGCTGACCAAAATGAAGACAAAGTGGTGGAAGGAGAAGCGCGGCGGGGGAGCCTGTTCGGTAAGTGTCTGAATCAATCTTGGCCAGCTCGTGTGGGTCAGTGTCCATGTGTGGGTGTGTGCAGGACTCGGACGACGATGCAGGCGCCGTGGCCCTGGAGATTAGCAATCTGGGCGGCGTCTTTCTGGTGATGGGAGTGGGCTCCTTCTTTGGCATCTTTTTCTCCCTGCTGGAGATGGTGATCGGTGTGAAAGAGCGCAGCGACGAGAACAAAGTATTGACATGACAGATTCCTGGCTTCCAGTTCTATTAGTTTTCCGGCCTGTAGCGCTCACCAACGAACACCAGCGAACACCAACGCACACCAATGCACACTTACACACGCACACACAAGCATTTTCCTATATTTATCGCAATATTCGACGTTATTCGTTATTCGCACTGGAAAATCTGTAGGAGGAAGCCGATTCGGTTGCCTCCTCGCTGGGCTTTGCCAATTTGGGCGGCGTCTATCTGGTCATGTTCGTGGGCAGCTGCTTTGGCAGCGTTTACGGCCTGGTTAACTGCGTGGTCAGCATCTACTGGAGTGCGCGGGAAAACAAGGTAAACGGGACGGCGCTCTAAAAATATTAACACCTGCCCTGACGGTTGGGGTGGGCATGGACTCATATGTATCGTGACTAAAAATGGCCATGAAATATCGCCTGTCATCTGAATATCGGATATGTTTCATCAGCTCCCCGCAGCGACAACTCGGAGCCTTACAGCTGACCTCTCATCTGTCCAAAATATATGTACATCCAATCTTTGCTTTAAATACTAACCCAGCCTCCATCGACAACTCTCTCTATTTTCTATTTGCTTGTGATAGTTCGACCGAATGCATGCCCAGTTTAAGCCACATCAAATCCGTTTCTGCACTTTCTCTGTCAACTCTCATCGATTTGATTTGTATCTACTTCCCAGGTGAACTTCAGGACCGAACTGATCGATGAGATTCGTTTCATAATACAATGCTCGGGCAATACCAAAGCGGTTAAGTACCCGAAGAACTCCTCCCGCTCGATAGCCAGCTCAAAGGCGTCGAAAGGCTCTTCAATATCCGTGGACTCGCTGCCCGAGGATCCCTCAGAGGCGGAGCCACCAGGCAAACATCCAAATCATGCCAAGAAGTAATTCAGAATAATCCACATATAATGCTATTTGGCGACCGATTAAAATTTCCTTTCTGGGAAATGATATGGGGAATTTCGTGAATAAACTTTTGCTTCCAAGCTCTAAGTTGGGAAAAATGCTTTTAATTTTCTTGTCTACCCAATGATAGCTCTTAAAGGGAAAGCTTAGGGAAAAGCTTTTGGAGCTTTGATACAAAAATATCGTTCTAATATTTACACATTATAATATTTAATGTACAAATTATGTATCATTTTTTGAGAATACTAACAGGTCACTGCCTGGCTGCGTAGCATGCAACCAAGCTAAACATCAGCTGTAGGAAGTCAGATGCAACCAAGAGGTCGGCATGGGAACTACTTACTTTTGCCAAACTGGCCTATGCGGTACGGGAGCCAAAATCGTCACTAAGCGCAGACGGTACGAGAGACAGTGATAAACAGTGAACCAACAGGAGTAACGGCTTACAGAGTCGACAACGGAGTCCAGAGGACAAGTGTACGGCCGGCGATACCAACAGACTCACCACGTAGAGGTGAGGACAGTGGAAAGGTGAACCCATTGCGTGCGGAGGTGTGTGAGTGGCGGACGAGGCGGTAGCCAAGTCAGAACCCCCGCGCAGCCGTGGCCCAACGGAGCTACACCTGAAGTCAACCTCATCAACGGTCGAGTCGGGAATTGTGCCGCACAACACCCGGAGGCAGCTGTACTGCGGTGAGAGGATTCGCGTACATTGACCTTAGCAAATACCATAGCCGTAAGATAACTTTAAGATACCAATAAAGAACCGCTTTATCAGTCAAAAACCCACCCAAGTGCATTACTTGCTTGTCGCCGGGGAAACAGATAAATTCGTTGCATCGATCCACAGGCCGCTGAGCCAGACCCGCTGAATCTAACGGACGAAACAGCTTCGTTACAAACTGTTTAAGAAAAGAAACGAAAAGTGTTGTCCGTTTGAATATCAATATATTTATCGACTGGCTCATCCTGACTGCTATCCTTATCCCCCTTCGGGTATGCAGGTGAGTAGAAGGCTTATCCCTTGTCGACCTTGTCTCGTTATTGATGTACATTTATTGGCCATAACATTAAAATTAATCAACTTATATAAATGTCGCACTATTTGTGTCAGGGTGTTTCATTGGAGTTGCGACTGCAATTGCCCCAAAATAATACTCTGCATAAATAGAGGGCATCTTTCTTCAGGTCCATCCCTTGTTTAGGTTTAACATTCAGCAAAGACAATAAGGTTAAATGTTCATAGAGTTTATTCATTACATATGTTCATATATCTATGTAAATTTTCATGATTCATTTTCGCCGGTAATACATGCCTTAAGGTAATCGGTCAATTTATCGAGTAGAGCTCTGGCAGATCTTTTGGCTAAGTCCTTAGCACCCTCCTTGACTTCATCGGGTACTTTATCTGCCCCCCTCTTAATCCAATCCCAAACTCCCCCCTGAACAGGCAAACCGTCCACCGTTAGGTGTTCAGTTTCGAATGCTCTTACATCCCGTTCCAAATCGAGATCCAATGGGCCTCGAACTTGTTTCTTGTAAAGCGCAATGGCATCCAGGGTCTTCTGCACCAGCTCGGCATCATCCGCAGGTTCTGGACTGCTTAGGAGTTGGTTTAGGCGTTCGCGGTCATCGTCTATGGGATTGGCACGGATGGTTCCTGTTAGGCAAACCAGAAGAGTCAAAACCAAACTGAAAGGAAAAGTGGATAAGTCTAACCTCTCATGGATTTATTTCAATGACTTACCTTAGGTGGAGACGAGACATTTTAGTTTGCTTCCTTTGGGAGACTCTGAGTAGACTGATATTTGAGGCCGCCCGAGTAGCTCTTTTATAGGCAGACCTATTATGAGGAGGTGCTCAGTTTTAAGAGGAATTTATAATAATCTTATATGTATTCAATTGATATGAGAATGAATTCCGATGAATTTCGAGGCGACCCCCATTATCACTCACAGAAGAGCTGCAGTTACAAGGAATTTTGTCAGATGCGATCCTCGCAATATATAAATATAAATTAATAAAAAACATAATTAACAGATGGCCTTATCAGCATGTGCAACTGAGCGTTCTGAGGTTCTAACGAGATTTTTTCATATTTTATTACCCTTTATGAGTCTGGGTACGAGCTGCAGCAATTAATAAATCATATAGACACCAAACTGCAAAAGGTATCAAACGATGAAGATAGACAAGGCGGAAGTAAGTGAAGCAGTCGCCGCAACCCTTCGGCTGCATAGACAATTGTTTTTTCAATTATTTAAACATTGTTTTTTAAGGTTCTACTCAAAATTAAAATAGTCAACTCAGGCCTGAAGAGACAATTTCCCCTAACCTTGCAGAGGGTATTTATTAATAAATATAAGAATGCCAGCATTGCAAAAACATACGGTTTTATACGGATAAAGGTTTCTTTTATCTCTGTAAGAAAAAAGAAAATTATAGAAAAGAAACCTTTTACTGTTTCCCATACCGGGAATTGAACCCGGGCCTCCCGGGTGAGAGCCGGGTATCCTAACCACTAGACAATATGGGATATACATACGCTTCGGAAAAATAGATGCTTCTCTACTTTGTTGCTCAGATATAGATTTCCATATTTCTTAATATATTCGTATAATATTGGCCGATATATTTTGTGAGTATTGTGAATGGGTAGATGTCATAGCGCCCGTGGGCATAAAGAAAAAAGAAAATTATAAAAAAGAAACCTTTTACTGTTTTCCCATACCGGGAATTGAACCCGGGCCTCCCGGGTGAGAGCCGGGTATCCTAACCACTAGACAATATGGGATATACATACGCTTCGGAAAAATAGATGGTTCTCTACTTTGTTGCTCAGATATAGATTTCCATATTTCTTAATATATTCGTATAATATTGACCGATACATTTTGTGAGTATTGTGAATATATTATATTATATATATTATATAATATATTATATATTTCCGTGTATTATTATCGCTCGGCTAACCGTCGTCCCATGGCACCATCTACTCTTTAGCTTTGTTTGCTTTGCCTGTGCCTACGCTATCATAATGATCTTCTAAGTTTTGTCGCTCATCCGAGGGAATCATGACTGCATTACAAAAACTATGCCAACTCGATAGTCGTTATTTATACCGAGCTGGCACAGATCGTCCTGAGCTGACTGAAATTCTTGTAATTCCTTACAAAGTAGATCAGTATCTTCTATGAGAAAGTTATTTCACAAAAAACTATTTTGGAAAAACAATCCCATTCTATGTTCCCATATCCCACTCTATGCTTGTCTTTAATTTGCTCTAATCCCTATCCCCCGTTGTAACACGACTACAAAATTTATTTGTAGTGCTTGGAGAATTTTCCAATTAAAGATTGCCCTGAATTGGTTTATATAGCTTGAGGCGTCACTACTGGACAGATATGGGACGAGCTTATGGCCGGCGTCTGTTAAAAAGCACGAAATTAAATTTCCAGAATGTGAACTCTATTAAAATTTAGCTCATCGGACAAAGGACAAATGGACAAATGGGAATGGAGCGGCCTTCAATGGATTCGCTGCCCGAGGAAACCTCAGAGGCTGTGCCGCCAGGCAAACATCCAATTCATGCCAAGAAGTAATTCAGAATAATCCAGAAATAATTCTATTTGGCGGCCGACTAAACGTTCTTTTCTCTTATATGGGGAAATTTCGTGAGTAAACTTTTGCTTCCAAGCTCTAAGTCGGGAAAAATGCCTTGCATTTTCTTCTCCACCCAATGATAGCTCTGAAAGGGAAAGCTTACGGAAAATCTTTTGGAGCTTTGAGACCAAAATGTCGATCTAATATTCACACCGTGTAGTATTTCATGTAAAAGTTATGTAGAAGTATGTATAATGATGTTACTCTAATTTTTTTTAAGGTCTAAAGCTGTTTGGTTTGTTTACTTTTTCAAAAAGAACTCAATATCACTACTCTATTATAAATGAAGGAGTTGTATGGAAAAGTAGAAATTACTCCTTCTAAAAATGCTTCTAATGTTTCAATCCTAGCCCATAGTCCACCAATTTCAGTAAACCACTCCCCTTGAATATCCTATAGAAATATCCATATAATATTGACATTTTCGCCAAATAAATATCATTCAAGTAGTTTTCAGTGATTAGGTGAATTAGGGACACAATTCAGATATTCGTGGAGTGAGATCGTTGAATGAGTTCCATTTGCTATGGCATGATAGCAAATCCTTCTCAAAATTCCACCAAAGCAATTGCTATAACTGTTTAAGAAAGGAAACGAGAGGTGTTATCCGTTTGAATATCAATATATTTATCGACTTGCTCGTATTATAGCGTGTCCCGACACATATACTCGTATTTAATTATACATCCAATATATTGGTAGCTTCCTTTGCGGAGTTACGTTACATTTAATGCTTTCTGTTAGACACTGAGATGTTGAAAAGGTAAAATTGTACGAAGTTTTTGGTTTGTAGGACTACTGACTGCCCATCCTGACTGCTGTCTGCTGACTGTATCCTTGTGCCCATTCGGCGGGTATGCAGCAGAGTAGAAGTGTATATGTTGTTATCGTGTATAAGTTGTATAATAATACGAATACATTTATCATATAAGTATGTATGTATATAACTATGTATAGTTCATATGTATGTCATCTCTGTGGGTATGCATCAATATCAATATCGCCCAACTTCTGTCGCTATATCCTATATTGCAATGGGCTTACAATGGTAACATTCACGCACACACATACACGGGGCTGGAGAGCCATACAAATATTTGTTAATATTAATAATAATAGATTTTGATTAAGTTTCATAACATTATTTCCTGATCTGCTTACATTACAATTAGTTGGCTATAATTGCATGTACATATGTATACAGTGTATTCGTGTACTTTTATATACATATATGTATGTATATATGTAGGTATGGTATATTTTTATCAAGAAGCATACAACAGCATATAACACTTGCCATTTTGATTGGTTTAATATTTATCTCCATTCGAAATCTCATTAACTATTATCATTATCCAAACCAACATTTAACTACACAAACAACGGAACTCGTCACTTAGCGGCTCAACCATCTAAGCCATCTAAATGAGATTGAATTGAGTTAATATGGTTTTCTGCACATTTAATTAATTTGCTATGCTATTTTTCGCCTATTTTTGAATTATCTATTTTGATTTGCTTTTCATAATTAGTTTTACTGGCTGTTCGTTCTGTTGTTATGGGCTGCCGTCTGTGGTCAGCTTCTACTTTCACTTCCCGGCACAGCCCGGCCCCCAAGGGTCATATATTTTCAATTTAAAGCGTTGGAGGGGTCATTAAAAGGATGGCCCGTCACAAAGTGGATAAATTAACCAGCAATTGAGCGCCGTGAAGCGTATTATAGACAGGCAAACAATTGTTCGGTTCGACTAATTTATGCACTCAATTTCACCTCCATTGCAATGGAAGTCCATGTATATGTGATATTCTGCAATACTGATATACACATACTTATGTACAGATATGTATGTTTGTTTGTGTGTATAAATTGCTAGGTTCATCCTCTGTGTATCGGTGGGCGTGTCAGAATTTTAGTTGTAGTTTTAAGTTGTAGTTGTTGCTAGTGTTGTTGTTGTTGTTCTGGCAAAGAAGGGCTTCGGCATCTTCTAGATTCTGTCTGTGTCAGTTCATTACGAGCTTGTGTAATTTACACTTGCTGGCTGCTTCTGTGGAGTAAATAATAAAGTAAAAGGAAATGGAAAATGGAAAATGAAAATTGTGAATTGTGAATTGCTAGCTCTCGTATAAAGTTGTAAGCTCGTCTAGGTTTTTCTTTGGTCTTTTGTGTTCGAGTGTTTGCGTTGTGTCCTTCGGTTGGTTAGGGATTGGGTTACAAAGTTACACATACGATACATGATAGTTACAACAACACATACATACATACACACATATGTATTTCTCTTAAACCTTAAAAATACTCGCACACACACACATTAAGCAATGCCTCTTCTGAGTGTGTAGATGTTGACGTATGTATGTATATGAAATTGTATCTGGTATTTGGGGGTTACATACGACTGATTTAAAGCTGAACGTTTTGATACACACTTAAAGCATTTGCTTGTCACTAAAAATATTCCGCAAAATCATGAGTTAACATTCGTTAAGATCTAGGATACTGGCTGCTCCATGTCATGCCGCCACGGATTGGTGTTGCCTTAAAAGGGTGCAACGAGCTATCGTACTCGCTCACCACAATTGGGAATATTTCCCGCATATTGTCTAACTAGGTAGGGTAGTAATACATTTAGGGATGGGACTGGTACATATACATAATATAATTTTAATACAGTTTTGTAACTAGTTCAACAATCGGCTAGCAGCTAATCTAAAGTAGAAAATCGTAGGCCAGGTCGAAACAAAGTTTAAATCTATCCTCTGAAATGAATTATGCTCCCAATCAACTGTTGCTGTAATTAAATAGATTATTTAACATATACATATACATATATCTTGCTTATTACATATAGAGAGGGTACTCGTACATTCATAGGTATATAATTTGTTCTCAGTTTACTGTTATAGTACACACAAGTTACACACATTATCGGGTTCTGCTTCTCTTCAGAATTGTGTTCATCGTGGAACACCTTGAGTGATTCTTTCAATGAATAATTGAATCATTATTCGTACAAATATGTATATTTTGTGTGTTTGCATCTTGTAGGTTGTTTTGTTTTGTTTGTATTTATCTCAAAAGTTCATTAAAATAAATGCACTCTAGTACCGAAGAGTATTCAAGTGTTTGTTCTTTGTTCTTTGTTGAGTAGTGTAAATAGTTACATATTCAGTATGGCGGTAGGTGGTTGGTGGTAGGGTTCGGGTGTACATAGTTTGTTAGTTAGTTGTTTGATTAGTTTGCCTTGGTTTGCCTTTGAGTATGGGCTAAAATTACCGAAAAGGATTGGTTTTACTCACTCGCCCGCACATTCGCGGTGCAAAGAGCCTCAAAGAAGTTGCTTCGAATTTTCTAAAATATCCCGGAATGGCAGAAACTCGCATGCGAATACAGCATACACACGGATCTGTACTGGGACTCCACTTCTGGGACGCCACTTCTACTCCTAGGTCCTGCGCCTGTGTATGCTGCTGTTTGTATTTGTATTAGTTTTAGGCCCCTCTCAAATGACACTCATGCGACGCCTGCCATTTCCGGTGGCCTCGGCTCAGTTGGCGTTGGCCAGCGTTTCGTGACACACCTCCATGTAGTCGGGGTCGTGCATGATGCCCTTTATCATGTCCTTGAGCATTGTGTAGCGTGGAAATATCGGATACATCTTTGAGCTGGCGTACTCTTCCTGTTTGGTCACACAGAAGCACACGGTTAGATAAGGGTAAAGTTGCCACGGGGTCGGACAGTTTCCGTTTCGTTTCGCCTACCTTTAGTACTCGGATGAGATGCCGCAGCCCCAGATACTTTTTCAGCAAGCGATACAAATCGTTTATCAGCTGCGTGTTCTCGAGTTCGATTTGAGCCGTTGTCATGTCTGTGGATGGGACGGTATGCGAATGCGGTCAACTCATTAATCACTATGGTATGGGTCGCAGTTTTCACAGCTCATTTCACTTACGTTCCAACCGCTCCATCCGCTCCCGCCGCTCGGCCGCCTCGTCGGCCAGTTTGGCTGAGGTTTTTACTCCCTCGCCCGACTTCTGGGTCTTCTCCATGATCGAGCAGGCGCGCATAACGTACGAGGGCACAGTCTCCTGCTTCTCCTGACGCGGTATGTCCACCAGCGTCCAGTACTGGGTCTCCAGCCGAATGACTTCCTAGTATATGTATTAAAGACTTTTCTCAAAATTCCCTTATATTGAAGTGTTCCAGTGTACCAACCTTAATCATCAACTTGAGCATGGGATAGCGCTGGAACATGTTGCGCTGGCTCTTCGAGTCGCCGTATTTGTTCATGAGGCTTATGAGCGCCTGCTTGGCAGTCTCGTAGGACTCCTCCAACCGCAGTCGGAGCGAGCGCAGCCTTTCATTGGTTTCGATTACCTCGTCCCGGGTCATTCCACTCGGCGCTCCCTCGTCCTTCACATCCTGAACGATCCGCCGCACGCTCTGTGTGAATTTTCCAACAAAATTTGTGGTTGCTGTGGGACGGTAATTGGAAAAACATTATTATACATATGTATAAACAATTATCTTTTTATATATTTTTCATATTTGTGGCTTTAAAATAAAAATTGTGCGGAAATTGCACGAAACACTGTCATTCATAATTGGAAATGTCAGTAGATACGCGCATTAACCATGTATGTAATAATCTGCGATTCATGCGGAAATTGTTCGGCTATGGGAAAGTCAAACTATTATGCCATGATGAGATCGCATCGCATCGAGCGTGAAAATCAATTAAAAATATATTTTTCTTTCTATAGTTTGATGAGCGTGTTTACACACACACGGGGGTAGGGTATTGTTTTGCTTGTCGACACCGGGAATAGAACCGCTGACTCTTCGTACGCGGGTACACCACCTCTGCGCGCACCACCACGGCAGCAAGCAGAACTAGTCTGCTTCGTTTGTGGTTTGGTTTAGTGTCAATCATTTTAAGGTTTTGGTAATTCTTCTAAATCAACCCTAAAACATAAAAAATTCTTTGTACAAGTTTGTTGTTTTCATTTAATCTGAAAGATCAGTGCGATTTATTGTTTATTTTTCCTTTTCTTTCTTTCTACAGCTGTAGTTGAAACCCATAAGTTTTTTAATAGGCTGATGGGGATCGTAGCTGATGCATTTTCTATAACAACTACATAGATATTGATAGATCTGATATTGATCAAAATTAAGTGATATTGAAAAACCTTTAAGAATGTGAGGGCAAACGGTACTATTATGAGTTTGAAATTCATTCCTGTATATATGTACATACAAACATAAGTATGTATGATTATGTATGTATGTACATATAGCGGAAGTGTGCTGGTTCTGGGCACCCCTACGTAAACTTGTGCAGCAAGCATACTGAATTGAGTATAGTAAGCCATGTTTGTTGTCTGTACGTACGCAGTTTTCGTGCCGATAACGGAAGAAATATTCGAATTTTCGCAGTAGCTGTTATCAAAATATATACAATTTGTAGACAAAAAAGTGATTTTTTTGTTTTTGAAATCGTTTTTTTTCAAAAAAATTGTCAATAAAATTACATTTGGTTTGCAATGTTGTCATTGTATTTTTTGATGAACCGTAGAGTTTGTCCATAAATTATGCATAAATACGTACAAGTATGGAAAAAGAAAGAACCCAAAAACTTTTCCCAAGAAATTTTTTTGCGATTCAATACAATTTTGTTAGATTTATGTTTGGTACACAAGATGTGGTTCAACGAGTTTAAGTTTTCAAAAGGGTAGCATATGTAGCTATGGTCGCGAATGTACGCGACTTTGGCTTAATCTACTAAAATGCAAAAGTATGCGAAATGGAGCGGATATTTTCTAAACCGATTAATTTATTTTAGTAGCTTTCTATCGAGTACTTGCACAATAATTTAATTAAGGACCGGTTGCGAATGTACGATTGTTTTATATGTTTTATATCTGTGATAAAAATGGAAAAAATGACTATAAAAACACCAGAAATATCGAAATAGTGAACTTTTGATTATTTTAATAAGTTTTCAGATCAAAGTTGATGAAATTATATGTCAATTATTGTCAACTTTTCATATATTTTGAAAATACAATCAGGACATAAGTATATGGAAATATGTTTCTATTGACTGACCATATGTAACTTGTTGGTCTCTTAAAAAAAGGTGGTTTATTCTATTTGAAGTAATCCATTTAGTTCCTTCACTGAAAGTTACCTAAGAAATCTAGATTTTAATTCGATAACCTAATACACAACCGGATATCTTCTCCTGTGTACATACATATGTATGTACACATCTACATATGTATGCAGTTTGTCCAGTGTGGCGTCCTGTTAAAATTATTCTATAGATTTCCGTCTATTCTCGTATTTTTCCTTTCATCATACCAAATTAATAGACGAATTTGCTTAAAAAGTCAGTACTCAGTACAAAAATATGTATCTACATTTCGTTTAGACATGCTCTTCGAATTCAATTTAATTTCGTGATACTTTTGGGAAAATTCGAAATTTTCTTTTTCGTTCAACATACTTTTAAAAGTGGTTTTGGCAACGGAAATAAAATTAATTCGGAAAATTAAGCGCTTTTTGGATGCTCAAAGGAATTATCTGAAATATCTGGTGAATGGGCTTACGTAAGTACTTGTGGCATCGTAAATTCTTGCTCAAATGGTTTTAGCATCACAGCACAGTGATTTTCGTTCATTTGCATTTACGTTTTCATTGGTCGTTGGTCGTTGAACAGACGCGCCTTCATTTTCACGATGCTAATGATTTTTTTATATTAATGAATGGGAAAACTCCAGAAACGTTCGAACAGCACCCGTTTTATGGGCCTGGCCTTTCGATGGCGGAAAGTGCAATTAGCATTCGTCATTGTCTGTCCCTGTCCCTGTCTCTGTGTCCGTGAATGCACGCAAAACGTGACATACTTCAAGGCCCTGATTTGTGTGTTTTCGTCGTGCCTACAGAAAGGGGCTCCATCTGTGTCCATGTCTTACTCGAAACGTTGCAAATTAGTCGGGCACAGCAGATGCATCTAGATGCTCACTGCAATCGAACCGTGCGCCTCCTAATTAGAACCAGAGCCATATGTTGCCTCTGCCAGAGGCAGAGACAGACTCGTCCCTTATGTGGGCATCGTTGGCGGAGCATTAAGTGCATCGCCGTTTTCCCAGAATGATTCATTCCCTAGCCATGAACTTGGACAAAGACCCCGCACTGTTTGTGTTTGTCGGCGGCTGGGAAACCTAAAATTGTTGTTCCCTGGAGAAAGCCGACTCATTCTGGCCAAAGACTTTGCCCAGATGACGATCATGACGTACCAGAAGAGACTTCGCTCTGGGCCAAGGAAAAACTATCTGACTGTCAGGCACTGAATAAATTGTATTTATATGTACATTAGTACGTTTTGTGGAGCTTCGCTCCCGCATTTTGGGAGAGACAACAGCGAGAGACAGCCGCCGCCGCCGTTGCCGCGCCTCTCTTTGTCTTGGCTGGCTCTGCTCTCTCGCTCTCCATGTCTGCTTGTTTATAAAGATTTACCCAAGAGAGATCTGTTCAGTGTAAATTGAAGAATCTGAGGGTAAGCACTGCCCCGACATCCGAGAAATACATAATACATAAAAGGCAGCAACAAAATGAAGTAAAATAAGAATAAAATAAAATAAAAGAAAATTAAAAACGCGAAAAACGAGTAAACGAGTAAACGTGAGCACGATAAGCACGACAACCACAAACAAAGAGCTCCGGACACATTATATACCAATCTACATACATACATTTGTATGTGTGTACATATGCTACTGGTGGATACATAAAAGCACGCATATATCGCGCCAAAAAAGAAACGCGAAGCCAAAACGAAATAGGCCTTTGGCTAATTGAACGTGAATTTTATTGGATTTAATTGTTGAAATTAAAGGGAAAAAAAAAACGATTAAAAGTAAACAAGAACTGTTCAAACTATTGGAATTTTGTGGTATAAAAACGACGATCCAGCCAGCTTCAGAGAGCGTAGCACGCGCTGACAGATATACATATCTTTAGTGTAGGTAAGTCCGATCCCCCAGTAGATACGAGCACTACTGTTACTCGGGGAGCTGGCTGGGCTTATCGACTGCGCCATTGGCTTGGTCGTGACACCGACACCCCTTTGCGCCCCTTTTATGCTCTTCGAGTCTGGTCGCAGTCTTGGGCCACAGCTCCTAATTGGTTTATTGACATGGCTGTCGACCAGTTGGCCTTCCACACGGCTTGCAGCTTTTTGCCATTGCAACAAATTTCCATATAAAAAACTGCAATTAATCCATGTTGATGTCTTCTCTCTCTCTCATTCTCTCTATCGTTTCCCTCTCTGTCTGGTGTGGCATGATACTCGTATTTTCCAGATTATATTTTTTTATTTACTCTTCGTTTTTGCTGATTTGCATAAAATTTCGATTTTATAGAATTTTTTCAAGACTAATAATAGTTGTTTTCTTTCTGCTGCATAGCAAGCAGCATATACATACATTTACCCAAATGATTCAACAACTGGACAGATTTTCGAATTGAAAGTTATATATTTGCATAAATGGAAACGATTATAGATAAATGGCTATGTACACATGACACTTTCTACTGCAGAAACAGGGAAAAAATCGTTCAATTCAATGCTAAAAATGCTGATACACTGGAACCTTTAACATCAGATAACCTTTAAAAAATGTCAAAAAATATTTATATATAGAACGTAAAGATTTTATGGGGGAAATGCCCGAAATATATTAAATAAACATTCAGAAAATGTTGATCATTTTTGGATTATAAAAAAATATTTAATTCAGCTTTTTATAGCCAAGATAAAGAAGGGACCTAGGGAATTTCAAATATTTCGTTAAAGCCGAAATTCTTGAATATGATTGCGTGACCAACAACAATAAAGATAAGCCAATTTGCGTCACCGACAAGAAGGCGGCAAGTGGATCCCCAGAGACTAAACACCCGATTGAAGGCCTGTACCAGTCCATGGGGACCCGAATGGGACTCTTATGAGCTCTATCTGGGGGGTATAATAATAAGCAAATACGCGAACACTTTCAATCAAGGGCTTGTGCCGTCCAGGCGCAAACAAATTAACAATTGTAGACAGCTATTACGAGTCGTATCTGCTATACGTCGGCGGAGGGGCCATTGTCATTGATCAGTAGAACAACAGCAAACATACATATACGAGTATAAGGCTGAAAAAACCCATTTAGCCAGTTAAACCCGTTTCACTCGGCTCCCGTGTGTAAGTGCACTCAACTGGACCAGATATTGGGCTCCTCCACGCCCCTGCCCATGACATGCACAGTCTCAGTCGCAGTCGCAATCCCAGTCCCAGATTTACCTACATTTTGATGGGGCCAGACAGAGGACATCTTTTGAGTAAGCCGCTTGCTCTAGTTGTTCACTTGTTGCCCCACTGCCGAAAGGCACTTGGCAGCAGCAGCAGCTCTGTTCTCTGGCGGTGCGGTGCGGTGCGGTAATACTCGTCGTACATTCGTCTTTCGGCGGATTCGAGAGGTGGGTTGTCGTACATCGGAAGCTCTCATGGCCTTCAGACTCTCACCCCACCACACCACACCACACCATCTCGTCTCATCTCCCACTGATATCAACCAAAATGACGACAAAAAATTGTTTGGCTGCGGCATTCTCACTCAAACCCATCGGCAGGGCAGAGACGACTAATGAGCAAAACGGCTTTTGTTTGCTTTTGGCTTGTCGCCGCTCCTCTCTCTCTCTCTCTCTCTGTCTGTCTTTTGGCCAAGAGTACCTGCGTAAACCGGTTGTTGCTAATTTGGCAAAACACAAAAAAATACACAGTGACATGGGAGTGTGTGTGCTGGAGGTGTATCTGTGTGTGAACTGCTACATATTGTTTGTCTTTGTTGGCAGTTTCTCAGCCACAGAGCCATGGCATAGCCACAGCTACCGCCACCGCCGCCACCACCGCCACCACCGAAAACGAAGCACATAATTTGGCCAACAACAAACGAAACGTGTCTTCGAGAGTGACGCAGAGCAGAGCTCTGTTCTCTTTGTGCCGCATCGAGCAGACCGAAAAGTGCGTTGAAAGTATCTCAAAGATAAAGACAGAAGCAACTTTTCGTTTCGCACATAATTAAAGCTCTGCACGTGTCTCTATGTGTGTGTTCGAGTATGCGTAGGTGTGTGTGTGTGAGTTGCCCTTTTGGCCCACAAATATTTCAAGTTCAACCTTTTAGTGTTGCTCTTTTTTTTACGGCCCGGCCTTACATTTTTTTAATTCTGGAATTTCCAGTACGCCCGTTCATCTTCTGTTTTGCCCCACGACCCAACCAACCCATACCCTGGAGCCCCTATTTTTACTCCACCCTGTATTGTTTATTCCTTTTCACTTTTAATTTTCCCTCTTGTTGTTTACAAACAAGTAGGATGAGATTTTTTCCTCGCCTCCAGTCTTCCGTGTACAGTTTTCCCAGCTCTGCTCTGTTCTTGGCCGGAAAATTCCGCATTTCTGAAACAATGGGGATCTTTTTCTTATCGGTCAGAGACTTTGGGAATGTCTTTGGTTGGGGTTTCCATCAGGCTTAGTCATCGCCTCAGAAGCTGGCGGAGAACTTCAATGGAAACGATTTTCCCGTGACTTTCTAGGATATGATATGAATGCGTGAATAGATGTCTATTTTTGTAGGGAGTATTCACAGTGTCAGTGTGTAGAATCTTTGGCATCTAAGTGCTAATCACAGGTTTCTATTCAATGCCCATAAATTACAATGTGAGACTGAGCTCGGTGTAAAGTCAAAACCGCAGGCACGTGCCGCTGATGATGATTATTATTATAGTATCGCTATACGACTAATAGATGGTTGAGAGAACCGAGAAGGGGCTTATCAAATGCTTCCCACGATTCTTGCGGTCACCCACTCACTTTCCCTATTAGTCAATATCAATATCTTTGTGGTGTTCTGAGCATAATTGGAGCCAGTAAAGTCATCAGGGAAATTACGCTATTGTCGTCATAGTTTTATGGTACATGAGATCATTGTTTGATTAGCATATTGGCACTTCAGAGCGACCATTACAGAAGGAATGATATGATGCAAAAAACCAGTTCGATTCCGTGACATAAGCAAATCAAATAAAAACCAGTTCGATTCTTCTAAAAACCATTTAATGCTTAAACAGGAATGAATTCGTATTTCTGTTTTTCTCTGTACTGGAAAAAAAGAGTTGAAAAGCACTCGGCCAAATGTTCATTAATCTGCTTAAATGGCTTCTAGTGAAATGGTTCGGTTCGGCATTTCAAGCCTCATTGCAAAGCATTCGAAATCAATTAAACCTAGAGTTTCGCACTTTCCCCCTGGCACTGCACTGCTAACGAGGCCAATAAATTCCTACAATTTAAATGACAGATTAATCGATTGAATTTGCATGGGAATCGAGTAAAAAACAGCAGACATGACGTCAATACCAACCGAAACACATGGAGATCATATTGTTTTTGACACAATTCTGTATTTTTTCAGAGCAAAGCGAGCATTTGGCCTGCCTCCAAACGCCAAATATCCATCATTCTGTCAGATTTGTTAATCCCCTTTCACCAACACGAAATTAAGCTATAATTAAAGTCGGAGTCTAGCCAATAATTGCTTTGAGAAAACCACAAGATTAAAAAGCAGCCAGGGGTTTAATTATAATTGAAGTTATGCAACGAGTGCCATTTAATAGAGGATCTTATATTTCCGCTTACTAATGAGCGCCCAAAAGCTAGATGCGGGTTATTTGCGAGTTCAAAGTCCCCAATCCAATCGCAAGACCAAAACCAAGATCCGCCATAATTTGGTCACGCTTTATGGTCTAGAATGATTTCGTAATGACTTCAGGCTATAAATATGTCACGCGCATGAGATCATTCAGACATATGTAAAGCCTCAAGAGTGTCAAAACTGCTGTCATCTCGAAGAAGATTTTCGCCAAGAACAATACTGATTGGTTTCGGGTGCTACTGGTGGCTGACTTAATCTCACTTGTCACTCAAACTTGTCATTATCTGCACTCAAGATACCCAGTCTTAATCACCTTTGGTTCAAGCGAATTTTAAATGATTCATCCGCTAAGCTTTGAATACATTCATTGTCTTTTTCGGCAGCATTTTACCTGAGAGTATCTGGGATTGACTTGTCTGCTTTTGGTATTTTTGTCACACCCTTCTCCTTCCCTTCCCGAAATATTCACATTTCTGTATGCCAAGGGCGTGGCCATCAGTAAGCAAAACTAAATGAACGCATAAATGTGTGTCTCGGCCTCGCTAATCCTAGTGGCACGTGCTGATTACCATTTCGGGATACCCCACCCCATCCCCATCCCCCATCCTGCTGCTAGTTACCGCTCCTCGGATTGCCAGCGGGTGTGTTTGCTCAGCGTGTTTTAATTAGTTGGGTTTAGGGCGAAGGACTATAGCATCGAAGACCCCACCCCCAAAATACGGAACGGAAACCGAAAACGATTTCTGTTTGACTAATTGACCGCGTTTGTGTGCACGTGTCCGTGTCTATGTCTATGTCTGTGTCTATGTCCGTGTTTGTGTGTGTTTCGGGGTGTGTGAGTGAATTGTCAGCGGTAACGCCCCAGACTCAGTCCCAAGCTCCAAGCTCCAGCCCCAACCTCAATCCACGTCTCTATGTCAACGCCCACATCAATCATCGGAGAGACGGAAATTTTGACACGCTTCAGATTTATTGAAATCGTGCAACGTGCCCCAGCATCAGCAGCATTCGGCGCCAATTTAAATGACAAACTGCATGCTGTGGCACTCGCGACTCACTCGGCGCTCGGCTGCATGCGCTGCCCCCCTTACAAGTGTGACAATATCGTGCATTAGTCACTTATTGTTATTATTTTCTGTTTAAATGGAGCGTGCCCATACTGTCTATTGATTTATGGTAATGAGCAAAAATTACAATTTCTAAAGCTGTTTAAATATTTGCGCCTGAAGGTGGGAAGTGCCGCTGCAACTCGTTTCGACACAGTGAAAGATGAGCAACAGGGAAATAAACTGCCAAGCAACAGGTCTGCCCAACTATGGGCAGAATCGGTCTCCCCTGGTCAAGTGGATTACCATCAGCTCTCAGTTCTTAAGCGGAGAGACCATTCCTGACGACCATTCGGAAAAGACCACAACTTGACCTGAGCACCTCAACATTTGTGTGGGCCTACACGAAAAATGTTTGTGGTCATCTGTCATTCATCCTGGCCCTGAGGCCAGAGCCCAGAGCCCAGCAGGAAGGCCATAGTAACCAACCCAGTTGTGGGCAAGGAAATGGCTTTTCATCCGACTAAATAGCTCAATCTATAAGCAACAAGCTGAAACAATTTCTGGTTATTACAAGGCAGGCCAGGCCCTAGACAAGACAAGTTGTTGACTTTGATTTGCCCATAAATTGCTCTCCTGCGCTCTAATGGCAGTTTAAGGTTCGTGTAACAGTATTTTGTGTCCGTCCTGGCAGGTCGAATAGCCAATTGGTTTGTTTTTCGATTCAATTGAGGCATCAAATTAAATTAATATTTGAAAATTTTGCAGCAAAATGGCCGTGCCGTAAGTTTAATAATGGCAGTGGGTGTTATTTCCTTATTTCTTTGGGGGCTTCTACTCGAAGAAATTTAATATTCGCTATGGGCCATTGCTATAAAGCCACTCAATATTTAATGTATGAGTGTTTGTGCGGCACTCAAAGAGGAAGAAAGAGATAGAGAGAGAGAGATGGCAGACCGAGGAGGATGCGTATGCGAATGTTTGTTGTGGTGTTTGCTTGAGCCCTGGCATTTTCATTAAAACTTTAAGTCACTTTTGGTGCCGTTATTTGATGCCACTATTTTGCATTATTCAAGAAACTGCCACTGCCGCCACCGCCGTCGGCCTCTGCCGCAGTTGGGCAAACAGGCAAAGAGCAAGAGAGAGAGAGAGAGAGAGATACATACATACGCACATGTGTAAACTGCAAACTGCCTTGGCCCTTCGTCCTTGTTCTTGTGCCATGTCCCATATCCCATGTCCCATATTCCACATCCCACATCCTTGTCCCTGTCTCCTGGTAGGCCCAACTGGCAGGGCAAATAGACGTGTGCCAAAATACACAAACAAACATCGAGCAAACGAACCAAAAGACTTCGAAAGGCACACACACATGAGACCCAAAACGGAGACATCGAGACTAGATGGAAATGGGATTTAAGATGTGGGATATGGGCATGGAGGGGGTGGTGGGGTGGCCACATTTGAACTTTTGTCATTCAGAGCAGAGCTGCCGAAAAGTATACAGAAAAAGGAAAATATATACCAGTACCATTACCAGTACCAGTAGAGGGACAATGAAGAGGGTGGATGGACAGTGCCCGGTCCAATTGAAGCCACAGTTTAACAGATAGTGGCGGTCGTACAACTGCGGAAGCAGCGTGTGCCATGCTGCATCAGCATCAGCATCCGCAGTACAGCCAACAGCAGTAAGTAACGGCCACACACAACGGCCACGATAATGGCAATCTGTCAGTTTTTGGCCAAACTAAACAATGCCCCAGCAGGCTAGCAGACCAGCAACCCAGCCACCGAGCAACAATGCCATGGACTCTCTGGTCTCTCGCAGCAATCCACATACACATACACACATACACTCGTACAGCCATTCGCCCAGACAGGATAACGCATTCAGTCAGCGAGACAAATTGACAGACAATTTAGCTGTCAATTGTGCGTCGCTCGTTTTGTGGTGGCTCAGTCGGTCGGTCGATAGTTTAACCAACATCCTGGCATTCTGGCATTGTGGCATTCATTCAGCTTCAGCTTCAGCTACAGCCATTGACATTATTAGTTTTGGTTATGAACGGGCCACCAGAGGACATGCATACAAATGGCGATTGATGGAATGGACTGGCCCCACTCGACCCTGAATACATATATCCCTTCAAAAGAGTATTTAATCTTCGACTAACCAATGAAGTAAGCTACTATTTGGGTGTTCGCTGTCCGCTCTATACTTTTGCATTTGCTAAGCGGGCAACAAATGCAAAGCAAAACGAAATAAAATGCTCAGATTTTCCGGATGACTGTTGAGCCGATTCCCGGGTGCACAGTGCTCGGAAAGCCTCGTCTCGGAATGGGCTCAGCGCCACAGTAAATATGTGTAAGTAGCTGTAAGCACATGAAGCAGCTGCTTCACTCTACGGGCATTTATCATACGCCGCGTGGTCCGGGCGTTGACATAACAATTAAGCCAATTGGCCGTGCTCAAGCCATGGCCAAGAGCCCGCTGGCACAATGAGAGCATAATACCTGCAGTACGGTTACGGAGCGCCGGGCCTGTAGCTGATAATCTATTTCCCAGCTATATTTCACACTGACAGCCTGGCAGTGACACGGCTTGCTTCTACTTTTGCTCCACTTCGTCGCTCCGTTGCCAAGTTGCGACCACTTAAAAGTGGCGGCTGCCACATCGGGCATATCCCTGTCGCCCTGAGCCGCCGCTTTTCAAGTGCTCCACAACAAAATATTTATGCTTTCCGCCTCTTCCTCCGGGGCCAAGACATTTGTATACCGCCGCTGAAGGAGCGGCCGCCGAGTGCATATAATTTCGTTGGCTTTGGCTCTGGCTTTGGCTTTGGCTCTGGCTTTTGGGCAACTTTTGCAATTAGAACTGCAGCAAAGTAGACAAGTGGTTGCTCCCAAAGTGCCATCAACTTTGGCAGCACTTGAAGTAGCAAAAGGACTCGCGTCCGGACCACAACTGTCCTTCGCCCCGCTACCCTGCTCCCAGACTGGCACTTGTTGGGCTTTTAACATGTGGATATTGTTTTCCCGTTGTTGTTGTCTTTCCGGGAATTTTCGTAATTTTCGTTTGTGGCTGGTGCCGTTGTCACATGACAGAACTTGGCCCCTGTGATGCGGATGCCCCTGCGCTCTAAAAGGAATGAAGCAAAGTTCACATGAATGTGTCAGCCTTTGTGACTCTGGTTCCTGCTGCTGTTGTTGTGTCATCCGCCATGAGGAAAACAAAGCATCGTGACAACTATGATAGACTCTGCACAGGAGAACCATGCCATTGTTGGCTGCTGATGGCCCTGACGGATGTGGCAAAGAGATGATATCACAATTGCTGTCCGTTGATACGATACGCCGGGAAGGTGCAATTGATAATGATTAAACCCCTGGATGTACTTCAAGTCTCACCATCCAAGCTAGAGCTTGAGACTGTGTAGCCATTTTTTAGCCATCTGAAACACATTGCATTGTTTCCTGAAGCTCTCTCAGGCAAAAACGAAAAAAAAAGAAACCCATTTTCCACATGCATTGTTTCTCTCGTGTTGATGCCCCACTTTGCTCTGTCTTCATCACGGCTGGCTTTGTACGAATGGATGTGGATGTGGAATTGTGTGTGCGTGCTGCATAAATTTCATTTTGAACAATAATAGGAAGAAAAGTTGGCAGCATTTGGCCTGAAGCCCAGGATTCCAGTCAGATCAAAATCATACATACTGGTACTGGCAAAAGGAGCAATGCAACAATGGAAACGCAAAGAACGGGGGAATGGCGTACGGTTGCTTTAAATAACACACAGAAAAAAATTGGACCAGCTGACGGTTTCCCATGGTCAACAGAGAGAGAGAGAGAGAGAGCCCAGCCGAACATTACATGTTGCGTATACGCACCGTTGAGCGGACAAATCGCATTACGCACTTGGGAGGCGTGGGAGGCCACTGCAATATAGCTGGGCTGCAAAAACACATCGTGAACAGCTTAATTACAGGCCAGGCCCCCATTGATTTGGCATCGACAGGAACATCTCAATTATGCAGGGATGCAATATGCCCAGGATTCGATCTAGCCTGGCCTGACCCGGCCTCCCTTAATGGCTATTTGCATGCTGTTGCTGTTGCCAATGCCGTTGCTGTTGTCGTTGTCGTTGCTGTGGTCGTGTCTGTTGCAACTACGTGACAAGAGTTGACGGGCGACACTTTGACACATGAATAGAGCCCAAGCCAGCAGACACACACACACACACCCAGACACAGAGGGATAACTGAGTCGGCTCCTTTGTGGTGGGTCACACGCACACTGACACTCGCACTACCCCTGTCCCCTCGGACAGTGTAAGCCAATTAGAGGCAAATGTCAGTCATATTGCACGAATAGCACGTGTTATTCCTGGCATCAACAATTTACGCTCCAAATTTCCACAAAAAAATGCATAAAATCCAGCGTAAACACAGAACAAACACACAAAGCGAAGAAATAATAAACTTTGAAATTACATTTTGGGGGAAATTCGCTTTCCGTTTTCCACCGATGATGATGATCATCAACATCATCATCATCAAGTGCGGAATGATGAGAGCGCACGGATATTTATTGCGTATTTTGAGGTCAAAGTAAACACAGTCGATTCAATGTGGGTCGGGGGCAGCACGGAGTCTTCTTACCTCGCTTACCTCGCTGCATGTTTACACCAGAGCGTTTGCCTTTAATCGCATCTGCAATGAGTTTTCACGACTTTGATGAGTTTGCTCTCGCCTTGGGCCTTGGGCTACCAAATTTCCATATCAATTAGCAGACCTCTCGCTCAGATCGAACCTTTCCGGCTGCTTGCGCAGGCTCCGACATAAAAGTTTACCCACAGCTGCTATACAGCAATATATTTGTATAAATAAAAGTATAATGAAATCCGATTTGCCGTGTCACTTTATGGCTTTGCCCGCCGTACAGTTACTGGCCCGAAAAGCAACAATGACCGAGGAGGCCAGACCCAGCAGAGTGTCTCCTGTCGAAGGAGGCCAAAGGAAATGTTGCTTCGATAATCGTCGTTGTCGTTGTCCTCGTTCAGGTGTGAGGGGAGAGAGTGAGGACGAGGAGTGAGGTGGGGGATGGCTTTTATGGTGGTTCCACACTTGGCTGGCCACATCATCTTTTCGGGGCCACACAGTTTGCCAGCCAAATGGCCACGTTAAAGTGGGCCCACACTCGATGCCGTTGGGCTCGGTTGAGGGTTAGCTGTGTGAGGGTGAATCTGGGATGTTGGCGAAATTGCATTCTCCCCGACACCGATAACTTTCTAATGAGTTGTAATCGACGTTCAGTTGCATGTGTGACAGGACCTACAACATATGTATGGGTGTGTGTGTGTTGCCAGCCAGTTTTGTGGCAACTTTGTCGCTCGCAAAACTCAATTTGCTTTTGTGCAGTGCCACAGATGGTCGGTGGAGAGGCCGCACAGGCGGCAGCCACATCATAGGCAGCCTGTCCGCTGAGGTGAGAAGTGCACGGACCTTGCATATAATTATTTAAATTGTGAATGGACTGGACTGTGGACTGGACTGGGGATTGGGGACTGGGGACTGGGTTGCAATTGTGCCATGAATAATGCACAGACACATTTCGCTTAATGAAAAATGTCGCATTTAATATGGCTAATGGCTTTGGTGTCAACGCTTTGCCGGCTTCGCTCTGGGAGCCCCTTTAACTGGATTTGCCTTCAGCTGTTCAGCTGTTCAGCTTTTCTGGCATTTAGTCTGGTCTCCGGCTCCGGCCCTCGCTCAAGTTTTTATTACATCTTTGGAATCCAATTAAATGAAGCTGCCGAAGCACCTTGCCAAAAACTCATTTTACCGCTCCGAAAATATAGCTGCAAAATTGATTACAATAACATTCTGTTGCTGGCAAAAATTCACCTGAGGAAAATGGAACCATTTTTGGCCCCAAAACGTTTTTGAAACACATACAAAATGCATCTGACAGCCGATGGTCACAGAAAATGCAATTAGGGGAAAACGTTTCGAGAGGAATTCTAGAAATAAAAACCACTTGAAATGCAATTAAAAATGCGAACCATTCCTCGACAGCCCGGCATTTCTCGCTGTGTATGAGAATATTAATATTGAATATTTAATGGCAATTCTATCAGCCACAAAAAAAGTGTAGCAGGTGGTGGGAGAAGGCCGGGATCCAGACCAGATACAATCAACGGTATTTTTATGCTTGAAACCGATTCATATGTTTGATGCGAGCGAGGACCGTATTTATATTTCCTTTTTTCTTTTGCCAGCTTGTTTTTCGAGCTCATTTCTACAGCTGCCACTTGTGGCGCACTCCTCCTGCTGCCGCTGCTGCTGCTGCTGCTGCTGGCTGTTGTTGTTGTTGTTGCAACAAATTGGGGTTATTCCCCCAACAAACTTACAATTTCCGTTGGCTATTCACACAAATTTTTTGGAATTGAGTTTTTGCCCGGCCCTGCCCTAGCCCGGGCGCCTGGCCCCGATATTTTCAGCTCCAGTGAACAGCGTTACTTGTGCGGTTCAGCAGGCTGATTGCTCTGCTCTGCTCTGCTCTGCGAATGTGTGTGTATCAGACTCTCTATAAATAGGATGATGGCCACCGCACAGATGGACTGCATCCACACAACAGTTAGCATACTTTTATGGGCATCGAATGCAGCCGGAAACGGGAAATGTATTTTGGCATTTTATTTCATTTGATTCCCCATTTGAGAGGGTATGTGGCTGCAAATGAGAATCTCGCATTCACCGCAAAAACATTTGGACCAAAATATGCAAACATTTCGGTAATTATTACGTGCAAAATCAATTAGGGGAGCCCGACGGGAATCCAGGAATTTGCAATTACTCATTGGCCAGAAAATCCGTGAAATGTAAAACCAATTTACACACAGATTTCCATGTCTGAGCTTATTTATGGTTTAACCAAGTTCCTCTGCACTCACAGTACTTTCTCCCTATCTCTATTTTCCATTTGATTTTCCCCTGTTTGGCCGCTCAGATTTCCATCACGGATACATTTTTCTTTGCCCTGTAATCTAATATTTTTTTAACGCTAATTGGACCAAGACTCTTTGAAGAACAGAGACAATTACGCAGTGTTTTCTCAGAAAACTTTTCTGCGTTATTTCTGGTGTTTTCCACCCATCAATTTGGGACAGAACATATGCTTTTCATACGCCAATTCATGCAATTATTTCCAAGTAATGTCAATGCTGATTGATCTGTGGGAAGTTTCCGTTAAACTCAAAGAATTCTCGGAAACAAATACAATTCCCTTTCGAATACGCAATCGCAAGTCTAATAAACGTTTGTTTAAGCGCAAAACGAAAAACGAATGATTCAGATATTAAGATACTGAGGCATGAATGAGGCAGATTCTAGAAGGAATACAGCAGTCAACGAAATTGTCCATTGACGTACGTATCTACCTTAAAAGATACCACCTCTTCTGACTAACTGTTGATATTTGTATCATCTTGCTGCTTTTTTGTTATCAGCTATCTTCTGTTGACAAAAAAAGTGCTCGCTACTGATAGCAGTACGCAAAAGGGTAGACCGTGAGGCATCGATCTGATATGCTGGCTGGCAGCTGTTCAAACTTTTTTCGTTTCGGTTTTTCGTTTATATTGAGCAGAATCGTTTCCGTTCGCTTCAGTCAAAGTCTAACCAGCAAAAGCGGAACATCACATACGAACGAGAAATTTACTTAAACTGAACAATCGGTGAGTGGGTGGCGGTGGGGTGGGAAAATTCTATACATTAGAATATTAAAATATTTATAGTGGAACACTTGACTTGTTGTGTCATGGTGTCGATCTTAAGTTTCTGCTTTTCCGCTTGGAAACGCTCAACGAGCCTTGCCACGCAGGCGAGATGAACTTTCGACGTGCTGCAATAACTCCGGGGCGGAAACTAAATAAAAAACAACAAAAAAATACGTAAAGAATGGCAAGCGGAACAGAATGCGAGAAAAAGTAATTCAAAAGTTCACCGCAGAGCAAAACATGCAACAAAAGGCCAAGAAAAATTGAACTCAACTTGAACTCTAATTTAAAAGCAACCTCAAAACCGAACCAAAACAAAGCACAACCAAACAAAAACTAAGCCAGATCCTGATCCCCCGATCCTGGGAGTCAGGCCAGGCCGAAAGCCAGAACAAAGCCGCAACAAAATTTACAACTTCAAAACTTTGCTCCACCAGAGGCGGTAGGCGGCTGGCGGTAGGGTGTCGTTGTCGTGTCCCTATCCTTATATGTATAAGTATGAATGTGTGTGTGTGTGTGTGTGTGTGTGTGTGTGTGTGTGTTGAGTGGTTGGGGGGTGGTGTGCAGCCGGGTCAAGTAATTGAGATTGAACTGCAGAATAAAAGTTGACTCGGGGCAACGGAAACTAATGCACAATCTTTGCCTGCTGCCAATTGCAGACGCCACAACAAACTGAAGGAGATGAATCGAAGTTTGCCATCGAATGGCAGCCGCAGCCTCGGACTTCCGGCTCTGCTGTTTACCCTCCTCCTGTGTCTGGTGGCCCAAGCCGCCAGCCGCCCCCCGACGGAAGATGAAAGCGACATTGCAATGCTGCCCCCCGATACGGACAATGTTGAGGTAAGGGAAATACCAAGAGTGCCGACCGGAAACATTTGCTGACCCCTCAAGCTCTCGCTTTAGATCCATCAAGTGAAAATGGTGGGCGGTGTCATGCAGGCGGATCATCCGGTGATCATGTACAAGGAGGATTTCGTCAGCGAGGATTATGGTAAGTAATCGAGCATCCCTCATACTGGCGTTAGATTAATTTCATGGCATTTGGCTCAGACCCCAGCAAAAACGAGACGGCCACTACCGTGCATCACAAGAAGCACAAGAAGCACTCACGGACGCACCACCATCGACGGGAGCCCCAGCGCCAGCAGGAGAAGGAGGAGGAGAAGATCGTCTTTGATGTCCTGCCCGACAAGCCCATTGTGCTGAACGATGACCTGGAAGCGGCGCCGAAGAAGAACCTGGAGGAGGCCTCGGAGCTGGTGAAGCCAACGAAGGAAGAGTGGCTGCGAAAGAGCCACAAGAAGTACCACAGCCGCCAGCGCCGTCAGGCCTACAATCCGTGCTCCCACTCCCAGTCCAACTACTACCAGACCCCCTCCCATGCGGTCTACTTCCAGCCCCCAGCACTGCCCTCTTCCTATTATCTTCCTGCCTTCCCATCTCAGAGGTGAGAGAGTTCATCATCCCATCATCCTCGAACCCTTTTTTCAAGTACTGATTCCCATTGCAGACTTCCTGTGAGAGGAAAGAAGCCGATCCTGCCAGGCAAGCTACCTATTTGGCAGGACAAAACCAATGAGAACACCGGCAATCCAATGAGCATTGGCAGCAGGGACGACTTCCTGATACACGACTCGGACCCATCACTGGCCGATTTCTCGATATTCGATCAGCCCAGGCCTAATCCCAATCAGATCAATGGCGGCTCTAGCTCTAGCTCTGCCCCTTCCTCTGGCTCTGGCTTTAGCACGGACAGAGGGCGGGACAATGGCAACATCAATGGCAACAGCAATAGTCCGCCTATACAGAACAATCAAGTGTGGGGAACCCGTCCAGGTAGGTTTCATTACCATTCCTAATGGGTGTTTGTGTGAATAATGAAGGGCTTTGCTGCTAACCTGCCTCCGCTACCTATCTATCGCTTGTTCTTCTACTCGTCTTGACCTATTGCCCTCTTTGTGAATTATATATAGCGCTCCGACCCGCCAGGCCATCAACGCAGACGACGAGTAGGCCGAGGGACCCCTGGCCCGTGACTGCCGCGCCCACGCCCAGGGCGACAACCTCGCCCAAGGTCACCAACTGCGTGTGGGCGATCGTGAACTGCTGCTCAAAGGGCAGCAAGAAGATCCGGTACAACTGCTTCGAGGACTTCGGCTGCACCGGCGCCTTCTGGGGCATCAATCCGTGTGCCGACGAGTCCGTGCTCGATGGTTCGTTATCCAAAGTGTTGAACAACTTTCAGTAGGCGATTGCGTCGCGTTCTGGTGCCGCTTCTGAAAGTATTACCCAAAATACAATCTCAACTAAAAAGAAAACTTAATTTATTTACTCGCATAAGTCTTAACTTGGTTAATAAAGCGTTCGCTTTCCGTGAAAATTCTGTCGTGTCTGTCGTTTATGTTGCCCGCTTATGCGAAGTGCCAGGGAATATCTATTGGCCTTCCCTGCGTAATGGACCTGGTGATGGACATAACTGAAAACATTCGACCACAATTACTACTGACACTGACACCCAAACCCCATCCCCATCTGCATCCCCATCGCAAAAACAAACTAAAACTAACTCATGGTCTCTGCGTGTGCACTCGAAATACGCAACCACAATTACGGTCCTTATGGCATCTGGAATCTATTATTTGCTTATCCAATCATCGCATCGCTTCAGTGTCATCCGCTCAACAATCGAATTAAAGTTTCGTAATTGCCCGATACAATTTTGTCCTTACAACTTATGTGCGATGCTGATGCTGGACTTAATTGGATATCAATTGAGTGGTTGGTCATGTAATGCAGCAGCCAGTCCTCCATCCAGACTCTCCATTCAATCGCAATTATATAATCCCAGCCACCATATCAATTAGCCAACGTGGAGCGTGGAACTGCAGCTGGCAGTTGGCAGCTGACACTGCCACTGCCCATTGATAGCTTATCTTTTAATTACCCATCTATTACGTACCACAAAATACAATTTACACCTGCAAAACCAGCACAACAGAGGGAGAGAGAGAGAGAGAGGTTAGCTCCTCTGGCTTCTGGCTTCTGGGCTGGGAATTAAATGAACAGTTCTTGGCCCTAAGCTGCGAACATCCGGGGGATATATGTAACTACGTATGTTGCACCTTCATAATTGATGCAATCAGCAGATGCTACTGTTCATCAGGGCATAAATTACAGCCAGTTGTTAATTAATTGAATGAATAAACAGTCAAACTTCGAGGCATCAGGGCAAACATGCACACGCCCATTTACATAACCGAAACACACACACTCCAAACCACCACCACAACACCCACAATTGAACCACCCACTTAGTCACCCACACACACACACACTTGCACTTTAATACGATGGTTTACATGCCAACGCTTCTTAATTGCAGCCGATGAACGTGTTGAAGAAACCTATCCCTTAGACTCGCCCTTGCCTGTGGCGGCAGCGTCAGCGCCACTGGCGCCACAACCCTCCTACCGTCAAGGTAAGTGTCGCCGTCGACACCCGCAACAACAATATCGATGACCTCAGGCGTTCTCTCTGTTGCAGATGGCCTGCAATTTCCTGTGGAGTTTGACTACCAGCCGGGCAGCAGCTGTCATCGCGCGTCGCAGCTTTGCTGCAGCCTGTATAGCCGGAACATAGGCTCGCTGTACGAGTGCTTCCTGTATCAGGGCTGCGAGCAGAGCCTCTCCAATATAGTCTCCAACTGCTCCTAGTCCCGCTGACGAGTGACTGGCCACGGATGCGGTGGTCAGTAAGGCTTTTAGCGTGTGTGCAACTGCCACTGCAACTGCAAATGCATTTAGAATTAAGTTCTGTGCAGCCCCGCCTTTTAGACCCCGTTTGCCCGCACTTACTGAGCGCCGCAGTCATAGTTTCCTGATTAGTCGTAGGATGCAACAGAAATTCTAGTCGGTATATGTTCTCTACTTGCAACAAAGGCTGGTGCAAGCGGGGCAGTGTTCTTTGACTACTTTTTATTTAATAAAAGTCGTTAATGAAATGAAGCTACTTGTATTTTCCTTTTTAATAAGTGATGGAGTCAGGAATTGGGGTTTTTTATAAAAATTGTGATAGGATAATATATCACCCAATACGGCAGCCCCATATATAATATATCAGCCAGTACGGCAGCCCCATGAATTTTAATAACCTAATTCAGCCAATACGGCAGCCCTAGCATACATGAAGAATACCAAATATTGGGCCACACAAAAAAGTGTGTAGATCGATGCCCGATCACACTGTGCGAAAAGTCAGCAAATAAAAAGCGAAAGATAAAAAACGTTTTTATACTCTCACAGTTTTACTCTCACAAAATTAAGAAGCTTCTCCATATTTCTTTTAAACAAATATTGGAATACTAAATGACTCAACAGCCTATACTAATAAAGATTGATTGATCCTTATAAACTCTTTAATGGCATCAACGAATTATTAAGGCTGTCTGTGGCTATGAAAACTTAATGTACTCTTTAACAGAACCCACATTATAAATTAATTATCAGTAAAGGACAGTCAAGATAAATGGTTGGGCACAATTTCTTTTCTGTATTGAAGGTGGAACCAATTTCCGAACCATTCGGCTGCCCATTTGAAGCTCTTTCAATATTCTCTTTCATTATTGCTCGGCTACATCAAATCCCGCTTCTCTGCTCGCTTCCCATTCAACACCTCTTGAGCTTGACAGCAAAATAGCATTGGGGCAGGGCATTTGGGCAGGGCATTGGGGCATTGGGGCACTGGGGCAGCAGGACAACGACAGCTTGACAACAAATCTCCGTTGAGTTAATTTGCCAGCCTAATTCCATTTCCCGTGGCATCCAGAGCCCCAATCACTGAACGTAAGGCGATTAGGCAGGGCTCTGCCTTCACCTCCACTCTGTCCACTGGGCAATTCTTTTGAATTCTATTTAAGTGAATAGCCGAATAGATCTGCGTTAGGGGCTATTCTTAAAGCATTTGCTACTCACCACTGCCGCTGTCGTAGGATCTGGTGGTGGAGCCACTGGTGTTGGAGCGCTTTATCTCACGGCGACCCATGCTGCTCGGTGTTTGTGGTTCTTCCTGCTGGTGTTGCTTATGTTGTTGTTGTTGTTGTTGTTGTTGGTGGTGTTGGTTATGTTGGGGGGAATCTGTGGACACGTGGCACGTGGCTAGAAGTGCACAAGCTGTCGAGGCGGCCGCTTTGGCAACGGCCGAGCTGTAGTTGATGTTACTATTGCTGTTGCCGGAGTTGGAGTTCAGTGCCGGGGTGGAGGCTGTGTTGCGACCGCGACTGACCCACAGTGGCTGGTCGCGGGCCGGTGGACGAGTGGCGGGCGGGAACTCGAAGTAGTTGACCTGCAGTTGATTGCCGAGCAAATTGATGGCCGGTTTCGTGGCCAAGCTACTCGTGTTTTCCGCGTGGCTTGTGTGACTGGAGCTGCTACTGCGTCTGTGCTGGTGCTGGTGCGGATGCGGATGCTGATGCGAATAGTGTGGATGCTGATGCTGGGAATGTGGCGATGTCTGTGTCTGGTGCGGAGTGCTGGTGCAGCTGCTGCTGCCGGTGTGGCTGGTGTTCACTTGGTGCGGTGTGGGCGGTGGCGGGGGGCAGGCGTTGTTGATGCTGCTGCTGCTGGAGGAGGATGATTTGCGCAGTGACGATGGTCTCAACCCTTTGACAGGGTACAATGGGTACTATCGTCCGGCAACGCGTACCCAATCGCGACGGTCACTGTTGTACCAGATGCCTGCAAAAAAAAAGAAAAAGAGAACGCACAAAAGTTGCGGATTACTACATCGTTCTGTAATCGTCATTTTAGCCCATCGATGAACGGACATTAACTGCATGCACACGCACACACTCAGGCACACTCACACACACACACTCTGACCGGATTAGAGGGTCAGAGTGCACTTAAAGCCAACCCCGCTGTATCGACAGACGCGTGTCCGGCATGACAACGCAGATTGCGCATACGCCCCGTTAATGTCGGCCATTAGCAATGCCATTTGGAACAGCCATGGGCGGTCGTCGTCGTCAATTTTGGCAAATATTTGGCACATGAAATCATTTTGCGCTAATAAAATGTAACGCCCCAGTGGGCGGGCGGTTCATTGATTTCCTCTAAAATGTCACGCACCACAAAAAGCGACCACACACTCGTACGGGCGGGCACCACCCCTCCCCCACCCTTGACCGCATAGTAATCGCCTTTAATGGTTATAATATTAAGATTTACAGAGAACCAGCCAGAGACCATTAAAATCTATGTATTCCGTAAGTGTTACGGATTATTGGAAGTTGGGCAATCAAAATTGATTAAGTCTCGGCGACAATTGAAAATGTAATGAAGCCTACACATAAATGAAACGCTCAAGGAAATCGAATTATGGCGAGACAATAGGAAATAACCCTGCCACAAGAGGTTCTGGAGGGAAATATGAATACAGTTTTCAATGAAGCGAACATTCAATGCAATAAAATTCTAAAGTATTGCAAAAAAATATAGGAAAATGGATTCTGCTGGCAGTCACACAGGTACCTGGAGCAGATACACAATTTACAGATGCAGATGTAGGTGTAGATGCTGTGGCCTGAGCGAAAGTAGGAAAAATCAATTGATTAACTGAGAAACTCAAATCGAATCAAGCGACGACTATCTGGCAGTGCAGGCCATGCAAATAATATTGCATTTGCCATAAACTCGTTCCGCATGATATTAAATTATGGCCAGCATACAGGTCTCAAGTGGCAAATCAGCACAGAGAAAATAAGGGAATGAACAAGTAGGGAAAGCAGCTGGGTGGGGGTGCGTTAGGGTTGGGGAAAATGCAGTCTAAGAGCACTACTTCCAACCCATCTGGCTGGCTCTGGTCAAGACCAGCTGCCTGTTCAGTGTCAGCTCGTGCCAGATGAGTCTCGGCCCGAGACACAAAGCACATCTCCCAGGTCCCAATGGCACTCATCCGTCAGCTCATTTGCCAGCGACCAACAGCGAAAATCATTTTCATTTTCCTTTGTCTTGTGACTCTTAAGTCAGCAGGGGTTTTGAGAACTAAAGTTCATATAGTAGCAGACCTTAAACAATGCCGAATAAGGCCTATTTCAAAGAGTTACAAAAATATGCAACAAAACAGAACAATTTGTAATTTAAATTTAATGAGCAAACTTTATGCAGCCTTTTCATTCTGATTAGTTTAATAATATATGATTTGTACGTGTATTACATTTTTTTATTCAGTTACAAAGAAGATAGAGTAGAGAGGGGGAGAGGGAGAGGAAGAGAAGCTGGAAAAGGCTATACTGTTGCAGAGAAACTCGTTCTTCCACATGTTGCCTCTAATCGGACTCGATGCGAATTACCATAATACGACACCAGATAGGAAAGCATAAAAGACAGCCAACACACACAGATACACCCGCACACACACACACACAGACGCGAATAGCCATGCCAGTTTGAATGAATCTCAGCTTGCTTTTGGCCAACTGAAGCGAAGACAGGGAGCTGTTTGAGTTTTTCTTTTCTATCACTCGCCATGCCCGGCCCGCCATCCCCTCCTTCCTTCCACTCTGTCTTTCTGTCTGTCTGTCTGTATGTCTGTCTGTCTGTCTGTCTGTATGTCTAACTGTCGGCATGGAGGTACGGATTAAAGCGTCAAATTGTTAGACAAGTTCCTGGCCCCGCCTTTTTGTCGGGGGCCATTCATGCTGAGGCAGAGATAGATCAAAGCCTCCGCTCCGTGCATATGCACACACATATCGAACATCTACAGAGATCTGTGCGTATATATATACTAGTAAGAATACGAGTATTGTGCACCGACGTGGCTTAAGCCGAAAGCAAGCCTTGACAATGCCTTTTAATCAATTCCCCGAGTCACTCTATCAATAAACGAAAGGCAGGAGGCGGGAGGCAGAGGGCAGAAGGATAGGGCGGAAAATGTGAGTTTCCTTTTTGTTGGGTTTTTTGGCGCGTGCCTTTCCTTTTATTTCTGCCATTTGGCATTTTTATGTTTCCGTTGCCCCTTTGCCCCATTCTTGGCTTGGCGTTTTTCTCTGACTTTGCCAGATGGTTTCCTTTAAGCTGGGGACATTTCAATTTTTCTAATGAGTTGGCAGAAATCAAATAAATGAATAGAAAGAAGAGACGAATCTTTCCCTTACCCTCTCCCTCTCCATTTCCATTTCCCTGCACTGCACTTAATTTTAAAGCACACATTATTTGCAATGGAGGGACGGACACACACTTATGGAGCAAACTGTGTGGAGCTGTGCGCCTGGCTGACCACAGACCACACCACACACATACTCGCACAGTGGCACCACCAACACCAGCAGAGCTCCGTCAGAGCTCCCCCCGCAATATCAAACTCCAGGAGGAGCTGTTTGGATGGCTGTTGTGCATTAAATTTGATGGCTGCAAGTCCTCAGCTCATAATCACAAGCAGACGCCCCACCTGCGAAAATGGAATTTAATTTGCTAATACGCCTCGTTGACTGGCTTTAGATGGGCTGGGCCAGGGTTTGGGGGTTGGATGGGTGGGATAGTCAGGTGTGACAGCCTGCCTATGATGGGTTTTGGGACTCACGCTTTTTGTGTTGCGCTTGCGGCAGAAATGTTGAAAATACTTTTGCAAAACGTTGCCTCATCCAGCCACCCATCCACCCATCGATCCATCCTCCAGGCCTGGCCAAGCTTTATTCTCATTCTCAGCTAAAACTTGGCTTTTACATAGTTGGGCTGGCAGCAGATCTGGCTCTGTTCTTGGTCTTGGCCGTGGCGTTCACATAGTTAAGCCAATGTAAACTTTTTTAATTTGCAATAATAATAAAAAATTCCGTTTTCGGCTGAGGCGAAGGCAGCCAAAGAATTTCCAAAGCCACGTCCATGTCCCAGGACCAAATAATTCAACAAGTTTTATGCGCCTCCATCATCATCACCAGCATCGTCGCTTTCGTTGCTGTCGTCGTCATTCCTATTCCCCCATTCACATCCAACGCTTCGAAATATTTGTGGTTTGCTGTTGGTGTTTTATGGCAGTTCTCACACACACACACACATGAGACAGCGCACACGAACAGATAGAAAGCGATGGCTACAGGCCCGCAAGGAGGAAGATGGAGATGCAGATGAAGCTGGGATGGGATGGGAGAGACCTTAAACCCCCAACCAGTCGCGTAGTTTAAAAACCCATTTTGATTTATGTGCACAAGTTTGCAAAGGAGGGCGGGGGGAGGGATGGAGTGCGGTTGAGATATATATTCAAACACCTGTTCGAAGTTTATTAGACTCTAAGCGAGCCGTAAAGAGTGTGCATCGGACTGCGAACCGACAGCCCGATGATGTATTCACTGCCAGCGGAACTGCGAATTGACGATAGCGAAATCAAATCAATAATAACATGAACACGAACTCAATCAACTGCAAGGCGAGGTCCACTGACTGTGACAGCTGCAAGGCAGCGCCCCAGCCCCAGCCACATGCCACCAGTTCAGTGGCGCCTCCTCCTAAATGGAAATGGAAAAACTTAACTGCTGGCTAAATAAATAGTTGCATTGCCCCAGCCCCAGCTCCAGCCCGAGGGGCGCCTGAGACCCGGCATCAGTCCGTAATCTGGCAAATGTTTCTGACTATTCCATTAGACCCACGTCTGCTTGGGGCAATCAATGGGTTTCGTTTCTCTTTCGCTTTAAAACTGCCAAAAGTAAAGACAGGCATAATCGAAGCAGTAGCGTAGCCCCTGGAAGGGGGTCTATTAACATATGCAGAGAGGGAAGTATAGGGCCAATAGTGCCCTTACATAACATCACTCCTCACTGTCAATGTTATGTTTAAAGCATTACAGAAATCCCTAATGTATGGGCACACTGTCCTCTTCTAGTGCATGGGCACACTTTCTTTCTTGTTCCCTTTCTTCTTGATCTCATTTGAAAGTAGTTGGTTGTGTGTAGAGTGAAGAATATAAAAACATAAAATATAAAAGCAATCACTGAACTTAAAAATTAAACTATTATAGATTCATTAAAACAAAGGAACTAACTGGACGACTAAGTATATATTTCTACACACCGAATCAGCTATCGCCAATAGCTCATTCGATTTAAATTTATATCAAAAAATGATCTGTTTTGAAATAGCCAGAATTCTTCGACGGTAGAGGACATTCAATTACACGATTTCGCATCGAACATGTACCTATATGTATATAAGTATTTTTTCCACCACTTCCTTTGCAGCTGTGCTTCGTACTTCCTTTTTTAGCTGTTGTTTTATCTTCAAAGAAAGTTTTCATCTTGTCTAATGTATTCCTGGAATTCGCTTTTCTTGAGTTGGGCTACGCCACTGTCAGCGGCATTTCCAAAGGATGCGATGCAGCTGCTGATGCTGTTGCCTCTGCTGTTGTTGGCTTTATTGTTGTTGTTGTTGTTGTTGTTGTTGTTGTTGTTGGCGGTGTTGCTGTCAGTGGGTCTTTCGTTTAGCTTAAAATCGATTACGGCCCGGAAACGGATAGCTCCAGGGGGGAGCAGAGCAGCAGCGGCAGAGACACATTAAAGTGAGACGAAGGCAAATACGAGGCGCCAGGACACTGAACGAAAGTGGCAACATGTGGTTAGGCCACAGAAGGAGAATGGGCAGACAGAGAGAGAGAACGGTATTTTTTTCTCCAATGTCAGAATCAGTTTAAAGCGCGACAAAGGGCCGCTTGATTGAATGTGAGTGTCGTCCATGCGTCGGGTCGGGTCCGGGTCGGGGTCGGGGTCCTGGCTCGGTGTTGATAAGCGTCGCCTGGACACGCGTTGCCATGACTTCACCAACACATCCGCAGTCCCCCCATCCCCCCTCGTCAGCACTCGACTTAATCCGTCTCTATGAGTCCGTTTTGTGCACCTGCGGCCACCAGGAACTGCAGTCGGGTTGGGCCTGTTTGTGTGTCAGTTTGCTGGCTCTGTTTGCACCAGCCGCAGGTGGAAACAGGTGGCGCCCACAACCCTTTGCCGGGCAAACAAACTCCGGGTTAAGCAGAAAAAAAAACATAGGGAACGGCGGGTAAAAGCTGGGAGTTTAATTAAAATTGCATAAAATCAGGTGGAATACTTTCATTGGCTATTTGCTTATGAGGGCCATTTGTGAGATGTTTTTTTAAACATATCTGCAGGGGTGTTTGCGTCTGTGTTTGTGTTTGTGTCCATGCCATAGGATACGAGTATGATTATGTGAGCATAGGGATCTAGCATCTCCCCCGCTGTTTCAGTGTGGGACTTGATAAAATAAAATGCATATACCCGCTGGATTGGCCAAGTAAACTAGTTAACTGGTGGGACGATTAGTGAAGTGAAGGGATAGTTTAGTTTTCACTGCTTTAAAATATTCAAACTCGTTTTGCTGACATCGGTGGCGCAACAAACTGACTTGTCACAATCCCGTGGTCTTTGGGACCACCAGCAGTGCGGCGCCACAGCCCCACAGCCCCACCGCTGCGCTGGGGTAAACACGTTAATTGAATTTACAAATTGTGTTTTCTGTTCAGCGCAGTAACATCGGTTACTGGTATTTACTGGCAGGTAAATCCAGTCCATTCCCACCCCCACTTGTACCCACTTCCACCCACTGTAAAACCAAAACGAAACCAAATGTTGCAGCATTAGACAAGTCCAGAGGAAACAATATCCTTGCCATGGACAAATTGCTTGCTTTTGGCCAATGGTTGTTGCCATGGCAGCTGTGTGGCACAGTAAATCGCTGCTCATCTAATCGATTTGTGTGTTGTGCAAGTGAAAAGTTTTGGCAGAGATTCCAATTAAAAAGAAGGGGAACATTTTATAGCCAAAATATAATGAGTCCGAAACTATTCGATTATGGCAGGATTATACATAATTACATATAGTAAATTCGCTTAAATATATGTATATCCAAAATGTACTTTTTAGATAATACTAATGATGCCATGGCTAAACTGTATACAGTTTCATACGAATGTATTAAAATATACACTGAGGGAAAATTCATTTAAATTAAATATATAAAATTATAATATATATAGAATACATCAAATTAAAAAAATTAGTTCGAATTTTCAACTCAACGCGGAAATGTCTAGAATTTTTTTCCCCTCTCAATCCCTCTTAATCAAAGTGAAAATATTACAATTTCAGCGCCTTTTTCGCTGTGTGGTAGTTTAACAAAGAACATAGATTTTAATACATTTTCCGCATCCTTAAAAGCAACAGCCTTGAGTGCAAATTAATTTCACTTGTACTCCAATACATGAAAATGAAAATTTTCCCCTTGAAACGGCAGAAAATTCTTTTTGTTCTCCTTGTAAAATACAACTACGAAATGGCAGTAATGAAACTGCAGACAAAAATACTTATTCCATGAATACTGCAATAATGAGACATGACAGGGCTTCCAGTGAAAATGCTTGTTCAAAAAATACACACATACACACATATATGTAGCCCCCCCTTTAAATCTGAAATCTGGCTGTACTTTCGTTTATCCCGCCGCTTACGACTTTATTTCATTTTGGCGCAGCTTTCAGCCGTTTAAAGTCGTTTCGCTGTGAGTCGTGCGAGAGGTAAAGTCAAATCAAATTTCACGCTCGATTTACACATTCTGCACGGGCGTAAATTATTCAATGTTCATGTGTTTGCCTCTTAGTATGCGTGTGTGCACGGGGACTGGCGTTGGGCGTGTATGTGTGCGTGAGTTAATTACTCATACAAATGTATTCTGCACTTCTGCCTCTTCGACTGCCGCTGCCGCTGCCTCAGCCGCTGCTTCTGCTTCAGTTAGCAAAGCCGACACTTTCATTGCTGTGTGGCCAGGTCTTTTCTCTCTCTCTCTCTCTATCTCTTTCTCTCTGGATCTACCTCCTGCCCCATCCTTGCATTAACTTCATTATCACTGCACAGCAAATTTTAGCATACCTGCCACCTCATACCCCATACCCCCCACTCTGTTTCTATACTCGTACTCCCCTAACATAAAATATAACGCGTTGGCCCCTTTTTTTTTCTTCTTCGGCTACACTCCTGAGTTGTCCCTGGGAAAACAGCTTTGAAAATTTGCACGTCATACACACACAACGTTTTACGAACGAAGGGGGAAAAGTCAGCGAAGTATTGCGAGCCGGGGTGGCAGAGTGGCAGAGGGGGTGGGAAGGGGGACATCAACTGACAAACCCTTTTTCTCCAATGCCATTGCCGGGAGGAAGCATTTTATGTGCATTTTAAGCGAGTCGAGCGGAGCAAAGTTTTACGTTTTACGATGTGTTTCCAACAGTTGGTACGTGACTTTTCACTGAGCAGCGCAGTTGGGGCTACAGATTTTTCGGGTATGCCCCCCCCGCACAGTTAGAATCGGGTACCACCGATAGGGTCAGTCAACAGTTGGCCAGTGTGTGTCTCTGCGGGAGGGAGGCAGGGTGTGTAACGCACTCCTATTAATTGCATGTGTGGCCGAAGTCAGCTTTGACGTGGACTGGCAGCTGCCATTCAGGCGCTATTGGTAGTTTTCAGGCTCCGTTGGCCGTATTTGTAATTGCTTTTGCGTAAAATGTCTAAACTGTGTGCTGCATGCCACACTAGCCCTCTTCATTCCACATCGCTTCGTTATCGGTCTCATTGCATTATGGTCGTCAGGCGAAAAATTCCCCAAACTTGGGAAAGCAGCAGCAGCAGCAGAGTGTAGTGCTCGTGCTCGTGCTAGTTGTATGCCACAACGTAAATCCACTTTTAGTGGCAAAGCGTGTAATTAGCCTTCGCCTGAGTGCCAAACGAGTGCAGTTGGTCGAGTCGGTCGGTTCGGTCGGGGCTGGGTCCGAAACCAATTACAATTTCTATTTGCCGGCTATAAATCACAGCTGAACCGAACCCAAAAAACCCAAAAAAAGGAAAAAAATTAGAGAGAAAGCAGAAACCAAACCGAAAACCGAAAGGAGCCAAGCAAATTGCTGCTGCAAATAAAGTGACCAATAGAGCACTCCAAGGATAACGAAATGTCACAAAAAAATAGGAAAAACCGGGGGGGCAGAGCGAACAAATGGCAAGCGTTGCAAAAACTGAAAATTGCCCACAAATGTATGCTATGAAAAATTTTTCATTCCACAACCGTCTTCCAAAAACAATGGCGGACAATGGTGGAGCAGTTGGTTCTTTGCAAAAATGACTGTCTGTGTGTGTCAGAGAATAGACCAAAAGACCAAAACGAGTATAAAACTAGCAAAAATTCTACAAAATCCCCATTAAAGACAAGCAAAGCGAAATGTATGAACAACTGAGAATGCTTCTTTGGGAAGATCAGGTGCTGGGTGGCAACAGAGAGGGGGAGAGTATCAACTGGCAGCATCCATGTCATTCTGTGCTCTGAAAGAGTAACTTTCGTTTGAAAATGTCACCAAAGACAGATACGCACAGACACACACACACACTGACAAGAAGACAGACGGGAGATGTGGCATTGATGTACCGCTGAAATGCAAAGAATTTCCTTACAAGCCACTGGCTTATAGCATTTTCAATTTGATTGGGAATAAGAATTTGTAATAAATAAAAAAGAAAACATAAATAAGCGGAAATTAATTGAATAGAATTTCTTCAGAGGTAACATTGAACGAGTCTGAAATGTCAGTAGAAAATGGAAATTCCACATTTCAAAGTAAACCGAAATTGCAGATATGGAACCTATAAAGATACATAAGTAAAGATACTTATTCTACTTCACATTACGTTTATATAATTAACCAAGGGAGGATGCAGGTTTAATGACTCTGGTTATGAGGTTACGGAGTAATCTTAAGCCAGTATTTATTTGCCTGCCCGACATCGTATGGCGGCTGAGTGCTCCTTCTTCTACAGAAGTGTCAGGCTGCTACCACAAAAAAAGAAATGGTGCCTTTAGACGCTTTTCCCGACTATTTACCCACGAGTGTCTGTGTGTGCTTTTTCCTCCAAAAAGATACCAGCCACTACCTATCCCTTCGAGTCGGAGTGTTTGCTAACAAAACTTCACAATTTGAATCGTGTGTGGATGGGGGTGGATGGGGGATGAGGGTGAGGGACTGTTAGATGGTAGAAACGATTTTTATTTTCAATTTTCTTTGTCGAACACATGACAAAGTGCCATCAACAAGCGACTGGATGCGGAGCGAAGCGATGCGATCCAATGCGACAAATGTGTGTATGTGGGATTGTGGGTGGGGGTTGAAGGGTGGTTCATTGGGTGTTCCTTTTGGGTCTCCTGGTGTCTTGAGTGTTTCCTGGTGAGGGGTTATGGGGCGTGGCATTTGCCTGTTGAAATATTGCAACCGCTACCCAATAAGCGAAGAAAGGGATATAAAAATTGAGCGATGTCTGTGTGTGTCACCCTTCTCAGCCTCAGCTACAAGTCTAATAAGGACAGCATGACTGATACATACATCCGTACACACATGTATACATATGTATATACCATATATACACATATATATGACTGATACTTGTATTGATAAAATGACAAATATGGCTGTCATTGGCTTGTGGATTGCCAGAGCAGCTGTGGCAGCTGTGCGGCTGGGGGAGGTAGGCTGGTTGATTGCCACCTCGTCAGTGGCATGGAAAATTGTCCCTTTTTCCCTCGCTCTCCCTCTGTCTCTCTAACTTTGTGTTTTCCCTGTGCAAGCTGATCAAATAAATTATTGAAGAAAATGAAGGTTTAAAGTGTTAATTAAACATACAAGCAAAAGCTCGTTTCCATTTTCTGGCTGCTGCATAATTTTGTTGGAAATTTGTGTACATTTTTTGTTTTCGGGCCTGCCCGGCAGTGTCCCTTTGTGTCCTGCCTGCCGCACCGTCATTACAGCTTGTAAGTGCTCATTAACATAAGCCGCTGATGTCGTTGTCCACATTGTTGTCCATTGTCGTTGTTGCTCTCTTGCTGCCTTGCCTCTTCCTGTTGCACGAACTTTTTGTTTGTCTTCAGCAAGTGGACTACGGCTACGACTACGACTCAAGCTCGGACACAGACACGGACTCCGACTGAGACCCTCACTGATTGTCGCATTTAAATTAATTTTAATAAAATGGAAACGCAAAAATCAAGCAAATTATAGAATCAAAAGACACTGGCCCATAAAAGTAAACAGCCCCAAGTGCACGGGACCACCACCCGTCCAATCGTTGGGGCCGACCGGTGGATACGCCAAGAGCCCCCCAAATATAAAAGTTAAATTAAAAAATAATATCCACAGAAGAACGAGCACCGACAATGAAAGCCGAAGCGAGAGAGGGAACAAAAATGCGAATTACACATAAAAAGCCGCAATTGAGTTTTTGGACTTTCCCTCTCCCCGACCCCCCAGACGGCGGATAAGAGAGGGAGGAAGAGAGAGAGAGAGAGAGGTTGCTGGCTCCCGACCATCACAATATATGCGTAAATCCCAACGAATTTCATGCGACTGACGATTTCAAATGGGCGCAGTGGGTGGTTGTGGGGGGCAGTGAGTGGGTGGCAGCCACAACCACAGTTATGTACAACAACCACAGTGACAACAGCGAGAAGAACCAGAAGCAGAACCAGTGCTATAGCAAAATGGAAATCCAAATGAGCAAAGCTCGCAGAAGAAGGAAAATAAAGGGAAAAGTGTGCCGAAAGCAGCAACAGCAGCAGCGACAAAGGCAGAGCCAAAAGGCAGAAAGGAAAAGCGAGTCTCGTAAAATTTATACACACACACGCACTCATGTACACCACTGCAGGGGTTGGGGTTAGACTGCGGTGAGTAGGGGCGGGGCGGGGGGAATATCTTAAAGCAACCGCTGCATTGTTTCATTAACTCCGAGCGGAAAGTATGTCCCTTTCTCCGGCTGCCTCTGGCACGCATCCTGACAGCATTTTATGGTCCCCTTTTTTTTAAACCGAGATCATTGAACGCTTAACTACACTGCAAGAAAACCACACTGGCAAATTGTGTGGCAAATTTCAGTAATTAAAAGCAAAAAAGAATATTCAAGACATATAGTTTCAGGTTAATGTGTCCCGATACCAGATATTTTGAATGATTTAAGACCTGAAAGATACATCCTTTTTATGTTCTTACAAATTCTTTTGTTTACGCTGCTTTTCAATAGAGACTTTTGTTTCTCTCAGTGCACTTGGTTGGCCCCTGACATTTTATGTTGATTTACACCCAGAGAAATTACGCTTCCTCAACAAATTCTTCGCTTATCGAACAAATTTGTATTGTCCTTGCATCCGCTTGCTTTCTGTTTCTGACAGTGTACGCCATTAACCCCGTGACATTTTGTTGTTGATTTACACACAGAAAAGCTCACAAATAGAATGTCATATTTTTCTTCAGAAATTTGTTACCCTCCCCACAGATATTCCACGTTGTTTTTCTCGGTGTGCCCTTTGGTTAAGCTGTCGTCTTTTTTTGAGTTGATTTACTCATCACCCGCTTAGTCGAAATTCTCGTAAATCTCCGTGAAATGAGGAAATAAGTTGTAATTGCAAATTCTTTATCGTCTTCATGCAGATACTAAGAGGAAGGGCAGGTCCTTCCACTGTTCCTCTGTTAATTAGCAAGCAGAGTCAGCGAAGAAAATGGAAAGATGGCAAGACCCCCTTCCCCTTCCCTTGATTTGCTATATGTACGTGTAATGAACTTTTCCAATTTATTTTTTTCCCAGAAGTAGCAGACATCGCCTATTGCTGGCTGTTGGTTTTCAATGTAAAGAATCATCAACTCGATTGTAAGGACACCGCCCCGCTCCGCCCCGCTCCGCCCCGCCCCATCCTGTGGTGATCCTCATTTTCATTTTCACGCATGGTTACAGCTCTGAGGAAAAGTTTTTTCAAGGCCGGGCAGCTTTTAGCACATGAATTAATGTTGTTTCACATTTTTTCCTGGTTTTTTTCTGGTTTTTTTTTCTGTTGCTCAACTCAACTTTTGTTTAGAGTTTTTTTTTGCTAGGCGGCCAAAGGGAAACTTTTCCCGTTTTTCCATACAGAGAGAGAGAGCATTGAAACATTTTTCCCCTGCCACTGCTGCTGCTTCTTGTTTTTCTCGCGCAACACTGTTGAGTGGCAAGTGGCAAGTACACAGAAGTGTTTCTGCTGCTGTTGCTGCTACTCCTGCTCCTGCTCCTACTGTATGGGTGTGTGTGTGTGTGAGTGCTTTGTGCAGTCATCAGACACACTCACACACACGAACACAGAGAGGGAGGCGAGTAAATAGAAAGGACATTAAGTGGCGTTAAACAGACGCTCATGCAACAGCCGCAACATGTGTGGAAGTGAAGAAGTGCCACCCCACCCCACCATTAGCGGAAGGGGGTAGTGTTGTAGGGGGATGACATTTACGAGTATGTGGCAGGCATTTATTAGCATTTGTTCGAATCGGATTTTCGTTCTACTTACTTATCATTTTATGCCGCTTGGCGGTGCGCAAATCCCTGTGCAAGGATTCGTCCGGTTGGCTCTGATTGTGCACCCGATTGCAGGTTGCAGGTTGCACGGGTGACTGTGGCAGACCGATCTAAACGCGAACTATTCACAGACTTTCGGAACACACACTAATTGCAAGGATCTCCACAGTGTATGCTGCTGCTCCTGGTGTGCTTTTGCTGCTCCTCTGTTGCTGCTCTGTGACTGTTGCTTCTGCTGGCTCCTGGTGCTTCTGCTGTTGCTGCTGCTTCTGCTGTGCTGCTTTGGTGCTGCTTGATTGTCTTTCCCTGTTTCGCTGTGCGTTGATGCCGCGTACCCAAGGACCCAACCAGACGAGGACTGTCGATGAACTGTGCGTCCAGCAGCTGTTGCTGGTGCGGCCCGCCACTGTTATACGGGCCAATAGCACACTTTCCCCTCGGGATGGCAAAAAAAGATATCCAAAAGAAGGCACAGTGGGCCAGCAGTGGAAAAATAACGCACACTCGGCGTATGCGCAATGCCCGAAGAGAGAGCCGGAGAGCTGCCGCACACACGAATGCTCACGCAGCACAGCACAGCACTGGGGGCAGAGCAACAATTTGTTTACGAGCCACAGGACGAAGGCAGAGATGCCTCAGCACCTATTTGTTATACGACTGGCTGGCTGGCTGGCAGGCAGACAGACAAGCGTTGTGCTGTCCAAAGGCAAGAAATAAGACCGGAAGCCCAAAGTCAGCGCGATAAGCAGTCTCTTCGAAGAAGGGGAGGGGCAGGTCGAGTGGGAGGCCTGGGTGGCAGCGAATTCCTGCTGCTGTCTTTTATTGGTAATTCGAAAGGCGGCAGAGCCTCACCTCGACAATTGTGCCGGGCCCGGACCCGGACCCGTACCCGCACCCGAGAGCAGGAAACAAGGAAACCTTTGTTTCTGCTACTTTTCCACCATTTCCATCCTTTTTTTTGCTGTTGTGTGCCTCTTCCGGGCATTAGCATAATCGGGGGAGGTGGAAAGCCTGGAAAATTGAGTTTGAGCTGATGTTCGGTTCGGCTGTGGCTTGCGCCACAAACTTATACGGGAGCACACGCGGCGTATGCGCAACTGTTGCTCGGAGGAGGCTGCCGCCTCATCTCTTCCCTAACTTAATAAATATGCATGAGGGGCAGGCCAAGGGGTTTCAATTAAATTTACTCAAATTGTGGTTGACGGTGGTGGTGGTGCTGCTGCTGCCACACAGCCACTGCCTCCGGACGAGGTCAAGAATTTGCATGCAAATATTTTTGGCATTTTCTCGCTGCTTCTCCTCGGGCGACTCGGGGGACTCGCGGGGGTCTTAAGAATTTATTTATTCCTTGCATTTATTATGAGCATAAGCGGAAAAAGGCGACGCAAATTAAGACGGGATCGGGGACGGGGGAGACGCGTGATGCGTGCCACGAAAGTGTTGAATTGCCAAATGAACTTAACTGAAATGAGTGGCCGAAGGGAGGGGGCCAGCACACTAGCTTTAATGGGCAACATTCTACTCTTGCCTCTGCGACGAAGGCGAATCCAAATTGGCGCACACACACACACATAAGGGACACAGGGGACACCGGGACACAAAAGGGGCAGAGCAGGGGCAGAGCTACAGCTACAGCTGCCCGAGCAAACATGAGCGAAAAAACATGAAACGTGCCTCGCCTGCTAAGGACATTCATTACGCAAGCAATGAAGCTGCCTCACTGAATCCCCCTCATACCCCATACCCCATACCCCTCTCCATTCCCATTCCCTTTCTTTGTGGCAGGATGGGTGGTGGGTCGGTGGGTGGGCCACGCCTCCTATTGAATTATTCCAGTTTTATTTCTCGCCAGTTGGTTTGCCCTAGACGGGAGGGACGGGACGGGAGGGCCTCCGAGGCAAAGCGAGGCGGCATCCTCTGCTGACTTTTTGCTCTGGGCCAGGTTATTGAACCACACACACAACCACACGACACACACACACAGGCGGCACAGAGCGAGACAGACAAGGCGTCGGACCGAGAGACAGACGTGGAGAACACCTGTTGATTGGACCTTTCTGGTTATTTGAGCCAAAGCCCTAGCCAAGGTCCGGGAGCGGGGAAACAACGATTTCCTTTCAGCTTATGTGGGCTCAATTTTGTTGTCGATGCGGCTCCTTCTAATGGCCATTGGATATTGAAGGGAACGTTAAGACGTGGATGGAGGTGGAGCAGGAGGTGGCGATGCAGATGGAAATGGAGATGGCGATGGAGGCACTGGAGCTGCGATAGAGAAAAGTCATTTGGCTTAAGAAACCGCTTGTTTGGTGATTGTTTTCAGCCCAGAGCCAGGCCATCGAAGACATTTGATTTTAAAATGTTAATTAACCAGAAAACCAGTTGATGGCACAGTTTCCAACGAAGCAATTGGGCAGAAGGCAAAACCTTGCAGTACCCTGAATAATATAATCACCAAATCACATTGAATTACATAATTATGGGTCCTAAGAGTAATTTTTGGCTGTCCGCTGGAAATGCAATTCTTGATGCTGGCGTTGGGCCAGATTTCTTATTTTATTTTGCATAAACTCTAATAATATTGCTAGAGAACTGATCCTAAAAGGAATTAATTATATTAGCAATTAAAATGAGCGAAACTTTATGCCAAAAAAGGGAATCTGGCCCTATGTGATCTTAAGGGCACTTTCTTCCCAGAACCACTGGAGGACGCAGACGACAACGAAGTCCTGGCCACACACATTTGAATAATCGCGCCTAGGTGAATCGGTTGAATCGGTAATTGTAGTTGATATCTGACAAAAGCTCATTGCCATATAACTTATGTGCTGCGGAGCCGTGTTGCGAATTTTGTAATTTCGGCTTCCATTTATCGCCGCAATATTTCTTAGCGGCGCCATATCGATATCATGTTGACAACCAGACGGCGGGCACACTGGATGAACATATCGATATTGCGATGTTTCTTTAAATAAAAAATCAGTTAAAGCAATAACCAACAATTATTGGTTATTGTTTATTATATTTATTGTGGTGTTATTCAACTATACTTCTCTTAAAATGTAAACTGAAAGAGAGCGAGAGAGAGCTAGACGTTCAGCTGTCCAAGTGGTTTATTTCATTGTTTATTGCATTCATATAATAGGCGCGCGCCAACTTTTCGATATTTTATTTCTGTCGAGATATCGCTCGTTTTGGCATCTCTTGACGATCGGGCGGCGGTCACACTAACAATTTCGACCCAACTTTTTCAACTGCGCGGTCGCTGCGCTGCTGCGAACAACAAAAACAATTAACATATGGCGTTAAGGTCGGATTACGAGGTGAGCGCAGTAATTAAACCAGAATTAGCAATGAAAACTAAGTTAATTAAGTGCAAAAACCTAAGCCAGTGTAAACAATTGTTAACATGTGACGTCAGCAGACAAACAGAGCTCCAACGCTCTGCCAACAACAAACGCTGAGCGGGCGTTTTTTAGTGGGAAAAATCGAAACTCGTGCGGAAGTGTGTGTGTGTATGTGTATTCATTCGGGTATCTATGTGAGTCTGTGAATGTGTGTGTGCTGGCTATTTGTTTTGTTGCTATTATGTTTAAAAGCAACAACAACAATAACTACTACTGGCCACTGCGACGCCAACGCCTATGCCAGCGTCGACAGCGCTGCGCCGGCGACGCCCTAAGACGCAGCCAAGTTTATTAATTTGTGTTCGGCTCAGCCCCACTCTCTGTTAACGTAAATTTGTGCGAGAAATACTACACATATGAACGTGAGGGGACGTGGAGCTTAGCACTCCACTCCCCATATGCTCTCAATCCTATTGGGCCCTGTCACACCTGCAGGCTAATCTTGGCGTGGCTTAGAGAGGCTTCTACCTGCTGGCCATTGCGGTCGAAGTCGAACCCTCCAGAGGCATGGGGCGGGGATGTGAGTCGCGCTCAACTTCTAATGCGCGCGCGAGAACGAGAGAGAGCGATTGGGAAATTTTTCAAAAAAAAGTACCGCTTCGAACATTTGGAAGCAGTTTCAAACCGAACCTTTTTGAAGCAGTGTGAAAAAACACGAAAGAAAGTTCCCTTCGTGAAACTTCAGGAAATTGTGAGAGAAAGAGACGGATAATCAGAATTATTTCCACGAAGAGACACTGGCGGGTCACAATATTGCCCACCCCACAGTAGCAATGGAAATAGGGGTTATTTGCAGGGACAATAGCGGTTATAATGTGTGCTGCTGTGTGCTGTGAATATGTGTGAACAGTTGCGGTCAAAATATTAGTTACCTATGCTGCATACCATCGGCTAGAATATGGGTACGGTGGTCCTTCCCTTGGCGATGCATGCGCAATACCTCAAGTTTCCAGTCGTTCTCTAGCTCTCTTCTTTTCCGTTTTTTTGGTGTCGCTTTGACTTTCATTTCTCGATTTTCGCCTGGAAGTGAGAGAGCTTTCTTCCTTATGTGTGTGCGTGTGTGTGTGTGGAAATTTTCCACTTTTCGGCTTACATAACCGGTAGAATAACGTGCTAGGGCTCTATGCCATGCAACTGGCAACGCACCACACCCCCTAGACTCCCCAGGCCACCGTCTCGAAGATTTTGAGACGTTCAGGCGGTTCTCTCTCATCAGTATTGGAATCCCGTGCAGAGACCACACCACAGAACAGCACAGCACAGCATAGCACAGAGAGAAAACTACCCTCATCGTTGTCTCTCGCTCACATTTACATTTCAATTTTGCCATTCTTGTGCCTCCGTCCGTTTCTTTTTTCTTCTTTCCGGAATTGGTGTCATTGGGGCGAGTCGTGCGCTACTAATTACACAAACACACATACACACACATGCATACAGGCAGATAGATACATAGATACATTTTCGTATTTGCATGACTCTTCTTCTGGCCTTTCCCCGCTAATTATTACCAAAGTAAAGTAGTGCCCTGCCCTATCCCCACAAATGACAACACTTAATTACACCGCCAACGTTAATGAGAGCCGCTGCTCTCATGGCTGCTGCTGCTGCTGCTGCTGCTCGTCTCTGGACTTCCATTAATTATCACGGACCGCGGAACGGCCGATTCATATTCATATTCGTACATGTAGATGCATATGTGTGTGTATATATCTCTATTGATTTCAGGGCTTGTCACGCACTCGAACACTCCCTAAAGTATGCAAAACTACTTCCAAGACGAACCATCACGAACAGCCCACTGACATTGCACAGTGGGACAACAGTCACACCTAACCTGACAATAAAATTTAAGTGTTTCCATTGGAAACTTTTGTTAAGAAGGAAAGGTTCCTCTGATCTTTCCTTATATGACAAGGTTAATGACCAAAGAATAAGTTTAGCAAGAATTTATTTATACAATTTAGAATACGATATAAAGATTATACAAATTATCATTTTAAACAATATATTTTTATAATTAAAAGACAAGTCTTAAAAAAGCGATTTTAAATTTAGGAAAGTACTGCTGTGAAATAAGTTTACTCTACACTTTACTCTTTACACTACACTTCAATATTGTTCTGCTTGAAAACAGAAAATTACCTCCACGTTAAAGGAGAGGGTAAGTTAGCAGCATAGCAGAATAACTCTTCAAACATTTCTAAAAAAGAATATCTAAAATAGGGCACAAATAAACAAACAAATAAAGCAATTATAGTTTATGCTCGCCCTAAAGATTATTCAAAACAAAGTAATCCAGCTTTATGGAACCAAAATTCCACAGTGCCTTTGGAATATTTTATGATTTCACGCACAAAATCCGCAAAGAGCTACGATATGCTCGGGGCTGGCTGCCTGTGGCCTCCAGACACCCCCGCCATTCCATGCCCTATCCCCTCGATAGGTTCATTTTGTGTGCTGAGTCATGCGCTTTCAATTTAAGTCAATTGAGAAAAAGCACAGCAAAAATCAAGAAACTACAATCTGATGATGTTCTAAGCAGACATCACAAATACGGACCGCATATCGCTCCGAGCAACAACGTGATAATGAAGTTGAGGATGGAGTGGCAGTGCCAGTGCTGCTAGCACTCGATTCCTGCTCTTGATGGGGCAAATGATGTGGTACAGCTGGCTGGCCCAATCAAGAGAACCTGCTGAGCTCTATCTTCGAAAAAAAACGGCGTATCATCAGACAAAACGAAATGCAGATAAAGCAATTAAATATTCGTAACTGGGGGGAAGTTTAACTAGACAACAAACAAAAGAGTGAGCTGACAACGTGGATATGAAATGTCTATATCTCGCATTACCACTCTGCCCACCCTTCCACCCCCACTCGTGTGTTTAGCATTATCAGCAGTAATCAACATTGGCATACATCAAATTCCAGATAGCAAAGTAAATCCACACACGGTTTCCTTCTCCGGCTTGAGGACGGGCCCTCTGTCCCTGTCCACTGCTATATATGTCTGTATGCATGTGGTATGCTGCCTTGCCTCCGTTTTCCACTTATCCAGCGGTTCACAGCTTGTTGACGGCTATAAAAAGCGACAGGGAATCTGGTATCTCGCATCGCGATAGTAATTACAACTGGAAAATACCAGAAAAACTTTGCGGGACGCTGACTTGCTTTAACAGCCTGTGTTTAGACCGATGGGGCAATCAAAGCGTGGCAACAAAACAATATTGGCCATTTTAATTCAATTATACGCCAATAAAAATCTAATCAACAGACAATGGCAAACACACAAACACACAGTCTGCAGTGTCTGAGTGGGAAGAGAGAGCTCGGACTCAATTGGAATTGGAAGTCATCGCAAAATGTGGCAAATTATCATCTGTTTTTTGTTTGCTGTTTGCTGTCATTTTGCCACATTCAAAGGTTGCAAAGTGCACGCCGCTCGCGGCGCAAGGACTCTGGAATCGGAATCGAAGACCCAGTTTGAATTTTTTTCGATTCTGTGCGATATTTGGCACTGTGCTCGAGACTTACGTCAATAGAGAGGGAGAGGGAGAGTGGGCGAGAGTGGGTTTAACTACTGGGTGGGTGATTGCATAACTGGCTGTTTGGGGCATGGGCATTCGTGATATACTAACAAGTTGTATCTCTCTCGCTGGCTGCCGTGCTGTTAGCCTTACGTCTGCTTATCAGATAACAAACAAACGAACACTCAACACTTGTAGATTAGGTCTGAGAACGGGGCGTTGATTTATTTTCGCTTTTTTATTATTTTCCCTTCTACTTCGAAAGCCCACTGATTGTTCGCCGCACACCTCTCTCTCTCGGAGGAGGCTATCGATCAAACGTTGCTTGAGACACGACGACTCCTCCAAGAGACGACCCTGAGACCCAGCAACAGACCCTGAGACCCTTCTTTGGGTATTGTGTTCTATTATTGTGTGCTCTCCAGGTAAAAATACTCGCAAGGCTGGGCTGAGCACAGCTTGATCTATTGTCACTCGAACAAAAAGGAAACCATTGTCTGATGTCCGCGTGCTTCCAGTTAAAACGAGTTTTCTGCAGTTTGATGTGATCTTTTCAGCTCAAACTCGACTCACAGATACACAGATACTCGTACACAATTCACACGCACACACACACTAGTACGCACATAATATCGTCAGTTGACAACAATTACCGCAATTGCCCGATCATCTTGTGGGAGGAAGTCAACGAGCTGAGATTAAGGCCGTTCTGTGTCTGGCATTCGTAATGCCAAAGGAAATGACATAACAATCAAATTAGGGATATGGGGGCTCCGAAAATCAAAGAAACTTCCATAAAGTTTTTATAAGCGATAGAAATACATATAGCTCTCACTAAATAGATATTATATGGATAAAACAGCAGATAAAGCAACCCGTAATGTTCCTCCTTATGCGTAAGACATGTATTTTGTTTTTGCATTCGTGGGAACCCAATGCCGAGTCAAGCAGCTAAGTCTCGTCATGCACACGACATGTACTTATGTGGTTTTTGTATTGCTTGAATTTGTACAAGTTCGGAAGCCATGGGAGCAAAGACGTTTTTTGTATCTATTAAGTGGAATACCTATCATCTCATCTCTAACATCTCAGCAATATGTTTTTGGAAAGAGCAAACAAAAAACCAACACAGAGGCCTTGAACCATTTAATCTATATAATTTTATGGAAATAAATAAATCCTGTTCGCTCTTGCTAAAATCAGATATAACTGATTTTTCTCGTCTATAAATAATACATATATCATCGGCAGAAGAGCAAAGAATGGCATTGAATCATTCCAGAAATAATTGGTTCCTACCTGCAAGATGGAATGGAATGGACATCTTGTTCCAAACAATGCGAACAATTGAAAGATTGTGCGGGACAGACCTGGATGCTCTCGCTGCCACCAGATGAAATGTAACTCAATTGTGTGCATGGTGCCTACAGATGCCTCTCTATCTGTCTTTGTATCTGTATCTGCAGCTGTATCTTTGTATTCGCACTTTGCCTGCTATCAGACACTTGCTCGCCGTGTGATTGTGGCTTCTTAAATCGTCATAATAAATTTTGATTTAATTTAATGCCACATATATGACGACAATATCAACAATTGCTGCCACTTACACATAAACAGACACACGATGCACGACAAGTCCGTAATTTGTTTTAATTTAAATACAATTTAATACACATTGCTGACGCTGCCGCTGCCGCTGCCACAACCATAGCCGCAGCCACAGCCGAAGCCGAAGCCACAGTCGCTGCTGACATACAGCCATTGGATTTCACACTCACACTTGGCACTTCCAGGCCTTTGGCTGAATGCAAATGCAAACAAATTAAGCAGCCAGGCCAGCCCGCCCAATGCCAATGGGCAATGGAATGGGCAATGTTTGCCCAGCATTTTGGCAATCGAACTCTGCGGCAGGTGCTCCCAAAAATAAACGAAACCCAAATAAAAATAAAAGTCGAAAATAAAATCAAAATTATCGCACTTCTCCCTAATGACAAATAAGCCGGCCAAATAAATAACTATCGGCAGTTGTAATTGCTTTCGCAGTTCGAAGCACTTGAGGCGAACTGGTTTGCGCATTTGCCACCGTAGTACTCTGGTCATGATCGGTAGAAGTGCGTCAGCAGATAGCCAATAGATAGATAGCCTGCTATCAGGAGCGGAGCTGCTTGCGTTGCCGTTTCAACCTTGAATGAGAAACTAAGGAAGGGATCTTGGGAGCTATTTTCGATTCAAGGCTCAGAGCTCTGTAGCTGTAGCTGTGGCTCCCTTGTATCGTGTGTTCCCACTGTATTCCAATTAGACGTGCCAACGTGCCACAAATCGACGTCGACTGCTGGGTGCTGCTGCTGCTGTTGCCGCTTAAGTAGGTTAGCCAGCACGTTCTCAATTGAGGCTGATTTAGTGCAAAGCGTTTCATTGAGCACTGGCGCGTGTCAGCCATGTGTCAGTCAGTTAGTCTTCCCCACCCCACTAGAAGGCTGAAATAAAAGGTAAAAAACCAAGACAATATAAGGTTTTAAATCAATTAATAGAAATCAATGTAGGTTGGATTTATCTTCTGTGGCAAGAACAACCTTAAGGGCTGTCCTTTTTAGCATCTAATGCGCTGTAGAACATATGTCGAACATTTGTACGAACTCTGAATCCAAACTTATAATCGTTCTTCGTAGTGGTAACACAGTTTGTCCAAAGTCTTTCAAAATGATAGCTAGTATATGAAGATTTTATTTAATAATAATAATACCCCGATATCCCAAAAAATGCTCTTATACTTGTATGTTTATAAGACAATAAGATGTACATATATTCTTAATAAACATAAGTAAAATATTTCTAGAAACCGTATGTACCTCGTATCTACATACAAGAAGTGTATGTCGTGTTATCAGTGGACTATATGATGATGATCTAGCAGCTTGTTCTGGGCACTCTGGAATACACTCCTAAATCTTGGGAATCCATTTTATCAACAGAATTAAGCAAATCACTCTGCCTCTGGCCATCATGCCATCCCCCACCGTGAGACAACTCATTTGGCCAACATATCGGGCCCACTACTTCCCCCTGCTCCTTTTCAGCCATCATCCAGTCATGCCATCCAGTTACTGGGCAATGACAAGTGCACACACGCGCTGGTCTGAATGGTCTATAGAATATACGTAAACTCGGCTTTTGCTTACTTTATTATTATGTATATTTTAATTTTGATTAGAATTTATTGCTCCATTTTCGGTCTCGCGCGGCTCGCATTACCCAACTGAAACTCAAAGCCAAGCGCCTCCGTCTCTGTCACTGTCTCTGTTTCTCTACGAGTATCTGTGTCCGAGAAATGCGCTGCCATGGGATGAGATGAGATGAAACCAAGACCTGCCTAACCGCCCACAATGATGCAGCCCATCCCAACTCAGCCCAGCCCATCCCCGTCCAGTCCAGTCCAGTCTAGTCAGCTGCTGTTCTACGAGTAGCCGTCCGTGAGGCTTATGCTTTCCACTGCTCTACTAAATTAAACGTGGAATAACAATTGGTTTTTTCCGGGGCATTTCATTCAATGCTGTGTGTGCCCCGAGAGATGCCAGTGACTTTCCTTCGTCGTTGTCGTTGTCGTTGCTGTTGCCGTCTAAGGTTCTTTTTTTTCTCATCTTTTTAACTACGGGATGGATGGCTGGATAGCTGGATGGTCGCTTCTTTACAATGGGGAATGGGCGTAAATTAGGCGAGCTATGTATGCTCGTAAATCTATTGTCATAAACGCCTACGAGGAGCGACGACAAGCGTCAGGCGAGCAAATTATTGCATGTCCGTCCCGTCCACTCGAATGGCATCATAGACTAACTAGAACCGGGACTCGCATTCGTACCCGTACTGTGTGTGTTTATTGGATTGTTAGAATTATGATCTTACTTTGGGAAAGCTCAGCTCGAAGAGCAATAATTCCCAAAGAACCGCACGGCATCGTGACAAGTGTCTGTCGTATGAGCAATATAATGAGACTTCTCTTAAAAGCCCAAAAGCCACAGGGGTCTACGCGGAGGACGTGGGTCCCCACACACATTTTAATCAATGCTCAAGTACAGCAGACAGCTCCGCTGTCAGCTCGTGATTATGCTGCTGCCCGGAGTGCAGCCTCTGATTTTGCCCAGGGCCAGGTCATGAGCGCCGACATTATGCAACACAAAAGAGCATCATTCCTACTCCTCCACCACCTCCTTCTCCTACTTTTTGCAGTATTGCACCCGTCAATTGGCAATTAGCGTGTTGGCCAAAGTTTTAGCTGCTTGTTGCCAAAGGGAAGTGCACGATGTAACACCACGGCCATATCCAGCCATTTCCAAATGCAAATCCAAATGCAAGTGCACCCAAAAACCCAGCGGGTGGAAAACGTGTTCAGATTCATCTCGTTCGATGGAAGCATACAAGGGGCACCGCCCCGCCCTTACCTTTTGTTGACTTTGACACCGCTCAAATTATTAAAATCATCATGGAATGGCTCTGCGTATTGATTTTGACTAAAAGTCATAATTGCCTTTACACAGAGATAGAGAGAGAGCGAGAGAGAGATATAACCTTTTGATAGCATATCGATTTTTCAAATATGCCGCATAATACGTATACTCGTTAGGGAGCGTTCGACACGTGCCGGAGGCGTGTCCGGAATTCAGACTCCTCAAATTGAGCTGTTCCCCCAGCTGTAGCCCCCAGGTGCGGATGTGGATGTGGAGTGATCGATGTCCAATGAATGTGATATAGGGCGCCGTCTGGATACGTTAAAGTGACACACACCTACTGGCAGCTAATGCCAGTCAGCTCTTGTCATTTGACCATTTGTCAGGTGAAACAATTCATTCTGACGCTGGTTTCTATGACGTTTGCAATCACTTTTACATAAGCAGTACATCGCGGATACTACTACTCTCAAAAGTACTTAAAAGAGAGGAATATATATATCTGAGGATACTACCCTCGATAGTGCATACATATGCGAGAGGAGGACATACATATTTAAAGATTTATCCTATGCCTTTATTTTACTTCCCGATTTGACCGCTTTCAACTTTGGTTCTGGTTGCCAAGTGGTTTTTTGTGCCGTGTCGTTACATAACTCTATATTATTGCAGAGTGAGGGTCGCTCTCCGTTTGGTTTATGTGTGTTTTTGTTGGCTAAAAGGGCCTGACACGCAGGCAGGCTAAGCAAAGTTGATGACCCACAAATAAAGTCGGAGTTTGTCGGGATATTAGATGCGATTAGATTAGTAGATGGGACGTGCACAATTTCAATCTGGAAACTGGTTTTTGCCACTACTATTGATCCAGTGACGAGCAGTTTCCTCACCCTACCTCACCCCCTACCCTTAGCGAGTGTCTGCTCCAAATGCCAGAGACACAAACTTTTCCGCTGCTTTTGCTCGCCCGATGTTTTTCTATTGATTTTCCGTTGGCGTTTCGTGTTACTCACTGACCGACCACATTTGTATAATATGCCTCTGTGCGTGTGTTTGTGTGTGTTTTAGCCAGTGAGTGCTTCATGTAATTAAACCTGACTTACAAGCACCCCAAAATAGACTCGAGGACTCCTCCGAATGGATATTGAAAGTGTCCTTAAGCTCTGCTGATGTCGTTTTGCCTGCCCCTCCCTTGTGACCGAGCGCACATTTTCTGTTGAAACTTGAGATACTTACAAACATGCATATGTACATATATCATCCATACAATACGAATAGATACTATACAGTCAGTATATATACATTCATTCGTAACGTAACTGGTTGTCCTACAAAAGCGAGGATGCCGATAGTTACATTTTTGATTTACTGCCAGGGGGAGGTTTGGGTTTCTTGTGACTTTGATGGGCCTTTGACGGCTGTCCCTTGTCTAACCGACTTGGATTTGAATAATTGACATCACTCTCATCGCCCTCTGAGCTTAAAGTGACGTCATTCAAGAGCTCGATAAGCGATTAAAACAGGCAGGAAGAGGCGGTCGGGTGGACAGGCACGGCTGGCAGGCAGGCGGCTGTGGGTTTTTGGCAGAGCAGATAGTCGTAATACCGAAAAAATGCCAAAGTTGGTTCGCCCTTTTATCAGACGCTTTGTTTTCGTTATACAATTTATGTACGAGGCAGATCTCTGACACACATTCCCGTGCAGTGCCAGTGCTACGGGTCTGTCTGCGCACAACCCCTAGGAGATGTCTCTCTCTCTCGCCCTCTCTCTCGATGAGGGCTCAGCTCAGCGCTGCTCCAGTTTCGAAGTTCTCGTCCCACTGTGGGCTGTGGGCTGAGTGCCTGTGTGCTGCGCGCTGCGCTGCCCTGCCTCACTTGTCACACTGCCATATATTCGGGCTTGCTGGCTGAGAGTTCGAAAGCTCCACTAATGCCGCTACACACAGTGTGTGCACTTTTCGCACGCCGTGAGCGTGGAGCAGATTAGGTGGCCCTCGTGGAAGAGAGTGGTTGCGGGAACGCAAACGAAAGCGAGAGAGTGGGTGAGCCAGCGAGAGAGAGTGAGCGCTACGAATCTGACGGGCGAAAGCTTCCGAAAACGCCGACGACGACGCCGCAGCGTCGACGATAGAATGTTCTACGAACGAAAAGCTTAACCACTCGCGGCACGCTGAAAATTTACAGTCGAACGTCGTTACCGAACTGGGAAGGTCGGTCTAACTGTAGCAGTACTCTGAGCTCTCGTCTTTGTCGGTGGTACAGCCAGTGTGCTAGTACTAGTACAGCTCTTCTCCGCTCCCGCCCCGCCGCCGCCTGCGTTGGTTGCGCTGGTGTGCTGCTTACACAATAACTGTGCATCGATTGGGTCGAGCAAGAGGAAGCACACGGACAGTGGAAAATCAGGATAAGCAAAAGCAAAACGCAAGCTCTTAAGCTGCTGCCCTGCGGCTTAACGAGTCCCGTTCCTGAGTCCGATAAAAAATAAATAGCAACGCGTGTGATTATTTATTGTTTAAATCGAAGAGCGAAACGTATCAAGTGCAAAACAAGTTCCAATACTGCTAACGGGGTAGTTTTTCTGCGAAAACCCCCCAACAGAATCCGCCTTCGAGTACGGCAACGCAGAAGCGCAGAAATTGTGTAATAGCCCCCCGACGTGTGTAAAAGGTAGACAAATTGAAAACCCCAAGACACCAGGCCCTCCCCCTTTAGCCTGGTATCTTTATAAGGTTTTTAACAACTGCAGCAGCGACCACCCTCAGAGTAAGCGACAACGTCCTTGTACCGAATCGATTTTCCAAAACTTCATGCCAGGCCGTAATGGATATAGACATTTCAAACCGACCCGCGACCTCCCGACTCGCCCCCGACCCGCACTCGGAGAGGGCCCCTCGAGAGAGGGCGAGAGAGAGAAGAAAAGAAAAGATCCCCCCACCACCCATAACGGAAAGACAGAAAGATTTTCTAAAATGAAATGGGGAAAATGAAAGAAGTGAAAATGCATTTTTCGCAAATTTGACAAAAGTCCGATAGTGTGTGTGTCTGTGTGAGTGTGAGTGAGTGTGTGCCATTAATATTGGATACTGTGTGTGTGTGTGTGTGAGTGTGTATGGGTATAGTATGCTTCCTCCCCAGAAAGATTTCTGTGTCTGCAGAAATCTGTTTTTTTGTGTCTCGTACATTTCGATTTGGCATTCAATTTTGCGTTCATGGCAGAGCAACGGAACGCATGTCCGTCCTGCCCTGTCCGTCTGTCCGTTTTCCATCTGTCCGTTCGTTCGTTCCCATTGTGCCACTGACGTACTTTTTTTGTGGCAATGAAATCGTTTAGATTCAATTGTCGCGATTTACATTTTGGAATAGCAGTAATTTCCTGGCCACCCCACATGAGCGAAGACCATCCATAAAGAGGGGATAGCAATAGCAATAGCAATAGCTTTAGCTGTGGGTGGGACAAGATACCGACGGGGAGGGGCCGGGGCCGAAATCAGGGGGACTGACGAGGACTCCCCGCTGTTGGATATTTCATAATTTTGCGATGCCAGCAGAAGAATAAAAACGATTGCAAAACGTAGCACAAAAACGAGCAACACAGAAATGAGCAGAAGAGGCAAAATCGGAGAGTCTTCGTGTATAGCAGAGGGGAGAAAAATCTTGGAAAAGTCCGAGTACGAGTATGAGCATGAGAATTTTTCTTTTTGACATTTCCCTCGCTCGCGTTTCTAACAGTTTCTCTTCTCCCGCAGCGCTGTTTATGGTTAAGCTCTCGCTCATTTTCGAAATTCGAATTCGATGTCCCTTAGAGTCTCTCTCTCGCTGGCCTCTCTCTCTCTCGACTGACTGTGTGCTTTTGCCATGTGCCGTTATTTCGCATCCTGCTGTTGGCTGCAGTTTCCAGCCCGCCTGCATTTCCACACTTCCACCACCTTCCACTGCCACTGGCACTGGCACTGGCATGACTTTCCCATGACTCCGTCTTTCCAGTGGCTCTGCTGCTGCTGCTGCTGGCTCGGCTCTATTCAGCCCTTCCAGTGGCTGCGTGTCCCTGCAGAGTCGCTCCTGTCGATTGTTGCATAAGCGTAAATCATTATACCACTTTTCATTTCTCCATATTTACTTTTTGCTTTTTCTCATTGCAGTTTTATTTCTAGTTTGTTTTTTTTTTATAATTGTTATTTGTTCAGTTTGTTAAGTTTGAATTTGTATCGTTGTCGTTTTTTGTTGTCTCCGTCTCTCCGTCTCGTCTCTCTGTTCTCTGTTAATAAGTTTTTAACAAGAAAAACCGCAGCAGTAAAACCATTATGAGTGGTCAGGTGGGTAATGGGCAGTGACAAGCTCTAAAAACAATTTTCCAACTTATTTACGTATTTTATTTATTTCCATCATTTACACATATTTTTTGCTCGGAATGCCGCCCAAGCATGAATAATTGCGACAATCGTATTTTATTTTTATATATGTATACTTTGTGTGTAATACTATACATTTTTAGCTTATCCATTAAGTGTGCAACAAAGTCAAAGTCTGTGCTAAAAAAATTGCATAACTCGACTGACTTCTCGAGTAGAAGTACTTCTGCCCTTGGGGGCCTGCTCAGTCAACAGCAGGCAGCAGCAGATGTACTTCTGATAACGAACTCTGCCATAAAATGAGGGAAATCCAGTTTGGGGCTGGGTAAACGGAGCATGCAAAAACACGCAAATAATAAGCAAACAATTAGCATCAAAACGTTAATGATGTTTAAAGCTAGAGAGATCATTAGCGAGTCTAGCGAGTTCTGTGAATCTGGCTCCTCAAAAACAAGTCGAATTCCCGTGTAAATGCAACCCAAAGATACACTACGGGGGAGAAAGAAAGAACGTGTCTCGGCACGATCTGTTATCAGGCACGAAAACTGGTTTCAGGCCCTGCAGTGGGGGGTTTTTCGGGGACTCCACACTCCAGCGATCGAGAATGCATATTAATAAGTTAATATTGTGTTTCCGAGATGGTCGACAGAATGCTCTCTCTCCCCCCATTACACCTGTCCGGCATCTCTCTCTCTCCACATCTACTTGTGTGTGTGTGTGTGTGAGATTGAGAGTTAGGCCGGTTCATACTGGTTTCAGAACTGGTTCAAACCAAATCTTACACTCACCTCCGACCGTAACCGTATGCACCCTCTGCGAGTGTGTGTTCTGACAATTGATGTGTTGTACCCCTCCGCCGCCCCACCCCACGCCACACCACACCACACTACCGCTTTGATTGCGGCTTAATTTGTTCATTTTCGGTTACGCCCGCGAGTTTACACGTTCCTCAGAGATACTTTTGCATTGATTGAACAATTAGCGTGTCAATTCTGTCTCTATATTTCTGTGTCTCCTCCTCTAGGCGCAGCAGTCTAGTACTCTAGCACACTACAGTCTCCGTCTCCGTCGCCGTCTACCGGCCGATGCGATGTCTGTTTGTTGTAAATTGATATTCAAGTTCAAATGCCAAATGGTTTGCGGCAAAATGTGCGCAAACTGTTCAGCAAAATGGTTGGGTGGGGAACGGGGAATGGGGGGAAAGGGAAATGGCTGTATGAATAGCTGGAGCGCAGCCACAGATACATTTGTATCTATTCGCCTAATTGGCAATGTACGCTGCTTGCTCGACGTTTGCCGTTCGTTTGCTTATGTAAGCCTTTGCCTTGCCATTGTCGCATTCTGATTTATATGTATATCGCCGTACATATCGCCTCGATCCGTATCTATGTGTCCCATCCTGGACGCCAGTCTAATTGCCAGTCGACCACAGTACAGCAGGTTCACATGGTGCGTTTTGTCAGCAATTTTGTGAATCAATTGTTTGGGATCAATTGAACCGTGAACAAGCGCGATTAACTTGAATTAATTTGTATAGGAAAACCGAAATTATCGCCATTGTGGGGGAGGAGAACCCGAACCCGAAACCGAAACCGAACCCACCCTTCTGCTGTCACTATGTTAACAATTGTTTTGCAAATAGATTTAGCCCGTAAGCCCCGCCCCACACCCTAAGTTACTTTAAGCTGCACTCTAACTAATTTTTGCAACTCTTTTGCTCTCTCCTTATCAAAATGATCAACGCCTCAGACTGTCTAGCGTTTGTGTGAAACAGAAAAAAAGATAACGAGCGAGCACCCGCTCTACGGGAGATAACCAGCGAGAAAGCCCACGCCGTGAAGGCGGCAGATCAGATAGGATCGATAGTTGTACGACAGAATTGTGTGGTAAAAAGTGCGTAAGCCAAAGTAAAAACAGAGGATAGCAAAGAGAGTAACCCTCGCACAAAATTCTAGATTTATTTCATGCGTACGAAAACCCCTCATAAAAAAATAAAAATATGTATAAAAAACTATATAAATCACGAAACGCCAAACAAAGCGTACGATTTTCGAATGCTTCTACCCGAAAGTTGTCTGCCCAGCATGTCCGTCCGGCTGTCTGTCCGTCCGTCCGTCGACCATTGGCCGTTGAGCGTCATCAGCGACGACGCGGCGTCGCGTCCATGTGAGCGCGACAGGTTTGCGTTCTCCTTCACCAGAGCATGTTTGCACAGAGACGATACATACATACATACACATTCATATGTATCTGTTTGTGTGTGTAGATACATTTGTATTTTTAATTTATTTGATTTTCTGTTTGATTCCACTGCCGTGCACGCTCTCTCTCTCCGCGTCTCTCTCTGCCGTGCTCTCTGTACTTATATTTATATTGCATATCTCTCGTTTTTGTGTGTTGTTTTTGAGTTGTTTTTTTGTGCTGACGGGTTCGCTCTTTACCCGCATTTTGTTTGCTTTTGCAAAGTGAGTCACGCACTGCAGATAAGGCCGCGGCGCTTTTGCCACTGGTCGAATTTTGGCGGCCCATTGACTGGAAAGCCATCTCAATCATCTCTCTCTCTATGTGTAACACATGATTCATTGTCCTTTGGCCTGACCCCGAGTGAATGATTTGTTTTTGCGCTGAATCATTATACAAACAACACGCGTGTTGCTAGGCCACAGGAAAAACCACACAAACCACATCCCCATCTCCCTAGGCAGTCTAGAAAAACACCCACAACCCCCCACCCACCCCAAAGATTAGTATAAGCTTAAAGTCTAATCATTTGAATATTTACACACATACACACATATTTATTGTTAGTTATTCGTATAAGTATTTTATAGTGTAACTATGTCTATGCATTGTTTCGTGCTCGCTTTTCGTTTTGTTCCTGTTTTTGATTTATATTTTTTATCCCCGTTTATATATACGTTTGTTTGTTCGCCCATCATCGACATCATCAATCAAAAACCCAAATCAAACCAAAACCAAACAACCAATTGACCCACCACCGCACCACCCGAAACATAAAAAACCTTCGATGCGCGTAGCATGGGAGAGCGGACTCTTATCGAGTCGCCACGGTTATTGCGACCGATGACGACAATCGCACAGCCGATGGTCACTACAAGGTAAATCGAATTTTCTTTCACACTCACACGCACATCCAATCATTCACTCACTCACTCTTTCATCCCCATATATATATATTTATATGTAAATGTTTTTCTTTTTCCTTTTTCACTTTCTATACTTTTCATTATACTAACCTCACCACCCGTTCGCCACCCATTGATTTACCCCCGCCGAACCATTCCGTCTATAAATGCATTTATTATTAATTTATATTTGGGCATGATTCCAATGGCATTTACACGGCCCAAGAGACACCGCTAGCTGCCGCCGGGAGCGTATGACATTTAAAAGAAATCATCGAAATGCTTACAGAACTATAAATACCCCCGATGTATCTCTGTATTCTCTGCTAGCTGTATGCCGTATGCTGTATGTGTATTACCATGGCCAATAATAATGTCATAATGATGGCAATTTCATATTTTCCAATTCGATTTGAATCGATTCTACTATTTCGAGCCATTGGCAACACACAAGGGATCTCAGATACATCTTCTTGGCCTGGAAATATATTCTGTACTCTAGTATTTGTTTAATTGTTTTGGCCATTTCTGCAGGCGGCCTCAACAATGACGTCAGAGCAGCCCAAAAAGCATTGCGCGTGCTCCCCAATAGAGCAAAATACTTATAGACAAATGTTAAAGATAGAATGCCAGACACTAGACAGCTGCTCCTACCCACCGTCTATATATATAAATATATATATTGTACATACTATATATAATATATATTGAAAATCTATTTTATTTTTTATTTTTCGAATCACTTCCGAGGTCAGTGCATAGTAAATACTGCAATATATATCAGGGAAAAAACTAAATTTTCATTCAGTTTTCATTTCTTTTGTATTTGGAACGTATGTCGTTTGTTTGTTTGTTTTTATTGTTTTTTTTTTATTGCAATTCGATTTGTTTTACGTGCTCTTGGCATTCAAATGCATAGCCGGGAGAGGAGGGAGCGTTTCGCATGCCTCAGATTACTAGAGCTATTCCGAATATTCTCACGCTCCTCGTCGCCCCATAACAATCATCCTCAGACTTAAAAATACAATACAATACATACTGCAGGTTACATAGGAACTAAATATATTAATTGGTAATTCTCTTGGGTAAGTAGGTGGCTGCTAATCCCCCCCCCTTCTTGTCTCTAACTTTCTCTGGTCTAACGGTCTAACAACACGGTCTAAGAACACTCTCCTACGCCTTAATTGGCCCGTCTATGGGCATGAAGTAAATCGAATTTGGTGTTGTGGCTTTTCTGGGTCTTTCGCTGCTACAAATCTCTGATGTGTAGAGTTTTCCTTATACTAATAGTTCTTCTTTTGTCGCGTATCCTTAGTCAAAACGCAAGATGCCGACCAAAGCAGCCAAGAAGGAGAATTTAGATGATCTCAAACAGGAGTTGGACATCGACCATCATAAGATCTCTCCTGAGGAGATGTATCAGCGCTTTCAGACACATCCCGAAAATGTAAGTCCTGCCCCATGAATATACCTACTGTGAGCAATCCTCATTGTTCCTTACTCGTCCATTGATATACAGGGTCTAAGTCATGCCAAAGCCAAGGAGAATCTGGAGCGTGATGGTCCCAATGCACTTACGCCACCCAAGCAGACACCCGAATGGGTAAAATTCTGTAAGAATCTGTTCGGTGGCTTCGCCATGCTGCTGTGGATCGGTGCTATTCTCTGCTTTGTGGCCTACTCTATCCAGGCCAGCACCAGCGAGGAGCCGGCCGATGATAATTTGTATCTGGGTATTGTACTTTCCGCTGTCGTCATTGTGACGGGCATTTTCTCATACTATCAGGTAAGACAAATATCGGTGACCCTACCTCCCTACCCCATCCCCATCCCCTCCCACCATCCCCTCTTCCTATTCTTCCCTGCGATTCCGATCAAAACTTAACGTTTTCTGAACCATTTTAGGAATCGAAAAGTTCAAAGATCATGGAATCGTTCAAGAACATGGTGCCCCAATTTGCCACTGTCATCCGCGAGGGCGAGAAACTGACGCTGCGCGCCGAGGATCTCGTGCTGGGCGATGTGGTCGAGGTAAAGTTCGGTGACCGCATCCCCGCCGACATTCGCATCATTGAGGCGCGAACCTTCAAGGTGGACAACTCCTCGCTGACCGGCGAGTCGGAGCCGCAGTCGCGTAATGCCGAGTTCACCCACGAGAATCCGCTGGAGACCAAGAATCTGGCCTTCTTCTCAACCAACGCCGTCGAGGGCACTGCCAAGGGTGTGGTCATCAGCTGTGGCGACCACACCGTCATGGGCCGTATTGCTGGCCTGGCCTCTGGCCTGGATACCGGCGAGACCCCTATTGCCAAGGAAATCCATCATTTCATTCATTTGATCACCGGCGTTGCTGTGTTCCTGGGCGTCACCTTCTTCGTGATTGCCTTCATTCTGGGCTACCACTGGCTGGACGCTGTCATCTTCCTGATCGGTATTATTGTGGCCAACGTACCTGAAGGCCTGCTGGCCACCGTCACTGTCTGCCTGACCCTCACCGCCAAGCGTATGGCATCGAAGAATTGCCTGGTGAAGAACTTGGAGGCCGTCGAAACCCTGGGCTCCACATCGACCATTTGCTCCGATAAGACCGGAACCCTCACCCAGAACCGGATGACGGTCGCCCATATGTGGTTCGACAATCAGATCATTGAGGCCGATACCACTGAAGATCAGTCGGGTGTCCAATACGATAGAACTAGCCCTGGATTCAAGGCGCTCTCTCGCATTGCCACTCTCTGTAATCGGGCCGAGTTCAAGGGAGGTCAGGACGGTGTGCCCATCCTCAAGAAGGAGGTTAGCGGCGATGCCTCAGAGGCTGCTCTGCTCAAGTGCATGGAGCTGGCCCTGGGCGATGTCATGAATATCCGCAAGCGCAACAAGAAGATTGCCGAGGTGCCATTCAATTCGACCAACAAGTACCAGGTGTCCATTCACGACAACGAGGACCCCAACGATCCCCGTTACCTGCTCGTGATGAAGGGTGCCCCCGAACGGATTCTGGAGCGTTGCTCAACGATCTTCATCAACGGCAAGGAGAAGGTGCTGGACGAGGAGATGAAGGAGGCGTTCAACAATGCCTACATGGAACTCGGAGGATTGGGCGAGCGTGTGCTTGGGTTCTGCGATTTCATGCTGCCATCCGATAAGTATCCCTCCGGTTTCAAGTTCAACACCGACGACATCAACTTCCCCATCGACAATCTGCGTTTCGTCGGCCTAATGTCCATGATTGATCCCCCACGTGCCGCTGTACCCGATGCCGTGGCCAAGTGCCGCTCCGCTGGTATCAAGGTCATCATGGTCACTGGCGATCACCCGATCACTGCCAAGGCCATTGCCAAGTCCGTCGGCATCATCTCCGAGGGCAACGAGACCGTCGAAGATATTGCCCAGCGCCTGAACATCCCCATTTCCGAGGTGAATCCCCGCGAGGCCAAGGCCGCCGTTGTCCATGGCGCCGAGCTGCGTGATGTGTCCAGCGACCAATTGGATGAGATTCTGCGCTACCACACCGAGATCGTGTTTGCCCGTACCTCGCCCCAGCAGAAGCTGATCATTGTCGAGGGCTGCCAGCGCATGGGAGCCATTGTGGCCGTGACTGGTGATGGTGTCAACGATTCCCCAGCTCTGAAGAAGGCTGATATTGGTGTTGCCATGGGTATTGCTGGCTCTGATGTATCCAAACAGGTGAGGATATATGCATGCTAAATATAGATCTGATATACTGATCATGAATGAATGGTTTTTCAGGCTGCCGACATGATCCTGCTGGACGATAACTTTGCCTCCATTGTGACTGGCGTTGAGGAGGGTCGTTTGATCTTTGATAACCTGAAGAAATCGATTGCCTATACCCTGACCTCCAACATTCCCGAAATCTCACCCTTCCTGGCCTTCATCCTCTGCGACATACCACTGCCACTGGGTACCGTCACCATTCTCTGCATCGATCTGGGCACTGACATGGTAAGTTCTTCCACCTGGGATCGCACCTGTGATGCAACCATCAAAGATCCTCCCTCTACCAGTTCAAGTCTAACTAAAGTTAATTTTAACTTTGCGATTAAGTCAGTTCGATTGAAAATGAAATGTAAAAGTTGTACCCATCCATCCAACCAATATCCAACCGTATATCCCCCTGTAACTGTTAAGAACTAGTGTCTTGTTTAACCCACGATCCGATCCGCACTGGCGAGCAGATACCAGCCATTTCGCTGGCCTACGAGGGACCCGAAGCGGACATCATGAAGCGTCGTCCACGCAATCCGGACATCGACAATCTGGTCAATGAGAGGTACATAATCCTCGTTGAGAGTACCACCATCCAGACCCGAAGTCCGTGCCTGTGCCAAATGCTAGGCTAGGAAGTAGTTTAAGTGCTCTCTTAGACCATTCTACATTTAATATTTGCTACAGCCTCCAGCCTATGTATCTATGTATATGCAATGTATCTCTTTCATTCAAATTTGGAAGAGCTTGAACGAAACGAACATTTATGAAAATTATGTAAACCGTTGCTAATGTTACCAACCTGCCATAATATCTGCCAATACTTAGGTGCCAGCCATTTCATTGGCCTACGAACATGCCGAAGCCGACATTATGAAGCGTCCGCCCCGTGACCCCTTCAACGATAAATTAGTGAACTCAAGGTGCCAATCAAGTCAATTTCTACCCCACACTACTACACACTATACACACACACACACTCACACGCCTCACACACTCACATACAAACTAATCTCCATGACTAAATGAAATGAAAAGAAAAGACAAGAAAACAGCGAATAATATACCAAACAGCAAGAGATTAACCATATAACTATAGCATATGTATGTCTCACAAATACAAATACAACTGTGGCTGGATTGTATGTAACTAGCATAAGTCCTTTGGCCTTAACGAAAAAAGCAGCGCAAAAACCACTAACTAACAAAGCAGTTAACACGTTTTATGGTTTATGGTTTACTAATACCCAATTTACTGTTAAGATTATCGTTTACGTTCCATCCATCGACCCCCCCATAACGTTCATTCTGTGTAGCATAAGCTCGAAAAGCATCGAAGCATTCCTCGCATCCCTATCTATACATACTCGTACGTACATTCATGCCACACATTCTGCTCCCCAATGTTCTGTACATTTCCAGACCAATCCAATTCAATCAAATCATTCAATTCTAAGTTTCTTTCAAGAAGTTATATATATACATATACTATACAATATACTCGTATATACATACATATATAAATTATTTCGTACATGTACAATTCCAGTACCGATCCAACAACCACACTCAGCCGAAAACCATCTGCCTATGTACTCGTACTCTAAAAACGCTCTAAATGTTAATTGGTGTGCGTCGTATTCGTATTTCGTTAAATATCTCTCACCGATAAATCCGTTCACACAGTTCTCGATTATTGTTTTTTTGTTGTGTAACAGCGATACAGAATTCCCACCATTAGACAAAATTGATTGGCATTTGTTATGGAATTTTATGTTTCTTTTTTTTTGAGTATTGTTTATTTTTGGCAAAAAAGTGAATATCAAAATTGCACACAAATCGTAGCAAATAGTCGTCACACTTCTTCCCCCCAAAATGGATTTTAATATATGATTTTTACTTCTCATTTTGATCTAAAGAATTTCCATTGCATTACGTTATCCCTCCGCCCTCCGCCTCACTCCAAGCATTCCCCTTTCTTAAGTCTCTGTGCATTTTAAGTTAGATCTTAAGTCCTTATACTATTGACTATATACTATAGATATGTAAGATATCTCTAACAGAACTACCAGCCAGAGGTAGTCCCGTCCTTCCCTCAGCCCCACAGCGAAAGAGCTTCTCTAGCAGCAATCGATTTTCGACTCCGGGATCTTTCAGAGAAGAAAAGCAGAGTTGAAGATGATGAAACATTGAGAAAGAGCTTATGTTGCCATAATTTATCATATTTAATTTCAATTTATTTATTTCCACTTCCACTCGTACCACTACCAAACTCCACCCAACAATCGAACAACCCTACTACGATCGTTCGCACGTTTAGGTGCCAGCCATTTCCCTAGCCTATGAGACGGCTGAATCCGATATTATGAAACGCCAGCCCAGGAATCCATTTTGCGATAAGCTGGTCAACGAAAGGTAACGTTTATCCTTCTGCTGCTCAACAAATCAAATCAAATACAACAAATCGTACAACCAGAACAATCAATCAACCAAATCAACAACCAAGCAAAAATCAAGAAACAGCAAGAATCGATTTTCGTATCAAACTTAAAGACACAAAATCCGAATGCAAATGCAAAGAATTTGCCTCTTCTGCAAAACAACCACCAAGAAAATTCCTATCCGAAATTATCCGATTTGTCACCGAAATGAAAAGCAATTTGAATAATTCATTTACGATCCTAAGATCAAAGTACGCTTTCTCTTCTACCAAAAAAACAAGTCAAGATAATTCAAATCATTTTAATCTCTTTCTCTCTATATACTCGTACAATATATCTCGCTATCTCTCTCTCTATAACGCTCTATATACTAACTCAAAATACTTTCAAAATAGCTTAAGTAATAATTTCTCTCTCCTTGGTTGAATGTTGATTATTTGGAAAGTTCTCCAAAGTGTTTTTTCCATGATTTACTATATGTTTCAAAGTTATTTGATTTCCGAGCTCATTTCGTAGTTTCCGTTTTAATATCTGTTCAATGTTCCCTTATTTAACTTACTATTCGTTTCTCTAGTTTCTGATAATTCCGTACGGATAGTTTTACCAGTACATATATGTATGTATCTAATATATTTCAAAGCGTTTAGTAATGTTTTCTTTATGTTTAAATATCATCTTGTATCTGAGCCGAAGCCATCTGTTCTTCAGTGCGGATTCCCTCAAGTCTCTGGGCTACTAGATCCAACAAATCTTTTTCTCAAATTGTATCTTTTTGGCTTTTGTTTTTTACTCTACATTTTTTTATGCGAATTTTTCTTTTTTACTTGCAATAATGCAATATATACCATTTATATATGCTGATAATAATATAATCTATAGCCACAACATAGCCAAGTAATATCGATTGATTTTTTTGCAAACTTCATAACAATTTTTTGGACACAAGGATATTTTTCGGATATTTTTTCGGATATTAGAAAAGTGACAATTTTGCACCCCAAACTGCATTTCTAAATAGATTCTAGAACATATTCACTCCGAGATAAGGGAAACGAATGAATGCTCCGGCTCCGCTCCTTTCGTGGAGCCTCTCGTTTTGCCTCTCTCCGCTCTCTACCGCTTTCTTTTGGTCATCTCTCTCTATCTTTACCACACTCTTTTGTCTCTCTCTTTCTCTATATTTTGATCCTATGACGCTTTGATATATGATATATCGGTGCGAAACGTCTTTCGTATGCCCTTTGATTTCTTTGTTTTTTGATAACAGCATAATCGTACAAGTACAAGTATATTCAATTGTAACTTTTGATTTGTATCCCCCGATTTACGTTCATTTCAATGTTTTATTTGAAAGTCTTTTAGTTTTTGCGGTTCGAAGGTAAGTGACGTTGTTCCCCAGGGAAGCCAGCCGAAGGTCGGTCGGTCCCTCCCGTCGCAAAATCTCTACGCCATAATCGTATACAATAGATAGATAGATTGTCACCATCTCCGTCTCGGATTCTCTACCATCTACATTTACATAGTAAATAATCTCGATGCTAGAACAGGCCTAATATTATCTTAGAGACTATATCTTAATATCATTCTTATGTATGTTTCTACTTATGCTAAACTACAAATACAAATACTATTATCGTAGACAGACATCACATGACATTGAACTTCTACTCCTAATCCTACTATCAACTCATCAAGTACCACATTCTATCAGTCAACCAATCAGCCAGAGTTTGCCCCTATGTCTATGTCTCTATCTCTAACTGTCTATCCATCAGTCTCAATCTCATTGAATCCTGTTCTTTTGAGTTGTAGTTTAAAGACATTCACTCACCCACACCAAAATCAAACTCGAATCCAATTCAAATTCAAATTAAAGCTAACCAAGGCGCAAACTGTTTGCTAGTCTTAAACAAATATCTATCTACATTTATAACAATTTAGCGCAAGTTAAGCTATAAGCCATTTTATACACCCTATATCTACCATTCTACTCGTACCTGTTTTTAATAATTAACGAACCCAACCCCCATTTTTACTGTTACTTGGGTGCTAACTGAACTTTCTGCCCCTAAACCTAGCCCTAGTTTTAGCTTCGTAAGTACGCAGGAGCTAAAAACAAAATGAAAAACAAAAACAAACACAAAGCGAAACCGATCCGATCCCCTGTGATGGTACAACTTGACACTGTCTCTCCCAGCTCTCCTCCTGTCTATCTCTAACGAACTATCTTAGCGATTATTACTTAGCTTTTAAAGAACAAGTATTTACTATTCGCCCGCAAGCATAACATATTTATATAAATCCTTTATATGAATATATACCTACTTATATATACTAATTATTCGTAAACTTTAATCAGATTTTCCTTTTGTATTTCCCCCACCATTCTTTCAACTCTTGTTATGTCTTTCTTTTGATTATCCAAACAAAACAACTAACAAACTTGCACAAAAAAACAACTGAAAATATCGATATAACCATTATTGCCATATAACGCAAAGATTCCGGCCATTTCACTCGCTTACGAGCAAGCCGAGAGCGATATTATGAAGCGTCAGCCGAGAGATCCGTATCGCGACAACTTGGTCAACCGCAGGTCAGGACAAACTTAACGCTAAGGTTTAATCAAAAAAACAAAAAAAAAAACAAAAACCAAAAAAACCAAACAATATCCAAGTGTTAAACATCCAATCTTTTAGTTGATTAGTTAAGAAACTACTAGAAAATGAACAAACATGCAACCATCCAACTTTTACTTTAAAAACGATTTGAACTTTGTTTGATGTGTTGTGGTCGTCGCGTTTCTTTTGCATCGTCCTTTTGGCCAACAAACAATCTATCAATCAATCAATTCTAAACAATTCCTTAATCGAATGCTAAATTCTAAAATTCATGAGTGACTGTTTGTTCGTTTGCTGATGCGTTGATGTTCCTGCGTTTTTCTTTGTTTCCTGTTCCAATTCCAAAACACACACACACAGATACATCCAGAGACAAGAATTCCAAAACAATTAACTGTTCTCTCTATGGTTTTTATGTTTCCTGTGTGATTGAAATATATTTCTCCTTATGATTTCCTGTTCTCTTTCTGTTCTGGATCTCTCAATGTGGAATGAAATTCTCCTTCTATGAAAACAAAACCAAAAATCATGTATTATCTATTGTGTTCTATCCTCCAAATTCTAATTACATACTCGTATATTAGTCTTCTTTTGTTTGATTCAAAATTGAATATTGATGTATGTGTGTATTCCTTTAATCCTCGAATCCTTTGTTGTGTGTGTTCCCAGCACAATACAATACTATCTTCGACACATGATAATTGTCAGTGTTCAAATTCGATTAGGAGCAAAAATCAGTATCATAAATAATGTAGAAATACTTGAACTGTGTGTCTGCAATGAAAAAAACACCCCACAACTGCTTCTAGACTCTAGAGTTATAGGCGAAGTTTGTTCAAAGAAAAACGCTCGCTCGCTCCCAACGCAACGCTCGCCTGCATAAAAACAGTACAAAAACGATCACAAACAAAACAAACCACCAACCGACTTATATCTTATATCCATCATAGAAAAACAGACCTACAAAACGAAGCTTCTGCTGTTACTTTTAGTCCAGTTAGTGCGTTACTTGTAGATGAGTTTGTTCGAGCCAATAACCAACCGAAAACCAAAACCAAAACCGCTTCCGTTGTGTTCTAGATACACCACATGTACTCGTACTCGTATCCGTACTCGTTATATACCAAAACTATATACAATATCTACTCGTTACTCGTATACATACTCGTATCAAATCACATATCGAAATCTGGTTCCAAGTGCCAAGTGCAAGTCGCAGTAAGTCCCAATGTGTGAGGGAGTTAGTCCTGAAAATACATAGGTAAAAGTCCAGACTAACGAAAAGCAACGGAGATTTTCTATATCATTTTGTTGTGGCAAGCTCTTGCGTGTTTTTCTCTTAAGTTTTATGTTAAGTGTAAGTTAAACCTTGAGTTAATGTTCTTACGTTATGTTATTACAATCGAATCGTCCTTAAACGTAAGTAAACGATTGCTGTAAAAACCGATAGATGCATTATCCTAGCTTACCCTAGTTATAGACCCTCCCCAATGCACGCTTCAATGTTCGTTCTACCTATGCCTGCCTACATATATCCTGTATACCGTATATTGTTGTGTCTGCATGTCGTAAACTAGAATTAACAATAGCTGTAACTGTACTATGCTTTTTCACATCCACATCCAATGAAAACTAAAAACCCAACCAAAAGAAACGAAAATTAATAACGATTCTGCGCTCTCGCACGCTTTTTGCCAAGCATACAATTACATACTTAGAACAATTTGCTTTTGCGCGCTCTTCAGATAAAAGAAACCACAAATTCAAATGAGATTCGCTCAGACACAATCCACGCTGTATAAAGTAAAGTCTAACACACCTATAAAAAAAGAATCAAACCCCCCCTAAAAGATAAACATTCATTTGCTTAACCAGCCCATAAAAAAGAGCTTCAAGGTAAAGTGGTGGCAATAACACCAGGCTAACAGCGAAAACGGACAGCACCAGGGCGCTGCTGTGGCTCCTCGACAGGGTTTTTGTTTCATATTTCGATGTGTATGTACATATGTAAATGTTTCTTCATTTCTATCATTAAAACAAAACAGAAACCCTGGCCCTGGCCCTGCATGCTCTTGTCGCTGTCCGATGCCGAAAGCCCGTGCCCCGTGCCCTTTACCGCTAGCCAAAACAGTAACCAGAAATGTCTTGCGTCCTGAGAACAAAACAAACCCCACACAAAAGAAATGATAGCATACCTTTGAGCGTTGTCTAATAAGATTCTGTTGTCTCTTCCCCCACACCCACACACACACACGCCCTTGACTCATTTAGGTTGATTTCGATGGCCTATGGACAGATCGGTATGATCCAGGCCGCTGCCGGATTCTTTGTGTACTTTGTCATCATGGCTGAGAACGGCTTCTTGCCCAGGAAACTGTTTGGCATCCGTAAGATGTGGGACTCGAAGGCCGTCAACGATCTAACTGACTCCTACGGACAGGAATGGGTAAGCTACTCGACACTATATATTAGACCTTGTGATTATTTCTGGACACTTTCCCCAATGTAGACCTACCGCGACCGCAAGACTTTGGAGTACACCTGCCACACGGCCTTCTTTATCTCGATTGTGGTTGTGCAATGGGCCGATCTGATCATCTGTAAGACGCGCCGTAACTCCATCTTCCACCAGGGAATGCGCAACTGGGCTTTGAACTTTGGTCTCGTTTTTGAAACCGTGCTGGCCGCGTTCCTCTCGTACTGCCCCGGCATGGAGAAGGGTCTGCGCATGTATCCCCTGAAGTGAGTATCCATACATAGCCCCATGGCTCTTCTTTTACTAAAACTCTACATTTTCTATGCTCACAGACTCGTCTGGTGGTTCCCGGCCATTCCATTTGCGCTGGCCATCTTCATCTATGACGAGACTCGTCGCTTCTACTTGCGTCGCAACCCCGGAGGCTGGTTGGAGCAGGAGACATACTATTAAACACACAAACCCACACACACACAAACACTCCTACACGTACGCCCACACCCTACACCCTACACCTACAACAAATACAAGAAGAACACAAACACACATGCCCTCACACTACCATGAAGAGCAACAAATAGTAATGTTTATGTACCACAAAAGCCACACAACCACAGCAACAGCCAGAGCAACAGCAACAGAAACCGCCACAGCAACAGTAACAACAACAAAAGCGAAAGCAAAAGCAGCGGCCCCAACCACAGCAACAGCAACAACAACAACAGCTCCAGATAGCTGCAGCAGCAAGAACATTATACAATATATTTTATTTTTTTAATTTAATTATTTAAAGTAAACAAGGAGAAACAAAAATGCAAGCGATAATTATTTTAAACGTTTAAGTAACTTTAAATTATAAATTAAAGCTAAAAGTAAGATTTAAATAAAGTATAAAATGAAAACAAAACCGAATCGAATCGAAAACGCAGAATTGTGCAGAACAACCGCAAGACACCCCCAATAATTAGCAAAACCAAACGAGAAATGTTTTTAGTAAAATAATTAACGTAACGAAAAAAAGGGATAAACCGAATATTTCAATAAAAGCTTATTAATACAACCACAGCCCGATGTGTGCCCCGTTCTATGCCACATAAGAAAGGTGCAACAAAAGCAAGTCCTGAAACCACCCACACAAACACACACCAAACACATCCAAAAACACCCCCAAACATACACACACACACACTGACACTCAAACTATAACACAACGCATGACGAGACAAAGTATGTAAGAAGTTTAGAAAAATTATAAAACGAAGTAATACAAATAAATGAAAAGCAAAGGAAAGAAAGAAAAGAAAACAATGAAAAACCCCCCTTAGCGTAGTAATAATAATAAGCCGTGAAGAGGGAAAAGGGAAAACCCAAATGAGAGTAAAACAGAAATCGAAACAGAAACAGCAAAAGAAAATTAATTTCCAAACTTGTGTGTGAAGAAGAGCCCGCAGTAAACCGCAGAAGAACGAAAGAACAAGAAACGGTCAAAACGAAATATATATAAACGGATGGCAAAACGCTAACAGAGAGAATGGCAGATAGCGAAAGAGAGAGAGAGCGAAGAGAACGTGTGAAGCGACACAAGGAATATAATTGTTTATATATACACACATATATTATATGGAAAAATTTGATTATATAAATGGAGCTATACAATACACCAAAAAAAAAAGAAAAGAACAAAAGAAAATTGAATCGATAACGAAACCAACCAACTCCCAGCGGCGGCTAACCGATCGAACCGATCCCGAGAGGGGTGCAAACTCCAATCGAGATCGAAGATCGAGAGGCCCATTAAGACCCGCATTGGCGGGAGAATTTGTTAAAAACTAAACCAAACTAAATGTTTATAAATAAACCCTTAAACCAATTGACATGCAATATTATGCTTTGTGTGCATTTAAGCCCAAAACAAATACAGAGATACAGAGGGGTTAGGTCCCCCCGCGATATCGATACCGATACCTAAATCCAACAAAATGAAAACCACAAAAAAAGAAACAAAACAAAAAAACCGAAATAAGTGAAACAACACCCACAAAATAAATGTTTGTAAGTTTTACACGGCACAGCGCCCCAAAATGGGGCAAGCCCAAGGCAGTATTGTGTTTATGTTTTCTTTGATTGTTTTTATCGCTTCTCACACCCACACACACACATACACACTCACACACACACCCGCCTCACCACACATACAAATACACTACACTGATTGAGTGACGCGACTGACGAACGGTGGAGCGGTCAGATTGTTGGCCAACAAATTGGAATTCGGCATTCCGGGGACACAAAAGCCCCCGCGAATTGACGTTATCACAGAAAAGGGCAAACAATATGGCCGCTGGCTAATTGAAATCTAACCGAAAGATACATTCAAAAAGTCAATTGATCGGTGGGTCGGTCGGTCGATGGGTCGGTCACGTCGCTCATGAACATACTCGAGGGAGTACACTCGAACCGAACATTTGATTCGCTGATCTTTTTGTTCAAATACTTGTCTTGTTTTCAAACTTAGTGAACATGATCATTAGCATTGAAGATAACGATAAATATGTGGCATGTTAGTTATGAAAGAAAAATGAAAAACTAAACAAAATTATTATTATTAGTTGTTAACAAATTATATTGAGTAATAAATAATATTGATCGATGGATGCTGATGTGAAAGAGAAACTAAACTAAAAAACGAAGCAGAACGAACAAAAACAAAAGCCGAATAAAATAAATTTATGCATAATATGGTCAACAACAAGAAATATTTATAAACAAATGCAGAAATTATGTAAACGTTTGATGGTAAAAGCAGCAGCAAACAAATATAAAAACAACTCGAAAACAAGAAGAAGAAATTTGTCAACCAACACGCAGAAGTAACAATTTGCATGTAACAACAAATACAATGAGTAACATTTTTAATTTTTTGTTCTTTCGCCCTCCGCTGTAAATGTATTTGTAGATTTAAACAATGATTAAAATAAAAAACTACATAAATAAAACTTAAAAAAAAAACCAAAAAACCAAACGAAATGTTTTCTTTTTATGCGAATAACAATTTCAGATATTATTAATGAAGATAGACGACAGCGATTTAATTTTTCAGCAAACTGGTTTTGTTTCGTTTTTTTTTGTAGGGAATGACGCCATCAAATCTTGACGACTTTTAATAGGTATTTCTAATTGATTTGATTGAATAATTCATCTGGCCTTTAGACGATGACTAATGGCTTCAAAATGTGTGAGAAAGTTGAGAGGTTTCGAGCCCGAATGGACCCAAAGAAAGTAAATGCAAAAATCTAATCATTTGATGATTGACAAAATGAAATTTCAAGAGGCAAATGTAAATTAATTCATAATCAAAACGTTTTTCCAATTTCTGTCCATTCGTTTCACTCCATCTCTGAGCACACATTTTCTTGCCAAATACTCATCTCTGCCCAAAAAAAGAATCGTGACATCTTAGCGGGCTGCGCTGCTCTGGAAACTCGGCCATAAACATAAATATATTGCTCATACGCCCCCAGAGCTCCCCCAGACGTATACAAATAGAAACGACGCACACAAAACGCAAAAAAAGTGAATACACGCACTCATTTACGTCAATGTGTGCGTGTACGACAATGGCCATGCATACACTTATGTACGGGAGTGTGTTTACGGCTATGCTTATAGCAATGGCACGCTGCTTTCGCTGCCGCTATGTTGCTGCTGCTGCTGCTGCTGCCGCTGCCGCTGCCGCTGATGTTGTTAGTGTCGCGACGCAGGTCGGTCCCAGGGGTGGACGGATGGGACAGCGACAACGATGCGACAGCAGAAACATTTGGGTCTTATTAATTTCCGTTTTGCTTATTTATTTTTACGATGTTTCGCACAGCTCGCATTCGCATTCGCCCCATCGCGGGTCCCCAACGCAGACGCAGACGCGGTGCACACCGAAGAACCCATTTGTTAGGGGGTCGCAGCCATGGCAATGCCCTACACTGGCGGAGGCTGGCATGTTGGCTGGCATTCCGTAGGCAGTAATGAATGGGTTTTCGCTGTAATCGTTTTAAAATTCCTCGAATATGTTCATCCTTGTTAACCTTTTCTGGGAAAAGGGATTGGAATGCTAAGCATCTTTTATTGGGCATACAGATTCGTATGCTTATTCCAGCATACCTGCCAAAGGTACAGGGTAGGCCTGTGAATGAGCACAAACCTTTTTCCACCCGACTTAACACAGGCGTCAAAAACTTACGCGCTTGCTTGTCTAAGACAGCGGGGACTCCCTCTCTCTCAATGCGCCATCGAGACTGCACTGAGAGCTGTCCAAGCCACCCAGAGAGATAGAGAGAGACACTGAGAGAGAGGGGGCGGGCAGCAGGCACTCTCAGAGAGCAGTTCTTATCGCATGGCCGCCACAGTGAGTGTTCCATTGCCCAGCCGTTCCTTATCCTGTGCAATGTTGGGAGCCTTATCTATAGCTTCCCCTTTCGTTGTTCGGCTCTGGTCGGCTCGGCTCGTATCGCATCGGATCGGTTCAACTCGTTGTGGCTCGTGTGGCTCGTGTCGCTTTTTGGAGGCATTATGGGGCCAGTGGGGCCGGGACGGGCCGGGCCGGGTCGGGCCGTGTTTCGGTTGGCGGCCTCAGTCTTTCATTATCCGGCGTACGAGCGGGTCACGTTTTCGCATTGGTTCCCTACCACACACGCAGCGACAGCGGCAGCGGCGGCAAACAGAACGAGCACCAAAACCAGCAAAATTCGAGGAGAGCGGCGGCGGCAAAGCGGGTTTTGCTGCGCTTCTCCTATTTTAAGTGCCGAGCGTTTTACTATTTTTACTACAGAGCCACACACAGATACAAACACACACCAGTGCATGCGTGGATATTCGGACATTCGGGCATTCGTGTGAGTGCAGTGCACAGCCCCCCCGGGTGTGCGTGTGTGTGTGTGTGGGTTTTCAGTTAGAAACAACAAATAAAACAACAACAAAAAATAACGAAAAACGACAATTACATGGCGGCAGTGTTAAATGATATTGAAATGATCTTCCATAAATAAATGTTGAGCAATACTCGAAGAAATAAATTGTTCAGAATTAAATTTGCAAAATGCACACGGCAACAACAGCGGCAACACCAACAACCAGAGTGGCAGCAGAATCAGAATCAGAGCCGAAACTAGGCTAAATATCTTTGCATACTTTTGGGCCAGCTTTTCAGCACACAGAAGCAAGCACACAAGCACACAGACAGACAGACAGCCAGAGAGACAGGTCCTGCGCCTGCGGTCGCCGACATTTGAACCTGTTCCAAGCCCCAGCGCTGACCGCTGACCGCCGAGCGCCGGCAGGCCGTGTATCTCCGTGTCCGTGTTTGTTTCCTCGTTCGCTGCTTCCTTTAGTTTTGGCCGCAGATGAAAATAAGTGCAATAAGAGTGAGAAAACACACACACAGGCACTCACTCACACTCACACTCCCATCGAAAAGGACAAGCGCAAAAAGAGTTGAGTTCAGTTTCGGTGCAGTGGTGCAGTGGTTCAACAGCCTCCGGGTTCCGGATTCCGGGTGCCGTGTCCCGGGTTCGGGGCAAGCACAACTGTAAATTCGTGAGTGCAGTGGCCCGTCGTCGCTTCGTCCCGGCTTCGTGTGCGCATCCTGTTTGTCTTTCAGCGCCCCCCTCCCGTGTCCGTGTATGTGTATCCTGCAACAGTAGCAGCAGCAGCAGCAGCCGCATCTCTGCAGCGGCGAAAACTGTGTCAGCAGCAGCAGTAGCAGCAGCAGCATCAGTGGAGCAGCAACTTCTGCAGTTCGCCAGTCTGGCGCCTCAATCTTCAATTGCCGGTAAGGTGCCTTATTGGGGGTGTGGGTTAAGCTTATGCTTGGGTTAAGATATTACGAATAAGAGCCCACCCCCTAGCCCCTCTACTGCTTGAGCTTACCTTGACAACGACTGGAGGGGGTGGGGGTGGGAGGGGTCGATGAGTCCGTGACAATTGTCAGTTTGTTTTTTGTTATCGATTAAGCGCTCTGAAACGTTGTTGCCGCCTCGCCGTGGCCGCTTGTCTAGGTCTCGCTCGCCTTTGTCTTTCCGCCTCCGCGAATTAGCGGCAACTTCTGGGCCAAGCCATGCCATGCAGCAGTAGCGGCCGCAGCATATGGCTTTGTCGCCAGTCTCTCTTGTCTTCTGCGTCGCCTAATTGAGTCTTTTGTGCGGCTCAGAAAGAAAGCAGCAGCAAAGCCAGCAGCAGCGAAAAAAAACACAGACGACAACACACAGTCCACACAGAGGCGGGTAAACAAATGGAAGGCTGGCGAACCACTCTCGACTCCGTGCGCCTGCTTCAGGACTCCTGTCCTGTCCTGTCTGTCCTGTCCCGACTGTCCCTGCCACTTGACTCGCCTCGTCGGTGGCTTTCCGGCACGTTTCCTCCCATTTGCTAGCTGGCTGGCTGGTGGCGGCATTTTCCTTTGTCAATATCAGTCAAATTGTTCGTTTTGTCGCCTGACTTTTCTGACATTTGCTTACCATTTCGTTTCTTTCAGAGTTCCTTTGAGTACACATCTACATATCTATCCATTCATTCATTCATTCATGGGAGTCGTGGTGGGGGGGGCGCCTCTTCATTGACAAATTGAAAGAAAGAAAGGTCATCCCCAATTGTTTGACATTTAGTTTCAATAGCTGGACAATCCGGGGCGGGTAACCCAACAATTGAATGTATTTTTTGGGGCTGGTTCGAATCTTATCACCCTAAATGATGGCCATTAACTAGCTAATCAATCAGGTACCCAAGCATCAGCATGACTCTTTCGAAACACTCGAACGAACCCCCAAATTGGATGATAAGAACACTTAAGCAAGAGCCTAAAGCAATTATATACATATGTATATGTACGTGTGCCCCCCTAGAGGCAAGGTATTCCATAGCATATATGTATGCAAATTCAGCATTGATCGGTTGGCACTACCACTACCTCTAGAGAAGGCTAAGTCCAACCATAAAACGTACAGGTACTGCGCACACTTAGAACGGAAACCCCATCCCTCCTCCGTATAGAAACCGCATTTTATGCAAATTTCATTTCATTTGTTGAATCATTCAGTCACCGTTCGTTTTGAGTGCAATTAAAAGCAACAAGCCGCAGAGCAGCTCCCACCTCTACCCCTCTCCACCCTCTCGACGCCTTTGAGGCTTAGAGCTAGAGAGAGAGAGAGAGACGAGTGGCAGCCACTCAAAAGCTTATAGCTGGCACATGCATGCATATGAAGCGCCCCCAAAGCAGTGGGCAAACACGCCTCCCGGCCACGCCCGGCGTCGCACCGAAAAATACAATCAACTCTTTTTTGTGTGGCAAAAAGCGTAACTTTGTAAACACATAAAAAACCAACTGCAAGCACAGGCACAGGCTATACGGGCATACGGCCACGGGCACAGAAACGGGCAAATAACAAGATTTTGGCCATGTTTGAATCATGCAGCTGGCAGGCAATTCATGAGCTTCGCCTACCACGAATTCGGGCCAACAATGGGGCCAAAGTTACAGTTGCACTAGCCACAGCACAGCTGAACGTCTGACTTTTGCACAATGGCAACGGGGCACACAAGTTCTGCCAGTAGAAGAAAGGATTCTTTCGAGTGTAAACTTTATGTAGAATTCAGCAGCAGCAAGCAGCAGGGTTAATCATACGACTGACAGTGAGAAAGCTCCAGGCTAGCTGCTGCTTTAAGCCAGAAAAAAAGAAGGCCAGAAGACAGTATGAGAGAGTTCTATTTCCCGCATTGCTCTGCTAAATTGAACGTGTGTGGCTTCAAATTGCGCATACGCCCCCCGACCGTAAAACGCTTGCTGCCATCCCTCACCTAACAAATCTGCAGGCAATTTGATTAAAGCCAGCGGACCATAAAGTATATTATATAGAAAGAGAAATGGTGAAATGGTGAAATATAGGGATTACTCTAAGCCAGAGCCAAGTCGAGCATAAAATGCAGGCAAAGGCGAAGGCAAAGGCAACTTCGAAGGACTCGATTACGTTTCCGCCCCAGCTTGGAGTCCGCCCATAAAAAAGGGAATGGCAATTAAATTGTGACTGCGATGATGAAAGCAGCGCAAAAATAAAAATTAAAAGAGATAAAACTTCCATAAAGATGACAGAAAAATCAGAAAGAAGGAGGCGAAAAACGTAACAATAAATAACTCGGGAAAATGGCAGCATATAAAAAAAGGACAACAAGCGACATCGCACAAAATGGCGACGGCAATGGTGATGACAACAACCGGGCCCGTAAGTCAGCTTTTGTCGAGCGAGGTCTGCCTCTGCCGTGCGAAACAAAAGACGCGCGAAAAGAACAAGATATTGGGATATCTAAATTACCGTTGTCACGCACCTCACACACACACACAAGCACACGCACAAACAACACGTACACATACACATAGAAAAATACTGATATTCAAACTGGCATTGTATCCACACACACACGGAAACCAGAATGAAAACCTTTCATTTCCAGCAGCGGCAGGGGAGGGAGAGCTTCCTCCCATTGACTGAGCGAACAAAGGCCAAGGAAATGATAATTTTCCGCTTAACAGACAGACACTTGTGTGTGTGTGGGGAGAAATGTAATTGAAACGCTTTCAATTAACTCTCACTCGCCCACTCGCCCACTCGCTCACTCATCGAGTGGGCCTGGTCTTAATCAATCTCACATTACCTTAACGGCCTTTCATCAGTCGCATTTCAATTAAATAGACACGTGCCTGAAATATTCATCAAGCAAACGGAACAGCAAAAGCCAGGATGCACGGTAAATAATTTAAAAACTTTAAGTGAATCTGAAGTAATTCAAGGAAACAAGACGCAGTAGTGGCTATACGAGTATGTGTGCCTCTGCAGACACACATATGTATGTACATACATACATACATATGTGTGCCTCTCCTCGAACTTAATTTCCATTTCAATTTTCGCTTGTACATTTTTCCGCATTTCATTGTTGGCTTCCTCCCACTCCCACTCCCAATTGTCCTTGTGCCTTCCTACGCTCTGTGGATGAGCGCCAAACTATATACTACTGGGGGCTGGGGTGGGCGCCATTTTGGCTCTGTTTGCCGGCTCTAATGGATTTCCAAGGCGGAGAAAAGGCATAACAATTTGTTAGTGGGCTGAAACTGTTGCTTGGGTCGGAGAATGTTGATGATGATGATGATGGCGATAGCGATGGTGACGCTGCTGATGGCGATGATGTTGTCGATGGGATAATGTGATTTTTCTTGGCTCCGATTCTGAGCCAGACTGTAACAGCGTTAGATGCCGTTTTTGATGCCAAGGCAAGCGTATAAATTACATGACATCCTACCACCATAACATAACACAACAATGCCCCATGCCACAAATGCTGTACACTGTTTATCGGTTATGTGCAAGCATTCCCTTTCGCTTCCTGCGGGCAACTGCAACGATAAGAAACTTAGGGGGTGGATATAGTATTTGCTTTACTGATTGGCCGAGACTAATCAAGCGCTGGGTCAGCATTTTCATTCATCGTAGTGGTTGATTGATGAACTGACTGATTGCGAACGCTTTTTCATGCCCCAGTGCAAACATTTGGTCTGGTCAGCAGCTATCATCCATCAGGCAGCATTGCGGAGGAGTGGACGGGCTGCCACTGACACACGGCAACTGTGTGTGGCAAATTGTCGAGTCGATTCTGGGACTCAACTCTTTGCCACATTAACAGCCAACACAATTCCCAATTCATTGAAAGTTTCAGCAGGATAGGTGTTGGGGGGGATGGCTTGCAGAGTCCCGCCCTCAGGAAACTGGACAACTTTAGCAGCTATCTAACCAACTTTTTCATGCCATGGCTCTCATCCTCTCTCCTCTTTTGGAGTTGTCTCCGGATGCGGATGGGGCAGGAAAATCAATAGTACTGTGCGTCGTACGCCTCATGTATACATATTTATGTGGCACGCAGCTGCCGCTGCCTGCTCGTGCTGGGTGCTCGCTGCTCGACACTCGACGCTCTTGTTGCTGCGGCATGCCAATAAATCATGGCGAACAAGTGATAATATCGTGCCGTCTGATAACTCGACTATTTGACACTGTTGGAGCGGCACGGCTCTATTATTTACTGACTCTAAACTCTGAGCTCTAAGCTGTATAGCCCAGGGCTAATATTAATTATAATTTATTATATTCTGTTCGCATTTTTTTGAGTGGGAGACAGATATGACTAAGAGCTGCCACTATTCATATTCGTATATGTATATAGTGTACATTCGCCTTGACATTGGCATTAACTTCAGCCCCCAGATGACTGCATGTTTTCTTTTTACGAGCCACGGTCCAACAATAGAAGCCCTACAAGAAAATACTATTAGTCAAGACGCGGGACGTGACTAATGTGGCAAGCAGTGCCGTCAAGTTATTTGCTTGTCAGCTGGAGGAATCTCGTCTCTGCTGGTCAAACGTCTCTGTTGCATTCCCTCGCACACTCGAACAGCATAGCCAGCATATTGCAGCCCTGGAGGATGGGGCATGTTGACAGTTGAAGTTCAAGCGTTTTGGAAAATCAAATCAATGTCAGTAGCAGTCGCACTACCAGTGCCCGCCCCATGCTGATGGCCAATGCGTTATTCCTGTCCTTGTCCGATTGCAGTGCCACACCCCCTTAGCCATTAGCCGTTCGAGGACAGTGATGTGGATCTTCCGCTCAAGGAGAGCCCGGGGGTAGATATGGTATCGCATAATTGACAGATGGACAGCTCCGCTCAAAGGGGCCTGCCTACATTACACATACGCACCGAGGAACGCCTAGTAATGTGTAGTCTACTTTCGGGCGGAACTCTGTTTTGATTCGCTTTGGTTTGTTTTGGTTTCGCTTTGGAGCTTGGCGTCCATTCAAGTGGCACATTTTTTAGGGCTTATCCACTCATCCATCCCAGTTGCCAGTGGGCCAACAACTATTTAAATCTTAACCCCAAGCTGTCTGCATGGGCATTCTTGTAAATGTGTGAAATAATGTTATAAATAAATAATAAAAAGAGCACACACAAACACACACACTCAAACGGGGGTATGATACTGTTAAATAATAAACCGTTTACGCTCCGAACGGCAGACAAAAGGCGTGAAAATGTTGGTGTGTGAGCGAGGGGGGAACGGAGGAGGCGTTGCCGTTCAACTGTCAACACACAAAATGATACACATCTAAGCCCGCACCGCCAGCACCACTCACACTTACTCAGGCACAAAGGAGCAAGCACAGATAGGCACACAGATACAGATATACTCATTCACACACACAGAGACGCACACAGAGACAGAGTCACTCTCCAAGTTTCTGACAAGAAGGCATTTCAAATCGACGACGACCGTCATCAAACTTTGTTGTTTTATAACGTCACAGAAAACCAAACCGAAACGAAACGAAACAACAGCAAAAGCAACAGCCATATCAAAATGTCGCCAATAAACGAGAGGGAAAAATACGCTGACATCGCCAACTGTTCCTTTCGTCCTCGTCCTGTATTAAACATGTCATTTGGCTCGGCTCGGCTGTTGTGTTTCTTTTTGCAAGCAAAGAACACCGAAAACTGTCAGACATTCTCTTGTTAGCATAACGAATCTAATACCCATGCTCAGGCACCAAGCCCCAAGCCCATTGATGGCTGACATTCCTCTTAGATCTTAGCTACAGTGGCCGAAGCTGTAGTTACCTTAAAGATTTAGTATCCTTCTCTGCAGAGCAAACTTCTTAGCCACATTCCTATACCTCTTGGAAGGGTATTCTAAACGAAGATAATGCAGCAAATCGTCTGCTTCGAACTGGTTTAAACTGAAGTGCCAAAAGATAAGCTTTGATAGGGTGCAAGGAAATGCTTGTGGATGGATTTACTTTCCCTTTCAGGCTTTCGGGGGGTGTGGGGGTGTGAAGGATTCCAAATTCAACTTGGCATCTGATATGCTTGCCGACGACTCTGCAACAAAAAACTGTGTGTGGCAGGCAGTCTGTGTGTGCCTGTATCTGGAATGTTAGGGCAGCTTTACGGTTGGCTGCGGTTTGCTCGGCTCGGCTTATGCTAAATATTTAATTCGGTTTGGTTTTTTCAGGCAAAAAACTGTGACACGTTGGCCGTTGGCTGTGGCTGGCTGATGGCCACTTAACCATCAGCTTATTGGGGCTTTGTCAATTGTCAAACTCCATAATTAAGGTTGCCGACATGTCCGTGATTGTCAATGACGTGATGGGGCAGGGCGGGCACAAATGCGGGTTTATAATTACCGGTACCGGTTACCGGTTACCAGGGTTGATTATATGCCGATCATATAACCTGAGAGAGAGACCTACTCTCTATATCAAGATGAAGAGCTATCATCGGGGCTATCATGGCCGGTCGGACAGACGTAATTGCTGCGACTTATCGCGAAGCTATTCTAAGCAACTATTGTATTTCTCCCTATCGAGTGGTCGTGTCGCCCTATCTGAGGCCGTTGCGTGCGTCATATGCTTAGGCGAGATATCAACGGGTCTGCCATAGTGGCGATATGATTACGTTTCGTTTACAGTTCGTTTACTAAACGGTGACCCACATGGCACGCGATTCCGTGTGCTCTGATTTATACTTCATGTGAATCAAAATCGAAAAAAGTGCTGCCAAATTCCACAAAAGACACACGCCACACAAAAAGGATCGAAGCTTCAGGTGAGCGAGTGGCCGCGTGTAGACCGCAGATAGCGAATGCAGTCTTTTATCCGTATCTGTGCTGGATCCCCGTATCTGTAGCTGTATCTCTGTATCTGTAGAGCTGTCAGAAGCACCAGGCACTTGGCGCTTGGCCGGTAGCTCAGTTGCTTGCCAGGAAGCAAGCGAAGGCAACCGAAACCGGCAGCGACACCCGGATACTGGCGTGAAGCAATGCATTATTAAAGACCGTAGCAGAGCGTTCAGCAAGTCAACTCAAGTCGACTCCAATCCTCATTGAATATTGAATATTTGCCAAAGTCAATCCTAGCTCTGAGTGAGTATATGCCAAGGGGACAAATACCACGCGCACACAGCACAGAGCACACATTGGGAGGGTAGATAGAAGGTCTAGAACTATGTATATGTAAAAAATGTGTATATATGTATATCCATCCATCCATCCACACCACATCGTAATGCCGCGGCAGCCGAAAATCACATGTTAGAGGCGGGTGTCGAGAGGTGTAGAGAAGGTGTGGGAATCGAAATGAAATGCGGACCCAAAAGCCGCTTACCACAGATAGATGAGATAGAAAATATGCGAATAAATTATGTGTGGTGTCCACCACAGACAGCCACAGCCATAGCACAGCCCCAGCACAGCACAGCACAGCATACAATATAGGATATGTATAGTCGAATGGCTACATATAATCTTCACATGTCTGGGCACCGTATGAAATAGAGAGCGAGAGAGAGGAGAGTGTGTGTTTTCTTTTGTTAGTGGCTAGAAGATGAAGATGCGTTGAAAACGACAGGCCACACACAGAGACAAACCATAATAAGAATTAGCAAAAATCCGTGCATGGCTACCAGAAAATATTGCCTGCATTTTGTTATACTTAGAATCGAACCGACTGCGGGACAATAATAAACAAACAAAATGCATTGCTAAACCAACAAAACGAGGGACAGAAAGAGAGTGAGAGGAGAACCAGGCGATAGATAGATAGATAGATAGATGGATGGATAGAGAGTGCAGAACAACCCAAAATGAATGGTTAATAATAAAAGAGGGAGACACACGTCTATGGATAACCACGAACACGGGTTGCGTTGCAAATCAAATCAAACAATCGATCCATTCCATGCACTCGAATATTCAGTTTATTCAGAATGAATTTTTTAATGGAAGCCCCCACATTTGAGAAATATTTTCAAGGGGGTTAAACTCATGGGTTGGGATGGTGATATATAAATAGAATTATACAACATTTAAGAACACATTTTCTAATACAAAAAAATATTTAAAAACCCATTGAAATGTGCTTTAGTGCTCCATTCAGATTTCAACACTCCATCGTTTGTGTACAATTTTTTTTCAATTAATATTTTTTTTACATATTCCACATGGTACAGTAGCGGTCCTCACAGCCCACGAAAAATCAGAGAACAAAAGTAGCGCACACCGAATAATTATGAACTGGGGGACAGACGAGACAGCAGACATAGCAGAGAGATGCCGCCGCCGCTAGGCAGACGGCCAACAGAGAGAGAGAAAGAGATAGAGAGTGGGAGAGTGGGAGAGCAAAGACAGACAGACAGGTGGCCAGGTGGCAATGTGGGAAGGATAGTCCGAGTATAGTGGCAGATTAGTCGTGCGTTGGATGCCAAGCGAATGCGAAAAAAAATGGAATCTCAAATCGGTGCTAGCTCGGTCAGGGCAGACGAATAACAGAACTTTTTGGGGGCGAGTTATATATAAACATCTGTACGGTACGGGGAATTACTTAACAGCCAATTTGGCATTGTACATTGTACAGAAGCCGAACCGAACCACCTACACACTCGGGCATACATACATATACACACTCGAATTTGGTCTGTAACTTAATTTACTAGACGATTTGCAAATGCCGAATGTGATGTGCCGTGCCTTTTGCCTTGTGCTTGAACTTGCCAAAAAATATCGACAAAATTTAGATCGACCCAAAAGAACTTAGAAAACCAGAGCGAACACAACGTAAATGGCGCAACGTAACAGCGCCAAAACGTAACGTAAACAAAGTGCCGTTCGTCTGTTCTGCTGCCTCTGCCGCAGCCGCTGCTTGCTGGTTCCGTTAGTTCGTGCGATTGCTTGCCCGCCGCTCATCTATTTCCTATTCCTACATATTCGTATTCCCCCTCGCAGTCCCCACTGCCCACTGCCCCACCGCCGATGCCAATGCCGATTCCCCATTCCCATCCCATCCCATTCCCATTTTCATACACACTCATATTCACGTCGGTCGGTCGGTCTCGGTCTCTGTCTCAGTCTCAGTCCTTGGCGAAACGCGGCGCGTTCGATCGAGCATTCTTTTATTTTTTGTTTGTGCTAATTTTAAAAGTCTTTGTTAAAACTATAATATATCGAGCAAGCATAAGTCCGTGTGCCGTGTAGTGTCATTTGCGTGCTCCAAATTATACTTTCCCTTCAAGTAACGGCACGAACATCAAATCATAGCGGGATTTTGGAATACCTGGAACGATAAGCGGGGCAGAGGAGAAGTGTAAGAAGCTAAGCTGCAGCAGCAATCTGTGAGCAGCAGCAGCAGCAGCCGTCCGGGGGCTCAGGCTTTTAATTAATTCGCAATCTCTCAACCTGGCGACGACGTGCTGCAATTTTCCAATAATGGCCAAATGCAATTTGCCGCTGGAGGAAAAATGTTTGGCCTCCGTCAGGGGTTGGCGGGGGTGGGCGAGGGGGAAAAGCAACAGGAAAAATTGGAACGTTTCTGCCCCCAGCATATGTTTGGCTCTGTGCTCCCAGGGGCGTCTATTCGTCTGCTTGCCCTTGCCTCATCTTCACTTCTTCACTCTCTCTCACTCAGAGAGATAGTCTCTCTCGCTCGCTCTCTCTATCTGTCTGTCCTGCTCTTTATCTATCTATATCTCTTCTTTGCTGCGCTGCCGTCTGCTGTCAGCTCTTGTTGTAATTGCTAAATTAATGCAAACGTTGATGATTATCTTAGCCCCTTCGCCATAAACGGCAGGGCATATTGATTTATCGGATTTCGAAGCCGGAACAAAAGTGTGTGTTGTGTGTTTGATCAAACAAAAATATTACAAAACAGTATATAGTGGATTATAACAGTGATTTAATATGATACAATTTATAAAGCTAGACAATTTTAGTGCTTGCAGAATTGTCACTTGTAGGGTGTATAGACTTAACAACTCGAACTTTGGGTCAACTCGGAATCGGAAGCTCATCCAAAAATATCTCAGTGTCTTTTGGATGTTTATAATCTTGGCCCCTTTTAAAATAAACTCCAATCTATATTGATTTATCATTGACACGAATCTTAAGTACTCCATCAGTGAGGTTTGAGTGTATATTCGGTCTTATCTTAACCGTCTTCCTTACAGAGTGTAGGAGTGTAGGGCATATGTATAACTTGCATGTACTAGTCGGTGTGTCTGTGCATATTGATTTATGGAATTTCGAAACCTGAATACAACTGATGTGATGTGTTTGATTAAGTTTGACAGTTTCAAGGAAAAACCCGACTATAAATATGCCAAACAAATGTCTGTTTATGCAGAAAGTTAAATTTGGCGAACAGTTAACGGAGCTCCCCCCTGGGCAACAGACATATGTACATACATATGTACATGTGTGTATCATGTACAGTTTTGTGCTTGGCTTTGTGTTATTTAAAGTTATCAAAGTCTTGCGAACATCCCACAGCCCCTCTTCCGCCACCAACTGCTGTGGCGCCAGAGCGCTGCCAGCTGTCAACTGTCGCTGTGTGTGCATCAAAAATGCATACATACATACACATTCAAACGTATGTATGCATGTGTGTGTGCCGCTCTTTAAGGTTGCTGCTCTCTCCCTATCTTTATGTCTTTATACTCCTTTCTATCCGTTCTTGGCAATCTTTATGCATTTATAATGGTCTGTCTTGTCAGTCACTTTGGTCGCTCGTTGTTCTTCTTGGTTCTTGGTTCTTGGTCCACCCTTCAGGTTCGCCTACCCTAACCAAAGGCATTATCATTTTGAAGCAGATCTCTGCAAGAGATTAAAGGAAATATTTCATGTCAGCATAGCCCTTTAGAGAGAATATTACCCCTTTCATCAAATTATTTTTATGGCTCCCTCAGTTTTAAACTTTAACATTAAACTTCTCTATGGTACCGAAGCCACATAAATATTTTAGAGAGGGTAAAGTTTTAAACATTTTTTAGTTTATAATTTGTGCACTCATTTAATAATAATAAATAATATTTAAATGAAATATTCGATTTTTTAATAAAAACATAGCGAAATTAAACAGAATTCACTTTGATTTAAACATAATGTATTATGTACATTAAAAAGTAATTGTAATACGGCCCATACTTAATCTGAATACAAATATTTTTAATATAAATACATATAAAAATCATTAGTTTAAATATAAAATATATTTTTTAACCATTAAATATATTTATCTGTTTAAATTAAATATTATTATATTATGAGTAAAATGAATAGGTGGAAACCTTTTTCGCTTTACCATTTTCACTCTTGGTGTAAATATATCTACATATATTCCGGGTTTTATACATATATGTATTTGCATATGTAGATACATACATATGTATGTAGATCTCTGTTAGCTCCCATAGAAGCGTTCGAAATGCGAGGGTATCAAAGCTGTGAAGGCTCCGGTCTTTAGTTGATTTCTTGTTTCCCTTTGTGTTTGCTATCTACCGCTAATGTTCTGTTAATTATAGTTTATTTGCTTTTAGTTCCGTTGCTTGTGTGCTCACAATATCCGTTATTGACATTAGAATGGAATGCAATGGCATATTGTATTGATTCGTTGGTAGATAATTTATTTGGCTTGCAGTTTGGTGCATTTTTCAGTTTACAAATTCAGTTTGCAACTAACTTTTGTTGCATTTCTTTTTTCCGGGAAAAGCCAACTTTGTTTGCTTTGTAGCTTCTCGCTTTTCCGCTGTTGTTGGTGCTGGCAGGGCTTTTGCCATTTTTATTACGGCATTTTTGTTTATGTTTTATGCTGACTATTTACGCATTTAATTTCTTTATTGTGTAAATACACAAAACAGCTGAAGAACAAAAGTTGTGTTCTGGCAAAGCTCAGGGCGGGGCACCCCCAATCCACCCCCAATCCCCATCTGGATGGCCGGTCGAGCGACTATTTGTGGGCCACAACCTTCGCCTTCGCAGTGGCATTGCCGTCTACGAGCCTCGCCTCGCCTCGCGACACTCGTGATGCAATGCACCCGAAATAGTTGGCCCAAGAATAGGCGGCATTATAATAAGCACAAGTCAACTAATGTCACGCCTTCTCTTTATCCACCCTCTTTCTCTCTCTTGCAGGTGCAGCGGCGGCCCAACTGCGTCAAAGTGTTAAACGTGCCATTGCGAGAATGCCACCTCGCAGTCCTACGTCATAGTCAACCACCACCCCCAGCATTCAGCATTCAGCATTCTGCATTCAGCATCAGCATTCAGCACCAAGAGAATTATTCAGCACTCGCCAGAGAGCACCAGCACAAAGCCCAGAGAGGAATTCAACTTCGAACACAGCCAAATCGAACGCAACAAAGCTTCCAGAATCCAGAGCCAAGAGAGAGGAGTTCCCACTTCCCACACTTCCAGAGCGAAGAGCACCCAGAGAGAGAGAGAGAGAGAGAGAGAGGCCAGCACTACCAAATTAGTTGTTAACTGAATCCAGAGACTGCTCCGCCATGAAGCTGCTCATCAAGTCCATAGTCACCGGCGCATTAATCGTGTTCTTCATCTATGCCACAGCCCAGTCGCTGGCCAGAGTCCAGGATGCGGACGAGGCGAGGGTGTTCTACAGGTCGTCATTCAACAGGTCGGACATAAGCCTAAAAGACCAAAGTCCCTTTCACAGTCGACGGCTGCGGCAGGCGCCAGAAGATGAGAGAGTGGCAGGGACGGAGATTACATTCAAAGAAGGCAGTGCCGAGGATCAGATATTGAACGAGATACGAGAGTGCAGCGAGGGCCTGGTGTTGCCGCTGTGGATGCCGCAAAAGAATATCTCGCTGGGAGACCGTCTGATACGAGGATTCGTGTACTTCATTGTACTGATATACCTATTCGTTGGGGTGTCCATCATCGCGGATCGGTTCATGGCGTCCATCGAAGCGATCACGTCCATAGAGCGGACCGTGGTGGTGCGCGGACCCAACAACGAGAAACAGACAATAAATGTGCGCATATGGAACGAAACGGTGGCCAATCTGACGCTGATGGCTCTGGGATCGAGTGCCCCGGAGATCCTGCTCTCCGTTATCGAGATCTATGCCAAGAACTTTGAGAGTGGCGACCTGGGACCGGGCACCATTGTCGGCTCCGCCGCCTACAATCTGTTCATGATCATTGCCGTGTGCATGGTGTGGATACCGGCGGGAGAGGTGCGTCGGATCAAGCATCTGCGCGTCTTCATTGTCACCGCCGTCTTCTCGATCTTCGCCTACGTCTGGCTATGGCTCATCCTCTCCGTCATCTCCCCCGGCATCATCGAGGTGTGGGAGGCCGTCGTCACCCTGCTCTTCTTCCCCATTACTGTCATCTGGGCCTACATTGCCGAGCGGCGCATGCTCGTCTACAAGTTCATGGACAAGAACTTCCGCGTGAACAAGCGCGGCACTGTGGTGTCCGGCGAGCACGACCAGGTGGAGATGGATGCGGAGAAGGGACGCCATCAAACCGTCGCTTTCAGCTCGCAACGCAACTCCGACGCCGAGGCCTTCGACACGGCGCGAGCCGAGTACATCAACGTGCTGTCGGACCTGAGGCAGAAGTATCCCGAGGCGGAGCTGGAACAGTTGGAGATGATGGCCCAGGAGCAGGTGATCTCGCGCGCCAACAAGTCGCGTGCCTTCTACCGCGTCCAGGCCACCCGCAAGATGGTCGGCAGCGGCAATCTAATGCGCAAAATCCAGGAGCGCGCCCACAGCGATCTCACCGAGGTGAAGGCCAGCATGCAGTCGAGCGAGGAGGATGACGAGGACGATATGCCGACCCGCGTCTACTTCGAGCCGGGTCACTACACGGTCATGGAGAACTGTGGCGAGTTCGAGGTGCGCATCGTGCGCCGCGGCAACATCCACAGCTACTCGACCGTCGAGTACGAGACCCAGGACGGCACGGCCGTCGCCGGCACCGATTTCATTGGCAAGAAGGGCCTGCTCACCTTCCCGCCGGGCGTCGACGAGCAGCGCTTCAAGATCGAGGTCATCGACGACGACATCTTCGAGGAGGACGAATGCTTCTACATCCGCCTGTTCAATCCCTCGGAACACGTGATTCTATCGGTGCCGCAGATCGCCACCGTAATGATCCTGGACGACGATCATGCCGGCATTTTCGCCTTCACCGATTCCTTCTTGGAGACCAGCGAATCGGTGGGACTCTACGAGGTGACTGTCATGCGCTACTCCGGCGCTCGTGGCACCGTCATTGTGCCGTATTGGACCGAAGATGACACCGCTGTCGGTGGCAAAGACTTTGAGCCCGTTCGCGGCGAACTGGTCTTCGAGAACAATGAAACACAGTGAGTACATAACATATCGAACAATATACATACATACTTATATCTTATATACGATTAACACCGCTCCAATTCGGCGAGACTCATTTGGCCCCCGGGGTCACGCAATGCCAATTCCCAGTGGAGTCTTTCGGCAAACTCGCAATTTCCGCTCTGTGCGTTCTGTGCGTGCCAGAGAATGCGCCTCGAATCGATTAAAGTTGAAATAATTTGGGTCTTTTAATTGCCACACCACCTGCCAGATGGCATTGGCAATGGCCAAAATGTGTGCTCGCTGCAAAATGGCAGACACTCAGGAGATGGGTTTATGGGAGACCCGACCCCCCACTTACCGAATGGCATTGTCAGCGCTTGTGCACTGCCTGGCACCACCTGCTCTCGACTCATGAATCTATTATGTATGTTTGTGTGTGTTGGTGTGTGTGTATATCCTGCTGTGTGCCCCCATTGTCCTGGCTGCGTGCTGTGGAAGAACGCGTAACGATTCCCTGCCAGGCATTAACATTAACACCAGAACCCAGCAGAAAGCAGCAAGCAGCAAGCACCAGGCACCAGACAGGCAAAAACAGAGACCGACAGCAAGTTGTAATTAATTTTGCAAAATTTATTCATTTTGATGAAACATTTCACAGACGGACGACAGCCACACTTAGTTAACTTGTTTTGCATATGTTTTGCGGGCCATGTCCATGTCCATGTCCATTTCCGAAACTGACTGGCAGCACGCAACATGACCACAAATATAAGTCCGTTTCGGGCAGGCTAAGAGGAGCTAGCAGGAGCTCGAGAATGATTTATATTCCAGCCAAATGACTAGCATATGCCATGAATTAGGCAGGCCAAAATGCGGCAAAAGCACTGCAAGAAAAGAGGAGTGCAAGCAGGAGTACACATTTCCCTCAGTGTGGCACTAACTAAAAGGTCACTTATCGGAACAGTTTTGGTCTCCAGTGAGCTCTTTTTGGCACCAGATCCCTTAAGGCACTGTCCTTTAATTCCTTTGCAGTGGCTTTAATTTGAGGGCTGCCTAATTGGGACTCCATTTTGGACTTTCTTGCTGGGATAATTGGATCACAGAGAGTGCTGGCATTTTAATGTGGGGATTTCCTCCCTGCCAAAAGTTTATCTGCCACCAGCACCTCCCCCTCTCTCCCCCTCTAGGGAATGGAATGTCTGTCTCACTTGTTATGGAGCTGCGGCTCTGGCGCAAAATTGTTTCAAACACGTCCCGCTCCCAGACATAACATAAATTGTTGAGGTTTTTTCATTATTAAGTAATAACCAAAACGGCGCAGACAATGAGACAGGAGAGAGGAGAGGGGGGCGTCCCCCCACACCTGTCAACGTCAACGGGGGAAAACTTAAAGGAATTAAGTGGCAACGATGCCGTGCCACACCACACCGGGGGGAAATGGTACTCGCACTCGTACAAATGGGGCATGTACACGGTAGTTGTGGAGTTGACTGTGCGACGTGGACGTGGACGTGGCTGCGGCTGAAATGCTCCCAAAGTGGTCGTTAAGCTTTTAGCCGGCAATGTCAGGGCTTAAACCGTTTTGCCATTTGCAATGACAGTTGGAATACTTTCAAATGTTGCTTTGGATGCACTTGCTCCCTCTTTCTCTGTCTCGCTCCCTTTGTGTCTCTTCTGTTTCGCAATTATTCGCAAAAGTTTTGAAACGTTTCATTGTATACGTAGCCAGTGGCCAAATAAATTTCCTTTTCTTTTCCTTTTTACTTTCGTTCCGCTTTCCGCACTTTGTCCGTCTCTGTCCGACTCTGTCCGTCTCTGGGTTGTGTCCTAGCCGATCCTTGTGGATACTTGGTAGCATTTACAGCCACTCAAGTTGAATGCCTTGCGGTGGCTTTGGTAATAATGTTTGTTTTTAATGTTGCCAGTTTCGCCGCCTTTGGCCTCGTCAGTGCCGTGCCTCATGCCTCATGCTCGGTGGCAGGCTGCCAGGCAAAGGCGCACTGCCACTGCCACCCCCGTAGTGCTGTTCGATCCGAGAGTCTCTGGGGCACATTTGGCTTGTCAGCCAATGCACTCTGTACTTCACGGGTTCAATGGAAGTGCCCCAGTGAAAGTTGGCCATCAACTAGGGCCCACAATTAAACACATTTTGATGTATTTTTAAATGGCCATTTAAGCGAAAGTGTGGGACGGACGTGGCCTTTAAAGGCAAACAATTTCCATGCGAAAATAAAGAAATTGAATTTGCTGGCAAAAATCCACTTTGAAGTTGATTTGGATGTGGATTTGTTTTGGTCTGGGACTGGGACTGGGTCTGGGTCTCGTTCTGTGGCTGCAATAAATTTACTTTTCGCCCGCAATAACTTTCTCTGCTCTGCTCTGCTTCTGCTTCTGTTTTAATGAAAATCAAAATCTGCCACAGCCACTACCTATCCCACACATAAAATACAAACATATATCCACATCCACTGGGACGACACCCCCCACCACAGCTCACACCCACAACCAGTGGTAATTCCCAGCTTTCAGACAGCGGAAATGCGCAACAACAGCAGCAGCAGCAGCAATGTAGTTGGCCATCATAAAAAACAGCAGAAGCAGCAGCAGAAGGGGCGACAGCGGCAGCGGCAGACAGTAATGCCATAAAGTTCTTCGGTAGAGCACAAAAAAAAAGAGCAGAGCCAGAACACGAACAGGGAGGAGCAAGGAGGAGCAGGGGGCGGTCTACAAAGTGCTAACAGTGTTGCATAAATTTGTATAATCCGGCGGCGGGGGAGCAGCGACGGGGGAAGCGGGGACAGGGGACATTTAGATTGAGTTATAGCGCCTTAAATATCCCCACCACTTGCCACGCTGCAGCGTTGCAGGCAGGAACTCCACTTTTTGCTATAAAATAAAAGCACAAATTCATGGCCTACTTTTCAGCGCAACATTAACGTTAACATCCTTAGGGCTTGGGAGCGAGGGGTCAGGTAGGAGAGCAGTTCAGACAACAGACATTTCCATTAGGGGCTCGGACAGATGTCCGGGGCATTTGTTAATTAGCCACAGTTTAGGCGGCTTGCCACATGGCCCACAGAATACCACAAAAGGTAGCATTTCAGATTCTCTTTTTGGGCATCTTCAAGATGCGCACCTTTGTGGCAAGTGTAGGGCTTTTTATAGACCCAATCCCTGGGCGGGCATGAACCCACTTCCAGGCATATAAAAGTCAAACATAAAATATGTACAGAGGAAGGATCCCCCGTTGTCCTTGTTCCGAGTTGAAGCAAAGATAAGAGCAAATATTTTATTAAGCACACATAATCTAAAATTGAAATTTATGCTATTTCCTACCCAGGCAGAGCAGTAGGCATCAAGGGAGGGCAACGGGGAGGGGAACGGGGAGAAGGGTAGACGAAAAATCCAACCAACTTACAAGCTATCATCCTCTCGTGTGCGGTTTTAGCTTTCACTTTTCATGTAACATTTCCTGTGGCCGGCGGGGGAAATGCCCCTCCCCTTCCGTCCCCTCTCTCTCCGCTATACTGCTGCTACTTGACAAGTAAGCGAAGTCTGTCTCCAACTGGCTGAGCCTGTGGCCGTGTCAGTGGCAGTCACGGTCTGTGGCAAGCTGCCTAACTGCCAGAAGTTTCCCATCCATGTGAGCGTGAACACGAGCAAACAGCCACAATGCCTTCGCCTTTGCCTCCCGTAAGCCCCATTTGAAGGCACTCAGGCAATCCTTGTGCTTGGAGCTTGGCTGTCATGAGTCGCCAATTCCAGGTGGAGTTACAAAAGACAAGACAACAGGTTGGCTCTAAAGATGGCTATAAGCCGAGCCGAAACTATGATGCACAAAAGTTTAAACTAAAATTCGTATTTCCGATAGAACCCAATCAATATATTCCTAAAGAGAGAGAGAGTATCTACCATTCGATTGATTCAATCAGGGACGTTTGAAGTCTCATATTTGCGATTCAATTTGCTTTGGGGTGCCTCGTGTCTGGGCCTCCGCTTGGGCCTCCGCCTGGGCCAGGGTCCTTGCTCTTGGCTCGGAATATAAATTACCGACGAGCGGCAACAGGCAACAATGTGTCTGTCTGTCTGTCTGTCCGTCCGTCCATCCTAGCCAATGTCAATTGGTTGTTCTTGTTGCTGTTTCTTGGGGCTTGGGTTCGAATTTCTCGTGTTTATCTTGATGTCGTTAGCCTGAATCGTTGTTGTGCCCCAACAGGGCCTCCCCCTCCCCTGATCCCTGGAGAGGGGCTGTTTTTTACGAGGATTTCGGTTACTTTTGTTTTTGCTTGTTATTATTATGACATCCTCAAGAACAGGAGGGAGCGCAGCTTCATCAACATCGAGATGAGCAGCAGCCGTAGGCTTGGGGCATCTGTTGCTCTCGACCTTCCCGAAAGGGGTTTAGGGTTACGGTAACCCTTAAAAATATATATGCTACGAATGCCCATCCCTGGCAACACGCTCTCAACTTTGGCGAAAGTACAATTTAAGACTCTTTAAAACTTGTTGAACAGCAAAGAAAAGCGAAATAAAATTACGATTTTCGCATGCAATGGCAGGGAAAATTGAATAAAACCTACGCGTAGCTGCCTCCACGTCTCCCCACCAAGTGGCACAGAAAGTTTTCTAATATCAGGAAAGCAATTTCGGTGGCTTAAGTACTTTTGGCCCCCCTTTTGGTACCCCCGTCAGCAATTAGAAAAATGCGTTTACATAATTGAGAACAGATGAAGGCATTTATTTATAAATAATTTATGCTATTAATAATCAGCCAAAATAAAAAAGAAATGGAAGAATAACGGCAGAGGATTTTCCAATTCCATTCTTAAAGTTAAACCTTTTCTTTGTGACTTTTATTGGTGGATAATTACATCTATAATATCTGCATAACCTTCAATCAAGCTCGGATGAGAGTCAAATATGTGATTCATTTTGCTTAATTCTGGAACACTGATTGCCCATCACCTGGGCTATTTATTTATTTATTTGTGATTGAGGAACGAAGTGATTGCACATTACCATTATTGATTGCCTGTCTGCTTTTTCTGACAGCTTTCTGCCTCTTTGCCATCTGCAATCTCGCATTCATCGCCTTCAAGTCGAACATTTCACTTGAAACGGAAGTGTGGGAAAGCTGTGAAAATCTTGTGAAAATGTCAAACCGTTGCATGCAGCATTCAGCATCCAGCTGTGTGCTTTGCAACGCTTTGTAATATCGTCAGTCTGTGGCTAACAACTCGATAAAGCAGCAGCAAAAGCGGCAGCAGCAGCTGCTGGTGACAGACCAACCAGAACGAGAACCAGAACGAGCGATGTTTAATGATGAAACAGCGCGCACATACAATGCGCACACAGCCAATGTCAAAGGTCACCCCCGCACACACATGTGCCATGCCAGAACTGATTGTGAGTTATGTTAGCCAAGCACTTTGATCTCTCTCTGTGCCCGTTCCGCATTCAAGGCTGCTTCTTGGCTTCTTCATTAAAACGTCAACTAAATGTGACTGATGGCAGGTCACAGGAAAGTCAACGAAAATGGCAGGCAAAGCCACAGAGAAAAGGGACTCTCACCTGTCTGTCTGCGGCCGGGGAAAGCAGAAGCTTGTGGGCATCATTACAAATTACCTGCCACCACTGAGACAGTGGCTGACTCATCCATGGACCCAATTAGGTGGGGATCTCCAGCATCTAAACATGCAACAGCGCTTCGGCCATCTTGTTTACCAGAGATGAATGGAAAAATGGTGCTTAGGACCGGCTCGCGACCAACAAAAGTGCATGGCCAGAAGAGCTCATCGAAGAACTGAAATCCACTTCGCACTTGCACTTTGGAATTTTTCAATTTCAATTGCGGGATTTGTTGGCTATTTCTGTGATTTATATTGGTTCGGGTGGTGGTTCGAATCTGTGGGGGATTACGCTTCCACTCGATTTGCATTTGCAAGCGAATGGCTAAGGGGCCACAGGCTCAGGCTCAGCCAGGACTCACAGGAACAAAAGACGTACCTCATGGCTCTATCAGGAATCTTTAATGAATTGCTGTGGATCCAGCCTTTTGTTTCAATGCCCCCCACCCTCAGACGGAAAACTTTTTGTAAAGTCCTCCTACTCCTGGCTAACACAAAGGCAAGGCGCAGGCGGGCAGGAGGCCAATGAATGCTGCTCCTTTGGAGGAAAAGTGAGGAAAAGCGAGAAGCGAGAAGTTTTCCTTATGAATGCTCAGCCCATTTAAGCAATTACTTCAACTTTTGCAATTACAGACTCAATAAGTAGGTAATTATGAACCCCAGCTATGGCTAGAGCCACGGCGGCGGCCTTCCCTAAGTTTTCCATCATTTCCGCAAAATATTTTCACTCAATGCCGTGCCACACAGTGTGTGTGTGTGTGTTTGTGTGTGTGGTGTTTACTGCCTTTTAATGAATGAATTATTACTCAGACGACATGGCATCTCCGGCCATGCCTCGCATCTGCTGCTCCCGCTCCCGCTCCCCACCCCTGGGCTTTGTGTGTGCACCCGACAAACACAACACGTTGTCTAAACAAAAACATCAAAAACATACGTGTATACGAGTATATGAGTATACGTTTATCCGAGGGATGTACGCGAGGCGCTTCAGCTCGTTTTATGGCCAAATCTCTGGCCGGAATGGTTGCCAGCAGCAGGAAAATGAAGATGAACCCGTACGAGTAGCTGTGTAGCCAATTAAACGGTAATTTAGAATTCCAGCAAAAAACCATCTCATGTTTATTTGCTGTGGAAACTTTTGTCATGGTCAGCCTTCTGGTCAGGTCAGCCTTCTGCCAGAGAGAGACAGAGATAGAGATAGAGAGAGATTCCTGCAAAACACAACCCAGAAAATGTGAGAAGAAACGCAAGAATAACAAACGCAGACCGCAATTTTCGGTTGGTTTTTATTTTTATTTGGTTGTTTTCTCTTCTGCGGTCTGTATCAACACACACACAGATTTGAGTTGATTAACAACGACGGACGGACCTGGGCTATGGGGAAGAACTTTTTCCTAGAATTTCCCACCCAATGCCATCAGCGATTTTATGATAAGAGCAGGAGTACAGACTATGGGATATCCGTCAATCGTATTTCATTTCTGTCGTCCAGTACCAGGAAATATACAATTACTTTTTCGTATCGGAAAGCAAGTCTCAACAAAGACTGTGTGTTTTGTTCTTGGATTCTGGGGACCGACTCAGCCGTTCAAGACATTCACGACCAGACGAAGCCGAGTGGGCAGCGGACCGCGGTGAAATACGAAGGAAAGCCTAAGAGAGAATTGAAGTTCCCGTACTATCACACCGCGCGACTGTACCATATGGCATCGAACGAATGGAAATGGAACTTATTCCTGATGCAATATCATGCTACTTCATAGTGTTTGTTTCTACATAAAAAAAGAAGGTATCAAAACATAGATATGGCATAATATTTGCGGTTTTTGAGTGTTTTCAAACAATCCCTGTTACCAAGGACTGTAGAACAGTGTTCGGCAAAAGTCTCTGCTGCCTTCGCGTGGCTTCGGCAATGCGACTTCAGCTCTTGCTATCTCGCTTTTTCGAGTGTAAAGCAATAAACCGATTTCTCCCGCAGGAATCTTCGAGGTTTTGCTACACATACCAGCGCACTTGAGTGTATGCGTGCCGAGCACTGCTGTAGAAATACTCAGATGTGCGTAGACAATCTATGCTCGTTTTTCGGCTCGAGCCGGGGTTTTAATATCACGAATATGCTCATAATATGCGTCATTTGGGTCAAATGCGTCATAGAACATCTTGGTAATTGAAAAGGTCTTTGCTCTTCAAACATACCAAACCTGTTATATAAATTCCCACCATTTGGATGAGAGTATGGGGTACTTGAACCTAAAATATACTTCCTAGAACTGTGTATATTTTCGCGCTGAACAGAACAGAACAGAACAGCATTCCGCTTTCAGTTGCAGGTTGAAAACAACAGCCAGAGGAGGCAACTAAATTAAATAGTTACCCAACACGGAGCATGCACAACAGGTCAGGCCAGGACAGGACAGGGCCACGTGCGCTGGTCTCCAGGGGGCCCGGAGCGTCTGTCAAAGGCTTCGCTGGTTTCCAACATCCTTTCCCCTGCCCCCTGCCCCCTGCCACACCACCTGCATGTCACATGCTGCTCCAACGGCAGGCCATTTTGCACCCTTGTCTCCTGACGGGTTATTATTTACCCGATTCGATTGTGGCCAGTTTCGGAGTGGAGTGGAGTCCTGTGTTTGCGTTTCCGTTTGTGTTTCTGTTAATTTCGCGCCTCAACAAGTGTAATTTGTTGTCTTTGTTGGCGACAGACACCCCGCTTTCGCCTGCTTCGCTTGGCGTGCCTTTGATTTGCACCCCACTGTCACGCGCATTTGTCGAACATGCATTCAATTTGGCCCTATCTGAGCGTTGGCCATCGCCAAAGCGATTTACAACATTCTATTTTCGGGGCCCAGAGATAAGGCGAAACGATTTGATTTTTGAGCAGATAGAAAGTTACGGTAATGCCATACTTAAACTCTGGGATCCCCCACGGCTCCGGCTCCGGCTCCTCTGGTTACCATCACCGTTTAGGAGCCGCCGGGGATCGATGAAATGTTTGCACAAGCCATTCACGACTGACATTTTGATGGACTGCCCCAATTAGGGCTCAATTTAACTGCCACTCCACCCAGTATGGCCAATATGGCCATATCCGGCCCTGCAGCTCATTAGACAACCTTCCGTGGCAGTCGTGGCACACACTGACCGGTACAGAAAAGGGCTTCGGGCATCGGGAAATTTTGTACCTCGTCCTCGGATACATGTACTTGCCATAAATTTTAAATGAATCTGGCATTTGTTCGGTCAATATTGGATGGCCTGATGGGCAACATCCACTTCGACCAGCGATGATTGACTTTCCAAAAGTAAACACAATTTCATTTTCAATTTATTAAATTTACGCTCTTGAACTTTGCACTTTCCCAGCGGCACAGTTGCCAGCTCCCGCTCGACACCCACCAACAGGCCAACAGCCAAGAACCAAACAGGCCAACAGCCGATGGCAGCAACAGCACAGCACTTGGCCGATAGCACGTGGCAGGCAGGCAGGCAGGCCACTCGAAGACATTAAGTATGCATGTCGGTGATGCAGCATTATTGAATTATTGATCTATAGACAGCAATTGCGGAGAAGTGATTGTCATTACCATAATATCAGATGGCTTCTGTCGCCACCTGTTGCCTCCCCTTCACCCACTTGAGAGGTGCTCACTCAACTCATAATTGTTTGCCATATATTCTTGTTGATGGATTCTAGTCATAACACATAACACCTCACGGTCAATTGGCTTTCCATTCGACCTGGGGGTCAGGTGAGGATTAATTGAATGGCCAATCAATCTGGCAGCTCAAAAATCTGCTTGCATTTCCGCCCGCGCACCGTGGCTTTTCCTGGAAATTCCATTAAAACGATAGCCAGTGCAAACACATTAATAATTATGGCATGGCTAAGATTAATTGGTCAGGCCAGATGGCCTAGACCATGGCTATGGCATGGACTGTGCACTCGGTCCAGTATTGGACGCACTTTAAGCCATTTTCTGGTTTCAGGTGGCTCGGACATTTTTCCTTGAGTTTGAAATTTAAAATGCAAAACCTCAAAAGCCACACTGTGTCCCAATAATATGATATGCAGCCGCAACGTCATTTGAAAAACAACCCCCTCCCCTACCCCGGCCACAACTCAAGCGACAGTTCACCATGGAGTGGGTGGACGGATAAGCGGTTAGATAGGAGCCAAAAGGATTGGACGGAGGAGGACCAAGTCGATGTCTTGCCAACAAAAGGTGAAACTTTTCCCTGAGTTGGCAATTGGGGTTTAATGGTTAGAAACCCTCTCTAAGCCCCCCTCAAGCTCATGCCTTACCTTGTCCATTCCCCAGACCACAGTTCCCACTTTCCATTCAGATCCCCCCCTCGACTCTATGGGGACTCTCCTGTGCACTGCTCATTGCTATGCAAATTGCTGTATTTTCTTTAATTTTATTTTCAAGCAAAAGTTTCCGAATACCCCACCCTCACCCCCACTGTTTCACCCCCCATATTCCCCATCCCATTCCATTCTCCTATTCGTTATCGTCGTTGTCGTTGTGGCTGTCTGGGGGTGGTGGGTGGTGGGGTGGCAGGGCGGAAGGTTGGCCTCGCCCTTGTGTTGACTAAGTAATGCTATTATGTGTGCTTGACCATATGGACATGGCTGGGGGTCATCAGGCAGTGGACAGTAGCCAGTGGCTGAAGGATTTTGCATGCGAATCAGGAGCAGGAGCAGGAGCAGAGGCAGAAGCAGGAACAGGAGCAGGTAATTGCGGCGCTTAGCAGGAGCACGGATATCTGACTGCCCGTCATGGCACTCGGACTCTTGTGTGGATTATTACCCTGAGCTGTGGCATCAATCAGCCCAGACCCCAGTATGTGTGTGTGAGTGTGTGGGATCTGTGGCAGATGCTGAGACAACTGCTGGCTGTGGATGAGCTCTATAATCGTCCGGGCTTATAGGCTCCCTAAAAGCCAATTGTCTGCTTTTGGATAGGGACTAAATTGGGAATATCTGCTGCTTCATTTTAATCAGTGTGAATATTAATCAGATTCCGAATCAGATTTTGATTGATGATTCTTGATATTAGTTCGAGTGGCCCCCCATGGTGGCACATGGTGGTTTCTATCCGCTGCAACTGTCGTTGTAAGTGTCTGCGGTTTGCTAGACCACACTCTGGCCCCACCCTTAGTAGGCCTCTCCCTTGGCTTTGACTTTGCCGCATTTGGTCGCCACAATGTTGGCTGACGTTCGTCTGTCTGCCTTTTGCTCTGGTCGTGGTCGTGGTGGTCTCTGGTGGTCTCCGGCTTCTCACTTGATAGTTTTGCAAAATCAATAGACGCGTTAAGCGCACACACATCTGAGTAAGCCATTCAGGCATGTATACACATACATCAATGTGCTCTTGTGTGTGTGTTGGTTAACAATGGACGACAGCGATGTGGCCGTTGCCATTGAAATCAAGCGGCGGAAGTGCTTCAGGCATAGGCAATACAGCAAAAATTAGCATTGAATGTCAGGGCAACGCCAACGAATGGCGGAGGCCGGAAAAGGGCTATGGCAAAAGTTTTGAGGTTGGCTCCCCGTCGCTTCACCCCCGCCCCCCCTCCGGGTACACATTGGTTGGGTTAATAGCCATCATAGGAAGAGAGGGAAATTAGGTCTTGGCACACGCTACACACGGGGCATGGGGCACCCATACGTTGACACAATTCCTATTCCAATTGCAATTTTCTAGTGTATCTGTCTGTGTGGCGGATATAATTTAGCGTTCAATCAAATCGGAAATGGAAATACCCACACACACACACACACAGACAGAGGGATAGTTGGTCAGGATTGTAGGCAGAAAGGGTTCTGTTCTGTTCTTCTTCTTCTTTCATGCACCGCCAATTTGTGAGCAATTTTTCCGCACTACTCAAAAAGGTCGCTCCCAACGCAACCCATCGATGACGCACGACGTCGACGGGTAATTGTTTTAATTGCCCGTATTGGATCTGCATGCACAGTATTTAAAATTTACAATTCAAAATGCAAATAGGCAATTTTCCAAAACTCCATCCTTTAGCGCTCTTTAATCCCACTAATGGGGGAGCCCAAGCCGCAGCTACAGGCAGCTCTTTGGAGGCCAAACGAAGAAATTTGCACATTTCCAAGGGTTCGGCTTCAGTTTGGGTTCGACTGAAGCAAGAAGTGGGTTTGACCCAAAAAAACAAGAAACAAGAAAAAACAACAACCAACTTTTGACGTGCACACGCAAGGGAATTGTCGAGCAAGGACCGAGGAGAACTCCCATCAGAGCTCTGATGAGTTTCAAATTGTGAATTACGAGGGAGGGAGAAAGTGGTTGGGGGGGAGAAAGTAACCCAGTTAAGAGTTCAGTTAAGAGAGAGTTCTCGCTGGCATTTCGCTTTAATTCAATTTGCAGTCTGCGTTCGCATAATCAACTCGAGTGCAGGCAACTCGAATGCAAATGCCAAGCCGCTCGCTGGATTTAATGAGCTTCAAACTTAATTGTTATGGGCAGGCGGCATGCCACTACGTGCTGCACATGGTGTGTCCCTCGCCCAGGCAGGCGGCATAGGCCATCAGGTGGGGAATGGTGCTCTGCTCGTAGACGCCGGTGAACAGGTGCGACCATGGACCCAGAGCATAGACGGCCACATCGTCGCCGCCGTGCGTATCGTCGTACATGGGCACGCCCGAGGGGAACTGGTCGTCGTGGTCGCCCGTCACCACAGTGGTGGGATCCTTGCGCTCCTTGTTCTCCGTATCGTAGAACTTGTCGTAGCTGGGACCGTTGGCGTAGCTCAGGACCATATAGGGCTGGCCATCGGTTCCATTGACGGGGGCCTTGCCAAAGATATCTTCGCCACGATACTAAACAAAAGTGAAACCAAAATTAGTAGAGGGATCAAAGCAGGGTCGAGTGATGTCCTACCCCATATCCTCCATAGCTAAAGACATGCGAGTGATCCGCAGTGACCACCAGCAGGGTGTCCTCTTCGCTGGTCAGCTCCTGGGCGGCGGCAATGGCCTTGGAGAACTCGATCGTCTCGTTGAGGGCCATGCGTGCCATGTTCTTGTGATGGGCCTGGTCGATGCGACCGCCCTCGATGAACAGGAAGTAGCCCTGCTCGTTCTGGCTCATGTACTCGATGGCCTTGCGCGTCATCTGCTCCAGCGAGGGCTGGGGGCTGTCCTCGGCCGTCTCCATGCGGTACTGGATGTGATCGTAGTTGAAGAGTCCCAGCAGACGCTGGGTATTGGCCACATCCACGGCCATCAGGTCGTCCACGGTGTCCACGAAAACGTTCTGTGCACTGGCCGCCTTGAACTCCTCGATCAGGTCGAGGCCGTCGGTGCGTTTTCCCTCATCCGACACAGTGGAGGGCACAAAGTTCTTGCGGCCGCCGCCAAGGATCACCTTCAGTTTGCTGCCCACCTCGCCGCGTGCCAGCTGGTAGGCAATGTCGTGGATGCCCGATTCGGCGCCGCAGTCGGCGATCACCTCCGCGTCGTTCTCCCAGTCCCGCTCGGCAATGTGCGCGTAAACGCCGGAGGGCGAGGCATGGGTCACGCGGGTGGTGGTCACCAGACCCGCCCACTTGCCCGCATCCATGGCCCACTTGGCGATCGAGTCGACGTGGGTGCTCTCGTCCAGCATGGCCGTGCAGTCGGTGCGGGGCACAACGCCGTTGACGCCGATGGTGCCCTCCTGGCCCTTGACTCCGCACAAGTAGGCGGTGGCCGTGCACGCCGAGTCGGGGACAATCTTGTCCACGGAGTAGGTCTTGGAGAGACCCGTATATGGCCAGTTCTCGAAGGAGAGGGACTTCTCCTCGCCTCCGATCAGGTTGCGGGCCGCAGAGGTTGTGGTAACACCCATGCCGTCGCCAAGGAAGAGGATGACATTCTTGGCCTGGCGCTTGTTCGGCTCTCTCGCCAGCTGCTTCTTGATGAACTCCACGCCCTGGTCCCGCCAGAAGGCGTTGGTCTCCTCGCCATCCACCTTGCGTGTGGCGGCTCGCCTCTGCTCGGGCAGATCCGGATGCATGCTACGCTCTCGGCAGTGCTCCGGGCCGCGCAGGCACTCCGGTGCTGCCCCACTTGGACTGGGGCTGGCCAGCAGGAACAGCAGGCCGACGGCGATGAGAATTGCGTTTGTTCGGTGGAACATCTTGCTGAAGACTGGCCCGAGCTGGGCATCGGACATGGGCATTGGGCATTGGCTGGCCCGGAGAGCAGTCTGGCACTTTGCACGTCCTATCGATGCAGATTGCGATAAGATAGGAGGCGTTGGATCCATAAACACCAAAATCGCCTCAAATCTAATACGCCTCTAATTCCTTAGTCCGAGGCGTGCTTTTATTTACGATTGGCGGCCAGTATGAAATGTTTATAGATTTATTGAGCTATTCGCTTGGTGGCCGAGCACGTGAGTAGTCCGACTTGTTGCCGAGTGGGGTGGAGGGGAGGATCAGCTGAAAATTCCCCCGCAAAAAGTCATCGCTGAATGCCATTCAATATCACGTAATAATCTGGGAAAAATCTGCAAATCTGGCTATAAGCATAAGCCTGGTGAATGCGGATGGGGTGGTGTCCACTGTACAACCGCATTTCATTTATTCGGAGCCATAAAAAACAGGTCGGTCAAAGCCATAAACAGGTGACTGTGCCACCCACGCATGGCGTCAGCGAAACAGCCTTTTCCATTTTAATGTTAATGTGAAGCGGAGACCGATGCAAAGGCATTCAAACGGAAGAAAAGCAGCTGCCAAGCAACCAACCACCAATCACCAAGCAGCAAGCAGAAAACAGAAAACTGAAAACAGAAAGGTTAAAGTTGACCCTGTCCAGTGGAGGAATTAGAATGGAGTGGTTGTGGTTGTGGGAGTTGACCTTCGTTTGCACTTGGGGTTGTGCGCCAAATGCCAGGGGGGCAGGGAATGCCAGAATGCCAGAATGCAACTGTTGAATACACACAGAAATCTTAAAGGTTTTCTGCAAACTCAGTTCTGTTTGGGCACTCGACGCTATCGCTTTTGCTTTTTCTATTGCTATTTGCTATCGCTCTGCTGGCTGGTGGCCGATGGCTGGTGTTTAGGTCAAAAAATAGGCGATTTGATGGCTAAAAATACGTAAATTCCTTGAAGCAATTATAATTTTAACTCACTCTCGGATGTGTTTCCCAATGCAGTGCCCATACAGCACACAGCAGAGAGATATGCCCCGGCACCACATGAATAATGCCAATATTTATGTGCACACTGGGGCGTATACGTAATTTTTTATTTACAGCCAATAGAGGGGGCAGCAGCAAGTGTCGCAGCACACACACACACACGCACACAGCAACGTAATGCTGCCTAATAAATTTGGAGCTCTGTTTCGAGTGTCAAGATTGCGGCCATTTAGCCAAGGCAAGGGCATTAATCAAATAGCCAAAGCCTCATGGCTATCATGGCTCTTGTGGCTCTTGTGGCTCTTGTGGCTCTTGTGGCTCTCGGGGCTCTCATGGTTTCATGGCTTCTGGGCAGTAGCAGTCCATTACACATCTGACAGTGTCCGTCAGGCAATGACTTGTGCTAATATTTGGGTACCCCATCTTCATTTGCAGAAAGACATTCGAAGTACTCATTCTGGAGGAGAGCAGCTACGAGAAGGATGTCAGCTTCAAGGTCCACATCGGAAAGCCACGATTGGCACCAGGTGAGTGTTGGCTTCTGACTGAGCGTTCCAGCTGCATACCAGCACCGAGTCCAAGATCAAGATCCAAGTCCTAGATCCACTCCCACCTACACCCCACCTGAAACCCACAACCCACAATCCAAACTCACTTCCCGCTCCACCCCCCTCTGACAATGCTAACCAAATTACTCGAAGCAGCCCAGCGTGCTCGTAGACGTGCACCACCCGAAGATGGCCCAAGTTTTCATCTTTTTCTTTGGTAAAAAGTTCAACAGGCGCCACTGGGGAGATTAATTTCCAGGGAAAACCCCACCACCACCACAAGAAAACACACAAACACGAATATATCCCCCACACTCCGATTTCTCCTTTCCACTTTCAAAAACCACTCCCTCGTGCCCTTTGAAACCAAAAATATTAAGAGCCAGCCATGAAAGGCAAAGTCCAGTAAGAAAAAACAACTGAAAATTGTCTGTAAATTGGAAATTCCAATTTGAATTTGAATTTGAAAGGAAATTTGCTACTTGGTTTCGTATTTCTATCGTATTTTCTATCAACTCATGGATTCTTTTTATACTTTTTGGTCTTTTAATTTGTGTTCTTTATGCTTCTAGATTCCCTTCACTACCGTAAGCCTTGAATTGTGCATTAATTAATTTTATTTTAATTGAACACGAAAGCGCAAAAAAAAACGAAACGTAGGGCGTTTCCAGCGTGGAAACGTTACACACAAATACCGTTACGTTACCAATTCCAATTTGGTCAACACTTTCGGGTTTCGGGTTTCTTTTAAACCCTTCAAAAAAAGAATGGTTGCGCCGTGCAACACATAATTTTGTTCTTCTTCTTCTGGTCCTTTTCTTTGTTTTCACCGAGTGCGGAAATTGCGGGCAAAAAAGTGCAAATTCATTTGGGTTCTTTTTCCGTTTAGTTCCATGTGTTCCCATTCCACGTATTCCCATTCCACGGGTAAAACAGCAACATTTTAGTTACGTATTTCGTTTCGGTGTTGTGTATGTTTTTATGTTCCATCATCTCTACGAGTAGATACCCCTTTATGTGTCCCATTCCCAGATCCTGTTCCCCGTTTTCCCCATATTTGTTTAGATCTTAGCAAGAGGTTCTGAAAATTGTCTTAAGTATGAGTTTCCCCCGTGTACATGTACATGTATCTACATACATATATGTTCCCAACGCAGTTTGAACATGGCATTCTTCACTCGCATCTGTGTATACCCCCGAAACCCTCAAACCCAACCCCACACACATTCCATTCTACATTCCCGCCATCTCCCACCTCAGGCACTGTGCACTTTGAACCCTTAAGTATTTATTTCTGTTGACCCATCCGAGACATTTGCTTGTGGACATATAACATGACTAAACCTAAACATATACCCATTGTTCACACTTGTTTCTCCAATCCAAACCAAACCAATCGAATCGAATCGAATTCAATCCTCACGCAGATGACTTTAATAAGGAATCATTTTTCAGTCGATTTTTTGGTATGTACACGTCTTTCTTTGCCATATATTCTTCGATCAACAATTTCGAGTGTTCAGTTAATCGAAAATATGCAACAAAACAAAAGAATAACAACAAAAAGAGTACAGCGAAAGAACAAAACAAAGTCCAAAGTAAAGAACAACGAAAAAGAAAGATGAAAGTATTTAGTGGCCATTCTCATTGTCATAATCTCTTTTATTTTGGTTTTATTTGATCCTTTTGTCCATTAACACACACGTCGTATACATTATCAGAATTGTGTCTTATCCGTATCCGTATCCGTATCTGTGTTTTGTAATTGTGTTTGAGTATGCCGTGTATCTGTGTATCTCTGTGTGTGTATCTGCATTTGCATTTGTTTGCATTCAAGCTGTATCCATCCAAGAACAATTGCGCTTTTTCGACGCAGCAGCCACGCACTTGATAAATGCAACAAGCTTCCAGCTAATCAATAAAAGAATACCAAAAAAATATGTAAAGAGAAAAGAAAAAAACAGAGCAAGCAATCGGTCGTCGGGCTTCGTCTTCAATTGAAATAAAGTTGGTCGTGTGGGTCACAATTTTTGGGTAATGTTTTTTGGTTATACTCTATGCTCGGCGGACATTTGTATTGCGCGCTTGTGTCCTGCTTCTTCTTCTGCTCCTACTCTCCCACCGTTGTGTGCCTGTGTCTGTGCCCCGACTTGCTGCTCGAATTTGAATTCGATTTCGATCGAACACGATATATCGATAACACACCAACCAATCAAACACACGCCTCTCTGCATCGCCAAATCAATTTGTAAGTAATATACACGCTACACTGCGTATCTAATTTGATCTCGAACGAAACATAATATTTGTCTTTGAGTTTTTGTTTTGCTATAATTTTCTTCTTTTTTATTTCGATTTTTGTGTGTGTTCTAGAACCTAAGGCAACATTTTATAGCATATTATACTCCTTAATGATCGTGTACGGCTTTTGATTTTAACCCCCTTATATACTGTGTGTGTAATCCATGTCGATGTGTGTGTTTCCGTATCCGTATCCGTATCTTTCGTTCGTTCGTTCGTTCCACTGCTGTCAACGTGTATGTACATGCATACATGCATATATTGTATATGTACATATATGTATGTGTCGTATCTACTATATGTGATGTGTGTGTGTGTGTGAATCAGGCACCCAGCTATCTAAATGTGTAACCCTTAACCAAAAGTCAAGAAATGCTACAGAAACCAGAATGATAACAAGGTAAAAGAAGGATAATCATCACCGCCACCGCCACCACCACCACCACACAGTCGTAGGCATATTCGTTAACTGAATATTTAGAAAGAGATTGTTGAAACGCCCCCCATGCATACATATAGTACAACGTTTTAAAAACCGATTTATCTGAACTCTATGTACTATCCATCCCTTGACAAAACCTCCATCTCCACTGACCACCACTTGTCATGTCGATGTCTATAGAAAAACACGAACACACTGGAGATCATAGCTGTGAGTCATCAATATCTTGAGACCTTATGTCGCCCCCCCTTATATACGTATGTGACCTTTATGCATGCCACTCTCTTATACTATATACTAGCATCTGTCTATTTATACAATTTAAACATACGTATGTATGTACATATGTATCTATGTACGTAAATCTTTTGATGTGTGTCTGCTTAATATGCAGTTTATCAAATGCCATTTTCCACTCAATTGCATCCTGACGGGCAATTTTGCCAACTCATTGGAACGCTCAAGAATTTTACTTATATACGAATACGAAGAGTACTCTTCGATTCGTTAAAGGGAAATTTATGTGTGTGCGATACTTGAGCTTTTCATTGAATTTTCGTTGTGGACTCTTGTGTATTTTCTGTGTGTGTATCTATGTATCTCTTTGTGTAGCTTTTCCCCCCTTAAATCCGAATCCAACTTCAGTTCAGGCTTCTCTGTTTTCAATTACAGCCCGCATCCTTTTATGCTTTTAATTGGAGACAATTTCCAGCTATTTCTATTTGAAGTACAATTTATAATAATTATGTGTTTGTGCGCGCGACTCTGCTTTAATCTTTAATCTCTCTCTGCCATTGGCTGTCCGCTTTACCCCCACCCGAATATCAATCTATGTCTTCCCCCTGGTGTTTGCTCCCCCTTTATCTGTCGTACCCCCCACCAAACAGCACCGCACCGCCCCGCACTATCGTTTTGGATGCAAACACACAACCAATATCAATATCTATATCTATATATCTATACTTATGCCATGTATGCTTAAGATACTCTGTTGTGGGGGGAGGGATGATGTGGGTGTGGTTGCATGCAAAGTCGCAGATCAGTTCTATTTTGTGGCAGAGATCTAAATTTCCGTTTACTTTCCTGTCAACGCCGCTGCCGCTGCCTTTGGCCAGATGATGAACTTCTAGCTAAAATCCAAGAGGTGGAGCAGAAGGAGAACAAGGATTTGACCGAACTGGACCGCATCCTGTTGCTGAGTAAGCCCAGGAACGGGGAGCTGACCACCTCAATTGTCCGCATCCGAGAGAGCAAGGAATTTAGGGTAAGTCCGTAACACTTGATCTGATTAGGTGCCAGACAAAGGACAAAGGACAGAGGACAATGCAAATGAAAAGCAATTCAATTCACTTGACGGCTAAGCAACAACAGAAACAACAACAGCAATCACAGCCAAATCCCAGCACACATTCACGTCGGGTTAAGTGAATGCGTGCAAGGGACACTCCACCAGGACACACCCATAATGTGGGAATGTGTCAGAAGGCTATCTGGCTATCCTTATCCTGTTGCCAGATCAAGTTACAGCTAACCGCTCCGCTCCTCAGGTGCCTGGCAAATAAGCACCTAATTGTGTGTAAATCTCCAAATGACACGTTGTGTGTGTTATGTTTGTCTGCCTGTCTGTCTGTCTGTGTCTGTGTGTGTGCATCATTTTTATACCTTTGCGTATACGTAATGTGCGAATGAGTAATGTGTGTGCTCTCTCTCTCTCTCTCTCTCTCGCCCCACAGGCTACTGTCGACAAACTGGTGGCCAAGGCGAATACTAGTTCGGCCGTGCTCGGCACATCCTCCTGGAAGGAACAGTTCAAAGATGCCCTCACCGTCATCCCAGGTACGCTCTTCACGAAATCAATATCGTATGAAAACGATGAAAACCGAAAACATTTGCATTTTCGTTTGCAGCCGATGAAAGTGAGTTCGATGATGGGGACGATGATGAGGAGGAGGTGGTGCCCAGCTGCCTCAGCTACATCAGCCACTTTGTCTGCCTCTTCTGGAAGGTTCTCTTTGCATTTGTGCCGCCCACAAGTGAGTCTCGTCCTGCTGCTGACTCATGTTTCTATTCCTCTCCCACTCTGACTCCCTATTCCCCTTAGACATTTGCGGCGGCTATGTGACCTTTGTGGTTTCCATATGTGTCATTGGCATCATCACCGCCGTCATTGGGGATGCCGCCTCCTATTTCGGCTGCGCCCTCAATATCAAGGATTCGGTTACCGCCATTCTGTTTGTGGCCCTTGGTACCAGCATACCAGGTAAGCTTTTGTAATAGAGATCCCTCATCTGACTGACACTGACACTGACATTTGATTCGCTTCGTTGCAGACACATTTGCCAGCATGATTGCGGCCAAGCATGACGAGGGCGCCGACAACTGCATCGGCAATGTCACGGGCAGCAATGCGGTCAACGTATTCCTGGGCATTGGGCTGGCCTGGTCCATTGCCTCTATTTACCACATGTCCCATGGCGGCACCTTCAATGTGGAGCCGGGAACGTAAGGCTGCCCTTGAAATAGTGAAACAATTACCCCAATATCTTCTCTCCCTTTCGCAGGATTGGCTTTGCAGTGGGGCTCTTCGTGGCCGAGGCTTTGGTGGCCATCGCTGTGATCTTGTTCCGGCGCTGGAACAAGGACATTGGCGCGGAGCTGGGCGGTCCAAAGAGATCCAAGTACTTCTTCGCCTCGATCCTGGTGTTCCTCTGGGTCTTCTATGTGACCATCTGCACCCTGGAGGCCTACGAGATCATCCGGACCTAAGCGGACCTCCACGAATGGCGTTGGCTCAAAACGGAAAATGTATCGCCAGAAAAGAGAAACGAGAACAAAAACCACACGCGAAGAAGAAGAAGCTGTTCGAAACAGTTTCAAAAAATGTAAACCTATACTTTTATATATATATACGTAGTGCACCAAGCTATGTGCTATGCTATATATATATCTAGAAGGAGGTATATTGATATTTATTGTGTAAAATTTATGTTAATACTAATAGTAAAATTTAAATGTTTAACTAGGTTTGTAAGTCGGGCTTACTTTAAATATTGTGTATCTACTATTTTACGATTACATTACACTCTTTTATTTATACATAAACAGATATACATTATATATATACGATATACGATATGAATTGTAAATACAGAAAGGCTGCCACGGCTCAGCAATCTTGTAATTGTAACGAGATCATTCATTGTTATGCCATATATACTTAATTATACATACACACATACTCTAAACATACAATACATACTATACATATATATATTTATTATAATATCATTCTGCGTACAACTTAAGTCATTGTTGTTGTTTGTTAAAGCTGTACTTAAATCACAAGGGGACTGGGACGTCCCAGTCCCCAGTCCGTTTGAATTCGAATTTAATTTTGGAAATTGAAATCGTCTCTCCATCTGTCAGAAAACATTGTTAATTTAATACATGTGTAAGTTTTAGCAGAAAATTAAACGTTTTAGCCAGCAAGAAATCGAGATAAATACTACTACTAATGCTACTACGACTACTACCACTTCTACTACTATTCGTACTACTATTTATACCGTTAGGCAGTCTCCTACCCCCAACAACAACAACTAGTTCTAGTCCCTCCAAACTAAACTAACTCTTTTTCTTGAACTCTGACCAAGTGACCAAGTGGCGCGGCACTACTTACTAGCGATTAGCCCCCGAAAGACCACACTGCACCGCACTACTTACAAGAACAGCCACAGGAGGAGCACCTCTAATCAATTTACTTAAAGAACAACAACCAAAACAAAAGACTTTCAATTTGCTTATGTCGCCTGGCAGTGATCGAACGAATAACCGGATATTAATGCAAACACCAAAACCAAGAAATAGTTGAAAAACAAAAACTGAATGTACGAATACGAGTAATCGAGTAATCAAAAAATGTAATCTAGCAGGTACATATTTTTTGTATAATGTATCTACTACGAGTACTACGAGTATGTATTTTTTCATATATATATTGTAGCAAAATTCTAGCTAAATAATGGGGAAAGGAATGGAAACGAAACGAAAGGAGTGGAAAGGAAAGTAAACCTAATGATATTTATATCCATGCATAAATTTGTATTATATGGGGAACTTGCTGATAGAACTTCGCCAAATTTAGACGTAAATTGACGTAATTACAATTACCAAATACCAAATACATATACATTATACGAGTATGAACGATGGAATACAAATATAATTATAACTGAAATATGTATGTATGTATTAAATTATATTGTCAATGTTTACTGCTAGATATTATAATTAAATTTCTTTTAAAATTTATTTCAATTGTTTTTGGTCTTTTTTTACATTTGTTATTTCTTGTTTTTTAAGCGCAAATATTCGTAACACGAGCAAAAATGTTTGTATGTCATATAGGATTGATCAATGGATATTACTGCAGTTAACATGCGATTTGGGGGGAAATCGTGCACGGGTCAGGGGTCAGGGTAAGTCTTGGCAAGAAAATCAATAGAATAGCATAGAAAATAGTGGATGAATAGAGAATGAATAATGTATGGAATAGAAGTGCCGAACAGCAGTAAACCGTAAACAATATAACACATAACATAATACATCAATATATACCTACCTATACTCGTACAAGTGTTGGGCAGACGACATACCGAACTATATTTATCTATAGACGATTATATTAGAATGGAAATGGCAAATAAAGCGATAAAAGTGCTTCCGATATAGGATGTAGGGTACTTCTGAAGGACTTCGAGTAGAAAGAGCAGCAGCAGCAGCAGGAGGAGATTGATATATAAACTTTTTGATTCTATTTCTATTCTACTTTCTATATTCTATATTTTCCAGTATGTTTCCTTAATTTCAAATTTCATATTTCCAATTTCCTTTCAATAGATGTACGATGAATAAATATGTATGATGTAGATGTAGATCTGGTATGGATCGTCTTGAATCGGCAAACGATTGTTAGTTAATATGTGTATGTGTATTGTACAATATTAATTATTTGCTGTTTGTTATCGTGTATTTTCGAATTCAAATTATACCTGCATTTTTTTTATATGTATACTTATGAATGTGATTTTACCCAAAAAACCAAAACCAAAGCAAACGAAAAATGAAAAATGCAAAATACAAAATACAAAATATATATTCGTACGCCCCCAGACTATATATGAAATATTCAAGAAGCAAAGCAAAAGTAAATTAATCAAATAGCAAATACATATGTATACATATATGTAGCTTCTGTAGCATAATACCATATATACGAGAATGCAGCTAGATCTCTAGATATCTTTATCCGAGGGCAGAGGCAAGCACTCTCTTCACTACAATACGCTATAAGAAACTTGAATATTCACTTTGAGAATTTACATACTCGTACTTTAGGGCCGGCATCAGATATAAAAAACGTATCCTTTGTTTTACTACCCAAATCGTATAGCGCCAAGAGCCTATCCGCCTAGAGTTACAACAATAATGGCAACGCTCAGCCTCAGGGCTCAGGGCTGCCTACCATACCATACCATACCATACCATTCCTGTATGTGAATGTTAACCCAATAAACTACACATTAAACCGAATGCAATTGTCGATCTTTTATAATTCTCGTCAGGTCTGTTCAGGTCTGGCCGCAGACTTATCGCTATGGGAAACTGGGCGCTGTTATGCAACCCTTATCATCAGCCGGTGAGACGGAGAGGAGACCCAAAAAAACGGCACATGATAAGCGGGGAAATCAGCGTAGAAAGCTGGTTGCGGAAGATGAACAGGCAGAGAGACAATGAGACAATACAATGAGGCGGAGAGATAAAGTTGTTTACGGGATTCCGTATGGCAATAAAACAAATGGAACTGCTGCCTCTCTTGTGGCCAATTTAAGTTGAAACAAACCCCAAAGGCAGTCGCCAGTCGTCCGCCAGTTCTCCACGGAGCAATCACAGCCGGATTGCAGTCGGTCGCCTTAGAGAGAGGGAGCGTTGAGAAGTGTTTGTAATCCAGGCACAGTCCTGACAGACAAACAGACAGACAAGACAAGGCAAATATGTCCTGTGATGAGAAAACAGCGCTGCTGGCATCGCAGCAAGGACCCCAGCAGCGACAGCACATCATTGTTGTGCCAAAGGATCCGAAGGATTATGAACCCATTTTCACAACTGCTGAGTAAACGCTTTCTGTCGCATTTCATTAAAAAATAACTTTGTTACACAGCGTTTCTTTCCACTCCCCCCACCACCCTGCTTCCCCCGACCAGCTACTCATTCGGTCTGACGCTGGAGGAGCTGCTGCCCTTCGGCCTGGATCCCTGGTGGCAGAGTGTGCGGCGTCTGTGCTCTTTCTGCCTCGGGTTTATCTTCCTGCTGACCCTCTTTACCGCTTTGGCACTGGCGCACTCCGACGATGGCTGTCGGTCAAATAGAGCAATTAGCACGACCGGCGCTGCCAACACCACGTTCCCGTTCCTCGGGCCGTCCACATTCTCTCCGCCAGTGGCCTTGGCATCCAATGGCACTCAGCTGCTGCTGGCCAGTTTATAGCTAATCCCATAGCTCTTGGACGATGCCGCAATACCACCCATGGGATTACATCAGCCGCGCTCCCAATACGCATCTGTTTGGCTTTCCGGCAACGACTACGGACGGACTACGAGCTTTCCCACTCGACCACGAGTATTCAATCCATTTGCTGACTAAGCGATAAGCTCTCCGCACACACAGATTGATTGTACGGAATCGATTCGTGTTTGATTACAAGCTTACTTTAATTGTCATTATTTGCTATTAATTTATATATTTTTTTATTAAGTACAATTAAACACGAATATACGAGTATATTATATGCACTTTGAAAGGCAAGTAAATAGGAATTGAAGTGCCTTATCATGATGATGTTGTTGCTGGGCAGAAGAAGCAGAGTCCTTTACGTACGGAAAGACATGCCCGGAAACTGCAGATTGGTTGCGGACTTTCACAATTATTTGGCATTTTTCATCACCAAAAGCTACCCGAAACTATTCGTTGGGTATACCTCATGCATTTCCAATGCCTCCTGTATCCAGCGTGACGTTAATTGTTCTGTTCGAATCCTTTGATCCTTTAATTACTCGCACCGCTTTGTCCCCTCGACTGATACTCGCTCTGTGGAGCTCTGGTGGCTGCCTGGACTCTGACCAGGCCTCGAGATCCAAGTTGAAGCCCGCCAAATCCAGACAGTTGACATATCGATTGTCATCCACTCGGTGACGCTCCATGACACGCTCTCGAACTCGTGTTATGCCATCCGAATTTCGACAGATGATGGCTGCCAGACTGGTCTTGTAGATCTCCGTCAGTTGTTCTACACAGGAGGAAAGATTAACCAACGACTGGGCACTGCTTCAGTTTCAGTTCAGGACTCACCTTTGGTGAACCTCTGGGGTCCCATTTTTCGCTCGTACCAGTGGGAGTCGCCCAGCTTAAGGCGCAGAAACTGGTCGGAGACCATGCAGCTCAGCAGCGGACCAAAGATGGCACCCTCGAGCGGTGGCTCGCTGACGGCTCCCGTATAGACATCCACATCCTGCGGTGACCTGATGGATGGTTAACGGATTAAACGGAGTGCAGAGGCAGTTTGTTTGTGATTTACTCACTCATATATCTGCTTGATGGACACCAATGTGGACTTGTCAACGGCCTGGGCCATCTGCTCCCATGTGTCCACCGGCGGCAGGCGGCAGTGACGCCGGAAGACCGGATACGCGGGTATGCCGTGATCGCGACCGCGCTGAATGTTGAGCGAAACCAAATCCAGGCCACACAGTGGAACCGGATCGTCGGGATTACCTTCAAACAGTTTCTGGGTGACCTCCAGAGAGAAGAACCGATCCACGCGCATCACTGGCGTATTGGTAGCTGTGTTCAGGGCGTGGTCAATGCCGTGCTCGTTCCACAGCGAGAAGGGATTGAAGAGCATCTTGTGCAGCTCCATCGCCTCGGGCGTGCTATTGTCCCGCGAAACATTAAACAGACCCGGCAGCAGGGTGTGGGCAAATCGGAAGGCGGCCGCAGCAAAGCAATTGGCAATGCTGGGATCCACCTGCGGGTCGTAGGTATCCGGCTCCTCGAGATTGTGACTGGCAGGGAGCAGACCCTTGGCCCGAGTCAGATTCCTGCCGAGCAGCACCGGCAGGAACTCGTTGTAGGTGATGTGGGCCATCTGTGCACCGACAATCTTACGGGCCTCCTGATAGATCCGCTCATCGTCCCAGTGGGGATTCACCTCACGGAGGCTTCGAGCCATGTTGTTGTGGTGCCTGGCCCAGAGCAGGTGCATGGAGGTGAGCAGCAGATTCTCGTTGGCCCTGTCATCGCCAGACTCGAAGCAGTATTTGCCCTGTCGTGTCATCTGGACGCGATTGCAGCCATCTGCCGGATTGGACGAGATCGGCAGCAGCTCTCTCCCGTCGTCAGTGAGGTACATGCGCAGCGTGCCGTTGATGAAGCTGCGAAGCTGGTTCTGCCGCTGCTCCAGGTTGCCGTAGACCACAGAGGCATCAATGAAGGCGGTGGCCTGGTTCAGCTGCATCCTCGGCCCGAATCTGCCCATAGGAGCCGGCGCAGAGCGAACAAAGTTCATGCAGGTGACATTGTAGCGCTTGTAGTAGGGATCGTCGGGGAGTATCTCCACGGGAAAGCACTCTGGATGCTGTTCGCGAGTGGCTGCCACACAGCAGTTGATGGACTCACCCTCCTCGGAGGTGGTCAGCGATGTGGCGGTGATGTCGTGGTCCATAAACTGGCCAAAGACCGCCAGCATCACGGTGAAGTTCGAGTCCGTCTCGTAGCTGGAACGGTGTATCTTCAGGGAGACCTGGCGTGCCGGCGGCAGACGGCCACCATGACTGGTCCTAGGAGCTGCAATGCCATCGGAGTAGTCCGGTGCCACCATGCGGCGGTAGGGCACCATCGACGCCCCGAATGTGCGCGGATGCTCTTTGCTATTGCAGACGCCAGTGGATCGCCTGAAGCGGGCATTGAAGTCGCAGTCCAATCGGAGCACCGTGGGATCCGGCAGCACGATCTGCGGGCCCCAGCCAATATTGCTTCGACCCGGCTGCTTGGTGTAGTTGAATCTTCGGGCAATGTCCATGGTCGCTTGGTTCTCTACGTAGCCACGACGGGCCAGCTTCCGAGCCTCTGGATTGGTGCTCAGGGAACGATAGTGCCGGAACGCTGGCGTGTTGACCTCATTCGGCTCTAGCCCTTCCTCCAGTATCTCACGATCCCCCAGCGCCTTGATGCCGGCACTAACCGATCGAGCGCCCTCTTGATGATCCACAGCAGCCTGTTGTAGGGCCCACTCCGCTTCTGGCTCATCTGGAATTGGTGTCGTCGGTGGTATCTCCAGGTCTGTTCCGTTTAAGACCAAGAAAAAGCTGGGACTACCATCAGTTTTGCTGAGCGAGTCGTCGAACAAAAGGGCCAGACCCAAGGCAACAAAAACAATCACTCTGTGGATACGAAAATTAAATTACTTTGTGGCTAAGACATTGCGGTTAGGCGGCGCCTCTGTAGAGAATTTCCCCACTCACATGAAGGAAACTCCCACGCAGCACTGGAACTGTTTCATTCTGCTGCGACGCGAACGCGGTGAGACGCCGCCTGGAAATACGTGTTCGGGTCCTTGATAAGGAGGCAGCGCCACATAGCCAGAGCCACTGGCAACGGCAGAGGTGAGTGGCGTTGTTTCGTCCGTCATGATCAAAGCTGAACTGATGCGCGCTGATGATGAAGGGCCAGTGGCCCACGGCGACTCGACTGCAAAGTTGCGCCAACCCAACACTTAGAGGGTTTCCTCTCCGTTCGCCACACTTCAGATACTTTCGCCGACAGCGCAGCGTTTGACAGAGTGCCAGCTTCAACCTAACGAAGAAACCCAGTCTATAATATATTATAATCCCAGCGGTTGAGCAGAGGAGTCACAAAGCTGGGAACTGTCCACCAGGCCACAAGCCACATCAGTTTAAAAGCAGTCCATCTTGAACTTAAGCTTCAACTTTAATAAATGTAAATGCTCATATTTAGACTTCCAAGTCTTCTGGCTTCAGTTTTAGGAGATACTGGAACCACTTGTTCTGCGGCAGATGGTCCAGTTCTATGCTCTCCAGGAACTTCTTCATGGGCGGCAGTAACGTGTTGCCTTCCAGACCCATCAGACCCATCTTCGAGCTTTCAATAATGTTCAAGAATATAGCTTCTGCATGTACTCCACGACTTTATTAGGGTCATAGTCGATCGTATGACTATGACCGAACACCAGATCTTGTGCAGCAGATCGTATATATCGATTATATCCTCAGCTTTGAGCACTTTCTATTCTACTAGGTCGAGGCCAAAGTTTTGCATATTTGACATGGCTCAACTGAATCCAGTCCAGCGGTGGATGGTCGCGCATGAACAGCGCCAATGCTATCTGGTTGCCATTCAAGTGCTCGATGGCCGATGGAAAACAGCAAGAAGTCCAATGCAGATAATAATCCAAACGTTCTTTTTCATTGGTCACGTCGCATCTTAACACCAGACTCTGAAAGTCCCGGTACTTTTTAGCCAATTTAGCGGCAAGGAATGAATATGAAATACGAGCCTTGTACAGCCCCTGATTTAATGATTGTCTGCCATTTCAGCTAGGGCTTCGAATACATATTTACAAACGATACCTTAAACGACGCCTAATTAATGTATTTACGTATCAACGAACAAAAATAATTCCCAAAAATTACCTTTTAATAAACTTTTCTTAAGTTTTAAAAGTTAACACATTTAAAAAATATACCGCAAAAAATTATATATTTTGAATTTTAAAGATTTCCAGGTTTTAAACTTAAAATGTGATTGTGTCCGATTTACAGCTGCACTTATTAGCTTTTCAGAATTGGAAAGACCAATAACAGATGTAAGATGAAAAATCCATTACACAAATTATCAGATTTTAAAATATTTTAAATTAAAAGTAACACATTTAAAAAAATGCATTAAAAATGTTTGTCGTGTTGCATAGTGTCAATGAGTTACGGGAAATGCTCAATTTCTTTTACATAGGCTAAGCATAAGGGCAATAACATTAAAAAACCGAATGAAAATGCAAAATGAAATGTCATAAAATAACTGCAAGGCATATTTTCAATTTAACCGCCGATTTATTTATTATGATCATACCGTCACTTCCATACTGATGAAAAAACGAATTTAACCCACTTAACCCCCCTCTATTTAAACAGGTGAACAACTATAGTTCAACCGCGGAAAATAATACTATTTGTAAACGTATCTTGTAGCTCTTGTACAGTTTTTATTGTTGTTAGTGGTTTGTTGAAATATTTGGAAAATCGCAGAAGGAAATATTTTTAAGCTTGTTTCCACCCCTAGGAAGGTATTCTACACCTATGTAAAAATATGTCTAATGTCATACGACCATAATTCAAAGCGGTCTGTTTTCGGCACAAGATGTCATCGCTGACTTTAGAATTTCACTTGATTTCGTAATGTTTTCGATATTTTAAGGGCTAAAAATCGTTTAAACATAGATTTTTACACAATTTTCCTTAAATTTATTAAAGGTCCTTAATGGGTCGTTTTATATGGTTTATGATAAAATAAACTAAGATATAAGCAAGCCCCTTCATGGGATATTTAAATTTAGGCATTTTTTATTTAGAAGATCATAAATTAATTTACAAATAATACCCTTTAATGGGATTTTAACATCAGACATTTTTTATATTTTAAAACCAATTTATAAACGAAACCCTTCAATAGGATTTAAATATCGAGATCAACAGTAAACCAAAGACAATACATATAAACAATATTGTCTGACAATATTGTCTTTGATTAAACTTAGTCGGTGTTTGAAGACCAGAAGACATTGTAGTTCTTATTTAGGAATATAAGTTCTTGGATCATCATCTGTCTCAGCATTCAAATTCCCATTTGTCGAATATACTATTTCAAAATATATTGAAATATAATTTTTCATTACGTAAATATGCAATATTGTTCATTTGGAATACGGGTGGGTTAATACATGTATATAAATTGCATTAAAAAACAAATAATTATATAAATGCAATTATAAACATGTAGTTCCACACATACACGCATTTTCTTTTATTTCAGGGTTTATTGGCAATACTTTTTTGGAAAACTCTTAAAAAAAATTTTTTGTTAATTAAAAATTAGTACTTATGTTTTAAATGTTTATCCATAGCTCAATTTCACAATTTGTTCACTTCTATTTCCACCAATAATGTTCTCTTGTGTATACGTATCTTTTTGAATTTTTTTTTACTTTGTTTTTCTCTGTACGTTATCTTTTTTAAACTCAACCAAATTACAAAAAATCGATTTTGAGGAAAATATCGGCTTAAACGTCATTTTAGAAACAATCTAAAAAAAAGAGTTACTAAACTTAACCAATCTTGTAGACAATTGATTAATCAATCGTATAAAATTATGTGCTCAGGCCTGAGGGTCCTAGTTAGCTAGTAATATTAAACGGAATATCAAATTGGAAAACATTTTAAATTTAGGGGTGTCTGGCAAAAAAATCGATGTTTGAAAAAACTATCGAACTCCAGCTCGATTTCGTAAACAAAACAAAAAAACAAAACTTTAATTTAACTTAAACTTAGACATAAATTAAATCAAAATTGATGGCAACCTGGACACAGAACGAGCCGACGGGCGTCAGCAAACGCAGACGTTGGAATCTAGAAGGTACATAACCATTAACCCTTAGCTCTGGATACTCAAGGCAAGGCAAGCACTAATTACAGATCGAGCCTCACTCAACAAATTGAAGAACCATATTGCACAGGAGGGGTGCCCGGAGATGCAATATGATTTGGCCAAGCAGATGTTGGAAAACTCAATAGGTTAGTGACAATTATGAATCATAAGGCAGCCGAGAGTAATGTTTCATTATTCAAAACAGAACCGAATATGGACAAAATCGAACAGTACCAGAAGGCCGTAAATTGGCTCGTCACCGCGGCTCACAATGGCCATGAGGATTCGGCCAAGCTGTTAAAAAGTTGCTACAACGACGGCCGTGGCATAACGTCAGAGAACGAGGATGAGGTTCGTCGCTGCCTGGCTATGACGCCAGGGGAGCGGGCGGCCCGAAAAGCAGCTCGTGAACTATTTGCCTGCCTCTCGAACGGCAACGAGCACGTTACACCCAAGCAGCTGGAAAGAAAGATGAGATGTATATACAATCTTCAACGTAAACGGCGCAGACACGAGGATGAAACGTCCAGGTCCAGTAGCGAGGGCGAACCAGAGTGTGAGCCCCTGGGAAACGTGGAAACGATGGGACATTCAAATGTGGAGCATCAACGCTTTATAACCGAGGCGAACTTAGTCTCGGCTGCTTCCAACTACAGTGCCGGACGAATGCCCACTGTGAACGACACAATGACATTGTCTGTGCCGGATCCAAGGAGCTTGGACCATGTGCCCCCCTTCTACCGCATCTTTTTCCACCCGCTCATATTTTTCACCCTGTTCTACCACCGTCTGGTGAACTGCATCATTTCGCTGCCTGGCATATTGCCTGTGAGCGTGCGCCTGGGCCTCCTGATAGCTCTGTCCTGGTGGAGCAGCTTCCAATTGGTGCCACTAATCAGCTACTATTTCAGCGTTGGCATGATGATCTGGGCCACCTGTAAAATGCTGAAGACCAAGCAACAGTTCGTCGACTTTCGAATTTGGTCGGGACTGTTCCTCCGCTATGGCGACAACAACATCGATGCGGGTATAGCGGAGAAGCGCTTTTTGCGCAACAACATTAAGCCGTTTGTGTATTATTTTGGTGCCTTCATCTGTAACCTGATTGTCTATCCTCTGGTGGCCGATGGCTGGATGCCCCACTCAGAGCTGACTATAATCTCTGGGGCCTTCACGCTAATCACCATGGGAGGGAGCTTGTATGCCTCGTCTGATCTACTTCCCAACTGGGTGGTCGTTGTCTCCTTTGCCGTCAACGTCCTGGCCAAGTATCCTTATGAGATGGACAAGGTGGTCACATCGCGATGGCGCTTCCTGGACCTGCGTAAGCCCACCCTCTCGACCTTTGTTATTTGCAACGGCATTGAGTTCTGTCTGAACTGCCGCACAGCATTGTACCTTTTGATTCCTGTGCTCCTGGTGATAATGGCCAAACGTTCACGCTGGACCGGTGTCTACACGCATCTCATTCCACACTGTGTCACGCTCTGCTGGCTGCAAGTGTGCATCGCCACCTCTCAAAGTGCCACCATGTTCGGCGTTATTCGCGGGACTCTTGTCCTTGCCGGGGCTGTTTTGTTCTTGCCCATATTTGGAATAGTGGCGCTCCTCGTACCTGTCTTTGTGGCCATCAAGACGCTCGGTCTGACCAGCGAGCAGCTTTACTGGGGCGGCGTGGCCATCGCTTTTGCACTCATCATGCTCGTCTCCTATCTTCTGGCCCTGAACCGCGTTACTCAGAAGTATATTACCATTCTGCAGGTAAGTGAAGAGGCGGGGCGTCTAGTGATACGTTGTGCTGTATCCAAATAATTGTAAATCATTTGCAGCTGATCATGGGTGTGACAATGGCCTGTCTTCTGGTCTTTCCCTACATGACGTCCAGTTTCAAGGACACACCGCGCTTCAATGCCATGCCACATTTCGGTCTACACTCTCTGTCAGACACGGACTCACTACCATGGGATCGTTTCCATTCCCTGTGCGCCCTACCTTTCGAAGAGGAGCCCAACAAAATAAGGGCCCAGCTTCGTTGCATGCACCTAAATGGCATGCCCGTGGCCTGGCAGGGCAGCGTCAGCAAGGTGCAAATCTCCCAGATCTCCAATATGTTCGAAGATCTCGTCGCCAATTACTTGCCCGCCTGGCTGGGGCGCGCGGTACGTTGCGCTCATGGCGAGGACATATCGAAGAATTTCCCGTGCAATCGCAATCTTGACGAGCAATGCGATGAGTGGCAGCGCGTGATCAAAACTGTCAATGCTCGCACAGGCAGCTGCACGCTCCAGAAGTACAACCGCTACGAGTATGAGCTGCTGGTCAAGGTCGGCAGCAGCAGCCGGGGCGGACTACTAGGGCGCTCGACCTCCTCTGAAGTGGTCCTAAAGGCGCACCATGACTTCGGGAACTTCACGCGGCAGCTCAGCCAGGGGGACCTTGTGATGTTTTACGGCACACTCCATCACTCCCGGATACGGATCAACGATGTGCAAGTGCTGTTAAAGACCATCGAGTGCCGGAAATGCAAGTCCCCAGAGCTGGGAACAGCGAGCATTGAACGCCCAATCGGTGCCTCTCCGATGGATGCCCGCCTGCAGGAACTAATGCGGGGCATTAAGTATTTTTTGAATGCGTTGTTGAATCCTTTAATTACGTTTAAGTAAGTTATTTAACAAATTAAAAAGGCAAAGGATTTGATTCTCTTAGCTAAAGATCACAAATGTTTGACTGGTTTTATTAAAATCAATTTATTGCACAGGACTCTTGGGTAATTTTATAGCCTCCACGATCGGCGCTGGAGCAATCTTGTGTGTGTTCCCATCTTCGGTCTGGGCTACGTGCTCCGCCACTTCTGAAGCAGTCCTGAAGTCCAAGTCTGGACAAGGAACGCATGTGTATATGATAGCTGGCATCACAGTCGTTTCTGAGACATCGTTTTGAGATGGTCCAGATACTAGCACGCATCGGCGCATACCGTCATCAACAGTGCGTACAGATATACTGTTGTCTACTTTAGCGTCACTATCAGAAGAGGAGGAGCTATCGGAACTCAGGAGCTGAAACTGAATCCTTTCTTGATTCTCGAACAATGGTCTATAACGATGTTCCTCACAGGGCCCGGAACATATAAAGCGCTCTGGCGCGTTGTTTATTAGTTGAACACCGCCCAGCAGCAACTGACGATGGGCTCTGTGGTAAATGCCCAATAAATTAAGATCCCGCGGAGCAATTTCCTTACATTTGGCAATGGTGACGTAGCCAATTTTCATAAACTTATCCGTGTACATCTCCATGGTAAGAAGCACCAGCCATTCCCGGACAGCGTGTGGACACATTCCCAAAAATTTTACTTCCTCAGAAATTCCAAAACAGCCCCAAGCCAAGTATTTTGACAGAAAACGTCCGTTACGGCGAACTAGTTCTCTGAATTGTCGCACTCAGATAAGTTGTTCAAATGAAACATACCGATCTGGCAACCTTGGTTAATCGACAGGAAAATTGACGAAAGAGCCTATTTTATTATTTTCAACTATTTTTCCTTAAAATGTAGCAACCGTGTGGTTGGCATGTACAAAAAAGGGACAGTTTTGTTGACCTTTTTTGTTTAAACCTTATTTTAGACCGAATCCAATAAACGGTCAATCTGGTAGAAAATGTTCATCTATGTATCGGATAAAATTATTTGGTTAGGGCTCAGTATCCTATTTAGCTAGTTATATTAAAAGAGAGTAAAAGAGCGCGTCTACTACTACTTCTACTACTTTTTGGGATCGACACTACTATTTTTGGGATCGACACACTTTTGGTTGAGCCAAAAAAAGGTATGGATGACGGGTAAATTCAGCCAAGGGAAATTTCACGGCTCGCACGATTTTCACCCTGCCCGAATTTTTCCCCGATAGGCCGTTTTGCCTGTTGTCCATACCCGATTTTTTCCGAAGATCCTCAGCAATTTCCCAGGGAAAAATTTTATAAACTTCCCAGGACAGCGAGGATTTATTACAGCGGGAGGATTTGAAATTGAGCAAGGGAGTTACTAAAATACTGGATAAATTGCTGAAATCAAAGTAATCTGTTTCATGGCTAATTAGTTATTCGATTATGTTATCTTTTTACTATAATTTATGGGTTTCCTTTCTAGGAGTAGCCCCAACACCTTATAGCCCAAATTATAGTAAACAAATAAAACAATAGCCCCCAAAACAACTAACTTCCACAGAGCGTTACTGAGTTGCCCATTGTAAAATTGTTAACGCTATTATTTGCTGCCAAAAACTGCAATATTATATTAAACTGAATATCAAATTAGAGGAATATGGTTTTCGTTGGTATTTTTTTTAAATGAGACCGTTCTTTTCGGTATATTCGTTTCACGGCGAGCGAGCGAATTGGCTGAGGGCGAATTCGTCGCAACATATTCGCCTCACATTTCACCCTCACTTACGTTTCCTTACGTATCACGTAATATTTCACTCTCACTTACGTAATTCGCCGTAGAAACATTACCCTCTACGAAAGGATGTTATAGAATCTAAAAAAAGTTTGTTTTACTAGGCACCAATTATTGCAGAAACTAGTCAGTCTCTATCTCAGATAATTTTACGGTTTTTGGCTTTCTTATAAAGACTGAAAATGGGTATCGGGATCGATTTGTTAGTAATAATAAATTCATCAAATGCATTATTGGGTCGAAAATTGTAAATATGTGCAAAATACAATATTTATTACGTTTTAAAGCATCTGGAAAAAAGAATTTTAACATTAATTAAATGAAAAAGGGTAGACATATGTCTATATTACCTTTTTTATACCAAATGACGTGACATTCCATGCTCACTTACGTTTTCTTACGTCGGATGTCATGCTCACTTAAGTTTTATAAACGTTATTTTATAGACAACCCAACCAAAAGGAGTCCTGAAATCTAGCCAGTCTTGTAGAAAACAGTTTTATCTATTGTATAAAATTTTGTGTTCAGGCCTGAGGGTCCTAGTTAGCTAGTAATATTAAACGGAATATCAAATTGGGAAAAATTGTAAATTTAGGGGTGTCTGGCAAAAAAAATCGATGTTTGAAAAAACTATCGATGTCTGCAGTTGGGACCCACATCGACTATATCGGTCACACTGCTGTAATTCCTAGTGCTGGGAAAAGATCGATGTTTACCTACATCATAAAGAGTTCGTTCTCGATGTTTACCTACATCGATCTTTCGATATTTTGTATGGGTCTTACATCGATGTATCGATCTTTTTATCAAAAAATTTAAACTCACAAAAATTTAAAATACAATGTTCATATCAAAAACAAAAGATAAATTTCTTATTTAAATCATACTTTAACACAAGTTTCATATCCTTAAACTACTTAAACTTAAAAACTTTATTTTATGAGATCATTCTTTTCCAATAATATTTAACCAATAGTTTTTATTAATGAACAGCAGCATGTTTACTTGCTGCGATTTAAGGCAACTTCTTTTTTCATTAACGATGAGTCCAGCTTTGCTAAACATTCGTTCACTCTCTGTGGACGTTGCTGGGACGCACAAAAACTTTTTCACGCATCTTTTAAATGCAATGTCAGTTGAGATCTGTAAAGAAATTGTTTTAATTAAAAATGTTTTACTCTTATGTTATGTATTTTTACCTTCCAGTAGTCCAATGGAGATGTATTCGGATCGACATTTTCCATGTTAAAATATTGCTTCAGTCCTAAAATTGAATCAACTCGACTGCTTCGAATTTTTTCGGATTTTTTCTTTTGAAGAAAGTCGAAAAGTGGGTGGTGTTGTTCTGTTGTTTTTGGTGCTGGCAGGTTAGAGGAAGATGGAAGTGGCTCGGACAATGCGTTGACCATAGAGAGTTCGTTCTCTAAAAATTGCTCCGCTTCGCTTACGTTAAACGCATCTTTGGTTACCAAAAATCTTTCCACCATGTGAAACGCACTGTTCCATCTCGTTGGGCATTCTTGTTTTAAGCTGAGTGGGTTATCCTTATTTTGAGCATCTCTGAATTTAGCATAAGCAATGGTACTGCTCTTAAAAAAAGCCACAATTTTTTTGCATTTTCCCAATAAAGGCTTTAAATATTCATTTGCCAGACAGTCCTGAACAATCAAATTTATCGTATGCGCTACGCATGGAACATTTCTTTTGGAAAGAATTTCGCAAGCGTTTTTTATATTCGATGCGTTATCAGTTACAATTGCAGTGATTTTTTGTGAAATCCCCCATTCATTAAATACATCGCGTAAAGAATTGGCAATGTTTTGTGCGGAATGGTTGGTTTCATCCTTAAGTTTTGTAGTTGTCAGAACTGCTGTCCGCATCTCAAAATCGTCAGTTATAAAATGAAAAGTGATAGTCAAATAACTTTCATTCGCTCTAGAGGTCCAGCCATCAGTTGTAATAGCGCAGAACTCAATCTGATCAAGGATATCGCGTAATTTCTGCTTCATTTCCATAAACAGCTTTGGTATGTAGACATCGCGCAATGTTCTTCGCGATGGCAGCTGGTAGCGTGGATCAAGAGTTTCAACAAAATGCCGAAACCCCTTGTTCTCAACCACACAATATGGGCGAAGATCTGATGTTATATAGAATGTAAGCGCACTGTCCAGTGATTTTTTTCTGTCTGATGAGGCATCATATTTTGTTTGGAAAAGCGCTCGAATAGGGCCTGCAGCCTTCGGCTCCTTAGTGGGGCTCAAATTTGGATGCTTTCGTTTCAAGTGAGCAGACAAATTCGTGGTATTTCCACTTGTTTGGTATAGTTGGCCACATTTTATACATTTGGCAGACTTGCCATCCGCAGACTTCTTAAAATAATCCCACACCCGAGACATACCATATTTTGTCCTCTTGCGTGGTATCTTATCCTCTCCCTTATTATCCACGATGTCGCAATCTACAAACAAAAACGTGTTTGTTACATTAGATTAAAACTCAAAAGCTGCAGCCTACTTGTGTGGCTGCCACAAGCAATAGAATAATATTTACCTTCGCCATTGTCCTTGCCCTTAAAAACCTCCATTTCCTCAGCACTGCCAACAACAAAATCCTAAATGAAAAAGTGGATTACGTAGTATTTTAATTATATTGTTAAAATGAATTTGCAACTTACCTTACAGCTTTATCCCGCGTTTATTTCAAGTGATGGAAAAATAATGGTCTACTGAGGGCGATATATCGAGTATCGAAGTTAGCAACATCGATATTTTCGATATCTGTGAAAAAATCGATGTATCGATGTTAGATCGATGTTTTTCCCAGCACTAGTAATTCCATATATATTTAACTCGACGGATTTCAAAGTGTATTTAAGTTGGCGAACCGAGCACGAGAGCACACGGCGTTAACAACTTAATAGGCGAGTCCGGAGTGCACTTATCTTCGAAGCAGATACCAACTATTCAACTGTAAACCGCAATCCAGATACCCCAAACAAGCCCCATAATGATACCGTGCACAAAAAAAGAGTATCAAAACGTGGTGATTAGCACGGGCAACATCATTAACAACGAGCTCGGGCAGCGCAAGTCCAACGAGGAACTGTACGATGGGCTGAAAATAACGCTGCACAGTGACCCAAATGTCGAGCGCGTGGTGGTCGAGATCGACGAGCGGCATGGACGTGTACAGCATGCCACACAGGAACTGACCAACAGGCTGACGGAGAACCAACGCAATGAGATTAGCATCGGCGCCAAGATATTCCTCAACAACAACTCCACGGTTCACATACAGCAGGCGGTGGAGGCGCTGCTCAACATACTCAATGTGACGCACGTGGACAACGTGGTGTTGGCCTACCACCCGAATGCGAATGGCACCACTTCGCCCGTTGCCAACGCAACAGCTGAGTCCACAACAGCAGCACCGGCTAAATCTCCGTGCTCTGAGGCAAACCCCGTACCCTCGAGTGTCTCGAACTGGAGCACCCGGAATGGCGCCCAGGGCGTAAGCGAACTCAAGGAGTTGTACAGGTCCCTAGAGCAGTATGCTCTCAACCAGAAGATCACGCAGCTGGGCATTGCAGACCTCGATGCCGAAGCGCTGGCGGAGCTGCACAAGACAGCCGCAGTCGCCCCCACCATTGCGCAGGTTAATCTGTCCACCTGCTGCCGTGTGCCCACGGAGCTGCAAGAGTTCTGTGCCGCCAACGACATCCAGCTGAACACACACGGCGATCCCGAGCTGCTTCTACCAGAGGAACAGTTTTCTGGCCTGGCACCCGGCTACATAATCGATTGGTCGTTGCGCTACCAAGTTCATGTGCGCTGTCGAGGCGTTCTCACTGCCAAGGGCTATATCGTGGGGGCCTCGAGGCACGACGTGCCCAGCGCATAGGCATAGGCATAGTCGAGAGGCAAAAAGAAGCTTAGCTTTAGTTAAAATATTTGTGTGTGTGTATACCTGTATACTGTGTCGTAGTTCTGTACTTATTGTTTGTTATACAAAACCCAGATGATCGATTGATTTTATTGTAAACGATTTTTCAAACTTCTTCTGAATATAAAGCGTTTCAAAAACGGCAAAACCAGCTCTCGCCCTCTATGGCGTTGTATTGTTATTTGTATTTGTGTCATTTGCTGGCTGGGGTCACCGAGACTTGAACCGGTTTGGTTCACAAATTAAGTATACGTCTAGTACACATTCAGACAATTATTGCAGCCGCAATGAGTACTGGACTGATTGATGACTGGTCTGGTTCCAGTCCCTGTTCCTGTGGCTATGGCCTGTAGTGCTTTATTATTTACCTTGTGCCGTCAGGTCAGTGTCTGGGTCTGGCTCTTAAATCTAATTAAGGCAGACGCGACCTAGCGACCACCCATTCAGATCACGTGGCTAACCCGTTCCAGTACTTGAGAATCAAGGAACGGAAATCAGCAGATATTTTAAATATATTGCCATTGATTTACTCGTAGCTGCTATCAAAAGTAGCAGCCGCCTAGATAGTAAGGTGCAACATCTAACGGCCCCATAAATCCCATCATAGCTAATAATAAATTCGGATTGTGTTGTGCTTGAATAATGAAGGAGTGCGTCCGCCCAAAATTAATCTATTGTCGAAATTTACAGCGGCTGTATATTGGTCGAGTGAGCTGCGCGATTGAGAAGGAATACCATTGGAGTGGGGCTGGTTAGCCCTGTAAGTAGGCCATTTACAAGTGGTAGCTGCTCGTCTCAAGTAGAGGAGGAGTGCGTGGACAAATGGTTTATTAATAAGCAGGCAAGAGACCATATAATTTGAAGGCAAAGTTCAGGGAGCGAACATGTGCCATATGCCCGATTTGGATGTATCTTAGTAAAGGTCTATGCACGCACTAAATAGATACATTTCTACATATGTACATAAACATATACACATTTTGGATATTGAATGTGTTTCGCGAGAAAGGGGAAAGCAATAAAAAAAGTACACTAATCGCCATGACTTGGTATGTTTCTTGAATTCCCCACACAGAGAGCAACAGATAGAGAGAAAGAGAGAGAGAGAGAGAATGAGGCAATCTAACTTGTGTTTTCGATCATTACAGCTCGCTCCATCTGTGTCGTCACTATCCCCCATAAGTTCCGAGAATATCTATACATGCTACGAGTATATCTATATACATACAATGTGTATATACGCACGACGCTGATGACGCATCGGCCTCCAAAATGGTAAAGAGCAACATGTATCACAACATTTGTGCTATTGCCAGCAAGATAATAGAAGCCTCTCGAATATAATTACCCCCTACCCTCCTCTCCAAGCAGCTATCAGGTATCAGGAACTGGTGAAATGTACAGCTAATCAGCTCGTTATCAGTATTAAGGTTTTTTTTCGCAAACCGCATCCAAGTGCATTTGTAGAGCACCCCCACTGCGTATACGTAACAAATCACAATCTCTATAAAAATGTATGAACATATGTATGTATGTCCATCTATCATTATGTTCCGGTTGAGCTGCGATGAGTAAGCAATTATTATACTTGAATTTGCAATATTTGATGAGTATCATTATTTTTTTATCCAGAAATTTCCATAGAACATAGAAACAAACATACTTGTGATTACACCATAACAATTGTTGAGTCTTTATTAATTTAATTGAATATTCTTTGAATGCTTCGGTACTCACATTATTCTTAGTTTGACTACACTCCCAATCTACAATACTCGTGCACGAGACTCGACTCGGCTCCTTCCGCCACTTACATGGTTTCAACATTATCTATTACGAGTATGCTGTTCATTCTGAGTGTTGATAATAATATTACAATATACTATAGCAGTTAACACACACCAATAATACACACACGGATTTGATAATGGATGTCTGTCTGTTATTGGTACTGGCATGCAATATGGGTTCACGAGTTTACACTTGATAAGGTTCATCCTCTACATACATATATCTAATTACAGGTGTGTTTTTTTTTGTGTTTCTCTATTCGAAATACAATGCTTTTTGGTTATACATATTCCACACTCAATAGCTACAATTAGATTGCATCGTAAAAACTAATCTATCTCACTTGACCGCAATTCAAAATAATAATAATACTCTGTATAATTTCGCATCCATTCGTAAAATCAAACGCTCTTCTGGGGACGGACGCAGTGTATCATACAATTGAAATTGTTTAATTGGCATTCCGATTCCGAATTAATAAACAGAAAAACTGGTCATACAATATGGAATTTGTTTGCCTTTGCATACGTTTCGTTTCGTTGTTTGCTCGACCATCGACCATTTCCCGGAGCAAGGGGAGGGAGACCATTTGAATTGAGGCAATTGGCTGTCGGTAATACAAATTTGAAACCGGGCTGTTGCATGAACGCAAATGGGGGAGGGGCGAGTGGGGGGCATGGCCGCCTTGTGGGTCATTCGTTGCTGCGCCTCGACTAGCCCTAGGACACTTGTAAACCATAGTAAAAATGTATCAAAATCTGCTCTTCTGCGCTTTTCTCGTCACAAAATCATGAGAATAAAATGTACAAAAATCGTATGTTGGTCGGTAGACATCTTAAATAGTTCGATATCTGTTGTGGACTCGTATGTTGCACATTCATTTAAAGTAAGTGTGATCCTGTCTAGTTTATCATAAGATTCAAAATTTATATCCATCATCCTCTACCTTCAATCTAAATTCGAATTGCTGTCGCGAACAAAAAGTATCTACTGGGACCTTTGGGGGAATGAGCTTGACAATGAAGTCCTTTGTCTATGATTCACAACAATACAGATAGTACAGATACATATATCTGAAGAATTTCCACTAGTTTACTTAAGGTATGTTTCGTATTGTAAGAGTACCCATTTATGTATGTAGTAGTATACTTTATAGTTATAGACACATACTGTTCTGCACATTGAGATAGATAGAAAATAGAATAGAACACGAGTTGCAAGTGGGAGGAAAGTGGTGGATTACTACTAGTATATAGGAGGAGTTGGGAGGATCTATGTAGGTCTGGACATCGTGTAGCTATACATTTAATAAACACATTCTTTAGAATTTCAATTAAAAGTTTCCTATTATTTTGTTGTTTTGTTTGTTCAACATTTAGTTGTGCCAATATATTTTTAAAAAATATTTGCAATTTTCGTTTTTGTTCTTTTGTTGTTGATGTGATTCCGATTACATACTAATACATTTTGTTTAAACATTAAGCCAATGGAATTGCAATTGTCAGGGACACACGCACATACCACGAGAGACATCAAGAGTAACACTTAAAATGCATATTGACATCCAGTGGGTTTCGATTAAGAGTGTGTGTGTGCGCCCCTTAAAAATGTCACAAAAATACAATCAAAACATTTTGTTCTCTAATCTACCAAAATACATACAATAAAATACATTGATGCACACACATATAATACATATCTACTCATACATATATCATATCATATCATATTGGATATTGGTGTAACCTTCTTCTCTCTTCTCTTCCCTCTTTAATCTAGAACAATTAACAACAATCTGTAGTTCGATTCGTATGTGAATGGATTACTAGTTAGTTAGTATGTGTATGTGGGTGGGTCTTATGTAGAACTTTAAACTATTCAAAATATAATAATACCATTCATTTTGCCATTTTTTCGGGGCATACATAAGTAATTCAGTCTAATTTGGGAATTGGTCGACGATCATCATTGATCATTGTCGTGGAGCGGTGCGGTGCGGTACGGTGCGGTGCGGGTATGTGGAACGGGTGGAACCAAACACACAAACAAATGTACAATAGTCGGATTGGATTCATAAATCAGTAAGTATCTCCTATATCCATCGCTAAATCCATTCGTAGTCTTCGATTGTTCAAATCAAATGCGACTTGCGGTTGGAGTGCTCGATGGCGGCCAGAAGTTCGTGTTTCTTTCGCACGTAGAGACGTCCTTTCTTCCAAGGATTCTGCAGCTGCAGCGGCTTGAAGTCGTCCCGCAGGCAACGCTCTCGAGCCCCAATCACGGCCACCAGGCAAAAGTTCTCCAGCATCTCGGCGCTGTAGATGGGCCCATTGTTGCCCTTCAGCACCACCGCCATGTTGAGCTGCTTAACCACCAGATTGATGACCTCGCGGGCGGTTGTCTTTGGGGTTACGTGGAGCTTGAGGCTGGTGCCACTGGCCAGTCCGGTATTGTAGGCGGTGTACACCTGGATAATGCCCGGCGTCTGTTCCGTGTTCAGGCTGGAGCAGCTGGCCGAATCGTCTTCGCTGCTTTGGCGCGACAGGCTCTTGGTGGAGGATGCCTTCGAGGTGCTGGCCACCGGCTCCTCGCCGCCCACAGCCCTCAGCTCGGCCAGGGTGCTCTTCAGGTAGGGTCCCCCCTCGCGCAAATTGGCACTAGATGCCGCCTTCGTCGCCGGCTTTAGCGGCTTGTGCTCCAGGTCCGTGTCAAAGGCCCCGCTGCCACTCCTGAGCGACACACTCGATCCGCCCAGATACGGAGCCGAGCTGGAACTATGGACCGTGATGAGTGGCGTCGTGGTGTGGTGCGCGATGTTGGAGCTGGTGCGTTTCCGTTGGGCTGCCACCGCCTGCGAGTGGCGCAGTGCATCCGCCAGAGTGTCATCGGAGCGTGATGGTGGCAGGGCAAAGACGCTGCTGCTGCTGTTCCCATCCGAGGCGGAGTCCACGGCAGAGTAGAAGCTCCGCGCCGTGTAGGTTGAACTCACGGAGTCGCCGCTGTTCTTCCGCAGCGACACCTCTGAGCATGTGGAGCCCGCGTACTCGCTGGTTGATACTTGCAGCAGCTGCTGCTGTTGCTGCTGCTGTTGCATTTGTGACTGCGGCGGCTGCTTTTGCTTGGACGTCGTGGCATCCACTGGCGTGATTGCAGTCTGCCCCAGATTCTGCTCCGACCTTGAGTGCTCCGGCTTGCCCTGCGCCTGATCCTCGTTGGTGCCAGGTCCCGGCCAGCTGCCACGTCCGGTGCCTGTTTTGTTGAACTTACTCTCGCGTATCGGGAGCTGCAGGAGCTGCTTGGACTGTCCCCCCGCCGCGGACTGCTCCTCCTGCCGCAGCTGGGCAAAGTCGAGGATCTCCCGCATGGCCAGCGACGGCTGGGCGCTCTTGTTGCGCGCATAGGCCACCACATCCATCAGCCAGCGCACGCTCTTCCACACCAGCGTCAGGCTGGAGCTGAGCTCCTGCAGCGTGGCCAGTCGCTCCTTGGCCGCCTGCAGCTCGCTGCTAGAGAAGGCCTCGCGCAGCGAGTGCGTGGCCAACGCCGTGTCCAGCTCCAGGATGCAGGAGAGCCTGGCGTACTTCTGGATAATGGCCGGTTGATACGTGCGCAGATGGATCATCTCAAAGGCCTGGATGCTCAGGCTGGCCAGATCGTCGCGCTGCAGCAGCAGCTCCGACTGTCCCGGCACGGCGCATGACGACTCCGCCGAGGGGCACACAACCAGGAAGCTGATGTCGGGACTGTGCTCGATCACCTCCACGTCATAGAGGCGGTGGGTGGTGGCTTCCGAGGCCTTGATGTTCATCCCGGCGAACAGCTTGTGCATCGCATTGGTGAGATCGTAGAGGAAGAGGCGCTGCACCTCTGTGGCGCCCGACCGTTCGACACCTGGCGAACAGAATTCCATTGGGAGGCGCAGCGGATCGCCACTGCGATGCAGCACCTGCCACTCCTCGGCCGTGATGTGGCTGTTCTCGCGCACCTTGCAGTGAGGCAGGACATTGGGTGTCTTCACAGGCACCACCACCTGTATCTGGTCCATGGAGCACTGCATCTTCAGATAGCCCAGGTAGAGGCCCGGCTCCAGGCGCTGCAGGGCCGCCTGCTGGTAGTGCATCTGCTCGCCAATGGACGAGATGAGCAGCTCGTTGATGTTGTAGTCCTCGTGCAGGACCCCGAGCTTCTTCTGCAGTTTGCTGACCGGCAGCCAGCGGGAGTTGAGTATGGAGACGGCCTTCTGGCTCTTCACCGACTGGATGCAGGTGAGGACGACAGTGCCCTGCGAATCCCGCAGCGGCTTGTAGTACAGCTGGCCGAGGTCCGTGAAGCCCAGCGCCGACTGCATCTGGCAGACGGCCGACAAAAGCTTTGTCCGAAAGTGAACGGCAGACGTGAGATTGCGCTCCATGTCGGAGCGAAGCGACTTGACATCGTCCCAGGTGCAGGCCACCTTCATCAGCCAGTAGTAGTCCATGTGCAGGGCACTCGGGTACGATTCGTCGATCTCGATGACGGGCGGAAAGTCCTCACTGGTCACCAGCACCTTGTCATCGCAGTGGACGATGCACGAGAAGTAGATGCCCCTGTGGGAGATTGGATTTGGTTAGCTCTTTATTCGGACTTCGTTCCCATCGTATGTACCTTCTGAGGGTCTTTTGGAACTTGGAGGCCACCGAAAAGAGCTGTTTGATGGTGGTCTTCTTCTTGGGGTTGCGTCGCTGTCCGCCCGCAGGGTCTAGCGTGAGTTCCGAGACATCGGCGGGTCGGGCCAAACGTACGGCCGTAAACAGGTTGTCCAGAATGCGGTGGCGGCCCACAAATCGGTCCTCGCGATTGTCCAAGTCACGCCAGGCTATCGGGAGGGAGGAAATGTCATGGTTTAAGCAGAGTTGATTGATTGGGGTCCGGAATACTCACTGGATGGCACCACGCTGGCTGGAACCGAGGTGCGATAGGCACCCCAACCCTTGACATTGCCGCAGGAGGCGCGCAGGAAGTATCGACGCCCCTGCGTGAGGCCGGATATGTGACACTGGGCGCCCATTGTGCCATGGAAGCTCACCCACTCCAGCAGCTCGCTTTCGCCTACCACGTTATTGAAGTCCGCGCGGGTCGACCATTGAACTGTGCCAGAGACACAAATAGAGAACAGAGAGACAGAGGTTGAGTCAAAGCCAAATCGAAATGTGGTTCTAACCACATCAGAGCCAACAGTCGCATAGCAATCAACATGAGATTGAGACGCCACTTGGCCCTGCGGTTGCGGGAATGGTTTTACCTTTAAATTTCGTGCCGATGGCACCCTCAAAGGGCTCCAAGATTTGTACGCTGATTGAATTGTCGCCGGTGACATCTACGACCACCGAGGCGGGCGCATCTGGCGGCCTTGCCTGGTCCCAGCCAAGCAGCAGCCGTCGCAGACCCTTGACGCGACGCTCCCAGATGCCGATCTGTTTCTCCACCTCGCTGCCCGTGCAGCCCGTCACGGAGGCACTCGAGTTGCCTGCGGAAAGAAGCGCGCTGATTAAGAGCCCCATCCATGAAGGGTTGATGGTGGTGGCGCACACTCACCAATAATGATGCTCGAGATGGAGGGTCGCGAGGCGAAAATGGGTGGACAGAGGCCCTCCGGTAAGCTCAGATCGTGGATGCGCGACTCGGCATCCTGCAGCAGGCCATTGAGCTTGCTGCCGATGTTCTCCGCTGAAACTGCAAGCGAGATTGAGATTGATCAGTGAAAGGAACAGCGGGTGGTGTACTTGAACTTACACTGAGAGCCCTCCATGGCGCCATGTTGGAGCAGCATTTTGGTCATGGAGCGATTGTTGCTTAGAACGGCCAGATCCAAAGCGGAGAGACCATCATTGTTAATGCTGTGAAAGAATGGGAGAATGTTAGGCGTACATTTAGGGATGAGGCATGGGAAATGTTACCTATTCACGTCCACATCGGTGGACTCCAGTATGGTGCGTGCCTTGTCCAGATGTCCATGCTCCACGGCCGAAAAGAGAGCTACAAATGAGAGAGAGAGGGTTTAGTTGCAGTTCCTTCTAATCTGAGGGGCTTAAGATCAAGTCCTAGTTGGGTTAGTGGATTAGTTTTTGGTTGCCTTTGGGCCTACCATGCAGATGAAGATTGCTCTGCGTCAGCTTTTCGAACTGTGCCTGTGCCAGTTTTTGCTGCTTCTTGGACATTTTGCTGGCACGCGGATGCGGTATGTTGCCGGTTACTTTTGCTCTCAGCTGCACGGGCTGGCGGTGCACGGCCAGCTGTTGAACATTGGCCGCCGTGTTCTCATCCCCGGCAGCAAGTGGCGGCGACTCCAGGTCGGTGGAATCAGCGTGCTCCTCATCGTCGTGGTCATCCCGCAGCTTGGCATTCTTCGGCTGCGAGTGGCGAGAGATGCAGAGCTGCGACTGCGACTGGGTCGCGTGTGGCAGTAGGTACTCCATCTCTCTGAGGTCCTGTGTGTGGCAGGAGATGGCGGTGCGTATCTTGGCTACCGTTGCATGCTGCGTCAGCTGATCGGACCAGCGAGTGGACAGCAACGGTGCTGGATGGTAAGCGGGATAGTTATCCTTCTGGCCCCGATCTTTGGGTCGCAGCTTGACCTGGTTGTCCACAGATTCAGTGTCGCTCTCCCGAAGCGACTGCGACTGCGACTGAATGTTGTCTATCGCGGGGTTGGGGGTTGGATAAATAAAAATAGAATGAAATCAAAATCAAAATCAAATTGAATGCAAAATTAAAAGCAAATAAAAGCTAAATATAAATTAAATGCAGGATTTGTTGTATATACAGAAAATGGTAAATAAACCCACGGCGGGGATGAGTAGCATTAGGCGGCGCACCATCGGGTAATTATAGCAGTTATTATTGTTCCGTTTCCGCCTGCTATGTTTGCAAATGCGATTAATTAAATATTAAACATAAATGCCTATTCCAACCGCTATTGTATGTGGTTCGCTTTTCTGTTCTGTTGTTCTGTTTGGTTCAGTTCTGTTCTGGGTTGGGATGAGATGAGGATGATGATGACCATCGAACCAATTAAATTAATTATGCAAAAGCGGATTCCAGCCATTTGTTTGTGTTTGCTTTGCCAGTATAAATGTTTGTTAGTGTGTGTTTTGGTTATAGTATATAGTAGGTACCCATGCAACGCACCCAGACCTTGCAACCACCCACCACTCTTGCTGATTGTTCCGCCTCCTTTCATTTCATTTCAATTGTCTTTAATAAGTTCTAGATGCCTTTGGGATGATGATGAATGTAAGTATTTCAAGCGCATTTCTTAATTACCCCGCATGGGGGCACGGGGCTACCCTCTAACCGTTCTCCAACCGTTCTCTTACCATCAAAGGCATATTGACTGTGACGCCGTCGTTGCTGCAACGGAGGCGGCGGAGTGCCGTGGGTAGACGTCACCCCGGCTGATGATAATGGTGTCGTAGTCGTGGCCGCGGCCCTTGCCGCCGCTGTTGGGGACACTTTCAATTGACAGAACTTGGTCAGCTCGTTGAGCGTGTGAAACGATTTCTGGCGCATGAATAGCGCCGGAGAGCGCAGACAGCTGCCCATCTGGAGTTTCTGCGGCGGACAGGGGACTTTATGGCTATCGCTGTGGTAGCATCTGCAAGAGCATAACACATTAACGACCCCGCTAGATGCATACTCGTACATATTTTGCCACGGGATTAAGCCAGTGGTTATATGGTCAACAGATGTGTGCGCATAAATACGAGTATAAATGTATCCCAAGAAACATTCAAATGAATATTCATCCCACTTGCACACTCGTTTTATGGGTTTTCTTTCTCGTAAACAAGCGACAAATGGCAACGAGAGTTAAGGGAAAATTGCTTTCGTTGATGTAATGATAAGATCTAAGATGGGAAGCCCTACCCAACCCTTCCTTGAGACGCTCATATGTACAGCTTCCCCTTTTTCCTTTCGGAACGACATTTCGAATAGTTCATTGATCCACTTGGAAGCACATATAAAAGTCCCAAATCAACACATGATGGATATAAAAATCAAATGAAATCAAATCATAGAATGGAACCACAAAACAAAAGACAACATTTCACTAAATCACATCTGAATCTGGCACTTAAGCGCGATTTATGTATATATGCATCTCCATTCCTGTTTCCTCCCACGGATTTTTCATGGAATCGTTTGATCTACAAAAAGGGTGACGACACCTACGACTGTTCAGGTAAGGCATCGGCTTCCGTATGGTGGCCGTGCGCATGCGCGTTGTTCCATAGATCCCCTGCTGGGCATTTCGTGTGATGTCCGCCAGCACAGACAGTGAGTCGTCGCCGCTCAGCGTACGCTCCAGGTCCGAGTCCAGCGTGGCCTTGGGGGCTGCCCCCGCCTTCTCCTTGTCCTTCTCCGGCTGACAATAGCTCTCGGGTATTTGGAGCAGCTTGCAGGCCTTGCGCGGCAGCGTTACGCCCACGGGCAGCGTGGACATCAGCTGCTCGATGCCCAGTTCCTCCTGCTGGTCGGCGGCCAGCTCGGAGCTGGGCTGCCGCTTGAGCGGCACAAACTCGTTCTTGCCCTTCACTTTGGTGGTGACCACGGCCACGGCATCGATTTCGCTCCACAAGCGCAGTGCCTTCACCGCCTTGCTCTTGTCCAGCAATGTCCTTGTGCCGCTGCTGCGACTGCGCGAATGCAGATGCGTGCGAAGCTTGAAGGGCGACTGCAGTGGCAGGGCGGGACTGTGCAGCTTGCTCTTGAGGCGTCGCAGGGAGGAGCGCACCGAGCAAGAGCGGCGCAGGGCGGGTAGTGTGTCCTCGTCTGCATTATCCTTCTGCGGGGTCGCTATCAATGCCGCCGCCTGCTGATCCTTCAGTTTCGAATACATGCCCAATGCCTTGCGACGCTCCATTGATCACTTTAACCGGTTTTCGATGCGTTTCCTGTTATTTGTTTCTATCATAGATTCGTTTTTTAGCACACAATTATCACATTTTACACGATTTTCAGTTTATTTGGTTTTCTTTTTCACAGTTTATGGCTGGATTTTCCGTTGTGCGCGTCGCGTGTTTCAAAAACCGAATGTGAAAAGTTCTCTTCGGTGAGAACAGCATCGAAACGAACCAGATTTCGTTCTCTCGCTTTTCGATCCTCTCTTTACAATTGAGATACGCGACAGTGATGCCACAGTTAGCTGTTTTCAAGCCAGACATGTCCTGCTTAAAGATTGGGCATTACTCATATATGTACAGTCAATCTATAGCGATATTTATATGAAACTTTTGGACACTTTTCAAAAATTAGAATTACTCTTTTAAAAACTCTATACGATTTTACATCATTTTAATATTTTTGCAGTGCCTAAAGTCGAAAGTATCAGAATATTACGACATAGAAAAGTAGATAATAGTTATATGAGATACATATTTATATTATATATTTTCATTTTACAGACAATCAGCCCAAAACCTCGATCCAAGACGAAAAGTTTGATATATTATTTTGCTAAATATAAACAAAATAGTGTAAATTAGTTGTTCAGAATTTTATGAATCAACTTGCTGCTACATATAGCAATTCTTACACCTCCATTCGGTAAATCACTTTAATAAATTTGGCTTTTTCTAGCTACTTTCTCATGATTGATTCCGCTATGTTTGACAGCACTAATGAGAGCCTGTGTTGTTTAGGTAGCCCGCTCTCCTCTCGCGGAGGCCATTCTCTCTCTCTAAGCTCTCTGCTTGCTCTACCTACCCTTATATTCGGTTCAGGAAATATCACTCGTTTGATCCCTGTTTACCGTGCTTTTGTTCATACCTTTGTATGTACATATGTATGTAATGTATGTCTGTATCTCTGGCTGTACCTGCATACGAATTCTTTTAAGTAGCAGCCGCGGTTTCTGAATAAAAATCCTCCTCTAGGATGTTCTCTCACGTGTCTGCGGGATAAGGGGATATGTGTGTGTGTGTGTGTGTGTGGGTGTAGGTGTCGTAAAATCAATTATCGGGCGACATTTCGAGTATCGTAAACCTTACAAATTATTTCCAGACCCCTAGGGGATTGTTTGTTGATGATGCCTTCGAGGACGACTCGTCGTCCCGCACTGATTTATCGATGTCTGTCTGCTGCCATTTGGGAGGTGTCACCGTCGCATCCGCCCCCACGGGAAAATGAAGACAAATGGAAGAAATTAAATTTTGTGTTGCGGGTCTGTCGGCGGGTAGCATAGGGGCGCTGATTAGCCCCCACAGGGCTCCCCCGCATCCGAATTCGGAGTCAGAAAAATCGAAAACTAATTGGAGTCTTGAAAGGTGAATTCGATGTGCCCTCCGTCCGAAACTGAAACCGAAACCGGTTTAATTATACCCGGTACTCGAAGAGTATAGGGGTATATTAGATTTGTGGGGATAACGGTTGTGTGTAACGCCCAGAAGGAAGCGTTTCCGACCCCATAAAGTATATATATTCTTGATCAGCATCAATAGCCGAGTCGATATAGCCATGTCTGTCTGTCCGTCTGTCCGTCTGTCCGTCCGTCCGTCTGTCCGTCTTCATTTGCGCCTATATCTCATAGACTATTAAAGCTACAGTAACCAAGTTTTGTATTCAGTCTCCTGTGTTATCACACTACTCAAAGTGTATTTCAAAATTTCGCCCCGCCCCTTTCCGCCCCCAAAAAGAACGAAAGTCTGTGGCATACACAATTTTTAAAATACAAGAAAACTAAAAAAGCAGGATCATAGAGAAAGACCATTTCTATCAGAGTGTTGAATCTGGACTAGATCGGATCATTATTATAGCTACAATGAAGGAAACCATTTCGAAAGTCATCATTCCCTCTCGCTCTCTCTCACACGCGGCCCTGTCTGCTTTGCTTATTCGTATAAATGAGCGCCTAGTTCTCAGAGACTATAAGAGCTAGAGCAACCAAACTTTCTATCCAAGCTCCTGTGATACCAAACCCGGACGAGTTTGTTTTAAAATTTTGCCACGCCCCTTTCCGCCCCCACAAAAGACGAAAATCTGTGGAATCCACAATTTTTAAGATAAATGAAAACCAAAAACGTAGAATCATGGGAAATTACCATATCTATTAGATTGCCGAATATGGATCAGGTCGGATTAATATTATGGCCAGAAGATACAAATTAAATTTCAGTGGCTACGCAACGCCTGCCAAGCGCTGACTCATGCCCCCTCCCTCTCTCTCTCTGTCCTAAACACTTTTACGTCTCAAATACATATGTAGTTATACATGTCATGTAGAAATTTAGAAGCAAATGTAAAAATCATATGCAAACAAAATCGTAAACATGTATAATATTCCAAAAATGATTTAAATTCATTTTCTGAAATATTATTTTTTGCCCAAAATTTGTTCGTCCCTTTTGCGAACATATAATAAATTTCAGAAATCGTAGGCTCATAAATGTATGTATGTACATATATACTGACTGAGTACCGGGTATAAGGTAGAGCCGCGGCCTTTGCCGCGGCTCACAACGTTCCCTCTCGTTTTATATTTAGACATTGTCTCATATAAGTGAATAAATGTCGCACGCTTGTTTGTGTTTGAAATCACTTGGATCTCCGCCGAAAACGATTTCAAATACTGGGAACTAGTCTCTGTGGCGGAAACCACCTATTATTATCCAAACACTTGGTCAAGGTCAGGCCCAGGGGCCGTAAACAGAGTGACTCAGGCCCAGTCTCTGGGCTGACTGGCGACTCGAATATGAACAATGAAAGGCAGACTCAATATTGATTCACCAAAGTGAATCTGGTTGGGTCTCGGGTTCTCAGAGTCTATGATTCTACAGAGTAATACGATTATATGTGGTCGATAACTGACTCAAGCCTTTCTTATATTGATTTGTTATAAAAATAAATCCTGAATTCTAAAGATTTATATATACAGTTGATATGTGTTCCCTAGATGGGTTTCTGCATCGTCTGACTAAGGTATCAATTCAGGCATAAATATGTACATATAGTACCTATTCTGTAACCGTTGAAGCCCAAGCCGTAACTCAATATTTGCAATTATTAGATCACTGGCGCAATTCAGAATCACGTCTCTGCCTATAACTATTTGATATTTGAAATGCCTTTGTTGAGAAATGATTAACAATAATAACAAGCACACACATTTCCTGGCACGGCACCACTGGCCAAGCCCTGCGGCACGTACTGGGATCAATCCTAAGCCGTTTTACTGATACTATCAGGTTCCAGTGCGACCGACCGACCGACCGACCGACCGACCGACCGACCATCCCATCCCCCCGTGGATCAACTTAAACTGTCAATTGAGGGCGTGCAATAAATAAAATTTGCTGACCCATAAACTTGAAAAAAAAAGGAAGGGAGAAGAGATTGGGTGTGGGTGTGGGCGTGGGTCAGGCCCAGGGCACTCGGTTTGCAATTGCAGGATAATAAAATTTATGAAGCTACGCAGGACAAAATTGCCCAACATAAATCACAGCAAAGGCTCTCGACGACAGCCCAGGATGGTAGGAATGCCAGATTGGGGGTAAGGACAGGACAGGACTGGACAGGACAGGACCGGACAGCCTAGAGGTCATCCATTGGACCAACAATCCACAAGAATCCCGCACAGCCCGCAGCCCGCAGACCACAGCCATATCCTCCCTTCAGCAGACAAAACAACATAATCCACTTAATAGAGCCGACAACAGACTCGACTCCCAATAATGGTGGGTCCAGGCTCCCACTAGTCCCTCCATCCCCCTCCATCCCCTCGCATCCACAGGCAGTAATCTATTCCGATTTCATCTTGCATTCGACGCTGTCATAATTGTCAGATCTACCACACATTAAGCAAAGTTACGAGCAGAGGGGCAGGCAGGCAGAAGAAGCGGCAGAATCGTCAGAAGAAAAGGCATTTTTGACTTAATTTAAATAAATTTGTCGCTTCCTCAATAAAAGCTCCAAACAGGCGGCAGCCAGGGAAGCCAAGAGAACGAAGAGTCTGGTTGAGTGTGTGTGGAGACGAGCGCCAGAAAGCGCAAAAAATAACATACTTTACATGTCTCTGATTTCGAGTACGAATCGCATTATGAGTGAGAGAGGAGAATGCCACAGTCGGAGGCAAAAGCAGAGGCACTGGCAGCCAAGCGGAGTTCAGGCGGAAATGCTAATTGAATTTAAGTAACCAGAACCCCAAAGGCATTATAACGACAAAGAGAGAGAGAAGAGAGAGAGAGGGAGCAGGAGGAGAGAAAAAAGAGCCAACTTGACCTTTGTCTCTGCAATCAGCAAAAGCATTTAATTCTATTGGTTTACTGTGCCAAATCACAGAACTAATGTATTCATATTAATCAGATATGCAAATCGGGGACCCTCGTCGCTATCGCCAGCCATCGCCAAATGAAAATGTTGCAAGAAAAGGCACAAAAAACCAAAAAACAACTTGAAAGAAAAGGCAGCAAACTGGCAGATACCCTGGCACATAAGAGGCATACCTCTGGGTGGTATTCGATAGATATAGTTTAGTCATCTGATTAGCAGAGGAACGAAGATATATTAGTGCTGAAAGTTATCTGTATCTGTAACCCAAAGATACTTTTGTTACAACGACACCTTCTCGTCTAAAATACCCCATTTAAAGGTCATCAAAACACACACTGCCCAAAGAGTGAACAGCGACAAAAAAGGCGGAATAGAAAAAGTCAAAGCCAAAATGGCAATAAACGTTTTGACCGGGTCACTTGGACTTGCCCACTTCCTGGCCTGGATCTTCCACCTTCCATCGCCCACTCCCCTCCCTTGGTCCACTCCTCCTCCACTTTGGCAGCCAACACAAACCAATAAGCCAGCATTTAAAATTATGTAAATCCAGTGCGACTTGCACAAGGTTTTTTCCGTTGTTGGCCCGATTTTTGTGTTACTTTTTTCCCGCTTGCCTGTTTTGCCTGTTTGGCTGTGAGTGGGGTCAAGGCGCAAATCTGTCGTGCATAAAGGGATCTGTGGGTTATACCAGTTTTTTGCTTTTTTTGCTGGCTCTCAAATTGAAAAGTTTATGCGCAATATAGGGGCAGAGTCCGGTCCGGCAGAAGAAGACAACGACGACAGTGGCACTCCTATTAACATGGCTAAATACGCCATGGGATAACAAAACAAACGTTGTTGACCAAAACAACGAAACAAAATATTCCCTCACCTGGGAGCCTCTTAATTAAAGCCAAGTGGATGACATTTGATCAAGTATTAATGAAGGATTTCAAAGGACTAGAAATGTACTTAGCTTGGAGCGTTCTTTACTGGCAAAATACATAAATTTAGAACTTTAACGACTAGATCTGTGGGTGGTTTCGAAGCCATATATCTTTGATTCTCCGAATTTAACCGCTTCCTACAGTTCTTCATAGTTTTTCAGTCCTCTTCCACAAGCCTCAATGCCTCAGCGACATATTTAGGTCAGGCTGTCGCACACAGATGCGTGTATGTGAGTGTGTGTGTGACCTTTGGGGGGCATTAAGTTCAAAAGTCGTACAAGCTTGTGCCCCACAGCGCATTTGACATATGTACGCACACTCGACCATTCCAGAGGCCATTCATTTGCATGTTTGTGCTGTGGGATGTCCGCTTGGGGCTCGGCTTGGCTTGGCTTGGCTTGGCTTGGATCGGATCAAATCGAATCGAATGGAATCGGGTGTGTGGGCTCTACGTGCTCATTGCGTTGTTCTCGGGGACAGGGCAGGGCGGGGAACAACGTGACAAACGAAAGTTCAATTTAAACTCGAGATAGACACGAAAGAATCACAGCTATAATGGCTGGAAACAGCCGCAGCGACAACAACAACAAAAACAACAACAACAACGGCATACAACATTTCATTTATATTGTTTGATATAAAAGTCTTTTGATTGATTTCAGTCGCTTATCTGCTTTGTAAAGCGATTTCTTTGCCAGCAACAGCAGCAGCAGCAGCCTTAGAGGGGCGCACACAATGGCTTTGCCACATGGCCACCCAATGAGGTAACTGGAGACGAGACTGGCGCTGGGGCAAGACAATTTTAAGCATCTCTTCCCAAAATTTCCATGACTCTCGTCTCCAAAAATCGATGGTAATTTGAGAAAATCCTCCAGTACCTCCAAAGAGTTGCTACCATTAGCGCTGACAGACAGAGACAGAAAATTAACATTTCTTGGAATTCTGTCCGTTATTCCGCTTAATGAAGGATGCGGAGATGCCGCCATGCCTCCATGCCGCTGGGGTGGAAGCTGATGCAGATCCGGTGCTAATGAAGTCTTATTCGCTTTGCTTTATTTTCCAAGGAAAGTTGTCAAAAGTAAAGTTTTTCATACTTTATACATAATTCTCAGGCACCGCTAATGACCTAATACTGGTCAGAATCTGAACAAACTGAGATTAGACAAAGACTCTTCTTTGTTCTGCGGTTAAAAACGTTGCTTTATTCAAATTTCATTCGAGAATAAGTCACGCTATTCCCTCGTTTTGCAAAAGACAAACACAAACAATGTCCGCCACAATCTCACACATGTCGAGTATTTGGGAACACACCTCACGTTGGCTCATGCCATATCGTTGGCTCATGGGAGCGGGGACAAGGGACTGGGGGGTCTAATGCTATCTACAGACATTATACAATACATCGACGACAAATGATATGGTTCCAACTAACTACTCGTTTCAAAGAGGGTTCCCCCTCATAGTTTTGTGCTGCTGGTGTTTATTTATTCGATAAGGGGTGACTTCCAAAGCCTCCTCCAAAGAACCCGCCAACATCGATAACGGAAGAGGGTGGAGGCCAGGTCGTAGCCAGAGTAAACAAACTTAAAGAATTGTTAAAAACTTTCAGGCAATGTGCCACAACAAATTTCGTGATGAATTCTTTTTTTAATCAAACATTTAAAACTTTTTAATAAGTGGAATAGCAAAAACGCAAACGCAAACTTTGGCCTCCGGTGGTCTTAAGTGCCCGTTCAGGCGGCCACCATCACCAGCACCACCACCACCGTCGTAAGATTCTCTCCTTGACTTTCTCCTTTAGACCGCACACTCCCTGCACTCCTGCCTGACCTGCCTGACTGCTAGACCCACTTTCCATCCATCGCTAAACGGGGAAAAAAACTTATTTTTCCCTGCTGAAAATCCACAAAACTTTGTTTTATTCTATTTTTATTATTCTCAAGTAAACGAGAAGCTACAAAAAATACCAAGAAATTAAAGGTTTGTCGAGTGTTCGGACTATGCGATACCCTCTAGTCGGATTTATCCCCCTTTAAAGAGAGAAATTCTTGAATATATACACTATTCTGATTGGATACAACAGGGTTTTCCTCGATCTTCGTTTCCGTATACCAAAGAGATCCCAAGACTCACCAATTCCAACAAATACAGGGTATCAAAAGAGAATCGTATTATGTGTGTATGTGTGTGGGGATGGGAGGGGGGAGTAGAACGTAACGGTTTGTTTTGCCAAACGAACCGAAAGCGAAACAACGGTCAAAACAACCAATGAAATATTAATGGCCAACGTGAACTTCAGCTCCAATTGGAGCCTGGCGGAATGCGGCAGGGTGGGGGAGGGATTTGGTAGCGTGCTGTCAATTGCAGCTCACGAATAAGTGGTGGTGGGGGGTAGAAATGTGCAAAAATACCTCAGAGAGGCAGGGGGAGAGGGGGCAGATGGTACACGATGTTTGAATGCCTTTTGAAACGCCGACAACTTTGACTTTCTTGCGGTGTGAATAAACTTTGGCAAACGAACGACAAGACACAAAAGCCCTCCCACCCCCCAACAATGTTGCAATAGTTCAAGTTTTTCCATGCCGTTGCATATTTTTCCACAATAAGTAAGAGGCTGCAGCCTCTGTGTACACTGTTGTTGTATGTATGTGTATGTGTGAGTATGTATGCGTGTGCTTACCTGTTCATTGTGGCGGGCTGGGGGGTTGAGTGCATGTATTTAAAATTGCAGCATAAACAACTTTAATGAAAACGTCGACGGCTACGCTGACGCTCTGACTGCACGGAGATCAGTCAGCTTGCAAGAGAGCTTTTTTACAGTTGCAGCCAGAGGCTTTCACGGAGCGTGCGAACGAGACACAAAGACACGAAAGACACTGGGCAGTGTAATTATCTTGCTGAAGCTTTGAGCTGGAGACAGTTTGACAGACACGTGAGTAAATTGCTTGGCGGGAGCGGAAGCCCCCCTCTCTCTCTCTATCTCTGTCTCCCTCTTGCAAAAGCAAAAGTTCACTTTCGCTGCCCTCGCCTTGTACTCGTACTCGTAGTTGTAGTTTTTTTTTGTTATTTGTAATTGTAGTGGTATTGTTTGCAACTGTCGTTGTTGCTGTTGGGTCGGTGGACATGCAATCCAATTACTACTGTAAATTGCAGCTCTTTTTGCTGGCACGTAATATTAAATTAACATTTGCAGCACACACAAAAATTTCTCTTTGCCCCGCGGCTGGCTTACTGTTTTAGACTGTTGCCTTAACGTTTCTTTTTTTAAACGAAAGCGACGCCTTTTAGTTTTTTGACACTTCTTAAGCAGCAACAGCAGCACCACCAGCTCTCTCTCACTCTCTGGCTCTCTCTCCTTTTAGCCACTCTCCCGCTACGGCGGCGCAGGTAACACACACAGGGAATGTACGCTCTCTCTCCTACTCTCCCACTCTCCTTCTCTCCCTCGATCACACGCACACTTGCGCCGCTGCAAACAGGTAGCTGACACTCACACACATGCGCGACCGAAGTAAACGAAGCAGAAACGAAACGCCTGAGAGACGCGTTTTTTTTTATTGTTTCATTTGCACAATTTTCACAAATTTACTCGTAAATTCGGTTGTTTCCAACACACTTTAGCAGCCTTATGATACTCGAAGCACACACGTGATTCTATTCTACCGCCTGTTCACTTTGATCTCTCTCCTTGCGAGGGGAGCGCTTTTGGCCCGATCGAATCGGGTTTCTTATTCGTCGTCTTCCGTTAACTCGCGACGCCGACGCGCACTGCGCTCAAAAGTCGTTCTTCGACTGAAAACGAAGTTGTTGCGCTTGCAGCCCCGGCGGTGGGGCACAAAACAACCGCCGCCGCCGCTGCCGTCGTCGTCGTTGTCTGCGTCGGCGTCAGCGTCGGCGTCAGCGTCGGCCGTCAATGGTCAGCGCTTCACAGTTAGTCGCCGCCGCTCTCTGCGGCATTGCAAACCAACCTCTCATCTCATCTACTCTCTCATCTTCTGACCTGCCTCTGCTTCTGCCCTGCCTCTGCCTCTGCTGGGGGCAGCGATAGCAAGTAGATCGTTCAAGTGGAAGTATGCCGACTATACGATACCCGTTACTGGGAATAATTACTGGAGCAGCAAGCAAAAAACGATCCAATTGGAGTTTAATTGCTGAAAAGCCATTGTCTGGGAAAAATATGGGAATATTGTAAAGGAGAAGGTAGGCATTTCGCTCATTCTGAGTTTAGTAATCGCACGATTACAGTGAACAAAGTTTTTTTAATCGTAGTTTTATAATTCTCGGTGCGATAGTGGGATTTGATTGCTCTTGTTTTCGCAGTTTTCAGAGTCGTTATTCAGACACACAGCAGAGTGATATCAAATGTACCCTTAAACATTGATATCATACATGGGAAACACTCCCATTTGAAGTCTATTTTCTGTTATCGTAAGCAGTAAACTGTATCCCCAGTGTCGCAGAGGAAGCTCTTCTTTTATTTATCCATTCACATACATACATATTCGTATCACAAACATTTTCCCGCGGAAGTTGAGATTACAAGAGTTTGTTGAGCTTGAGAGGATTTGCGTTGATCGAAGCGTTTTCTACTCGAGTCAAAATTGTAGCTTAGTTCCCCAGAAAAAGTTAGTTCTTGAGGTACTTAAAGTTTGTTAGGGTTTCGAGTCCTTTAGGTAGTAATCCTTTCAACCAATTGAACTTTCAGGAGCCACAAACTTGTAGAATTTCCCTTCCGCTGGAGTTGGTTGAGAATGGCAGAGTTAAAGCTTGAAAATACTGCTGCATAATGTTTCAATTTTCGTTAAGTTTTTGCTGATTTATTCCGTCCCGGTGTCCTGCTGTCCTCTACTGGGAAATCGCTCAACTTCGAGCTCTGAGATTTGAGCCGTGAGCTCTTTGTCCAAGTGCCAATCGATTTAATGCCGTGCCTGTCCGGGCATCCCAATCCGGACCGCTCGAGTGCGTATTTGAATTTCAATCAGGTGGCTGCAGCGAAATATATAAGCCGCCGCCGCACGGAACCGTTGAGCCACTGATGACGACGAGGACCACTGCCACTTCCCTATCAATATGGCACGCACTGCCCGTGCTGCATCTGTAACTAAGTGGGAATCCCATGCCCCTTTCCCTGTCCCAGCACTCACCGTTTATAATTCTGGTCAGCTTGGAGCGTCTGGTGGAGGATGGACTCAGCATGCTCTCCCGCCGGCTGCTGCTGGCGCTGGTGCTCCCGTTTCCTGGATGGTGCTGATGATGGTGATGGCCGCCACCCAGCCCCGTTGCGGAGCCAGTTCCCGAGCCGAAACCCAGATCGCCGTAATTGACATTCAGCTGGGCCTGCGCCTGGGCGCCGAATGTGGTGACAGAGGAGGATGTCGAGTAGAGACTGCTGGCCGAGGGCCGCTTGCTGAACGGCGAGGGTGAGCCACCACCACCACCACCGCCACCTGGCGCCGTGACGGCCAGCGAGGGGCGCGGCAGGTCACTAAACACAATCTCGGCAAAGGAGTCGATGCTGGCCGAGCGCTGGAGTGCACTGCTGTCCTTGCGCCTGCAAACAGAAATCAAAGAGATGGAAAAGGATGAGTCCCTGCTAGTCCGTGGGTAAATGGGTAATTGGGGGTGGGTGGGGGGTCTAGAGATCCGCGTAAAAGTGGCGACAGCTTATAAAGTATCGTAATTACTTCATGCTGTCGGACATTTTAATGAGCCATACCCACAGACCATTAAGTGTTGCCGCCAACTTCTCCCGTTACCCGGTTACCAGCAGCAGCCTTGTTGCCCCGTTGCGGTCACTGGCCGGCCTAGTTGGCCATAATGTGACCGTTTTTTATGGCCACGCGAGCGGAGAAAGCCCCGCGCCGACAGCTGGCGTGCCGTGCCATGCTGTGGGTAATGCTGACAAAGTCGATGCATGCACCACACTCGCATCTGAACGTACTATATTTCTTCATTCAAGCTTAATAGTTTTCTTCAGTTTTCCCACTTGCTGCTTGTTTTTCCCGGCTTGTCTCGGCCTGTCTTGGCATTTTCTTTGTATTTTCTTGCCCATGACTTGCCAAGTTTATGGCCTGCAAATCGAGACAAGCGATGGAGCTGATGGGCAGATACATAGGTCACAGCAAACTGCAATTTACGCCTCACTTAGCGGCTTGGTAATGGATTGATGGGCTCACTTGGGGATGGTCTCAAACTTCAGCTTAGCTTGGCTGTTTACATTCAACTTAATAGGATTGAAATAAAATACTCTGAAGACTGTTTGCGTATCTTAAGTTGTAACTTTTAAGTAGCGGTAAGTGCTCTACTCCTAACTGCTACCCTCGCTGCCCCATGATGCTCGCACAAGACATTCTGCAAGAGAGAATACCCAAGAGTTGCAAAAACAACATGCATGTCCTGTGTATAACTCGGCCCATTGATGCCCGACTCAAAAATGTAAACATCCTGCGAACCGCTCCTTTAAATCAGTGCTCGGCACGTATACACTCCAGTGCGCTGGTGTGTGTAGCAAAAACCCGAACATGCCTGCGGGAGCAATCGGTTTATTGCTTTACCCTGAAAAAAGCGAGAGAGCAAGAGCCAAAGTCGCATTGACGAAACCCCATAAAGTCTTTTTGCAGCAGAGATTTTTGCTATCCATATTATAAAGGACTACGGATGCCGAGAACTGCTTTAAATTCTTAAAAGCCACACCGAATTCTTCGTTTTATAAAATAGAAAGCATGGGCAATGAGTTCCCAGAAGAAATTACAATCGTTCTTGGTAGCAAAAAGCGTCGTAAAAATATGTAAAGATCCTTTAACTAGAAGAAGTTTTACTGAATATTGAAGTACAGAAATTTATGCTTTCTTAGAAGCGATACAAAATGCTGAAAAGGACTCTCTCAAACCTCTTTCGTCAGAGTTTCATAAATCCGGGCTTTAATTAAAACTATTTTCATATCGCAACCTTCTGCTCTCGTATATGTATGTTATTTGCAACACACTAAATCAAAATTTTCAGGCCACACATAAATTGAGTTCCCCCCAGCTGTACACTCTGCCACCCTCCATCCACACTCTGTGGCACATTTAGAGCATTTGCATAATCAGAGTCAAGTTGGAAAAGTCGACCACATTAAACCCGCCATAGCCTTGAGCGAAGTTTCCCTGTGTCGACGCATCAGTCAGTCCGCAAATTTGTCCTCCAAGTTGAACTCGTACATACGATATATATTTATGTACAACATGTCGTATGCGCAACATTTTCAATTAAAACCGCAAAAGCTGTCGGCAATCACAGCGCTCCTACTCACCCCACCCCACCCATCATAGAGTTAATTTGATCTGGTGGGGAAGGTGGGGTGCTGGACGGATAGATGCATTTATACACGAAGTAATTCTGTTAATCCGAAACCATAATAAACCGTTGGGGAAGGCGGCGGCGATGTCTGTTCCCTTTCTCCGAGACAAAGTTAAGTAAATTTGCAATTAAACACATTCATAATTTGCCAACAGCCAAATACGCTTAATCAACGCAAATTCAATCAAATTACGACGACGCTTTTAGGCAACAAACGAAGTGGTTCCCCAACTCCTCCTCTTCCTCGTGCTCCTGCCACCACACTACTCCTTGCTCTCGACTTCGCTTAGTGAACTCTTGAGTAAAAAGTTGTGCTCGTCATCGCTCGTTGATGGCTGATGGTGTGGGCATGGAGAGGGTAAAAGTACAAGTAACTCCGAAGCCACAGAAACATTTCATGGCAGGCGACAGGCAGCGAGGGACGAGACCCCAGTTGGCCTTATTCTTCGACTAGTTGTCAACCTCATGTTCTCTGCTTGGGGGTGGAATGAAAGATGACAGCCAGATAGGGATGGGCCAACAAACCTCCCGATTGCATCTCGTATTTGTGCTGTGCTGGTGCCTAGTCAATAATAATGATTGTTATTAAGTTATGCATAGATGTGGCAGGCAGGATGGCAGTCAGGCACTTTAACCGGCTGCCAACTGGTGGCAATAAGTCAGAAGCAGAGTCAAATGTGGATTGGATGTGTGCTCCAAGCGCTCCATGCGATGTTTGCCCAAATATATAAACAACAAGCATCCCCATGCAGTTGCCATGACAAGGTCGAACGAATATGTGCTGCTGCCACGCACACACACACACACACTTGTGCGTGTTGCCTCTGCTCTGAGTGTCTTTCCATGCCCGTTGGTTGTCTGCCATTTGGCCTCCTTATTTACACTTGTCTAAAAGCCGCCTGTGAAACCGATTGCCAGAGAATGTGCCATGTTCTGTGACCATATGTGACACACAGAATTCTTCTGCGTGGCTAGGCAGCACCAGCAACCGCTCTTCAGGCGGTGGTTAAGGTGTTTCGGGGGGACACTGGGAAGCCACTGGGAAGCCAGACTTTTGTGTGAAACTCACTTAATGAGAGATGACTCTGAACCGTACCGAAATTGTCTGGGACATGGCATTGTTCGCCACTGCACCGTAATGGAGGGTGCATGAAAAGTGCATTAGGAACGGAAAACGGAACACAAACGGAATATAAGTGGGAAAGAAAGGGAGTTGGAAGTTGGGCAACAAATCGATATGTGGTTGGAGCTTCACCGCCCTAGTTTTCTCCCGCATTCTCTTAGTCAATTACGGCCTATGAATTCAATGGTCCAATTGACTCTTTCGGGAACTGGCACAGCTGCCGGACGACAGATTCCCTGAGGCACATAATCATTTTGGTATACGCACTGGTTCCATCCCCAATTCGGTGACCTTTTATGCGGCTCAAATACAAAAACTTCCCCAACGGGAGGCGGCCGTTTCTTTTGGCGACATCAAACGGGGCCCAAAGTGATACGGAAAATAAATCAAAAGCAGCAGAATGTGGCAACGATGCCACACAAATTGATGTTGACATCAGCAGCGAGACATTTTGTCGAGGCTTTTAGCTAAGCTTTTTTCTCTTTTTTTCTCTGCCGAGTTGCATGCAATTTATAAAATTTTACAGTACATAAGACACCACCCCCCACCCGCACATTGAAGGTAATGAGTGTTGTCGTTGTATTTGTCTTCGGTTGTTTTTGTGTGCGTGTGTGTACGTGTACCACATGACGTATGCGCAATTTCATTTATGGTTCGTTTGCTCGAACTTCCAGTGGCATCTTGTGTTGCCTTAGCTTAGCTAGTTGGATGGTGGATTGGATGATGGTGGTGCCGCCGACGTTGCCACAGGAGCAGAACACAGGCGACAGACGACAGGACGCACAAAACTTTATCCTTAACATCAGGACTGGAGACAGGAGACAAGACAGGACAGGACACTGTTTTATTGGCTCCACTGTTCGTTCGTTCGCTTACAATCTTTCCTTTCCCTTCTTCGTGTTGTGGCTGCTGTTGTTGTTGTTGTTCCTTTTTCTTGGGTCTGACTTCCTCATGAATAATGCATTCACAATTAAGCCAGTGAGGACTACGAAAACCCCAAAGGAAGAGTAGCCATAGCCTCTGCTCCGCTGTGTTCTGCTCTGCTGTGCAGTTATTATTATGCGAATCGCTGTTTGCTGGCTGCTGCTGGCTGCTGGCTGTTGGCTGCTCCTACTGCCATTTGCGTTGTTTTCTGGCTCTAAAATTAGCAACACGCAACACAAACAAACAGCCAGAAGAATGAGTTAGAGAAGTAGTAGCACTCGGACAACAATAACCCGCCCGAAAATCGTTCTCCCTTTTTGTTTGGGTTTGAGTTTCGGTGTTTTCTGCATTTTAAAATATCAAAGTTTAAGCACAGTCTCTGGAAAACGGGCACCCTGCCCTGCAATGCCATGCCCTGCCCTACCGTGGCCTGGCCACTGACGTTCTTTTGTATCTTTTTTTGGTTTTTCTTATGTATCCTGCTGGGCGGGTGGCAGCGATGCAATCAGTGCCCAGAGAGGGGTCTCTTACTCTCTCTCCCTCCCACTCCTCCTTTATCTGTGGCATGTTTGCCAAAATGATTTTACACACTCGACCGTGGTCACTGTGCTCAGGCGTTGCCCGGCAAATGCATAGTTCAAGGCGCAATCTTGCAGCTCGTAAATTGCTTAAGTCCCGTCAAGGACCTGTGCTCGAACCAGAATGTAATATCACAGACGCAGACACAGACACAGGCAGAGGTCGGTCTGCAGCAGGATGTTGTGTGTGGGGTTCTGCTACTCAATTATTTTATTCAATCAACAAGACAAGTTTGTATCACAAATTGCTTCTACTCGTAACTACATTCATTCTTCAAAAATGGAAATAAATTCAGAAAAAATATATGTGAATGGTATCTCTCCTCACAGTTCAGACTCTGCCAGACCCTTCCATCAATGCAATGTGAATCTGTTTCAATTAGTCTGATGTTCGTATAAATCAATTGGTTTCCCAAAGGTTCTTTGACTGCTAGCCAAGGACCAGAGTTGGGTTTCTGCTAAACAGAAAGGGGCAGGGACAGGACACCTGACGTTAATTAAACCAGCATCGAGAGGAGGTTTTCTCTGGAGCGTGTGTTAATCTTGCGACTGCATGTGTCTCCATTAGAACGCCGTGAAGCGAATGAAGACAAATGCCACACTCGACCGCAGGGCAAGCTGCTCTTCGCCTGTCATCACCATCCATCCATCCAACGCCACAACCTCATGTGTGGCTAGCCATTAGGAGGTTGGAGGTAGGTGAAGGTAGGTGGTGGCATGCCAGAGATCAGCTTGCCGCCGCTGCTCTGGGTGCAAATGAAATTAGCTAATTGCAACCGTTCCCTCTCTCTCTCGCTCTTTTTCTCTCTGCCAGTCAAGGTGAATGTTGACAGTGGGGAGATACACGTGATGGCTAGTGCTGAAGGATGTCATAAATTACGCAAGTACGCACCTCTCCCAGGACAGACGACGGGGCGCATCCTCGCCCAGACCCAGACCGAGTCCCAGACTCACAGACGAGGTGTCACCAGGCGGCGGCTGCAGATTGGATCTGCCCGAGAAGCCACTTGATTGATGCAGCAGCTTGGCCAGGCGAGTGAAGGTCGTGCCAGAGCTGGAGCCGGATCCAGATGCTGCCGATGCCGATGCCTCGGCTAATGGCATCTCGTGGAGGGTGTGCTCTCTGGCCAGCGGTGTGGTGGCCTCTGAGGTGGCTGCGGCACGCTTTCTGGCTGCCAGACGATAGGCACGCGCTGCCACCACATGTGGGGCGGGGATCCTTCGAAAGCCGAGTAAAAGTACAATTAAAAATGAATGCAGGCCAGCTGGAGTGGAGAGGAGTGTGTTTTACTCACCTGAGCAGCAGCGAGCCATCCGCATGGCACTCGAAATCATCCGACAGCTGGAACAACGAACTCTCCCCCAAATGTTGCTGTTGCAGCTGCAACTGATGCTGTTGTTGCTGTTGCTGGTGCTGCTGCGATGTGGTCTGGTGGTGGTGCGGCGTGCTGCCCGAGGACTTGCGACGATACACCAGATTGCTATCATCCTTTGGCAAATTCAATGACTTGACCATTAGCGTGTTGTTGTTGTTGGCCACATGGGTGTTGTTGTTGTTGTTGCTGCTGCTGCTTGTGCCACTAGTGGTGTTGACAGTGTTCCCGGTGCCCGTGCCGGAGCCGCCACCACCGACACCACCGCCGCTGTGTCCGGCACGTGTGAGCAGGGACCAGCGATGGCCACTGGCACTGCCACTGCGGCTCTTGCTGCCCAACAGTCTCTCCTCTGTGTGGGTGAAAAATGTGTGTGGAAAATGGGAAATGGAGAAGGAAAAATCAGTTAATGGAGCGCACATTGATATATGGATTTTCTGCAAGCTGCACTTTCTCTTTAATGTGTGTGTACGAATATTAATCATAACTCAAGCTGAAAACTTGTCAAAAGTTTTTAATTAAATCTTCTGCCATAACATGTCGTGGCCACGCAACGAAAGCCCAGAGGCTCGTTGAAACTGTGGAAAGCCATTTTCATTATTTCAATGAAAATTGTGTGTATTTTTATACCCTTTGCCAAAGGGTATACGTTTTTTCTAGAAATTTGTAAAAGGACATTAAAGAAGCGTCCCTTTTTGGTGGGATGGCAGCCCCATTCAGCCAATACGGCAACTCTAGTATTTAAGAAGAATACCAAATATACGGCCACTCAAAAAGTGTGTAGATCGACGCCCGATCACTTGAGCGTGGCATCGAAAGCGAAAGATAAAAACGTGGTTATACTCTTTAATATCCTTGCTATATATTCTTTCTCCTATATAGGCTCAGTATTGGAGCGGATAAAACCTACAGAATCAATGACTATTTTTAGGGATATATCCATATTCTGTATAATATCTGCAAATTTCTCTGCTTACAAATTGTGGGACTACGACTATAACTTTATCTATTTGTATGTAATAGGCTATCTCCGCAACGCCTGCACCAAATTGCATGCGGTTTTTTTTATACAACAAATGTTGTACTTTTCTATTAATGAATTCTTCAAAAATTAAAAATTAGTTCAAAAAAATCTCATTCTGTAGAATGGAACAATTTATAAAAATATTTGTCATTACATCCAAATTAACATTGTTTAATTTCGATGAATTCCTAAACATTACATTTATTTAGCAAGCAGCGAAGCGGGCGGGTCTGCTAGTAATCAAATAAAGTCATAAAATAATTGAACTCGAAAAACCTTCTATAGAAACTTTTCAATTTGTAGTTTAATGTGTCGACCCATTATAGATCTATATATAAAACTGTCAATCTCAATTAAAATGCTGTTAAAATAGCATGTTCAATCCCACATTTTTGTTTTCGGTGGCTATAGAAATGTTGGGAAGCGTATAAATTATTCATTTATTTGACCTTTTTTTCGTATCAAAGAGTAGATTTTCCTTGAATATAATTCCATTTCAATAAATATACAAAAAATGGGGGGAAAAATGTCAGTAGCTGGTAGTGGAGTTTTATTTATGTTTATAATCTGCCAGGGTATTGGAGGGTTCTATCTAGCCATTCGCTTATATATATTTTCCAGCAAAATCGCCTCGATGTGATTTGATATTACATTTTTTCCGTTGCATCGCAACGTTTGTTTGCACGGACTTCATTCTTTACTCTCTGATCAATCAACAAATGGCCATGGAATATGATTCCATGGCAAACCAAATAACAACACACAATTTATAGAATTGGTATTCCAAGATGAGTAGAATCAAGAGAGAGAGCGAGAGCCAGTTTGTTTTAAATTTAAATTTTCCTATGGCTTTCATGGACTGAGAGTCCTGGTCTTGACGAGGGACGACGGCTAAGGCGATTATAGATGGGTAATCAGCTTATGGCCCATAGGAATGTCTGACTGAGTGATGGACTGCCCTTGACCCGATTTGAATTTCGAGAGAGTTCCATAAACCAGCATAATTCAATTTCAAATCCGTTGTGAGCCGTAAACAAATGTTATCTCTATTAAAATGTTCCATTCTGTGCGCGTGTAAATAATTCAATTGTACTTTTGCAGAAAACACTCGCACTGGTATGTGTACTCACCCAATTGAAATGTTTGCTTATCCGTGTGCAGCGAGACGACCGGAAGTCCTGGCACAATGATGGCGGGCAGTGTGCGCGACCGTAACAATGGCGGCGGCAGCTTGCGGCTGCCCGTCCGCGATTGCGACCCGAAGCCGCCGCCGCCACCGCCGCCTCCTGCGCTGCCAACGCCACTCGCACTGCCACCCGCAGCGGCGCTGCTCTGTTGGGCCCTGGAAGAGAGAGAGAGAGAGATACAGAGTGAGTGAAAAAAGGGTGAAGGAGTGCGAGGAAGGAAGTGACAATAATAAGTTAATGCAATTATATATTAAGTGCGACGAGTGGGGGTTGGGGGTGGGTATGTGTCAGCAAGGAAATGCAATTAGTTCTTCCTACGATTTTTCTCCTCCATTGTCATGGATGCCATTTCCGTTTCATTTGCATGCTTCGCTCCACTTTCCCCATTCCCACTCCTCATTTCCACTCTCCATTGCCATCCCTTATTCCACTTCCTGCATCGAGGGTGTGCGAGTGTCAGCTGTTGATTTGCGCATTTTTTTTCTCGCACACATGCGAATTACATTTGATTGTTGTATGGAAAATTATTTCCAGCACCTCTTTGGACGGCTTTCTCATCCTCCCCCAGCTGGTAGTGACAGCTGCCGCCCCCGCACCACGCCCTTCAGCCCCTCAATTTGTGCAACTTGATGTGTGATTGAATTTCTGGCACTCGAATGGGATTCCCAACTCGACGCCTACGCCATGACGAGTCATGGGGGCTCGGCTCTGCTCTGCTCTGACAATTGTCAAGCTGATGGACCAGCCCCTACCCCGACCCATACTGATACCCCTACCCCCCTTGCTACTCTTGAACTGCACCCATACTGCGATATTACATATTTCCCGTATGCAAAAAGGACGCAGATGCAGAAATGGAAAACTTTTTATTTGATTTACTCTGACTTTGACATTTTGCCAAGGCGCGCGCCCAACCGAATATCTGTCAGAGTTTTCGACACAAGTTGGCAGCTCCATGTCCTCGAAATTGTACGCTATATTGATGATGATACACAGCCAGATCGGAAGATGGGAATGGGAATGGGAATGACTGTGTTGTGTATTGGTGCGGGAGAATGGGAATCGGGATGGGAAACGAAGCAAAATCAGCAAAGTTTTTCGACTCATCTCAGCGCAACCACTCCTCCTCCCCCTCCCCCAAGGCATTTACAAGATCCCCAGCGAGGGGGCAGAAGGATAATACTTTCAATCGCACACTCCCATCGCTGACAAGAGCTGCAGCAAAGTTACAGAGAAATAAAAATCATGCAAGCAATTTATATGTGTCCTTGCTGGAGAAAAGGATGCGGATGCGGTGCAAGAATGAGGGATGAGCTGAGGAAAAACTTGAGGAAAACATTCGAAATAGTAACAGTAGCAGCGAAAAGAGCAACAACAGGCAGTGTCCACACATAAATAAAAAGAAAATTACACAACGCTTTAGCGAGAAATGTTTAAGTTGTTCTGTTTGCACTTTTTTCTTTTTTGTATTTTTTGAGCACCGTAACGTAACGCCTCTTGCTTCGGCTTTTGTTTATAGGCCTGGTGTTGCAGGATGTTAAGGCACTTTTGAGTGCGTTAAACACAGGGGAGCCCCAGCCCACTCGCACACACACACAAATAATGTGGCAGCACCCACTAAGGGCAAGCTGTTACAGGTCACAGCAGGAGGGCAGGAGACGCAACAAAGCCGGTAAGCAGAGGATGGTCTACGGCAGGCATATGTACATATGGGCGGCGAAGAAGCAGTGGGCGGTGGGTGGGCATAACTCAAAGCGGATCTGCATAATTGACGTGAAATACTCGTAACCGTAAATCGTGCATTACCCAACAACATTTGCCACCTTTTCGGTTAAACAAAACAGGGAAAGAGTGGAGCAGCGAAAGAAAAAGGTTAACATGCTGCCAGAATTGCCAGTAAAGAAGCTTGAAGATTGCGCGCCGCATAAAAGTTTACAGCCTGATAATGAAGTCATACGAGGGGTAGGGGGGGTGGAAATTCGTTATTTAATGAGAGCAAGAGCCAGAAGTCGGCGAGGAGTGCGTGCATGTGTTAAAAAGATCAAACGAAGTGGGTGCCCTCCATGCCCTCAGGGAAGGTTTAACCAAACTATCCGCCACCTTAGTCTGAACTTCTGCTTTACGAAAAGAACAAGGTCCTTAAAAAGGGTCTTTATTTTGCATCATTTATTTCCCAGTAAGTATTTCTGCAGCTCATATTTCCTTAGGTTTGCTCTGGTTTCCATCGGTATTCATTTCTCAGAATTCTCATCCCTTTCTACCTTTTAATCTTTTTTAATCAGAAAGCGAATACCAAAGGTATTCATTAGGGCATGCCCATTACATATCCTCGGAAGGTATCCTCGCAAGAGCAGGATACAGGTCTTCATTTAGCTGAACATAATTCCATACTGCACCTAATTCTATTAGAATTTCTCCCTGCCCTAATGATTATCCTTATGCCCATTTGCATACGCCAATTAAGGGACTTGTGTGGGTTGACACCTCGGACAGCACCAGTCCGGGAGGAGGTAATGAAGTTCCTGTTGGCCGGGTCACTGATATAAACATTGGTATAAGCATTGGCATAACCTATGGCATCATTACTGTTACCCAACAGCGGCTTCGGACGTGGATGGCAGCGGCGGTTGTCTGTAAAAAGGGCAACTAAGCCGAAAGGCTTTGCCAAATTACGCATACGCAGTGTATGTGTGTGTGGGTCTGGTAATCCATTGTGTGTCCGCTCATGTGTATGTGTGGGTGAGAGGGTAAGTCGTGTAATTGCATTTGGCGCTGTGTTTACATGTGCGTGCATAATTAGAGCAAAATGTTGTTCGTGTAATCAAATCATCGGATGGCAGCCCTTTTAGCCCAGGCTTCCCTTTTGAATGGGGTTAAAGCGAGCTTCTCGCAAGATATTAGTTCTTTAAGATGAGCCCAACCCACTTGATGCCACGTTCGCTTCCCGGAAACGGGTGTCGGCGGCCCGTGCCTAATTGAGTTTGCCGCTTGGCATTCTTTCAGACTACCAGCTTCCTTCGTCCTTCGTCCTCTGTCCGGGCTTAAGCAAATGATGGGCATGCGAATGCCAGAGCATAAGAAACATTTTCATTAAAACGATGCAGCAGCAGTGCAAGCAGTGAAAAAAAATGTCGAAAATTTAAAAAAGAGAATCCAAGCAATATACGAAGAAAATATCTAACGAACTGCGTTCTTGCGGAGCGTTCCCAGAAAGCAAATGAGCAACGGCTGCAGGACGTGCATGGGAATCGGGATTGGGTGGCCCACCCTCATGCCTAACCACTTCACGGAAAAGACTAAGGGCTGAAAGGCTTCTAGGGCCAAGAGCCACGCGATATTTATCAGAACTTGAAGTGGGCTCTTGCCACAATGCATTCCAAGTGCCAGCAGCATGCTGGCAGCAAAGTGCGTCCCCAAAATTACAAGACAGAGAAAAATGCGAAAATGGCAGGGTTCTATTTATATCCGTTCTCGTTTGAGTGCAAAGGGTAAATGGTAATCGGGAAAACGTGAAGCTCTTTTTGGCTGCAAACAACACTGGAATACCAATCAGTATCTCTCTGTGGGGGCACCTGTTTAAGCTCCAGGAGACTTTTCATGATTTAAATATTTCCACAAAATAATACATATGTATATAGTGGTGGGATAACCCATATCAGCCAATACGGCAGCCCCATGTAATATAAAAATCGAATTCAGCCAATACGGCAGCCCTAGCATATAAGAGGAATACCAAAGATACGGCCACACAAAAAAATGTGTAGATCGACGCCCGATCGCTTTGTGTGTGGTATCGAAAAGTCAGAAACTAAAAAGCGAAAGATATAAACGTTGATATACTCTCACAGTTATATACTCTTACAATATTAAATTCCTTATCGAACGGATTATGTTTCTCAATTTGTGAAAGACCGCGCCAAGGAATATATATGTACAACTGATTGAGTTTTATTTTCTGGTCGTTGCATTCCGATCCGCTTTTCAGTTAGTTTGTTGCAAAGTTGAAAGTTTGTTTGCCGGCATAGAAATCGCTTTTAATTGCGGCCAAATCCTTAGTTCAAACAACTTGTTAATTCTGTTTGCCATCGCCTGACTGGATGGCTGGCTGGCTGGCTGGCTGGCTGGCTGACAATTCAATGGGCCTTGTGCGCTCAGCCAAATCCTAGCAAATCCTGTCAAATCCCCCTTGCACCCACACCCACCCCACAATGGTTAAGTAATGGCAAACATTCAACTTACTGTCGCTCTTTGCGCTGCTGCCGCTTCTTCTTGAACGCCTTCCGGACGCGCAGGAGTAGGAATGCCGCCCGATCCACGGACAGTGTGGTGCCGCTTTTCTTCGTCGCTGGTCCTGCTGCAGTCTCCTCCATCTCTGTGTGGCTGCTGATGCAGTTGCAGTTGTTGTTGCTGTTGCTCTTGTGGGTGTTGTTCGTTCCTATGGTTGTGGCAAGCTGTCAGTGTCTGTGTCTGCTGCAAGCTCAAGCGAGGCTGCTGCCGCCGTGGCAGTGCCTGTGCCGTCTAGGAAAACTTGCGCACTTGCCGACTGCCGACATTTGGTATGCTCCAGGCGTAGGTCCTCGTGGTCTCCTCACTTTTGGCTTATGGCGGGGGAGGGCGTGAGCTACACTTGCTCCTCTCCTATTACTTTGACAATCATCATCCTGTGTGCTGCAGGAAGCGGGAACAAGAATATATATAACACACACTCTCGAGTATTTGCATATCCTGGCAGGACGTGACCGTGTTCGCTGTCTGACAATTGCGTGGCAAGAAGCAAATAATATTTTGTTTAGATACTTGTCGCAAAAGCACCGTCTCATCCACCCAACCCTCGCATCCGCCCCATTTCCACTCTCACACGCTCCATCACACACACAAGGAGAACGGGCAAAAGTATAATATGCATTCATATGATATTGTTTTATTTATGATTCGTCGTCTCCCCTTATTGCTGCTTAGGTAAGTTGTAAATTTCTTTGCGTTTTACGCATTTCCATAAACGAATTTCCCCAGCTAAGCCAGCGGCAGACCAAGGACATTTGTCATGACACGTTTTCACATACCCCCCAGTAATCGAAGAAGGCACAAGGGTATACCCTGTCTCTTTAAAAGGATGTAACAGGTTTGGTAGAGCCTCAAAAGAGGTGTAGATTTTCCACCTTCCTCTACAGAACTGTAGCTACTTTAATATATATTCTATCTGCCATTCCTTCTAAAACTCATATCTTTCAAAAATGCATTAAAGCCATAAAAGGAGAAGGCGATGGCTATGCCAGCAATGCATAAGATATTCCTTTTCTTTTCTCTTTGTCTTACGCATATTAAATTCCACTTTGGTGCATCAAAATGAAATCTGAAGAGCGAGACGGGGCAGGGGTATATTCCAGTCGGAATACTCCATGCAAAAGACTCTACGTTCCACTTCGTTTCGCTCCGTTTTATTATCGGTAAATAAAAATTTAAATTCATGCGGCTCCTTGGGTGGAGCTTTAACTGGAAAAGTGACGCAGGTCAAGAACACGTGACTCCCCAAAGGGGGCGGAGGGGGGTTGTTTTCGGAGAATTCGAACTGTTTGACGAGATGATGGGCTTTCCTTGAGAGGTGACAGCATCGGAGCCACCACCAATGTCATTGTCAGCTTCATTATCATAATCGTACCTTTTTCTTTCCAGATCAATTACGGATTAACTGTCAGCTTTATTTGTATTTGTGTGCCCAAGAAAAAGGGGACAGATATCCGAACGAAAGTAGGGAAAAAGGTAATCCGAGGGAAACCATGAAAATGTAAAAATGGATTCCATCCCCTTCGGATAAAGTTGGGATGTCTGCAGAGCCACCTGGTTTCCACCTGCTGTCAGGCAAGTGACTTTTGTGAGCTTGAGTGGATTTTCAGAACATTTTACAGCACTTACGAAGCCACACACACAAACACACACACACACACACATACAGAGAGAAGTGTCTGCTTCTCTGTGTGCGACAGTTGCCTTGATAAAGGATAAGAAATTGCTTCTCGCTCCATTCAACAGAACTGAATCCCGAGCTAAGGGACATCCCGCAAAGCGCCCTAATGCTGCTTGTCGGCCAACTTAATATTGACACATTTGCTTGGCCACAATTGAAAACTATTTGCTGGAGTTTGGGGGCTGGAGACGGAGCTGCAGCTCAGCTGCACAGACCTGAAGGTGTCTGTGTCCTTGGCCAAGTACAAAGACTTGCCAGGATTTGGGTCACATACTCGCACACTTGCGAGGGCTTCCTCCCCGCTCGATAGCTGGCTCAAATCAAGTAGAAAAATTCCGTTTTGATGAGGGTAATGATGGCGATGAGAACGATGATGATGATGGGGCCAAGACAAGCGAGCAATTATTTCTTGATTTGATAATCACAGCCGGCAGCTGTCAAGTTCAGTTGCGACTTGGGGCAGGGCAGGACAAGACAGGACTCAAACTTTGGCCAAAACTTTTCGTTTGCTGACTTAAACATGCAACTGGAAATTGTGCTCTAACTAGAAGCGAATTATTTCTGACTCGAAACTCAAACCGCCGCCAACACCTCTGGCTAGACAGGACAGGCCACAGGCAAATGCAACTGTCAGCCGTACCCGTGGAATAATTTCCGAAAGTATACCCACCCGTCCCTCACGGCTACTGGGAACAGCCCGGGCGGATCCGGGCATCAAGTTAATTGAATGTCATGCCAAGCCGTGGCTGAGTTGTGCCCCATGCCCCGTGCCCCATGCCTTGTGCCTTCTGCCCAGACCGAGTCCAAAGCTCATTTCCGGCCCCGCCTCTGGGTTCGACTTGTAACATAAATTGCGCAATTTGACTTTAAAGTCAATCATTTCACGCTCCGTTGGGTCCTAGAAGGAAAAGGCCAGCATCCTTCGCAGGTGAAAAAGGGGGCCCGAAAACCCAAACCACATCAGTGGCACGTCATTTGCAATGCTTCCGCTGTTGATTTATTTGCCATTACTCCAGTACGTGACCAGGACGTGGCCATCCGACTCCAGGCTGCTCCTGCTGCTGCCACTGCTGCTCTGCCTGCTGTCTAGGATACGGGCAAGGATGCCATAATTAAATAACAATTTGCCAGAGACGACAGAGAGGTGGAGAGTGCACACCCAAAAGGACACTCACACATGTCCGGGGAGGGGAAGCTGGCGTCGCCAGTTGGCCAAGAGGAGCATTTGGTGCCGCGCACACAGCCATCAAGTGTCGGAACGCCACCAAAACTCCCTTTATGGCCAAAACACATTCCCCCTCGTGTTTTTCTTTTGCATAATTTCCATTGGTGGCAACAAAGAGAATATCTGTGTATCCTCCTGCTCCTTCCCTATACTATATGTATGTATGGCTATGTCGGCTTGTAGCTAAATGTTTTTCCATTTGGGCTAAGGCCAGACCCTGCCAGAGTCCATGCTGGAACATACCCCGAGGATTGCCCTAAGGATTGATCGGTTCTCTGGCAGAGATACACTGCCTCTGGGCTGCAGGACCTGCTCGAACGTCGCTTTCTTTGCCGAGTTTTGCCGTCGTCTCATACAAATCGCAGTACCCTTGATGGTAGAGTATAAAACGGCAAAGAAAGAGCAGGAAATGAGCGCAAATTTATGCAGAAAGTAATTAAAACTGCCGTTGTCCTGCCACATTTCCAGCTACAGATGTCTGTAGCTCCTCGGGGGCTGTGATAGACGGCAGTTTGGATGTGGAGGGGCGTGGCGGGCATTGTGAACGAGGCTCTGAGTTGTTTTTAAGGATTTGTTGCGCTCGTAAAAGTAAAATTTAATGAAGTTGCAGCATAAAAGGAGCATAAACACGAGCCAAGTGGCTCGATGACCTTTGTCCTTTTGGGCTTCTCCTTCCCTTTTTTGAAGTGCTTCTGCCCTAAGTGGTTTGCCCGAGTGTTTGTCTCTGTCTTAATTACTCGGCTTTCGTCTCATTGTCCGCCGGTCGGTCACAAAGCCAAATACCAAAACACCTTAAGCCGCAGCCACAGCCTCAGGCGATGCTTTTGCCGCTGCTTCTGCCTCTGTGTGGGCTCCCTGTGTGCCCCAATGTGGGGCAACAGTGAAAAGCACAATCAATTTCATTGGGAGCCACACAATACAAGGACACGCACACAGCCCATTGGCCCCTTCCTTGCGGCACGGCAGCCCGGGTTCCACCCACTTAATTTAAAGGACTAATTGTCAACATGCCGCACTTGCCACTCGCTAAAGAGTCTCTCAGTGTGAGTGTTACGGCTGACTGGTGACTGGAGGCGTGGCAGGCTGCCGGAGGCAACTTAATTGGGATTTTGTCTAAGCGTATTGGAGGCATCCCTGGAGCTACCTCTTGCTGAATGGGAACGGCTTTCACATCAAATTTCCACACTCCAATGGAGGCCACAGAGAGACTGTAGCTGTGGCTGTGCCTGTGGCTGTGGCTCTCCTGTAGTGAACCCATTATATGTTATCAACGTCTGGAACATCTAATTTCCAGCTAATTGTCTCTGGCCACAGCCTTCTGTGCCCCTTCTGGCCATTTGAGCAGCCTTTGGCCTTCTTTCACACAGAGACGTCAAGAGAATATGAGTGGCTTTATCCACACAGGACCTACCCTGTCCAGGCTCCTCGTATCTAAGCTAAACACTCGGGGAACACCTAACCAAATGGCCTTTAGAGCTCATTGTTTGGCCCCAGACTGCCCCCAGGCTCCAGTGTCTCCACCGATACTGGCACTAGCCGGCTATCCCTCTCCCCCTGTGCCTCTGTGCCTCCTTCCCATTTTTCCCCTGCTGTTTTCTCTGTGCGTTTATTGTTGTTGTTGTCTGTCATTGTCTGGTCATATCAAGGCAGTTGCCAGTCATCCAGACGAGGCGGCTAAGTAGAATGTATATGGCCCTATCCTCTACATCTCTCCAAGGCCCGCAATATTAACACTTGAGCACAATATTTCTGGGGCGCTGGCTAAGGAGCATTTTCCAGTGTAAATAGCCGGGGCCAACACAAAAGCCGTTAAAACAAAGCAGGCCAAACGTGCGATGAGCGACAAGGCGAGCGTAAATAATGCCGGAATATGCGACATGTTAACAAGGCAACGCCTTAAGAGGATTGCCTGCCGTGGGACAGGCAGTGGGACAGGGACACTGGGATTGAAATGGATTGGATAGCTCGCTAGATTGGATTAGGAAGTGGAGTGAAGTGGCATGGAGTTACACAGGTTCCCCTGTATTTATACATTTTACAGGGCTTGACGATAACTAAGAACCACAGAGCAGAACATGGCCACAGCCGAGAGCGAAGAGCAGTTAGAGACAACGGGGCGTATGAGTTTTGTGGGGCGTCCAGCCATGAAAATGCCATCCTTGAAGTGTATTTATACCCTATGCATACATATACATATAAATATACATATATATGTATATGTATATGTATTGTGTAAGCATGTTGGTGTGCGTGTGTGTTTTCTTTCGTCTGACTTGGCCGGCATTTATGGTTTAAGTTGCCAAGTTTTGTTTTCTTTTTGCTGCTGTTTTGTTTAGTGGAAATTCTATGCCGCCATTGACTGGCACACACACACACACGCACACATGCGCACACAGAGAAGCATATACACATACAAAGGCATAATAGTTTTTTGTTTTTCTGCCAGCGCCAAATAGCTGTCGGGCATAAGACAATCGAGACCCTCAGTCAGTCAGTCACTCACTCACTCGGAAGGTAAAGTAAGGCAACGCCAGGACGGCAGCGGCAGAGGCAGCTGGCTATGAAAAACGAGCAAACGTTGCACAGATTTCATGCCTCGCTGCAGTCAGCAGGCAAAAACAAACAGGCCAACAATGAAGCCAACCATCTGATGGCCAACGCCGCCGCAATCACAGCTAACGGGCACAGTGAGGGCTCGAAAAAAGGCTGAAAGATGGTATTTTTATGCCCAGATCTATCATATATTCGAAGGGGCACTATTTTCTGAAAGCTAAAGCAAAACCTTGAAGGATATTTGCTGGCAGCCAATGGGGGTAACCCACATTCCTCTGATTGATTTATTCAGTCTCAGAAGCAGATCAAACTTAAGTGTCCTGTGGTCTATGGAAACCGGAAGGACAAAGATTATTGTAGCCTTAAAAACTTTACATTTTTATTAATTTCCTGGCATGAAGAGACTTCATTTGTTCTCCAAGCTTAATGTCAAACATAAAAAGGGGAAATTCCTTCAAAATTTGAATAAAAACTTTTTTTGTTCGTGCTTGGAAAAAGGTCTTTAGGTCTTGTCTTTATTATAATAATAATAGCCTGAGTAAACAAGAGTTGACAACTTTAAATAAACCTATAATGATGGTACGCTAAGAGCCCTTCCAAGAATGCCATTAACATATTTTTCAGCCAACTCTTCAGCCAACTTGCGAGTGTAAATATTCCGAATCTTCTGGCAACTTTTTTTTTGGAAAATTCATTTATGCCAACTTTTACTGTCTTTTCGAATGGAGGGCGTGGGTATTCATGAACGAGTGAATGAATATGGATGACAGCAAAAACACATATGCGCTATGATGATGATGATGATGATGTTGATGCTGAAACGAAGCGACAACCAGGCCAGAGACCAGCACCCAGCACTCTGTCCCTTCAGTGCTCCATCTATATAAGGGGCATGAAAAATTACTAGCTTTTAAATTGAAATTTCAGAGTGCAAGCAGCACAAAATAGCAGAGCAGCTAGGAGTGGGAGTGGGGGAGTGGGAGTGGGACACGACAGGATTCAGGCAGACTGGATACGAAAGCGGACACGCTCTCGACTCTGTTTATTATTTGTGGCTTTATTATTCAGGCCACTGGCCTGGGGTCATATTTTTGTGTGTTGTTGCTTCCTCGGAAGCCAACAATTTGCCCCGGCTAATCAACAAATGAATTGCCCGAACATGCCGCAAGTCCATTGCGTATACGCCATGTTCACGTGGCCTCTCTTTTTTCAATTTAAAATTATAGACCAACTGTGGACGGGGGATGCGTAATGTGTGTGGAAGTACAGAGGAAAGAAATGCTCGTCTAATTAGCCGCAACTCCGCAACGATGTACGCTTGGGGCACGTGGCTGGAAATGGCAGATTGACCTTGCTTTAAGGGGCAACTAAAGTGCCTCATTAGCCAGCAAAAGGCAGCAGCGGCAGCAGCAGCAGCAGATCCTGCCTGAGGTTAGGTCAGAAAGTGATTAGATGGGGCAGCAACATAATGACTAATCCTCTGCAATCATCTTCCGAGTCCAAAGTGTTAATTGACAGACTAATTGAATCAGGAATTTCAGAAATTCATTTTCCGATAAACACAATTAATGTTCTATTTTGGCCCTGACCGCTACCAGCCCTTCGCCTCTTGCCACCCACCCTCTTGGAAAAACCCAAGAATTTCAAATCCCAATAATGAAAAGGCAAAGACAAACGCAAACAGAAATTTCCATTTTCCAAACTGAGTTTGCTCCGTCCTACCCCTCGCCTCTTTCTCTCTCTCGCTCTTGGCCTAAACAGATAACTGCCTGCGTCAGCATAATTGCCAAACTAGAAAGAGACAGCCATAGAGAGAGAAAGAGAGGGGCAGAATGGCAGGAAGATTGTGTTTACGCATCTGCAATTTTGGTACAGTGTGCAGAGCAGAGCAAATTCAAAACTCAATTTTCAAGCAGCTCAATTGGCAGTGAGTCTTCTCCTCCTCCTCCTGCACTTGACCAGGGCCCAAAAATAAATTGCATTTCATAATTAAATACGAGTATATCACATGCAAATGTTTGTGTGTGTGTGTGTGTGTGGCAACGAGCAAAATGAATATTAATGCTAAATACTGAATAACAATTTTGGTTAGATTAGACCGGCGACCAGCTCCGTAACCAAATCCGAGCTGAAAAGGCGGAAACGGCTGTGTGCCGTGTGGCAGAAGTAAAGCTTCCAGGCAGTGCCACACGGCGTGTGCGTATGCGTGTTGATTGGCATTGTCGGGGCCCCGGACATAGGCCCAAAGACCAGGCCCAAATTGGCAAATACATAACAGACAAACAGACAGACAATCGGCAAGCACGCAGGCTGGCAGGCAGGCAGGCAGACAAGCCGATGAAAAAATGATTGGGGAAATCCCCTCAAAGGCAAATACCAAGGCACGTGAGATGGATAAAACAGAGTAGGGAATAGAGTCAGAGAGAGAGAGAGAGAGAGGAAGGAAAACTGGGAGGACTGCCGCCGCTTCAGTTAACAAATCCCAGGCAAGCATCCGCATCTGCCAACACAACACAACATTAAAGCTGCAAGTACCAGAAGACAAATGACAGAGGGAGAGAGGGATTTCTGCGGAGGGGGTGGTGGTGGGGGGTCCAACAATCCTCAAACCCAATCGACACACAGATTCGGTGTTGGTTTGCCGTTTGCCAAATATTGACAGGGCCATGTGCGAAAGCTTGGAGCCGGGCCCTGGGCCTAAACGACCTACAAATGTAATTTCCCTATACCGCCAGCCAGCCAGCCAGCCAGCCACCCACCCACCGCTTACACAACCCCAATCGATGGCTGGGACTAGACCAGACCCAGCAAAAGAATCCCCAAATCCAAATAGATACACAAATCAACCGCAAAACAAAATAAAGCACTGAAAGGGAAACATATTCGAGGAGAGAAGCACATCAAAGCGAAGGCGGCAACAGAGAGAGAGAGAGAAACAGTGGGAGAGTGAGGACAATTACGCTCAATTTCAGAGCCACAAGGACTAGCCACGACTCCTCCACCTCGGTCTTTGTGTCCCAGCACCAACTAAAAATACAGAAATCTGGTCTAATTGTAATTTAGATGCAGGACCGCTTCAGTCGAGATAGAAGCAGAAGCGAAGCGAAGCGAATCGATAGCGAATGTCGGGCATTCAATTACGCGTGAAGAGCGGACAATGTCGTTGATACATTCAAGCCATAACTGGACAGAGACTTTGAGAGCCATCCACATCAGGAGCAGCAGCAGCAGCAGCAGCAGCAGTGGGAGACGAGAGGGAGCCATGGAAATGCTTTTTGTTTGTTTGCCTTTCACTATGAACGCCCCTTCTCCCATCAGCGCCATCACCTCATAGCATTATGATGCTATTTTAGTCAGCACTCGGTCATAGTTGTAGTCCAAGGTCATACCACACAGACACAGACACACAGACACCCTCGCACTCACACTCACACTCACACGCTGTGAAATATATTTAAAGAAAAAACCGTAGCACAGTTTTCGGGGCGCCCATTTTTGACACTTCATTAGTTCGCGTGAATGAATGTGTGTAAGAGTATAAATAAATGGGGGGAAACCCCCATGACCCCCCCTAACCTGCTGATGGTAATACGGATGGAGAAACGGAATAAGCGGAACAAGCAAACTTTTTATGATTCGCCTTCAAACACCATCGACAAAGGGCAGGACGGCGCATATTTGCCTACAAAGTCATAGAGAAAGGAAAGTTTCCTCTGCCATTGTAGCAGCCAATAACGAATCGAAGGTAAAACTTTTGGCCACCAGGAGAGCAGGAGTGGGGAAAAACAAAATACTGTGCCATAAAAGCGCTCCCGGCTGTTGGGTAATCGTTAGACGTTAGACGTTAGAGGGTGGTGGTGGCTGGAGCAAAGCACCGACTTTTACATTCATGATTTACGATGCGTCTCCGCTGGGCCAACGGGCGAGCTGGCGAGGCCATTCCCCAAGCCAGGTGGCACAAATCAACGTGCCCCAATGTGAGTTTTGCCATTGTTCCTAGCTGCTCAGCAGCTCCTCAGATGCTGCTGCTGCGGATCCTGGGCGAATGCCAATGCACATCTCGGGCATTAATCAAGCATAAAACTGGAGCAGACAGACGAAGTGAAGCGAATTGGTAATAAGACTTGCGCGATAAGCCCCAAGGATATCATACTAATTGACTGCCGTGTGCAAGCGGACAGGCAGGCGGGCGGGCAGGCGGGCAGGGGGATTCCGATTCCCCCATCGAAATGATTCAGACCTGAGATTGCTTGGGGTTTTCCACTTCTCTGCTCTAAAGGTTTCCACTGGACCCAAAGCTAAGGCCGGAAATTGCAAAAAGTTTCCCATTCGATGAATGAGTTTAATTAAAAGAGAAAAATGTAATTACAATAAATCAGAAATACTGGACAGCACAATAAAATGGTACTCTAATTGGGCCAGCCAATTGAACAGGCCACAGTCCAGCAAAAATAACAACAAACCGCAAAACGAAACAAAACGATAACCGAAACCATGTCAAAAACCGAAGGTACTTGATGTGGGTGGCTGTTGAGGAAATATGTTGGAAAAGTAGAGCCACCGCAGGGCTCGATATTTAGGATTTATTAAGCGCTGTGCCCCTATAGACAAATAATGGAAATTTTAGCAGTTATTCGAGCTGTTCGATTTGATTGAATTTGGAAGATATATCTATCTGACAGATGGGGTAGCAGCGTAGCGGGCAGCAGCAGCGCACTTTCCTATGCACATACGTAGTATAGGGTTGCTGACTGCTCATTTACATAAAGAAAACATAGTGCTAAACTGGGATAAGTAGTTTCAAAACTACAACCTCGTAACCACCTAAACTATACTTATTGTCCAAACATGAACACATTATTGAACAACAGTCTTTACACGTTCACAAAATCAATCTATTTCAAATAAGAAACATACATAAAGTAGATAACTTATGACTTCCAAGGGTGTGAGCGGAGATATGATTTGTCGACATACCAAAAGTCAAGTGCAGTAAGCAATTAGGAATCTAATATTGTCCAGAAATACTTATGCTTGCATGCACTCAATTGCTCACCCGCAGTACCGATGTACCCGTTCCGTGGGTGAAGCGATAACAATAGACTACAGAATTGTACCTCATACTTCATTGTAGACTTACATATAAGGCTCTGATTTAATAAATAAAAATTAGTTCCAATTTACAACTCAACTCGCAAATGTCTAGACTTTTATTAGTAACCTTATAAAGCCTATAAAACCATTATTTTTTAAACATTTTTCAAGCCTGTCATTCATATGGTTATCTGTTTAAAAATTGTGGTCTCAGCTGCTGGGCAGCTGCTGGCTCAATCTTTATTAATTGCATTGCAATGAACGTTGGCATTTAGCAAATACGAGCAGCCCTTGCAAAAATAGCACCAACAGCAAGCAGCAATAAAATGTCACGCACACACACACACACACACACACACAGTCGCCTTCAAACAAGGCTTGCAGCACGCAACATCGTCAGATGTCGTTTGCAGTGTGTGCTGGCTGACTGCAACGTCATTGTCATAAAATGCACAAATATATTGAGTACATGACGTATACGTAATATCAACTGACACCCTTACAGACAGCCCTGGCAACCATCATCATCCCCATCCCCATCATCATCATCATCATTATCATCATCATAGCCTTTGTTATCTTCGACTTCCGTCCGGGTTTTTGTCCTAGCAGCTGGGATAATTTTAGAGCGTTTTTGTTTATATTTTTAGTGGAAATTTTAATTATTTTTGGTCGTTAGGCAAGTTGTCAAGGAGCTGAAGCTGGTGCCACAAGAATAGCCATGCTCTTCGCATATTTTTCTTTTATATTTATATATACTTTTATGAGAGGCGTGGCCGTGGCCGTGGCCATGGCCCTTACCGCCATGTTATTGTGTTAAACCCCCATGAAATGGGCACTTAATCAATTTTTTGGCTCAACTCGTATTTAATTAAATGCAGCCAGAGAGAACGAACAATCAGGACAGCGGGCAACGGGAATATTAATCATACGTCATGTTGTCAGCTTTATGAAAAGCTTGCATAAATCTCCGCCGCCAAATGCAGCCTGGTGTCAAAAACTGTAAGCGTGTGTGTGAGTGTTCAAATGTGTGTGAATGTTGTTATTACATATGTATGTATGTATGTATGTGCTCCTCTCAAATTGTTTCAAATGTGCGCAATTTGAACGAAATTGGGAAGCAACGCCGCACACAAAAAAAAAGGTTGAAACGAGCTTGGCTCCCTTTGCCCCTTTGCCCCTTTCGCAGGAGTGTCTGTCTGTATGTGTCTGTATCTGTGTGTATTTTGTTATAGACTGCCAAAAACGAAAAACAGAACCAAACCGCAGCCAAAGAGAGCGGTAAAACAAAAAAACAAAACAAAAAAAAGAGGGGTAGCACGAGTAAATAGCAGCAGGAACAAATGACTCGTTTGGCTAACCTTTTCGGTTCGGTTTTTGTCGCTCTGCATTGCTTTTGTTGATAGAAAAGTTTAAATTGTGTCAATTTTTTTTCGCTCGTTCGCCCCCTTTTGCTTGCAACGCGCAGAGGAAAAACTTTTTGGGACCACCCCATGAATTGGGGGTAAAAACAATTTCAGAAATCAAGACAAGGCCAGGCGGCAACGGGACGGCGGCCATCAGCAAAAAGCAAAAAGTGTTGAGGATCAAGCCAACAAAGTATATTTTACGAGTGCCAGGACGATGGACGAAGGACGAAGCAGAGAGGAGCTGAAGAGATGGACAAGATGGCAACTTGTCCACCCCGAAGGGATTTATCTACGCCGTGGGGGTCCAACTGGGGATTTTCGTTGAAAAACGCGACTTTACTATTAATTGCCCGGACCTTGGGCTACAATACTCAAGATTGCAACTGAAGGATGGGGTGCAGGTGTCATCAGTTCCCCCTTCTCTACGCTCTACGTCAGGGAATAGTTTTGTGTTCTGTTAACGCTTCACAGGGGGGTCCAATGAAGCGGAAGAGGTTGCCTTTTTTATGTATCAATCATCAAGCGTTGGCATCGGAGAGTAATAAAATGTTCAATGGAAATACTTTGTTGTGACACGATCTTTATGGGAAAACCACATTTTCCACCTTTCGGACAGCAAATCTGATGAAATTTCTGTTTAATTCAAATGTAAAAATAAATTATTTACCGATTAAGTGAAGTGAGGCCACTGATTCGATTTCATTAAAGGGAAATCCTTACGCAGGAGAGCACTTGGAGTGGTTTATGGCTGATTGAAGCCCTGTGATATCTATATTAATTGAACACTCAAACGACATGGCTTTCCATCAGGGCACATCAATCGATAACCTTAAACACATTAAGGTTCGTACTTATCTATAAATACATTAATTCTCCCTCATCTGTCTGGGTAATGACTCTTCTGATTATTCTGATTATTGCTGCTTATCGATTTGTGCATTAATTAAGTTTTAATCATTTTCAATTGATTTCTTTGTCCAACCGAGAAAGTTTCTGGCAACTTTCGCCAGTCCCTCTAGCTGTCTGCCAAAAACAACTGAGGTAAATTGCTTCCGAAAATTGGTAAACTCTTGGCAGGATCTGGGCTTGGCCTGGCTGAAATGGAAATGCAAATGGTCGTTGCCAGTCAGTGGGCCAGGCCTAATCCAGTGGCAAACTAATTTGTGGCCAAAACTATGTGGAGGCACCATGTGGGAGCCAAAGCCAAAGCCTAAGCCAAGTTAATACAATAGAACTAAGAACAGAACGTGGTCAAGGGTAAAGTTTGGTTCAGTTTGTGGCCGAAAACTTTCCCATTGTTTTACTGGAACTGAAATTAAAGCCAATCGGCCAAAGGATGAGAGCACCGTGAGGGCTCTCGCACTGAGGATTTCTTAAGAATTTAGCCGGACTATTTACGAGCTGCTGTGTGCTCCCGTGGCGCATGAACCGGTTACGTGGCTTCCAATCCTAGTCCTAGTACTCCTCCATATGTGTCTGTGTGTGTGTGGGGCAATATAAAAGCCAATAAATGAATTATCGCCCGATAAAGTCATTGTCGCCATTAATTATGGCACAGGATGCTTAGCCGAACGGCCTTTTAATAGTTTTTCGCACGCCCCCCCGACTCCCCACCAATTAGCTGCAGTGTCCTGAGAATTGGGCGGTACTACTCCACGTATAAGGATGGAAAGGTGAAGGGTGACTGGGGAGATGAAATATGCCAGGAATGAGTTCTAGTTTTATGACTGTGTTTGCTGCCTGGGATAACGACAGAAGCGTCTGGACCATGAATTTAATTCGTTGCAACAGTTAATGATTTTATTGGCACTTCACTTGACTTGGCACCAACGTTGGGCGGTTGGGGAGGCAAAGGGCAAGTAGTTGGGGGGGAAACTGAAGTGGAACGGAAAGGAAAGTAAAGGAAAGGACAGCACAGCACAGCATCCTCATAAACAGGCAGTGGGGCAAGAATTTATGACTCGGCCTCATGAATATTATCAATGTCAAGAGCAGAGACCGCCAACGCAGACGCCAAGTGTCGTCTGGGAATCCCTCATCCTTCATGCCGTCCGTCGCTATGGTCATCGTTGTCCTCTCGTCTCGTCTTCATATTTTTTTTGCCGTCAAAATAAAGTCAGCAAGAAATCTGAGTGCACTAGGACTGGCGGATGCGGAAGGGGACATTGGATGAAGTCGGGGAAGTCGTTCGCTTAGCTTAAATGGCATTTCAATTTGGCACTTCCGCTTTCGCCCTCCAACGCCTGGCCCAGCCCTACGCTGGCGCCCATCGCCTTTCGCTGGCACGGCTCTTTGTCCCCAATGTCCTTGCCCATTGCCAGGTCTCAAAAGATCCAGACACTTCCTCGACACAACACGCACCCAAAACTCACACTCTCACACGAGTCACTGTCCTGCCCAAACCAAATGTAAATAAGAGCCTTAGCGTTTTCAGTTTCTTGCCTTCTTCTTTTGGCTAATTATACGTTACAATTCACTTAAGCCGTTTAAGCCAACTGCTGTTTTCGGATTCAAACAATTTTTGAAACACTTTTTCGTCGAGCCGTTTGATTGCGCGCGTTCATTCAAAGGGTTCGAACGTTCCGATGTAACTGATTCGGACTCCGGCCGAATGCGGTAGGGATATTGAATATAGGATATATGTATATGTATATTTTTATGAACTTATGGCGAACTTATCAATATGGTTCTTTGTTTTTGTGGGATATATCAACCGAACAACCGAAATCTTCTTTTATAAATTTGAACAAAATCCGACCCTATTTCTGTGCTTTCTTGTCCGCGGCCCGATAACGATTGAGGCGGTAAGGACGAGCCAAGGTATATTTAACAAAAGGTAGCCGCACTGCGAGAGCCACTAGTTCTTAGAACACGAAAAAATCGTCCGCGAAGATGCGTGGCTCACAACTGCAATGTATTTTTTGAAATCCTATGGCAATCTTTCATTTGAAAATCCCATTCAATTTTTCATTTGATGGCAAAGTGTATGGAATTTTGGTTTTCAGGTCATATATGTACCATGCAATTTTTACCACTTTGAAGTCAAAAATATGAAATTTGAAAATGCGCGCTGTTGTTAACGGTCCGAGTGTTTTTTTTGTATGCGATCCCGACGTCTCGGCATGTTCAGATGGGATTTTTTTTAAATTCCATGAATGGTATGGATTATTGTTGTCCTGAAGTCAAATGGTAAGGGAGACGCAAAACTGAGAGCGCAAGAGAGCAAGGATAATGTTGCTGTGCAACAATTTTAGGTCCCCAGCAACACAACTGCTGTTAAGAGACTACAATTTAAGAACGAAGCAAAGAGGGCGAGAGAGCAAGTGCTGCTTAATACTGTTAAGTATAACTTGGGACGGCCCATACGCCTGCTTTAAATGTTGCTTGCAACATTAATGAGTGGCGTCGTAGATGGAAGCTTGCCGGAAGGACTTTAAAGGACAAAAAGCTTTTTCAAACGAAAATTAACGGACAAGTCATACTCTGACAACAGCTGGCTGCCATGTCAGCTGGTTGCGTTGTGCAGCACTACAAAGTAGTGCTGCATCACTCTCAAACATATCGAGCACGAACGCGCGGGCATGTCCATCACTTTATAGCGCAAATTATTGTAAACAGAGTGAATTATAGCGTTACAGAGCGTTGCCCAACAGCCATTGTAAAATTGTTACATCTATTACAAATAAGAATTTTTTCTCTGTACGTTATCTTTTTGAAACTCAACCAAATTGCAAAAAAATCGATGTTTGAGAAAAATATCGAGATTTTGTTGCCTTTTAGCCGTCGTGCTTTTTGGGACTTTTTCTGGGACTTTTTGAGGGATTTTGTGGAAGCAACATCATCCCAACAATTTCCTTTTTCATCGAAACAATATCCCTTACATTCCATGCTCCCTTACGTTGCTTACGTAACGTTCCATGCTCACTTACGTATTTTACCGTTGGCAACATTTTTTTGGAAAGGATATTATAGAATTTAAGAAAAGTTTGTTTTACTAGGCACCAATTATTGCAGAAACGTCTCTATCTCAGAAAATGTTACGGGTTTCGGTCTTCTTATAAAGACTGAAAATGGGTATCGGGTTTGATATGTCAACAATAATAAATTCATCAAATGAATTATTGGGTAAAAAATTGTAAATATGTGCAAAATACAATATTAATTGCGTTTTAAAGCATCTGAAAAAAAAGAAATATAACATTAATCAATGGAAAAAGGGTATACAATTGTCGATACTACCGGTTGACCAGCAACAGGTGTTCAAATTACGTGACATTTCATGCTCACTTACGTTTTCCTACGTCGCATTTCGTGCTCACTTAAGTTTTATACCTTGGCTTAAACGTCATTTTAGAAACAATCTAACAAAAAAGAGTCACTAAACTTAACCAATCTTGTAGACAATTGATTCATCAATCGTATAAAATTATGTGCTCAGGCCTGAGGGTTCTAGTTAGCTAGTAATATTAAACGGAATATCAAATTGGGAAAAATTTTAAATTTAGGGGTGTCTGGCAAAAAAATCGATGTTTGAAAAAACTATCGATGTCTGCAGCTAGGACCCAAACATCGACTATACCGATGTTAACATCGATGCAGGGTGACCGAATATGGTATTTTAAATACTTTTTGGTATTTAATTAACTCAAATTTTGCCCAATTGTATATTTTTGGTATATTGGTTTATTGTAGTCTTTTTGGGGGAAAATGTGGTATTTAATAGTATATTTATTGTATTTGTGGTATTTAAAAGTATATTGGCCATTCTGTGCATATCAAGTCTTTCGCGAAAGAATTCAGCACTGCAATGTTTTCTATTGGAAAGTATATCGCTTGAAAGCACGGGTTATTGGGTTTGGCTGCTGACGAACAAAATGTTAGAAATCAAACACATTGTTAATATGGTTGAACTAATAAAGAAATTATTTTTAAGTATATGCCTTTTCCTTTGTGAGCAGTTTCAAAATGTGCAAAATACAAAATTTATTACGTTATAGAGCAGCTTGGAAAACAGTATTTTATTATTAATCAAGGGAAAAGAGGTATAAAAGAGTCGATACTACAGGTTAATGACGTGATATTCCATCCTCATTTACGTTTTCTTACGGCGGATATCATGCTCACCTACGTTTTATGCCTTGACCTTGATATATGCCTTGATTTTATGCCTCATTTGATTTTCATTATATATTATAATAAATATTTTTAGTTTTAAAGCTGGGTATCCAGCACCGCGGAAACTAAAAATTACTGCCAAACTTCATATAAAAAAAACGGGGCCAGTAATTTTTCGTTTGTGTTTTCCTGGAGTCAGTATCCAGCAACGTAAACGGGATCCACGAATTTGTATCGATAGTATCGATATTCACATGAATGTGGACTGTGAGAACAGCTGATAGGGGTGCCAGTAAAATATATGTGGATATTTTTACTGAAGTCATAGTGAAAGGTGGGGGTAAAATTTGTGCGCAAACCCAAAAAGAGATATACAAATGTTTAAAGTGAGGAGAGGATTGCTTTAATAAAAGCAATTAAGGCAATATCATGTCTTTAGCGGATCACGGAAAATGAGCATTTTGATAATTTGGACATTTTGGCGCCTCCAACTGTGCTGTACTTCGTCTTATAACCATATGTGCCGCTACCAACACAATCACTTCATCGTCAGAATTACTTTTCTTCCTTTTTTTAATTTTAGTTTAATTTTCAAAATTGGCGCTGTTTACAAAACACAGCTGATTCATGAGAGTGGCAAATCACTTTTTAGGTTCTTGGTCACATTACATTAGCTGAATTCCACACATCCGAAATAATGAGCAGATTCCTTTCAGTAAAATTCCGCGGTGCTGGATACAGGCCAATAAAAAGTTAACTAAACTTGTATAAAAAGGATATAAAAATATTTTCTTTTTGAACCCCCGATCAATTGCATTTATTTAATAATTCAATAAAATTCAAATTTTAAAGCCTTTTAGCTGCAATTCGTTTTAGTATTTTCGTGGTATTAAATGAATATTCAAATAGTATATTTTGGTATTATTTCGGGTCCAAATTAGTATATTTCGTTATAGCCGGCGCGGTCACCCTGCATCGATGTTTCCCCAGCTGTTGTTCAGACAAACAAAATAAAATTTTTTTCATTGACCAAAAGCCGCATATTTAACGACAATAAAACATGGCCCACTACAAGGGTGCCGCCAGCGAGGCGGGGCGAGCCGCCCAACTGATGAAGAAGCGCGAGATACAACAGCAGGAGATCGAGTTTCGCAAGAAGAAAATCGAGGAGGAGCTGAAGCTGGAGAAGATTGAGAACAAGTTCGCCACGCACTACGATGCCGTTGAGCAGCAGCTCAAGACCTCGACCATCGGTCTGGTCACGCTGGATGAGATGAAAGCAAAGCAGGAGGACATAGTACGCGAAAGGGAGAAAAAACTGGCACAAAAGAAGGACGAGAAGGACCGCGAGAAACAGCGAGCACTGGAAGCCATTCAGGCCGAGAAGAACAAGCAGAAGCGACAGATACAAGCATTATCTTTCAATCTAGGCGATGAAGATGAGGACGATGAGGAGGCCGATGACGACCACCACGAAAGCGACAAGGAAGCGGAGGACCAAAAACCAAAAGCGACCAAGTGGACAGAGATGCAAGATGAGATTTTGCCTATCAAAAAGAAGAAAATCTGTAAAAATCCCGATGTGGACACCTCATTCCTGCCAGATCGTGAACGCGAGGAGCAGGAAAATCGACTGCGCGAGACCCTGCGCCAGGAGTGGGTAATGCAGCAAGCCGAGCTCAAGGACGAGGACATCTCGATCACATTCAGCTACTGGGACGGCTCCGGACACCGTCGCAATGTCCAAATGAAGAAGGGCAACTCCATCTACCAGTTTCTGCAGAAATGTCTGGAGCTGCTGCGCAAAGAGTTCATCGAGCTGAAGACCGTAATGGCCGACCAGTTGATGTACGTTAAAGAGGATCTAATACTGCCCCACCACTACTCCTTCTACGACTTTATCGTGACGAAGGCTCGCGGCAAATCCGGACCACTGTTCCAGTTCGATGTCCATGACGATGTGCGCATGATAAGTGATGCCTCCGTGGAAAAAGAGGAGTCCCACGCCGGCAAAGTGCTACTCCGCTCCTGGTACGAACGCAACAAACATATATTCCCTGCCAGTCGCTGGGAACCGTACGATCCCACCAAATCATATGACAAGTACACGATCAAAGACAAAGACAAGGCTAAAAAGTAGTGTTCATTTTATAATTACTTCAATAAATATACATCTAGTGCCTGCAGATATTTGCAAGCCAAACGAATTCACATATGGAGCGGAACAGATTTTAATGTCATTTATCTAAATTTTATAGAAATGCGCTGCTCAACACTGCCTCCACAGCTGATTTAATTGAACAAAATCCCACACCACACACAAGCGCCCGTTGACATTATCACAAAAGATTGGACGCGCCGCTAAGGTTTAAATGAATATGCTGGCCACCAGACGCAGTATTTTGTTTTGAAGCTTTGCCGAGCGCGGACGGGCAACAAACATCAGCGAAACAAGCTTTGCCGGGTAAGAGCTCGAACTGCTACGCTGGCTGTGAGTGAATAACACAATAATAATTGTTATTGCTAATGATTCTCCGCTCCTAATCAACGAGTAGTGTGTGTGTTTAGGCTTGTGGGGGTGGTGTTGTGCCAATCCAATCCAATCAGAACAAAAACAAAAATTTACTATTTACGACGTAAGCAAAAGATCGAAACGGGGAAAAGTTTACGAAGCTCTGAACAAAAAAAGTGAATGGGAATTTCGTTATAAACTTGTTTTATGGTGCAAACACTTTTCACTCTCACTTCGCGTGCGTACCTGCGGGGTTCAAACAACACACAGTAAAACATGCTTTGTGTGGAATTTTAATAGACAGTAGTCGACAGAAAATATTTGGCATTCTTTATGCGCATGCAACTAGTCTGTCTGGAGTGTGGTGGTTGTCCATTTCGGTTAAAGTTTCCGCTTTTCAGCAGATTCTTTGTTGGGGCTGGGTTTGGGGCTGTATTGCTAAATGTTTTTGAATTTATTATGATCATGAAGCTCGATAAGATTGGGTTCTGTATAATTAACAACCCGTTGAAGTGTTGCTGTTCTTGTTTGCGTTTGGTTGGCGGTGGCATTAATCATGCAATTATTTATGGCTTAATGGTGTTTATTTTTTTCTTACAGGATTTGTGTGTGCGCTGATAAAATAAAATTCATCTGAACAAACAACTATTCCTGTTGGAAGGAATACATTACGGCCCAAGCAGCAGTAAACGTTTAAAATGAAATATTTCGGCGGCATCGAAGGGTAAATAATTCCAACAATCATGATAGCCAGAGTTATCATTTTCATCTGCCAGACAGTCCTTAAGCGAACACTTCACTTCAATAGCCATGCCCTAGCATAGTGGCTAAGCTCCAATATTTACTACACAAAAACGTGTAAAGATTAGTCCGCCTTGATAAACTTCACCAGTTTCGTTTCTGGTATTCTTCTGTTTCTGGTGATTGAGTCTTGTCCATCCATAAAGGGCCTCAAGACTGTGGGTATCTCAACAGAGTCTCCCTTCTGGTACGACTCAAGAAGGGCAATCAGCAGACGTGGTATGGCTGTCGCCGTCCCATTGATGGTGTGAGCATGCTGGACTTGTCCATCGCTGGTACGGCGGTATTTTATAGCCAGCCTCTTGGCTTGATAGTCTGTGCAGTTGCTGCAGCTTGAGATTTCGCCCCACATCTGGCGACCAGGCAACCACGCTTCTATATCGTACTTCTGGTATGCCGGCGCCCCCAACTCACAGGGCGGCATGTCGAGCAGTCGGAAATTGATGCCCAGCTGCTTGAAAAGGTCCAGCTCAATGTTCTTGAACTCCTCCAGCTCGGCCTCGGACTGAGCCGGTGTACAGATTGCGAACATCTCCACCTTGTTGAACTGATGCACCCGATAAATGCCCTTTTCCTCCTGCAGCCCGGATGTCTCGGCGCGGTAGCAGCGACTCACAGCGGTCACCTTAAGCGGGAGCTCCTCCTCTGGCAACACCTTATTGGCAAAGAATCCGGCAAGTGCCATTTCCGATGTCCCGGAGAGACATTCGCCCGTGTCCAACTTGTAGACTTGGGTGCGTTCGCCCTCGGTGCGCATTCCACACGACTCAATCACCTCCTTCGGTAGTATGTCCGGCACAGAGATGAGCTTGAAGCCATGCTTTGTGACCGACTGCAGGGCATACTGAATTATAGCCTGCTCCAACGTGGCCAACTGTCCCGTCAAGTAGTAGCTCTTGTGGCCCGTGTAGTTTCCCAGGTGATCCATACGATACAAGCTTAGAGCACGAGCCAGCTCCGAAAACTCCTTGAGCTTGGAAGGCATCTCCCGATGTACGTGCTGAGCCAGTTCCCGCGGCTGATCCCCGTAGTCCAGCAAACGCGGATGTGTGGTATTGGGCAACTGCCCCAACTCCTCCTCCAATCGTTGCTCCACGCTCTGATCTCCGCCCACAGAGGCATCGATCAGCTTTCGGATTAGGGGAACATTGTTTCTGTGATGGCGCAGCTCCACATTCCTTTCCAGCTCATCCAGTTGGGCACTGGTTAGAGCCGGTTGCCCTGCCGCTGTGGGATCATGTGCTTGAACTGTTGTTGTTTTTGACGACCTTTGGCGGCGTAGCGGCAGCAACAGTTTCCGTGCGTTTGTCAGCAATTTCATTTCGATTAATTAAGCAGTTTGTTGCACGTCATTCATGTAAGCTATGGGGAGCGCGTGGGGCACCGTAAATTGAGTAGTCAACAGAACATAAAATGGTTTTCGCAAAATAAATTGATAAATATTGTCACCCGCGCCGGCTGTTTGGTAATAACTGAATCGAGCTGGCAACCCCACACAAGGCCATGCCAGCATTGCCAGACTATCTGTGCCTGTTACGTCACACCACTACGTAACACAAATTTGAATGGCGGGCAGCGGTTTTATGACCAAAATAAATTAGACTTCTAGTTAATAGATAGCAATATCATAAGCTACTTGTTATTTATATATCCCATAGATTACACAAACACACACAGTGTTTGCCTCAATAGAGCGCATTAAGCGCATTTGCATTATCGCAATCGCGCTATCTCTGTAGTACCTCCCTGTACAGTATAGTGAGTACCGGTAATTGTGAGCCCCTATTACTCAGAATTATTTCATGCTTATCTCCATTTGGAGACAGGACAGACTCTCTTTCCATCTTCCCGCATCTGAGAATAGTTTAATTGGGAGATCTCTGTATGGGTTCCGCGTTTGTCAATACAATTTGTGCGTGTGCGACACGTTTCTTAAGTGAATTCATTTATCAATTGAAAGTTCAATTACAATTTGCAGTCGCTGGCTCTATTCATTTAATTTGATTTAACCGGCATATTGTTCGCCGGTCACGACCCTTGTGAGAGCCACGACACGACACCTATTGTGTAAAAATAAGTGTGCTTCCGGAAGGGGAGGAGAATGACATATGTTGCAGATCAGATCAGGTTTACTGACTGCCATTACTCTGTCCTGTCTATTGCAGCGGAGCAACGCACTCCAGGCTGGTCATTTGCGATGAAAGCGGCCAATCTGTGGGGTCTACCAGTGGCCTGGGCACCAACCACTGGGGTATTGGCATTCCAGAGTGTGCCCGACGCATTGCCGACATGGTGGAGCGGGCCAAGGAGGAGGCCAAGATATCAAAAGAGATTCGCCTAACTAGTTTGGGTCTCAGTCTGAGTGGCTGCGAGCAAGTAAGTTTGCCCACCAAAGAGGCAAGAGCATTATTATACGAGTCCTTCTTGACAGGAAGCCACCAATCGAGAACTGGAGCAGGAACTGCGCACCACATTCCCCAACCTGGCCGACAGCTATTCTGTTTCCAGCGACACCATGGGCAGCATGTTCACCGCCTCCGCCATCGGCGGTATGGTGCTCATCTCGGGCACCGGCTCCAATTGCCTGCTGCGCAACCCTGACGGTTCCACGTCCAACTGCGGCGGATGGGGCAACTTCCTTGGGGACGAGGGCAGCGGTAAGTCTAATCCGTTATCAGTTAATGGATTGTGTCTGTTTATTCTATTTTAATGCTCAGATTATATGCATCAATGGCGATTAGGATTATCTGATGATAGCAGCGTTGATTGCCACTGACTCAGTGCCACAGTGTTGTTGTTGTTTTCGACTTTGTTTATAATCATAATAATCAGTGCCACAGTGTTGTTGTTGTTTTCGACTTTGTTTATAATCATAATAATTCGACCCCCAATTTGTGTCATTCCATTCCCAGCCTGGTACATATCCTATCGCGCCGTTAAGGTTGTCTTTGATGACATGGATAACTTCGAGAAGGCCCCGGCTCCTATAGCCAAGACCTGGGACATTATCAAGGAGCACTTTAGTATTGAGTCGCGCTACGATATGCTGTCCCATTGCTATGCCAAGTTTGATAAGCCTTTCTTTGCCAACCTGTGCAAGAAACTGGCCCAAAACGCCGAAGACGGAGACGAACTGTCGTTGATTCTCTTCCGCGAGGCTGGCGTCCATCTGGCCCGCATGATCATGGCTCTGTTGCCCAATGTGCACAAGGATCTCGTCCAGTCGGGCGAGCTGAATGTGGTGTGCGTTGGTTCGGTGTGGTCCAGCTGGAACCTGTTCCAAGAGGACTTTACCAAAGAGCTGTCCAAGCAGAGCCTCAAGTTTAATCTCAAGTTGGTGCGCCTCACCAAGAGCAGCGCCTTCGGTGCCTGCTACCTGGGTACGGACAGTGCCGGCTTTGACCTCCCACGCAAATATTCCGACAACTTTACAGTATTACACACCATATCGAAGGACGGCAAAGCACCAACGGGGAATGGCGTGTCCACCAAGTGCTGCTGCAAAGAAAAGAAAGTGCATTCCTAAATACATACAAAAATTCCAAGCGTAAGAGTAAGAGTCGATTTGTTTTGGGGTTTGTTAGAAATACGTATGAAAATTTTATTCGATAAAGTTCATTGTATTAAGAGTGTTTCGTGTGTCTGTGTGTAAATGTTGGCTGTCCTGGCTCTCCACATCTTCCAATTAATAATGTACTAAATAGTACGAGTATGTATTGTTTTCTGTTTTGTGTTTTCATTCGCTGCATCTACGCTGTATATCTGTAATACTTTCGATTTTATTTAAAGCCAATTCTTTTTTGTTTATGTTTTGCGCCATGCTTTTCTGTTCTGTCAATTCTTTGGCTAATTTGATTCTCAAATCGTGGAGCAAAAGCAAATTAAGAATGTTAAGAATGTTTTTCTATTTTTATGCCAAAACAGAATATCTTAGGGTTCGTTCTTACAGTAGAGTATTTGGGATAATATACGAGTAGTTTAAATAGAACGCCATAGCATGAACGGGGGGAATCAATATTATATCTAGTAAATATATAATTGCTTGCATAATACATTTGACATACTGTACGAAAAATATCATACCAGAAAACATGTTCAATAATAAAATCGAATTCAATCAAGAATCAAATCCAAGCGAACACTTTTGTCATGTTGCATAGAGGGGGGCTGCGCATGGCCAAGGGCTCTTCTGGCTCTTTTGGTTTCTACGCGGCTATCATCACCGCAATCGGTGTGATTTTGCGCTTCCCGACGGGCATATAAACTGCGATTAAGTATAACTTATTTGTATACGATTGGCTTAAATGCATCTTCGGCTGTATGGGCCTCAATTATTCATGCTCTGGCGCAGCTTTTGGGGATCCTGGTAGTGTGACGACGAGGATATAACGGAAGGATGCTGTGGCGGTGGAAAGCATCGGACATGCTCTACATTTGAGCCCTCACCGTCGCCGCCCTTCAGATATTTGTTGAGAATGGAGAAGATTTGTGAGTTTAATACTTGGAAACGTCGAATACGATCCACCATTCGCTTCAGTTGCTGCAAACAAATCAAGAAACACGGAAATTTAAGCTATTTTTCCAAGCAAACTGAATTGTAAAGCAACAACTTACAATTCCCTTGACATCCTCGTCCTTGCCATCGACGCGTTGCACTCGCAAAATGTGATAGCAAAAGTCCAGGGCCTCAAAGCGTCGCTGCTGACCCAGCAACACGATCATGACGCAACCAGCCCAGTTGAGACCCTCGCCAAAGAGCTCCTCGATCGTGTACTCCGTGCCACGCACAGGAATGCAATAGACAAACTGCAATGCCGACCAGAGGCGATGGAACTCGGAGCACTCGTCCACATGGATTATGCCATTGGCTGGCGGCGGGCCACACCACACTGGATCATCCAGGTAGCTCTTCACGCGATTCAGTATCACTTCAAATATGCTCAGGCCGCAACAGAGGCGCTCGCGTGTCAGTAAATCCCCCTCGCGGGCTATCATGGCTTGCTGTAGATTCAATTTCAATCCACAATCAAAAAAATCCATAAATCACCTCTCTACAGCCGATTGCTTGCTTACCTTAGCAGTGCCTATTTTTTCCACATTCGAGACTATCTGCAAGTTGGCAAACTGAGCCTCCAGTCGCTTTTGTTTGGCTTCAGGTTTCTCGTTTTCTGCAAATCACAAATATAGAAATATATTTCCGGCTCAAAGTGGAGCTCTTTCGGTTTTTACGCACCTTTGCAGAAGGGTCTGGGGAAGATATTTTGAAAGAGCGCGGCATGCAGCAGATCGCACACCTCCTCCTGGGACAAGGCCTGCTCAATCAGCAAGCAAAAGATGATGCAATTGCCAAACTCCCTGAACGACTGAAACAGTTCGGTTTTCGTGTCCGGGTATTGCACAATGTCCGTAAGATGAGCCTGATAGTAGCTGAGCACGCCGGGCGATCCGTACTCGCAGCGCGGTAATTTGCAAGATTTGGGCATGGCAATCATAAGCGTTTTGGTGAACTGCAGCAGCGAGCCCTGGATCAGCGGCTTCACAATGTCCTTCAGTATGATGTCCATGACAACGGCAATGCCCTGGTAGCCAAGCAGTCGGCACATGGCATGGAAATGCGGCGACCCAACGAAACCAGTGTACTGCCCATACTGTGTGGAGTATGCGGCATTCAGCTGCTTGGAGCCCCACAAATAATAGTGAGACATCTGTGGCGGCTTCTCCCGTTGAATGGCCTGCGTCGACGACAAATTGACTTTGGTGCGAATAAACCTAAATGGACAGAAGCATAAATATGGCATGCAAATAATAGATAATAGATTAAAACACGCACCGATTTGTGGCCGCATTATAGCAGTAATTGACCAGGAAGTCGTAATTCAATTCCACAAACACGTGCAGCGTGATCCGACCGTAGGGGGCCAGGACATTGTGATTAGCCTCCTTGACCATGCCATCGAAATTGTCCAGGGCCAAATATTTGCTCAGCAATTTGTGGCAAATGCGATTCGCCTCCAACAGACCCTCGAGTTCCTGCATGGAAAATACACATGAGAGATAGATCGAGATATTCAGCTTTAAAACCTACCACAATTCCAGTTATGTCATTGGCCTCAAAGCGGCTGATGGCCAGCTCAATGCTCTTGTGCATATTGGCGTTGATGCGTTGGGTGACCAGTTTGTTCAAGTCAATAGATCGGCCTGGAAGAGCAGAAGGCAGTTCATTAATTCGCTTATCCCCAAAGGGGCATATATTTCACATACCCAATAGCTGGACATGTCGTTGCTTTAGTAGAGTTTCGTAGCGATTGTTCCGTGGATACGACTGAAAGTTGAAGCCAAGCACCTCGCACTCTAGCCGGAAACGTTTGTCCAAGAATATGCTTCCGGCTAATTGTTTATAGTGAGCAAAGATCTGCTCACTTAACTTGTAGACAAACTGATCGAAGCACAGGTTCACCTCGGCCTCTACCTCGTCGTAGAGGAACTGTTTGCGGAAGACGGTTAGGGCATAGTGTGCCGAATCGTTGTAAAGGTCCAACGGGTACAGGACAAATCTATGAGAAAAACACATGGTTAAATATAGGATTGGAGAGGATATGCTTCTTTACTTACTCCATCATGGAGGGCTCTTTTGTTTGCAGGATGTGATCGGTGAGAATCCACGGCATAGACATCTCAATGGGGAACTGTATACGCTTCTCCATGGTTATCAAATCCTTGCACTCTTCGTTGTGCTGATGACGCACCATGCACTTGTTGACCTTGCGGCCCATGGTCATTTCCAAATAGAACTCGCGATACCAGAGCTGCGACAGATCGCAGCATTTCTGCAGAGTGTCGCTAAAGTTAAGCAAATAGCTCCAGTAGAAAGATGTGTTGTGGAACGTTTCGATCTGCATGAGGCAGTTCCCGTCGATATCCTTGCGCAATGTACGCTTGCCGCCACTCTTGTCGGCTGTCAGCGACTCCAGCATTGTGCGCACCATATACAGCTGTGTGGAGGATGGTCCCACATTGAGGCGTGGCACATGGATACGAAAGCCGCCATCGGGGTCCTTTTTGCCTTTGGACACGGGATCGTCGGTGGGCTCGTAGCCCTTTTGCCAATCCGCAGATGTCTCTCGCACCGACATAATAATGCTCCGAATCAGATCCTTTTTGTTCTTCACCGCCTTCCGAAGGGGTTCGCGCAGCGATAGCTGAACAAAGTCCTGCAGCTCGGAGTAAATATTGCGTCGTATAGCCTCACACAGCACCGTCTCGATGCGTGCCATCAGCACCTGCAGGCCTTTGATCATGGCAATCACTTCGATCAGGGCAAACTTCTCCTCGGAAGTGTAATTGTACCGGGTTGCCCTTTCGTACTCCTCGGCCTCCACGGGACACTCCTTGTTCTGGTGGTGGTCCGTCGGATGGAGCAGCTTCCAGGAGTACAACTCAGTGACCACACTGGTCCACTCCGACAGAAGCTGCAGTCCGCGCAGGGCCAAGTCAGCCGTTATCCGATTCTCGGCATCCGATGGGTTCTCCTTGACAGTGGTGGTCACCTCGTTGGTGTATCGCGCCAGCTCCGATATGTACTTGACATGATCCTCCCGTATCTGCGGCAAGTGCACCATCAAATCCGCCTGGGGGCTGATGGCATTCGAGCTGGAGAGCGGCCACTTGCTGGAGTCGAAGTGTTTGCTCCGCTTTATATAATTGAAGGGTGCGATCTGCATGTCACCGAAGAGGGGCACCACCTCCAGGTTCTTGAAGATGCGATCTATGCGGTCCAGGCGGATTTTCTTCTTTTGATCCAGCTTGTTGATGTTGCAGGCATCACTGTCCATGAGGAAGAGGCCGAAGCCCATTACCTTCACCAGCATGTGCTTCTCCTCTGGTGTCAAGTACATTTTCGTCTCGAACATGTGCACACAGATATTAACGACATCCGAGAGCAGATCCTCGTAGCCGACAATCTTCTCGAGTGTGTCCTTGACAGTGTCGCGTATTTTGTTCTGCGTGGCCAGGAACATGGAGAGATTCTGGGACTCTTGCAGTGTGTGCGAGTCGGACATCACCTTCAGGAATTGTGCTGCACGCCTATATGTGGAATAATCGTTCTTTACACTCGACTTCATGTTCTTCAGCTCGTCGAGAACGGCAAACATGTTGATGAATTTCCCCAGCGTCAACAGGTATGCTTCCGACACGAAATCCTTGCGCTTCTCTGCGTGGCACAGCCGCTTCACCTCTCCCGAGAAGGCCTCGATGGCTTTGCGTTGGAAATACATAAAGTTCAGCAGCTTATTGACTTCTGGGGCAAGCACTTCGACTGTCTTCTCATAGATCTCCACACGATTGGGCTGCTCGTTCGACTTGGGCTGTGGTATGGCCCGTGAGCAGCATCGCCAGGTGTACAGCATGACTGCATGTTTCTGACCCTCATCCAGCAAAACATTCTAAGTGTGGGGGGAGGGGGAGAGTGAGTGAAGGAAGTGTTTACTCGTGACGTAGTGCCGAATTTGAGCGTAATATCTTACCAAATTCGCGTGAGTTGTCGCTTCCTCTATGTACTTGGCAATTCCTGTGACGAATCCATTGCGATCTTCAAAGTTTGTATCGAAGTTTGCTTTGTAGATAATGGAGCAGGGCTGCGCCTCTATGCATGGTTGCTCATCGGGCAGAGACAGCTCGTCCAGCACCTCCACATTGGACAGTGCATCGGCAAGCGTAATCTTCTCCGTCATGTTGCGTTCTTTATCATAACTCTAACGGCTTGACTTTATTCAATTAGTTAATAAGGCGGGGCCAATCCCGACTAAAATTTTTTTTCTTTTCCGTCTATCGTTGCCACAAATACACAAACATGAACAGTGCTGCCAATTTAGCTTTTTCTGGTCAAATCTGGCTGTTTTTGAAGACAAATTACAGAAAAAATTTTGGGAATAGAGACAATTCTTGCTCTTTTAGAAATGCATTTTCCTTTTTTCCGCTTTTTTTAATATTGTTACCAATTTAATGACTCAGATCCGTAAAAAGGCTAGCGAACAGAATCAGGGTGCAATTGAAAAATACTGGCGAGTGTGACCAAGTGTGCAAGTCTGAGAACTCCTTTCGGAATGACCATATCCAAAACATTTTGCCAGCTAAATTTTTTTTATCGTTTTTTTATGAATATCAATCCTGATTCTATTTGCTAGCACTTTTTTCGGATCTCGTCACGGCACTTTAATTCAGAAGTAGGGTATACAATGTCCATTCTCCGTAAAAATGTTTGGAAATGTAGCAAATGTGTAGTTACCGTGTCGTTGCCATGTAAAAATAGTGACTTATCTCGTTTAAACCTTATTTTAGACGGAATCCAATAAATAAAGTTTTTAAAATTGGTCAATATTGTAGAAATTTGTTTCATTAATCGGATAAAATTATTTTTTGAGGGCTCAATATTCTATTCGGCTAGTTATATTATACAGAATATAAAAATCGAGGAATATGATTTTCGTCGGTATTTTTACGGTGTATTTTTAAAATGAGACCGTATTTTCGGTATATTTATTATTGTCGGTTGGTATATTTATCGATATCGATATCTTATCGTCCACGGTCACACTGCCCTAGCGTCAGCGGCGTTACTTCAATTCATTTGTAAAATATTTTTTACGTTTAGTTGAACAGAGAGATTAAATAAATCCAACATGTCGATGTTCTGGGGTAAGTTACTATTACTTTAAATGCTGCAGTAGTATGTACAGTAGTATGCCGGGGCCATGGTGCTCACGACAAGGCATGGGTATGCGACGCTGTTGCACCGGCCACGTGCTTGCGGCACGCCGGCAGCGTGGACGCCACCATTTTTGTGACAAAATTTGTAACATGTTTTTTATCTTTCTGATGCACTAGGATTGGTAATGAAGCCTAACCGCAAGTACACCCAAACGATTGTAAAATCGTTCCATATTTCGGGTGTTGCTCTCGACAAGGGAGAGGAGGCCAAGCTGTATTTAACAGCCGACAAGCAGAAGTATGTGGTCGCCACCGTGCGTAAAGATATTCCTCAAGTCCCCCTGGACTTGAACTTCAGCAAGGGCGACCAAATCATTTTCCAAACTACAGGTAAGCAGATTTTATGACAAAATTTGTGCACAGTCACACACACATGCATATAACTTACACACACACACACACACACACGTATTAATCGGTATGCACCATTTTCTTTTTACATCGCAGGCGACGCCACTGTTTCCTTGCTGGGCTACTTGCATGACATTGATTCCGAAGATGAGGACGACGAGGAGTTTGAATTGAAGAATTTATTGAAGGGCAAGTCATCCAAGAATGGCCAGGATGAGGACGAAGATGATGATGATGACGAGGAGGATGACGATGATGAGGTTGACGACAGTCAGATCATCGAAGAGTACGAGTCCATGATTGAAAATGGCGATGAAGAAGAAGATGGTGAGGAGGAGGAAGACGAAGAAGATGAGGACGACTCTGACGATTCTGAGGAGGATGAGCAGCCCAAAGCCAAGGTGGCCAAGATCTCACCCAAAGCCAATGAGAAAGCTGGTAAGGATCAGAACGGTGTGGCCAAAAACCAGCAGGAGAAGCAGGCAAAGAAGGAGAAGGCCAAGCCCGAGCCCAAGAAGGAGCAGGAGAAAAAGCCTGCCGGCGGCGAGCGCACCATTTCGGGGGGTGTAAAAATTTTGGACTTGGCCGCTGGTAAGGGCCCAGAGGCCCAGAAGGGAAAACGTGCCACCGTCTACTACATCGGTCGTCTCCAGAGCAACAACAAGACTTTTGACAGCATGATTCAAGGAAAGGGATTCCGCTTCCGCTTGGGAGGCGGTGAAGTAATCAAGGGCTGGGACGCTGGCGTCGTTGGCATGAAGGTTGGCGGCAAGCGTCGCATTACTTGCCCTCCGCACATGGCCTACGGTGCCCGTGGAGCTCCTCCAAATATTCCACCCAACTCGACACTTGTCTTCGAAGTGGAGCTGAAGGGAGTGAATTAATAACATCATAATAGATTCTGTAGCATTTAAGGTAGTATTCCGAATCGTAAAACTTATGAGCAACACTTGAGGAAATGTTAAAATAAATATTCTTTGTTTTTCACGCTGTTCATAAATAAAACAGTTTTGTAACATATATTTTTATTTTAAACAGTTGAAGGTCTCTTTTCGGGAGAACTAACATCGAGCAGCGGTTCTGACGGCATTTTCCAGTGCTCTAGCACGTAGGGCAAACGTTCGCTTGGGTCTGTGCTCCAATGATGCAAGCGGCATTTCAGCGTGGCCTGCTCCAATTTATTGACCGTTACGGTGCAGTAGAAGTCTTTGTTTTCTTTCTTAAGATCGGGTCCCTCAATACGCTCCTTGGGCATGGTTATGCAATCCTCTTTGCAATGGAAGCCGGCCTTGCGAAGGGACGCTTTGATATGCCACGGCTCGAGCACCCACGGCTCATCCTTGTTCATAATCACAGCCAAGACAATGGACTCCAGCATGTTGACCGTCCGTTGCGCATAGGCCGAGCTGTGCTTCACCGCTGACTTCTCTTCCTCTGTCTTCGCGTACTTGGCAATGTTCTCGGGCGTTTTGTAGGCCGCCAGTCCCGGCAACAGCAATTTGTTGTACACGAAATGGGGCTTCATGGACACTACGTCACCCTTGTCGCCGACACCTTCGACAAAGGTCTTCAAGACCACTTCCATGTTGGGCCGCTTCTTCACTTGCGTGTCCTCCACCAGCTCATAGATAAAGTGCTTGGCCCGCATACGCCGGGGCTTCTCGTTGGTTTTGTGCAACAGAGGTTCATATTTTCGTTTCAGTATGAACGTGGTCTGCAAAGGAAATGTTTTGAATGAAGGTGCCCCTCCTCGATGGCGACATTACTTACCCGGACCTGCTGCTGCAGGCTGGTTGCACTTTTCAGCAGATTTAGCTGTGTTACGCAGATCGTTTTCAACATACTTCTCGTGTTTACAACTTAATAAGACCGCGATGTCCGGCAGCGCCTTACGTAAGCTATTTGGTAGATATGGCAGCCCTGCATTTGCGCTATTCGGCGCGAAAATATGAAATGTGCGAAGTGGTAATTTGTTTATCAGATTTATTTACAATTTACAATTTAAATGTGGTTTACAATTACACTTACACAACATTTATGGCTCAATTGTATTTTGGATCCAGTCAACGTATTTCCCCACCAGCGTGTACACTCCTGGCCAGCCCGCCAGACCGCAGGGCGTGGGCCCAAAGGAAACCACGCCCGCCAAGAAATAGTACGTATTGACTTTGTTTGTGTCCAGGCCGATCAGCGGACCCCCGGAGTCACCGCGACACGAGTCGACGCCCTCTTTGCCACCTGCACACATCTGTGTGTCCTCCAGCATTACGTCCTGGCGGTTGTACACGGCCTGGCAGTCGTCCATTCTGGTCCCTTCCACGGCAGCCTTGAGTTTTAGATTGCTTGAGGACAGCTCTTCCGTCTTTCCCCAACCAGCCACATCCATGGTGATGCCATCAAACGTGGCTGAGCGCAGATTCACGTCTAGGGGTAAGCAAATGGGACGCACAAAGTCGGTGTACTCCACTTGGCTGCCCAAACGCAGCAATGCAATGTCGTTAACCTGGTTCTTAGAGCTGGGAATGTAGGAGGGATGCGGAATGGTGCGCTCGACAGGCACATCCAAATGCGCAGGAGCACAGTCCTTCATGCCCCGTACGTCCACTTCGCAGTCGGGATCGGTAGCGGTGTCCCACTCGCCCAGGCGCACTCCGGTCAGTTGCCAGTCGGCGGGAAGTGCCTTGCCATTGACACAGTGCGAGGCCGTTACCACGTATCGAGTGCTTATCAAGGAGCCACCGCAATGATGTCCTTTTTTACCAGCGGCTACGGAATGGAATATTTACATGGATTAAGGATTCAGCTATTCTGGCTATCTTAGGCACTTACCCTTGGTGTATTCTATCAATGCCATCCACGGAAACTCGTCAATTTTGGTTCGGACGCCACCGTAAATACGATTGGACAGCAGATTGCCGCATTGGCCGGGCAGCGGCAGCAGATTGCTGTTGGTGATGTTTGGTTGGACCGGCTGCTGCATCGAGGTCGGGCTGGTGTCCCGGTACCTATCCAGGCAGCAGATTAGTACCTTCCCGTTCGTATAGCCACACTGGCTGCGACTGAGATAGAGTCTGTCGGTGTCGCGCAGCGGGCTCGTCGTCAGCACACCATAGAGATATTTGCAATCCTCCAGATGTATGCACAGGGCACGTTCCCGATTGGGCGTAATGCATCTCCCATAGTTAGGCACTTGGGCGGCCTCATTGGGGAAATAGAACTCTGGGGGGAGGGGGGTGCAAAGGATAAAACACTATATGTAAATTTCGTCTGATCCGAGCACAAATGCATATCTAATTCCAAAAATAAACAACAATTTGCTTTGTCCAACAGCCTCTGAATATCTAACAACTATTAGCATTAGATATATAGGCAATGGAACAGGTTTTGGGGTTTCAGAAGACATGTGAAGGCCCAGAGCACAAGCCAATCAATAGTATGTACTTCCCTCCACTCTACCTTCTTCAATGTTTACTTACGACCTAACACGGCTGACAAGTTTGCTAAAATCCCAAAAAATACACAGATATTCTCTATTTTGAACATTTTTCATGTAGTGTCTGCTCTGCCTCTCTTAATCCTTTCTCAAGACGTCGTCGATTGATATCGCAGCTTGGGGCAGCTGATATCAAAATAAACACCGCGATAATGGGGGCTGATCTTCAGCTGCGAATAAAAATACGATGACTAAAACGGAATTCCCGTAGAGCGCGGTGCGGAGCGGCCCAAAGCGAAGCTTTGTGTGAGCTTTGATCGGAAGCTTTTGCTCTCGCTATCAAATCGTATCAGGTATAAAGACAATTGATATGATCTCGGGTTTGTATCGCTATAATTATACTTATGAACTGTATGTTTTTGGCATTGAAAAAAGCTTTGGATGCACGCCTTGCATTGTTGCAGCTCGTTAGGTATTGGGCGTCCTGCTGATGCTGTTTTGGATCCAGTCCGAGAAGCTGCTGACCAGCGTGTAAACACCCGGAATTGTGGTAACACCACACAAAGTCGGTCCAAAGGCCACGATTCCAATGAGCGTATAGCGTCCATTTGTGGCCAACAGGCCAGAGGTGCCGTCGTCCATGAAGGGCCCTCCGCTGTCCCCACGGCACACATCATTCATCGGCTGGCCCTGTGCACATAGGTGATTGGGTGTGATCACAATCGGCTGCTGGAAGTTCTCGCTAATGGTGGCATACGCAATCGCACAAGCGGTGGTGTTGACTATGGGCAGTCGAATAAATCTCACCGTGGACGATGTGGAAGTGGCGGAGATGCTACCTGAAATTAAGAATATGCACACGAATGTTATATGGATCGTCGTAGGCTTTGCACTTCCCTGTTGTAGCACACCCATTCCAGTCAACTGGCAAACCCAGTCAAATCGAACGTGTGTGCCGTTTGATTCTAAAGCGACAATATCTGAGTAGAAAAACGAACCAAACACAGACACCCAAGCGTCTTACGACCTTGTTTTAATACTCACCTCCCGAATTGGAAGTGCTCCAGCCGGCGGCAACACCCGTTTCACCAATCAGTCTATTCCCGATTGTCTCAGTGCTGTTCAAAGGTAAGCAAATGGGCGTGAAGTTACCTGGGAGACGTTAAAGTTAGTGTTAGATGGGGATTGGGATGATATGGATGGATGCACTTACTGGCCGTACTGTTGAGCCGCAGCAGAGCAATGTCGTTGGCACGTCTGGGCTGGTCGAAATCTGGATGCACCAACACTCGGTCGATGGCAAACAGATTTGAGGCATCCTCCGGATTGACCGGTGCATCGCCAAGCCGCACATGGGATCTGGGAGTGGGTTGTAGTAACTACATCAGAATGGGCGAGAGGCTTGTCATTTCGCACAACACTTACACTTCCAGGTCGCCGACCAGGTTGACCACACAATGGGCGGCTGTCACAACATAGTTGCTGGCAATCAGCGATCCCGAGCAGCGGAAGCTGATGCGGCTGCTGCCTGAAATGGTTTTCGAATATTCATCGATTAGTTCGCTTTCTTTTCATTCAACAGCGCCCTATTGACAATGGAGAATAAACAGTGTCCCTGTTCGTCAGAAAGAAATCAGCCAGACGGTGGTTTTCTGGCTCCTCCTTCCCAAGGATCCGGACAGCATGGTCTACAAGGAGCTCCTTCTTCCCAAGGATCCGGACAACACGGTCCACAAGGAGCTCCTTCTTCTCAAGGATCCGGACAGCAAGGTCCACAGCCCGACGGCCCAACCACTGGCCAGCGTCAGCCGTGCGGCGGCCATCGTGGGCGCTGCGGTCCAGACCCATGTGGAGCAAAAATGTGCGCGATTACCAAGTTGGCTGGTACTGGTGGACCTGGTGGTACTGGTGGACCTGGTGGTACTGGTGGACTGGGTGGTACTGGTGGACCGGGTGATGGCGGATATGGTGTTGGCCCCAACGGAGAACGTTACGGTGGGCCTGGATACGGTACTGGTGGACCAGGTGATGGTGGATATGGTGTTGGCCCCAACGGAGAACGTTACGGTGGACCTGGATACGGTACTGGTGGACCAGGTGATGGTGGATATGGTGTTGGCCCCAACGGAGAACGTTACGGTGGACCTGGATACGGTACTGGTGGACCAGGTGATGGTGGATATGGTGTTGGCCCCAACGGAGAACGTTACGGTGGACCTGGATACGGTACTGGTGGACCAGGTGATGGTGGATATGGTGTTGGCCCCAACGGAGAACGTTACGGTGGACCTGGATACGGTACTGGTGGCCCAGGTGATGGTGGATATGGTGTTGGCCCGAACGGAGAACGTTACGGTGGCCCTGGATACGGTACTGGTGGACCAGGTGATGGTGGATATGGTGTTGGTCCGAACGGAGAACGTTACGGTGGCCCTGGGTACGGCCCTGGACAAGGCAATGGATACGGCCCTGGTTACGGCCCTGGATACAATAATGGTCGAGGCGGTTATGGCGCTGATGGTTCTGACGGTCGTGGTCGGTTTGGACTAAGCTCTCGAGCAAAAAAAGAACTGGCTATAGCTGTGCTGCTCTTTGTCGCCGGAGTCGCCACGACCCTTAAGCTAGGAGTCTTGGCCGTTGAGATTGGTTAGCATTGCTAAGAGAGGTTTATTATATTTAATAGTTAGCAACAAGGACGAGGTCAAGGTCAATCGAAAACACATCTACACACAATACAGGACACACTTAATCCAAGCATCACTTACAAGCAGGCATTTATGATTGCCATTTAAATTCTAAATTAAAGCAGTACTAGGAAGTCTACGTGTGTCCTTTACTTACTTCTGTTTCGGTAGGCGATCCTGGCCAGCCATGGGAATTGTCCTGTAGTGGCCTGTTCGCCTCCAAGCAATCGGCTTTCGATGCTTAATCCGCAGGTGGACGACACTATCGCAGGAGCAGCAGGAGGAGGAGGAGCAGCAGTGGACGTGGAAGTTTGCGGCAGGGCCGTGCTAAAGGGAGCCAAGGGTGGACCTTGACTCACGTCAGTGCTGGTCTCCTGTTCCCCACCATTTCCAAGGAAGCGCAAATCACCGGGAAACACAATAGGCTTATCCTCTGGGGAAGGACGCGGCGAGTGCCAATCGTTGCTGCCATGATCGATGTCGTAGTGAAAGGAGTGAGCACTTCCACTGCCAAAGCGATGGTCATAGAACTCGGGATCCATTGGTTGGGGGCAGTTTCGTTGCTGTTTGAAGTCCCAGTAATCGTGCAGATTCATTTCTGTTTCGTCCTGGCCAAAGGCTGAGATTGGCGTAGACCGACGACTGCCCCCCCATATCCAGCGCTCTTTCGGCGGGGCGAAACGTAGCATGCGCATTGGCCTGACCGTGGATGACTCATGGCCGTGTTGATTATGGTGCTGGCTCTGAGGGCAGCAGACCAGTGGGTCGAGTCCTTCAAAGCCACAGCCTGCCGCGTGAACCTTCGCGAAGACAGCGGCACGCTCATCCGGCTGATGATCCAGCAGAAGACGGGTGAATGCAACGCACTCTTTGATACGGATGCAGTTGCAAGCTGGCACGCTGGCACACCCGAAATCGGCTGAAACGAGAACAGGCTTACTCAACGCTTACTCCGGCCAAGGTCAATGTCGGCCAGCGGCAAACCAGAAGTGCCCCGTCTCCCGCAGCACGGTGGCAATTACTCACACACTCACTTTTTGGCTACGTTTTCGCGGTTTATTGGCCTTCGTTTTGCGGCGCTGGCCGAGCATGATGCTAGCACATTTGCTGCTGCTGTTGGGAATTTCTAGCCATTGGCCGTGACCCACTAAGCTGTCTGGGCTGTTCTTTAATTGGATTCAATTCCCTTTCGCGAAGGAGCATGCGTTCGCTTCTAGAGTCTTTTATATCGCAAGCACACGAAAACTTCAAATACTAAGATACTCACATCGTAGGAGGCACAGGGTGCAGCACAACAATATGCAGATGAGTTTTGCAAGCTGTTGCCGCATTTCGTAATTTTTGTCAATCACCAATCGGAATCTGTAAACTGCCGCGAACACAACGTTTCCCGTCGATGTGCGAAATTGAAATAAATTGGTTCAATCTGTGAGCATACATATCTGATTTCCATTTTCATTTCCATTTCGATTTCAATGTGGGGCGACGAATCACAACAAAAAGAGAACACGAAAAAGCCAATTATCAAGCCATAAACTTAATTTAGACAAAGACAGCGGCCGCTGCCCAAAAGATCGAACGGCCGGCAGCCTGCAGTGGCGTCTGAAGCGGCCAACGACATTGCCGGCAAAAGCTGAGGCTGAGTAACCAGAGCCAGCGAAGAGAACCGAACAAAACATGTTTCAGTGCGTTCCCCGCATCAAACTTGGAACCAGATCTGCAGAATAGGATAGAATTCGTTTGCCATCGGGAATGGGGGGAACTCCTCGAAAAGAGCTTTTCTCGTGTATTTTTTATGTATGTGTTTAGTTTACAGTTGATGGATGCGCTTAGGATAGTATATGGTATAGTTGATGAAAGAAAGTACGCACAAAATTAGAAATGGAATGTGAGCAGGATTTTATGACCCCAAAGTCGTTAGTTAGCTTGTGCTTTAGAACAGTAGATACCCGGATTCGTTTTTCTTATCTCATAGGATCCGGGAACGGCAGAACTTACATAACTAGAAATGCATATTGTAGAATGGAATGTTGTACGACTAAATAAACTTAACTACTCATTAGGCCTTCGGATTATTTGTTCTGGTTTGGCTCGGGAACAAGCAAGCACTCTGTGCATCTATGCCACCGGGGGTACCACCTCGGGAGAGGCTACCGAGACTGTAACGTTATTCTCGACCTGTTCTACAGGTTCGACGCTCGGCTGGGGTTGGGGCGATGGCGATGGAGATGTAGAGGCCGATGTGTTCACCGCAATAGTTGTCACCGTAGCCGATAAATAATGGCCATTTACATCAGCATTGCAATCGTCGTTAGCAGACGCACGCCGCTCATTGTCGTCCTCTTCGTCGTCGTCATCAACTGGCGTTTCTTGACGCAATACCGCTGCTAAATGGTTATCATTATCTGCTTCTACCTCCACCGCCTGGCTGGGGGCTGGGGTCTCTGGCGGCGCCGCATTTGCTGCTGCAGCCGCTGCTGGAGTTGGCAAAGCTGCTGCGACTGCAGCCGGCTGCTCCAGTTCGATGTCTTCGCCCGCTGCTGCTCCATTTTCATTTAAATGAACGGCTACGTCACCATTGTGCACGCCACCATGGTGCCCCTTTAGCTCATTGATGATCTTTTCCCCCACTTTCGAGTCGATTTCGTTGATCTTTTCCTGCAGCTGGCATTTGAACTCGATCGGCCACTTGGGGCTCCATTCACGAAACAGCTTAATCTGTTGACAATGCACAGTTAGATTGGGCTGCTGCTGGTCGTCGGGGCTGGGAACTTTCTAATACTTACACGGCACTGAAACAAGCTCATGGGCTTGTCCTGCACGCCTGCGGTTGCCAGGGCGTTTACAATGCCATTCACATGGACACCGCCCACGTCTGCGCTGGAGCCTCTGGTGAGGTATTCCACAAACACATACACAAAGTCGTCGCGCTGCAGCTCGCTCCACTCGTGGAACCATTGAATAATATAACGGAATTCCCCGTCTATTGATAGATTGCTCATGGACATCATTTGCGTTCGATTAGGACTCTGTTTCCCACGATATTACACCCCCGCACTCACTCTCGATCACAGGCTTAATACTTTTCAATTGCACTGATGCGCTGGATTGAACTGAGCTGGGACTGATTTTGGTGCTGCTTGCCACTGCAATACCACACTCTGCTGCTGAGCACCTCTAAAGTTTCTATACCAACAATAAAACCAGTTTCGTTTCTAAGTTTTCTCGCAGCCCCGCTTTGTATAAATCTGGCTCAAATCAGCTGTTTGCACGATATCGTTATCGACGTGCTGCACCTGTGGTCAGACGTCTCAAATAAGCATTAAACAACGGAATTAAAAAATAGACATTAACTACAACATTAATTCAAATATTTAGCCGTTAGAGTTAGCACCACTGATTAGATTATTGCTTTTTCCGTGTAGAGAATTTCATATCGATAAGAGTGTTGGCGGGTTGCACAGCACTAGCACTATTTAACCTGTCGTTTGCCAACCCTTGAACATTTTCAGACAGTAAATAACTTTTAGAAAATCACTTATTACAACAATAGATATGTCTTCGCCCAAGATAGAAGCACAGCAAGCGGCTGACGAAAGCCACCAAAAACAGCCGGGTGTGGTTAGTGCGGAGATTGCGGGTAGCAAGGAACCAGAATCGGCATCAGATGAGGGCTGCCCAAAAAATGATCAAGATTTTGCCGCGGCCGAGCAGTACAAAAATCGGGGAAATGATTTGCTCAAAAGTAAGTGGCACACTCCAATTTATAACATACACCATGCCAATCCCAGATTGCAGATTGCATGGACATCCATATGCCTTGCAAAACCATACATTCGGTGTACCTTTTTCAACCTAACCTTAAAACAGGAACAAAAACTATCACTGTGCGATAATTTACAAGACCCCAAGCACTAAACCAAAGCAAGCACCTAGCATGTCATGAGAGTATAATTAGTATTGTTACTGACCCAATTCCCTTCGATTTCCCTTCGATGCCAACAGCCAAGGAATTTACAAAAGCCATCGACATGTATACCAAAGCCATAGACCTGTATCCCAACAGCGCGATATATTATGCGAACCGATCCTTAGCCCATCTGCGCCAGGAGAGCTTTGGTTATGCCCTGCAGGACGGTGTGTCGGCGGTGAAAGCAGATCCCGGCTACTTGAAGGGCTACTACCGTCGGGCAGCGGCGCATATGTCGCTGGGAAAGTTCAAGCAGGCGCTATGCGACTTTGAATTTGTAAGTAGAACCTCGCCACCAAAGTTCAACATATGAACGACTCTTGAATATATTTGCAGGTAGCCAAGTGCAGGCCGAATGATAAGGATGCTAAGCTCAAATTCACGGAGTGCACGAAGATTGTGAAAATGCGCGCCTTCGAGCGGGCCATTGCAGTGGACAAGCCCGAGAAAACGCTCTCTGAGATGTACAGGGACATGGAAACCATAAGTGAGTGGCCACCATTAATATGATGTAGTTTATGCATAGTTATGTGGGCATTTCAGCTATTGAGGATGACTACAAAGGACCACAACTGGAGGATGGAAAGGTAACCCTACAGTTTATGAAGGATCTGATGGAGCATTACAAGGGACAAAAGCGATTGCATCGCAAATTCGCCTACAAAGTGAGAATTGGTAAACCAAGGCACCTCGGAAACCCTACATAAATCCATCCCATTTAAGATACTCTGCGAAATTGATACTTACATGCGAGACCAGCCCTCGCTGGTGGACATCACTGTGCAGGATGAGGAGAAGTTTACGATTTGTGGTGACATACACGGTCAGTTCTATGATTTGATGAACATCTTCGAAATAAATGGACTGCCATCCGAGAAGAATCCCTACTTGTTCAATGGCGACTTCGTGGACAGGGGCTCCTTCTCTGTGGAATGCATATTCACGTTGTTTGGCTTCAAGCTTCTTTATCCCAATCATTTCTTCTTGTCCCGCGGTAAGTTAAAACTCACCGACAACTCAATTGAGTCCTCTGAACAATATCTTACTGGTTCTAGGTAACCACGAGAGTATCAACATGAACCAAATGTACGGGTTCACGGGCGAGGTAACAGCTAAATACACTGGCACCATGGCGGACATATTCACGCAAGTGTTTAACTGGTTGCCACTGTGCCACTGCATCAATCAGAAGATACTGGTGATGCACGGCGGCCTCTTTTCATCGGATAATGTCACACTGGACAACATCAGGAGAATCGAGCGAAACTGTCAGCCACCCGAAGAGGGACTCATGTGCGAATTGTTGTGGTCCGATCCACAGCTATGGATGGGCCGAGGGCCGTCCAAGCGCGGAGTCGGCATACAGTTTGGCCCAGATGTAACTGAGGCATTCTGTAAGCTGAATAACTTGGACTATATCATACGCAGCCACGAAGTCAAGGATATGGGCTACGAGGTGGCCCACAACGGACAATGCATCACCGTCTTCTCTGCCCCGAACTATTGGTAAGTATTCTATGGTTAACCTTTGGTCTAAAGACAGACTATATTCCTTATATTTTTCAGTGATACTATGGGCAATATGGGCGCATTTATTACCATTACGGGTAACGACTTGAAACCAAATTACAAATCATTCGAGGCTGTGGTAAGCATTCAAGCAAATCATGTGCTCAAGAAGTCGTTTGCTTGACAATATTTTTATTTGTTTTTTATTTTTATTAGCCACATCCCGATGTCAAGCCGATGGCCTATGCCAACAGCCTGATGAACTGGCTGGCGTAGTCATAGAGAAGTCGAGTCAGTTTCCAATTAACTACAATAGCTAAACACATACTCCCCACACACACAAAATACACCCACATCTACAAACCAACAGCTTGAGAACCCACACAACCGCAGAGCAGTCAGACAGCTTGTAACGAACAAAGAAAATTCAGAGATAGGATGCAGAGGATTCTGGAGTTGCTCAATAGACTATTATGCACACACTGCAACGAGCTGTTTCACTATTTAGGGGCGTCGAGTATTGCGAGTCACGAGAGGCGTCGAAGAAGAGGCGTAGAAAGGATCACAAATACACAAAAGAGAAACGGAAACAGAAACAGCAATCATTTTATAAAATTCAGCTATATTTGATACAGATACAGATCGAGGATGTTATAGTGTATAGTGGCTTTAGAAGTCGGATGCTAAGTTTTATCGGTGCCAAGCATCTGCGCGGTTGCACGTACGAGTGTAAGTTGAGAAGGAAATGAGAAGTGAAATTGAAATGTTTGTCCATGCATAGCATTTAGTCATTGGCCACCAAAATCCAATCCCAGTACAGTATACATATGCATACATAAATATACAATACAAAAATATATGAAATTCAATTCGGTTTTTGTTCAAAATGCTCCTCTCTCCTCCTTCCGCTTCCTCCAATTGTGTATAAATTATGTTTTGTTTTTTTATCCTTCCCTTGTTTATATTATAAAAGTCACTTTAATAAAAACATATACAAGTTAGAGAGATACCTCCAATCAAATCGTTTTCGATATTTTCCTCCTCCTTGCGCTTTTTAAGAGAGTATCAATCAATAATCCAAGAATATTATTACCATAATTAAATGTGTATCAAATATGTACTATCTGATCCGAAAACAATGCATTAAAAGACACTTAGCATTAAAGCCTGTAATGTTAATCGAGTGAACAGAATACAGAATAGAGCAATTGTGAAATAATATATAAAACGTCCTGTTCTTTATTAATGCAAGTCCTCTCCGCTGGCTATGCTAAAGCCCATGGAATCAAAGATCTGGCTGACATTTGTCTTGCTGTCTTTAAGGTGCGCTCGCTGGAGCAACGTTACATATACAAAGGGGCCATTATAGACTGCCAGCTGCAGGAAAAACTCTCGTGCCAATGTCTGCAGCTCAGGGGGTTGGGCCTGCGATAGGTATAGCGCCACAGTGGACAGCAGCTCGTGCAGATGCTTGCCTTCCAGCTGTAATCCCACTATAAGGTCCCCCAAACTCTGGAGCAACAGCAGTTGCAGCTTGTACTCCTGCGTTTGGGCCAGCGGTGTTTCGCTCCTGCTGTGCACGCTGGCCACCTTAAGGAACTGCTTCAGTTGAGGTATGACATCGCTAACCAGAGGATACACAGTTTTAAGGATTGTTCTTTTGAGATGGGGTTTTATTTGAAGCTCACCTGAGACTACGTTTAGCTATAAAATCCTTTGCATGAATCGCCAGCAGATGCAACAATGTGAAACAACGGTTTAGCACCAGGGCGTCCTTCTGCCGAAACTTCTCCACGAGCGGACGCCAAATGAGATGGACTAGTGGCAGGAGTTCGTTCTCATAATCCGCCAGAAGTGGCACACCACTGGCAAAACATTCCAAGGCAACAATCTGCTGCGACTGCTCAGCAGTCGAGACAAACTTGATGACTTGTCCCAGAATATCTTTTATGATTTCAATATGTCGCGGTAGCACAGGCTTTATAGGTTCCGGTTCTGCATCGGATTCCGGCAAGTCTTCCGCAACAGGTTCGTCCATTTTGATGTCGGTGTTTTCATCTGGTAAGAGCTGCGGCTTTTCAAGAACATGAAGCCAAGTGCTCAACACGCTCTGATCCTCATCAACTTGCATCGGTAACTGCTCGGCATTAATCTCCGCCGCTGTGTCGCCATGCCAGTGGGTTACATGTTTCAGGAATGCATTAAACACGCGCAGATAAGACTGGACATTGCCCGTCTGATGGGACTTGGAACACTCGTCGCGTATGGTCTGGAAAATACTGTCCAGATGAGGCACATTGCCCCGGCTGCTATACTGCAAGACCACGGTGAGAATGTCCACGGCAGCGGTGCTCTCTGGTGACTGGAAATTTAAAAAATTATGCACATTTAAGAAGGAGATCGGCAACGATTACTCACCCTCTTGAGCAAAGAATTTAAATGAAAGGTGATATAGTCCGTGGAGCACTCGATGAAATGCGAGGGCTCTGCGTACTTTAGTGCCAGCTGCATGGACACAAAGGCAAATGTGGCTGCCTGGTGGACGATTGTATTACTGCTCGCTAACTTCAGCAGCACTCTGTGCAAACTCAAGAATATATGGCGGTCGAATGTGTCGCCAATGAACTTAGCGCAATGTCCCACTGCATCCAGAATCAGGCAAGTGTGCAGCACATTAAATTGGGCATCCGCAATGCTCACACGACTGTGGACAACCTCAGTCTGCTCGTCATCCGAATCACAGTCTTGGGTGCGCACCTCGACCGCCGACGAGTAGAGACCGGGCGTACGGTCCTCAAACCATTGCGTGGGCTGAAGAAATCGACTTGTGATGGTTTCTCTCCCTATTTAAGACTTCACCTTGCTACCTACCTTGTCGACCTTGAGACGCCAGGCCGCGTCCGGCTGCAGTGCCAAGCTCCAGTGTTCGTCGCGTAGGAGCTGCTCCAGCAAAAGTTGAGCCAGAACTAGACGACTTTCGCGTGCAGTCTTTGCCTGCGGCGTCACCATCATTGTTAGGAGTAAAATAGACTCATTCATGGCCGAGGATCTCTGCAGTATTAGATCCTGGCAGTAATCGAAGATGATCCGATTGATGGCCGGCTCAGCGCCCAGCAACGCTGCAATGTCCGATAAGATATCCACAGTGCGCTTTGAGCTGACATGCTTGAACTGACGCCAAGGCAACTTCACGAACTCGGCAGCCAGGTCTTTGGATTTCCCATCTTGGATGCGACGCAGTGAGTACTCCTCGTTCAAAAGATCGCGTGTTGTGCGCAGATCGAGCGCTGTTAGCAGACATGTAACGAACATTTCAAGGTTCTTGGGAACCAGGAAAAACAACTGCAGCTTTTCCGCATTGACGTTGCGCAGAAATCCCTTCAAGAAAAGCAGCTCGGCGAATTGCTCGTTATCTTCACAGCGGTGCAAGATGCGTGGCCATTTGTTGAGGTGGGCATCGAGCAGTAGCTCTGCATTCTCATCGAATATGTGCTGGCTGTTGGGCTGCTCCTGCAGCTGCAGAAGTGTATCCTTACACAACTGGGATATATTTTGGTCGTCGTCCTCGGAAAGGGCCAACACGCTTTCCAATATATGTATAAAGTTGCTCCGCAGATTGTGAGCACAGTCTGTGAGAAGCAGGCAGCACATCTCGGCATAGGTTCTTCGCACACTGGGCGACGTGTGGGCACGCAGGATGCTAGTCTCCACAAGGATAGGTCGAATACGTAGCGAAGTGGCCATCACCCAAGAAAGAGAGCGCCGGTCCTTCTGCATTTGATGCAGTCGCTCCTCTTTCTCTTCGGCCGTGCAACTCTTGTTGCCAAAATAGTTGTACTCACATGCCTCTGCCGGACTGTCCTGGGAGTTGTTGAACAGATTTCGGAAGGCACCCACGTCGTAGCGAAGCTTTTGGAACTCATCAGTGGTTTCTTCGAACATGATGCAGATGATTCGGCCCAAGGCCTGAATAGCCATCTAAGAGGAACAAATTGAATATCAATTTCTGTTTTTTTTTAAGAGCAGCGCATATTTACCGATTTAATGGTCTCGCCAACTTTTTCATCTTTCAAAGACGTTTTAAACAGTACAATAAGGACCTTGGGTAGAAAAATGAATATCGTATTTGCCACCTGGCTGCGCAGCACCACATCACAACGATCCGACTCATTGTGGACGTAAAACAGGACCATCAGGCACTGCAGGGCCGACTGGACCAGTTTCCGGTATTTCTCAATTTCAATGATTTCCAGGAGCGTCAGCAATATCTGGCCAATGACCACCACCGTCTCATTTGTGTAGAATGCCTCAAGCACATCCGTTGTACATCGGCTAAGTGCCTCGTGTATGCACAGCACTGCGGCCAGCTTAATTTCCTCGGAGAGATCTGGCCGCATGACGGCTCCTTTCGAGTCTCTTATCTGCTGCAGCACCACAACCAATATGGAACGCAGCCCCTTTTCATCGGATAGATACGAGTGCGAGACTATGTTCCTCAAGCAGTTCATTAGGCCAGTGCGTAACTCCTGGCTCTCCCTATGGTGAAGGGTAAAGACTGTAACAATAGCTCAGGATATAAAAGGAGCTGTGGCGTCACTTACCCGGTTAGGTCATTCAGCTTGACCACCAGAGGAACCACAGTCTGAACCTGGTATATGCGCATTTCCCCAAAGTTGAATCCCTCGATTTCCCTTTCTACCAGCGACAGCGTGTCCTTTCTGGGATCGTTTATAAAGCCTTCTATTGCCGGCTTTATACGCGTCACATATCTCTCTAAGTGCATCATTTTGACCAGCAATTCCAAATGCCATAAATTCGACCCGGCAAAACAAAACAACAGCTGATCTGTTCGCTATCGAAGCACAGCCATGGTTATCGAAAATAATTCGAAATCGCGCGCCTCCCACACAAACACGGGCAAGAATGCGTTACAATTAATCTAATTATTATTGGTTTTTAGTTGTAGAACTCGTGCTGGGCCTCATCCTTGCGCACGCTTACTTTGTAGCCTTTCTCCAAATCCTTTGCATTGACGACATAGCGATTCTCACGAACGGCTTGCATGCCTGCCTCCTGGCATATGGCATTAATGTCAGCGTTGGATATCTTGTCGGGACGTGCTATTATGTCCTCCAAGTCAACGTCCTCTCCCAGGTTCATTTTAGAGGTTATGGTCGTGAAGACCAAACGCTTCTGCCGTCGATCTGGCAAGGGAAACTCTATCTTACGGTCCATGCGTCCAGGTCGAAGCAGAGCCGGATCTAGAGTGTCGGCTCGGTTCGTGGCCATAATCACCTTAACGTTGGTTGCTTCGTCGAAGCCGTCCATTTGGTTGAGAAGCTCCAGCAGTATGCGCTGAACTTCGCGATCTGCGCCGGTTTGTGCGTCAAAGCGCTTCGTGGCGATGGCATCGATTTCATCAATAAAGATGACCGCCGGAGAATTCTGCTTTGCCAGGCGGAAAAGGTCGCGCACCATACGCGGCCCCTCGCCCAAGTACTTCTGAACAAACTCCGAGCCCACAACACGTATAAAGCTGGCAGTTGTGTGGTGGGCCACTGCCTTGGCCAACATAGTCTTGCCGCATCCCGGCGGGCCGTAAAGTAGGACCCCACGGGGAGGATCAATGCCTGAGACGGATAACCAAAAAGTCAAAGGCTAGAAAAAAATTGGGCTAGGTACCCACCGATTTGCTTGTAAAGATGAGCATGTGTGAGTGGCAGCTCAACAGCCTCGCGAATCTCTTGTTTCTGCATGTCGAGACCTCCAATGTCCGAGTAGTTCACATCGGGCTTCTCATCCGCCGATAGCATAGATATGGTGCTGTCAGCCTCTGGCGGCACCAAATCCACCAAACAGTTGCTCTGCTTGTGCAGGGCCACCGATGCCGACGGCTTAAGGTGCTCCCTGTCAATGGTGGACAGGACACGGACATAGTAGTTGGAGCCAGTGGTTGAGGCTACGATGCCATTGTTTGCATCAACGGGCTCTAGAAACTGGCCAATAACCAAGGGAACCGCTTTTATACGCTTCACCTCCTCTTGGGCGTGTATGAATTCCTTCTTCAAATTACGCTGCTCCTCTTTAATGTAATCTTCCTGCACCTGGATGAGCTCCAATTCCATCTGCAGTTTCTTGTATATCACATACAAATCATTAAATTCAAAGTCAGCGTATTTTTGGATATTATTTTTGTGAAAATGTTCGAGGTCTTTCATTGTATTGCAATTTTTTTTTCAGTTTCGGAAGAATGACTTGAATATTTGAAAACCGAAATGGAGTTAAGTGACAAGGTATCGATGACGATAATAACAGACTTAGTAGGTACTCGATAAAAATACTCGTACTCGATTGGCAATCAGCTGTAACACAGACCTTTTGTTTTGTTGGGACTTTTTGAGGGATTTTTTGGAGGCAACATCATCCCAACAATTTCCTTTTTAATCGCAGCAATTTCCCTTACATTCCATGCTCACTTACGTATTTTACCGTTGGCAACATTTTTTTGTATGGGCCAGCAACATGTGTCGCGAAATGAGCGACATTGTCCCACAACATTTGCACGGAATTTTGTGTGTCTGTTTTTCCACTGTTTGCGGCGAAACGAACAATTTTACGTTAAACGAATTCGCCACTTCCAAAAGTGTGCAATTTTCGCGAATTCGCTTTTTCGCCAGAATTACTTACTACTTAATTACAATTACGACTTACTAACTTATTTCGGTAAATGTTAACTACGTAAACAACCTCTCCAAAATTAACGAAATTTTTTTCCTGGATAGAACCGGATTTATCATTTTAAAAAAAATTTTATAATTAAAAAAAAAAACTAGAAGCGACCGCCACAAAATTTTTTTATCCAGGAAAAAAATTTCGTTAATCTTGGAGAGGTTGTCCACGTAGTTAACATTTACCAAACTTTGTTATCAATTTACGAGGGCGGTAGGGGGCGTGCCAAAAGTTTGAAACAAACCTAATTTGCGTGGACCATATACGGACTTTGATTCCAAATTTCACAATGATATCTCCACTAGAAGTATTTTTGGCCGCTTGCTCTATACAAGGCCAACCACTGTGCGCTGATACCTACCCGGTTGGTCCGGACTTTTAAATGTATGAAGTGTCCATTCTATATACTGTATGGTTAGTGGTCTAGTTAATGTGTAATTCGTCCCACTGTGCCGTGCGCAAAGCGTAGACGGTAAAGTCCCGTTAGAACTGTGGCGATTGACGCCGCCGGCCGTTCCGAGAATTGGTGCTGACATTTTAGCATATTTCAAGCTACATATATCTAGCATTTTTATGTGGAATTTCTTATGCAAATATGCAAAGTTCACATTCAAGCAAAGAAACTTATATACAAAATATCCATTCAGCTTGTTTAATCGCTGCATTAAAAGAATCGGAGGTGCATAGTTTTTGTGCCACTCGTGATGGGAGCTTTGCGTCGAGGATTCATGTGTGGTCTGTTGTCATGTCTGAACATATTCTCAAAACATTGAATTTAAGGAGTGGCTTTGTATAGTTCCAGGCGACACAACAGAAGCCTGTTGTTGCTATTGTAAGTATTCATTAGCAGCAAATAAGTTTTATATTCGTCAAAATGTAAGAAAAAAGCGCTTCTCAGAACAATAAAATAGACATAAGGAGACTGTTGAAGTGGACGATATTCTTAGTTTATAGCTAACCAGAGGGCGAACCCCGTCTCATTTGATTAAGTAACAAAACATAAACCAGTCGATGGATCGTAATTTATCAAGGATTTACGAACAGAAACTAATTGGCGATTAGATATAGGTATACATCGGGTGACGGCCCAAAATAAAATTTCGGGCGACGACGACCCAAACCAATTTTATCGAATATAGAGATAGCTAGCTGCATCACCACTAGGATACAGTGTCATCTCTAATTTTGTGCAATTCGTCTTCGGCCCTTCTCTGCGCTTCTCATAAGTGGAACCTAAGCTGGACCTTGCTTAACATTTTGGACCTAATTCTTTTGAAAATTCAGAATGTGGTGATTCCGTCGGCACAGAAAATGCCAGAATTAATACCCCTACACCCAAATAAAAACTTTAGCTCTATATCTCCTTATGACTTTTAGGCACTTTAGATTATTGTGGTCCGTCAAGTTTCTCGTGCTCGTGCAGGAACAATGATGGTCCAACAATATCTCACAAATAGAAGAGAAGATACATCACTGGCAAGAACTGCAAAATTGCATAAATCTATTTTTCCCACCACCGAAGAGGTAGAGATTAAGGTGCGTTTTTTTTAATGTGGTGTCCCCAAGAGGCCTAATCCACTGAACACGTTTATAATTATGATGGTTAGACATAACGTCGGGTTATTGGTGTTCTCAATAGAGCATATACCCCAACAATGGTTGTCACCAATTGAGTGGGTGGTGCCCCCCCCTGCATATTCATGCGCGTGTTCCAGCATTACGCTGGCTCTGGTGCTAGCCTCCTTCCCAACCTTCTCCAAAATGTTGCAATTAATATGCAACATTGGAAAAGGTTGGAAGGACCTGCTGAAATAGTTTCTCAACATGCGTGAGAATTGCGCTACTTCCGTGTCGCACCGCAAGCACATTGCCACAGAAAGCGAGGGCCAAACCACTGCCTGATAATACGTGGAGAAACTCTAGTCTATCTTCGTGGTTATCCAGCGTGTAGGCGCAACCGTAAAGCCGAGCAAATAGCTCGTCCGCTACTCCGTGCTTTTTGGACATGTTTGGCACTATGTGCGACACGTCCCACGTACTAGCGACCGAGTTACTCGCATACCTTTTGGCCATTCTGTTGGCTGGGCATCCGTCGGACACCAGTCACCAAATTGTCCACCAAGTTCCGGGCACGAATTACGCCTAGCACCTTCTGGACGCCCTCGTTAATAACGATGCTGCCCAATACTTGCGTATTGGGCACCTAGAAGAGGGAAAAGCTACTCGCATACTTTTTTGGCCATTCTGTTGGCTGGGCAGCCGTCGGTCACCAAATTGTCCCCCAAGTTTCGGGCAATACGCAAGTATGGGGCACCTAGAAGAGGGAAAACAAATTATAATTTCAACAAAATTTGAATTTTATTACTACTTACAGCGTGCAGATGATTTAGTGAGCGACACTTCAAAGCGTTAATTCTAACAATTTGGAGAGGAAGATAGGGGAAACAAATATGATCCATTTCGGTACTCAACTCCACTGTGGCGGCACTCCAGTTGCCAATAACGCGTACACTCCTATGACTTTCGTTATGTACTCCAGTGGATTTCTGTCCTTAGCGTTGCTAAAAGCGAGACGGATCATATCTTTTGACTTCGCCATCACCTCCTTCCCAATCCTCTCCAAATTGTTAGAATTGACCATCCTGAGGTCGAAAGACAGGTCCGACGCTGTGAAGTGTCGCCTCACTAAATCGACGATGGCGCCCACTTCCCTGTCGTACCGTGCTTGCAGAACGTCGGACAGGGAGGGCCGAAGCTCTGCGAACTCAGCGTTCATTTCTTCGATGAGGATGAGGTAATTCGTTTTGTTGTATTGTGTGTCATAATATTTCCTCAACAGTCTGTCCCCGTGGAGGTGTTGGGAAGCCATGTTGGCAACGAGGTGGGTTATGTCCCAAACGGTGGGGATCAGGGTGCTGGAATTAGCGCTTGCAAACTTGTTAGCCGGGCAGCCGTCCGCCACCACGGCCAACAGGCGGGACACCATCTTTCGCCTCTTCACTTCCTCCAACACCAGCTGGACCCCTTCATTGATTACTGATGCGCCGAGTACCTCCACACTCGAGACCTATTCAAAGAATATAAAAGTTTCATAATAATTTATATAAAATACATTATACTATATATTACATTTCATCCTTACCACATGGAACATGAGGAAATGGAAAATGTTTCCATCTAAAGATTGGGCGCCAACGGCGAGGATCTTCCACTTACTTGCTCCGGCCCATATAGTAAGTGGACGGCCCTGATAAATAAAATGATATATTACAATTATTATATTATAATAGTCCTTTGCGAGCAGGACTTGACTTACGAAGTCTCCTAGATGGAGTTCATCGAATGTGATGATGAACAGGCTCCATCAAAATTTGCCAAATTTCGAGTTAAATCTATCACGCCCGTTTGCGTTATAGCGGGGCAATGGATGAAATTCACAACTCGTCGCAAAAGTGGTTCTTGGGCAACCCCTGGCATATTGTATTAATTAATTTATTAATAAATTCAAGTTGATAAATTTCGCTTCGCGAATTGATATTGACAGTCATATTCAATAAATTGAATATAAGGTATATTTAGTTTTCGTTTTCGGTATATACCACCTACCGCTCATTTTATGAAGCTAAGCAAGCGTAAAGTAAAATATTGAATTTTGAAATTAAATTACATTACATTAAAGAATCTAGAATCTATAAATTTTATAAATAATTCATTTAATTTTAAATGTATTGTATTGGACACAGACAGTGCAGACGCAGACGCTACCACACACATGTAAAGTTCCGTTATTTTACTCGCTTGCTGGAACACACACACACACTTTTCTTCGGAATAACGAAACTTTTTTTTGCATGTGTGCATGTGTAATTTTAATTAATTAATTTATTAAATAAGTTATGTTCATATTTCATTCGCAGGATGCCGAAGAATAAATTTGATTTTTTTGAGGGCACACGACCAAATTCGGACCAAGTGGAAGAGCACGAGGACCGTGGCAGGACTGCAACACAAGAGGAGCTGAAAACACGTGGTTTAAAGAAGGCTCGCTGTTCTATTGCCGGTGTGTGTGCATCCACGGATGGCAGGGACCGTGGCATCCTCAGTGCATTTTCAAGTGCAACTGCAAACAAGTATTATTGAACGGTTTTGTCTTTTCTTTATTTATGTTGCTATTGCTATTTCTGCTTCGCGTACTGAGAGGTAAGTAGAGCAGAGGGTTTGGGCACAGGCGTGCCCTTGCCCGTCACGAAGCTCCTCTTCCACGACTTTTAGGTTTTTCAGGGTGCGCCTCGGCTTTTTATAGGATAACGTAAGGCACAGTTGGTGAAGGACGGTTTCCTCCTCAGCTTCTCGCCCTGCCCCAAACTCCTGGGGATCATCCCCGTCATCTTCACCGGTGCTCCGGTGCGTTTTACGTATTGCCTGGACCATGGTGAAATTAGTAATAAGGTGATGTACTTAAACGCTTGCCTTATCTTTCTAACGATGTTCTCTCTGAGAGCCGAGAGAGTGAGGTGAAAAATTTAACGTCCTCACCACAGCTGAGGCTTGGGGATCTTTGCCTCATAGGGGCTGCACCTCTTGTCCGGGTGCCTGGCCGGTGCACACCATCCGCCTTTTTCTTTCCGCCAGGACATTAAAAACACCATGGCTCTTGGCGGTGTATACTTTGAGAAGTCCCGCGAACGTTTTACCGAGCATTGTAGAATGAAAATTTGGAATTTAAATTTAGAACCGAACATTTTATATCACAAGTTTCACAACGAAATATGTAATGAAACAGATCGTATCGGAATGTCCCTGACACTAAATCCAGGGCGTTCTGTTTCGCATCGGTTGGGTTATGCATCGACTTCGACGACTCATAAACCAATTGACATTCTAACCGTCAGCGAACATTAAAAAAAAAAAGGGGGAACGTTGTGAGCCGCGGCAAAGGCCGCGCCTCTACCTTATACCCAGTACTCAGTCAGTATATACATACATTTATGAGCTTACGATTTATGAAATTTATTATATGTTTGCAAAAGGGACGAATTAAATTTTGGGCAAAAAATAATTTTTAAAATAAAAAAAAATGAAGTCAAACCATTTTTTGAATTTTTATACATGTTTCCATTTTTGTTTACATATGCTTAGTACATCTGTTTCTACATTTCTTATGTACATGTATAACTACATATTTGAGACGTACTAGTGTTTGTGAGAGAGAGAGGGAATTAGAAGCGCTTGGCAGGCGTTGCGTAGCCACTGAAATTTAATTTGTTTCTTCTGGCCATAATATTGATCCGACCTCGTCCAGATTCGGCAATCTGGTAGATATGGTATTTTTCCATGATTCTGCGTTTTTGGTTATCTTAAAAATTGTGGATTTTACAGATTTTCGTTTTTAGTGGGGGCGGAAAGGGGCGTGGCAAAATTTTGAAATACACTTGTGCTGGTTTGATATCACAGGAGTTTGGATGGAAAGTTTGGTTGCTCTAGCTCTTATAGTCTCTGAGAACTAGGCGTCAAAAAATACGAATGGGCAAAGCAGATGGGGTCGCGTGTGAGAGAGAGCTGGGTATTTGGGTGTAGGGGTCTTAATTCTGGCATTTTCTGTGCCGACGGAATCACCACATTCTGAATTTTCAAAAGAATTAGGTCCAAAATGTTAATCAAGGTCCAGCTTACGTTCCACTTATAAGAAGGGCGGAAGGCGAATTGTACAAAATTAGAGATGACACTGTATCCTAGTGGTGATGCAGCTAGCTATCTCTATATTCGATAAAATTGGTTTGGGTCGTCGTCGCCCGAAATTTTATTTTCGGCCGTCACCCGATGTATATCCATATCTAATCGCCAAATAGTTTCTGTTCGTAAATCCTTGATAAATTGCGATCCATCGACTGGTTTATGTTTTGTTACTTAATCAAATGAGACGGGGTTCGCCCTCTGGTTAGCTATAAATTAAGAATATCGTCCACTTCAACAGTCTCCTTATGTCTATTTTATTGTTCTGAGAAGCGCTTCCGGAAAACGACGCAACTTTTTGCCATCACTAGGGCCCTATGCTAAACCTATGTGAAAAAAACTGCGTTTTTGGGAAGACGCAAAGAATCAAGACGCAGCCTCAGTGTAAACGGCACCTTAGAAACAATCTAAAAAAAAGGGCCACTAAACTTAACCAATCTTGTAGACAATTGATTCATCAATCGTATAAAATTATGTGCTCAGGCCTGAGGGTCTTAGTTAGCTAGTAATATTAAACGGAATATCAAATTGGAAAAAATTTTAAATTTAGGGGTGTCTGGCAAAAAAACTATGTTTGAAAAAACTATCGATGTCTGCAGTTAGGAACCTAACATCGATTATATCGATGTTAACATCGATGTTACTCCAGCTGTTGTGATTGAACGTTGCGTTCGTTCTATTTATATATCTATTTCGATTTATTTTGGAACAACGTATTGTATTCCATATACGCCATATATGTATTTAAATGTTGGTTCTTTGCCAATGGCCCTGTAGAATAGTCGTTCAAGTGCAGTTTGTTTAACACAAAGAGTGGGTGTTACCGGCCGGAACTTTGGTTATTGGTGATAGAATCATATCATCATAACAAGACAAGTCCAAGAATATATATACATAATTTGATGTCAAAACAAATATGGCCATTATGTAACGGACCAACACTGACCTGACTCCAGCTTTCAAGCATTTTTGATACACAAACGACGATACCTAAAGATGGCCGTGGATATGCTGGTGTTTCTGACGGCGGCGGCCCATCTGGTCTACACTCCCTTCACCAAAGTGGAGGAGAGCTTCAACTTGCAGGCCATGCATGACATTTTGTATTTGCGCAGCAATTTCACGCAGGTAATCGAACGTAAAACGCACTTCGAATCACTAATAAACGTTCTGCATCTCTACTCTGTCAGTATGATCACCATGAGTATCCCGGCGTAGTGCCACGCACATTTATTGGACCGCTGGTAGTGTCAATGCTGTCCGCACCATTTGTGCTGCTCTTCGAGACTCTGAGGCTCAATAAGTTCTGGGCACAATATGTAGGTAAAAGCATTTTGTCCATTGAAATGTCGCCTCTTTTAATTCTCGTTCATATTCCAGTGCGCCTTGTGTTGGCTGGAGCCATTTCCGTAGCCTGGAATAACCTGCGTCAGGCTGTGACAAAGATCTATGGGGTGGAGGTGCGTCTGTGGTTCACTGCCATAACAATAACGCAGTTTCATTTCATGTTCTACATGACGCGGCCTCTGCCCAACATATTTGCCTTGCCCATAGGTAAGTTTTCCAAGTGCCTCTATAAGCTTATATATATAATTGCTTATATCTTAAAAATGTTGATGTTCCAGTGCTGTATGCCATCGCCTATTGGATGCGCGGCCAGCAGAAGTCATTCATTATCTGCTCTGGCGTAGCCATACTCGTCTTCCGATCGGAGTTGGCTCTGTTTTTGGGAATACTGCTGGCCATTAACTTGCTGCAGCGGCAGCTGTCCATTGACAGGTGTGTGTTGGTGAATCCCTTAGCTAACCATTGACCATCTGACTATTTACATTATCTTTAGGCTGTTGAAGATTGCTTTACCGGCGGGCGTTTGCATTTTGGCCGCCTCAGTGCTTGTGGACTCGTTCTTCTGGCGACGCCTGCTATGGCCCGAGGGTGAGGTGCTGTGGTATAATACGATTCTTAATAAGAGCTCAAACTGGGGCACGTCGCCGTTCCTTTGGTACTTCTACTCGGCCCTGCCTCGAGCTATGGGGGCATCGTTAGTATTCGTGCCAATTGGTTGTGTCCTAGAGCCCAGAATTCGTCCCTTGGCTCTGTCAGCACTGGCCTTTGTACTGCTCTACTCTGTACTTCCCCACAAGGAGCTTCGATTCATCATATATGTGTTTCCTGTGCTGAACATAGCCGCAGCTTGCGCCTGTAAACGCATGTAAGTGTGAAAAACTACTCGGATATCACCAGTTTCATTAATCTTCTTCGGCCAGATGGATGAACAGTGCCAAGTCGACGTGGCATAGCTGCCTGGCTCTGGGGTCCGCCGGTCATCTTCTACTCAATGTGTTTGTGACCGTCTTTTTGCTTGTAATTTCGGGAACAAACTATCCAGGCGGAGCAGCCCTGTCTCGGCTGCATCGCTTGGAGAGCTCCAGCCCAAATGTGTCGGTACACATTGCCAACTTGGCGGCCCAAAGTGGGGTGTCCCGCTTCATGGAGATTCGCGATGAGTGGACCTACAGCAAGGATGAGTCCATGAATTACACTCAAGCTGAAATAGCCAGATATACCCATCTGCTGGTCGAAGCCAAAAACAAGCACAACACGGAGCTATGGTCATCGCTGCAGGATGATTTCGACACCTTGGAGTTTGTCGATTGCTTCAACAGCATTGGAATTCAATACAATTCCCTGTTGCCAGTGCGAGTTAAGACAAAGCCCTGCATAGGCATCCTCAAGAAACGACCGACGATGACGCCGCCAAAACTGAAAGAGAAAACAAAAGCAAAAGTAAAAAAGACAAAAGTGCTGGAGCCTGCACCACTAAAAGCAGACCCCATGCCTGTAGTGGAGATCCCCAAGGAAAACAAAGTGCCGGAAGCAAAGCATGACCAGTTTCTAGATCTGGACGATGATGATGGCATTGTGGCGACTGTGGAAGATACCTCCATTGAGCTTAATGCTAACATTGATCCGGAGGTTGACGCTTCTCCAGCTAAGGAGATCAATTTCCAGGAACTGCGAAACCTGGCCCTGGGACAAACGTCAAGAACATCGCGCGCGGCAACCAAGCTAAAGATACGCCAGATTATCGAGCAGCACTATCGCGCCAAGGGCAAGGATATCGAAAACGACTCCTCGGACCCGACGCCAAAGAGCACAGGTGCCACTGGCGGACGACCAGGAATGAGACAGTCTGTAAAATCAATAATTAAGCAGGAAAAAATCAAGGAGATGATTGAGCAGATTGCAACGATGGACCTTACGCGCATCTGCGATTTGGAAAAGACTTCAACAAAGGACTGTTTAAAACAGGTAATAGACAAAATAGATGATGAAAGTACGAAAACCAAATGATCCACGACTGCCCTGTAAAAAATCGTAATGAAAATGTTTGTATAATTGTGTATATTGGAATAATAAAAAATTAATACGTTAAATCTTAATTCAAAATTCGATAACATTAACAGTTTTTTGTTAGGTTGTCTTTATAAATTGCTGATATGGCAACTCTTAAATAAGTGGGCTGCCAGAAGGCTTTGTTTACTTGAACAAAATTTAATTCGTTTTTCGGCAAAATTCTAGTTTTTTTATCGTTTTTTAGGGCCTTGGGCTTTTCTGATAAGCTGCGTAAGTATTTAATTACTACGCTAATGAGTAGCGCTACAATGTCATCCCCTGCGATTTGCAATCGTCAGCCATCGGAACCGTCATATGAGTGTGTGGTGTGTATTGTATTCCTTATCACCTTCAGGTTGACCTTAGTTGAGCGGCAGCTACTGGGAGGAAAACACAGTCGGTGCACACGAAAATGGAGCTTACTGGTTGGGTGAAAAACTATGATTGGGGACGCAAGGGCATCAACTCGGCCGTCGCCCAACTGGCCATGGCCAACGATCCGGACTTTACGCTGAATGAGGAGGAGAGCTATGCGGAAATGTGGATGGGCACACACGTCTGTGGGGTGTCCGTGGTTAAGGAAACTGGCGAGACTTTGGATCGGGTGCTGAAAAAGGATTTGCCGTACCTATTCAAAGTGCTGAGCATAAGCAAAGCACTGAGCATACAAGTTCATCCAAATAAATGTGAAGCCGAACGCTTACACAAAGAACGTCCTGAGATTTATAAGGACGACAATCACAAGCCAGAGCTAGCCATAGCTTTGACCCCATTTGTGGCTCTTGTTGGCTTCCAGCCCGTCGAGGACATTAAAGACTTCATTGATGAGTTCCAGCCGCTTTCAAAGCTCATCGGCAAGGAGGCTGTGGATGAACTGCATCAAAGGCCCAACTCCGAGACCCTTAAAATGTGCTACGAGCAGCTGATGAAGTCTGATGAGGCTGACGTGGCCAAGTGCATAAAAGATATAGCCAAAAACTATCAGAGAGGTAAGTCTAACTAAAGCAATTCAGATGATCCCGATGTAAACTATTTTCTTACAGAACTGATTTCCAACGAGCTGCTGAAAGTGTTCAACAAGATCAACACGGACTTTCCTGGAGATGTGGGGGTGCTGTCGCTTTTCTTTTTGAATCTGGTATACTTGCAACCGGGTCAGGCCATTTACCTGGGTGCCAATGAGATTCACGCGTATCTAGACGGCGACTGCGTCGAGTGTATGGCCTGCTCGGACAATGTGATCCGCGCCGGCCTCACGCCAAAGTACAAAGACGTCGAGCAGTTGATTGCCTCGGTCATCTTTGAGGGAGCAGACGCTGGCCGCAAGCGCTTCTTGCCCTATCACATTGACGAAAACGTCCAGGTTTACGTGCCGCCCGTGGACGACTTTGCTGTGATTCATGTGGCCATTAAGCATACTGTTGAGAGCTATAAGCTGCAAATTCAGGCATACGGGTCCATTCTCATAACGCTTGAGGGCTCACGCACATTGCGGCTAAACACCAATGCCGGCCCCAAAGAGATTGTGTTGACGCGCGGCAGCATTGTCTACATTCCAGTGGAGGCAGCGCCGGAAATTGAATTTGCCCCGGCCGAAGATTGTGGCGACAACTTCACCTGCTATATAGCGACATACAACTATTTTCGAGTGGCATAATCGTAATCCAAATCTCCTGTAAAGTGCAATAAATTCATTTGATTTCATATAATTGCAATTTAACAGCTATGAATGTAAGCCATGTGGCAATAATAGAAGCAATACAATAAGTTATCTAATCAATATAGTATATAGTAGGTATACAATACAGATACATTCATAATACACACATTAATTAACGAGCAATATCTTGCGCACAAACCGCTTCATTCAGCATATTTTTTTGAGACAATTCAAAACAACAATTTCCATTTACTTAAACTAGTTGGTTGAAACTGGGCTGATTTCTTTGTCTATGTTTATTTGGGAAATAATTAAACTCCGCAAATTTCAAATCTCAATTCGTATTCATTCAATAGAACGTTTTGGACCAAAAATTTCGAGTGATCAATTCAATAAACAAGGTATATAATCCGATAATCTAGATAAATGTACACATATAACAAACGATTCATAAAATTGGCTACGATATGACACCCACCACCCCGTTTAATTTTCTTCAAGTTTCTTATCCTACGCATGGGAGCAAGTGACTTCAGATGCCGTGCCTGTGGGTGGGATATCGGGGGTTCGCTTCGGTTTGGTTCGATTCTACGGGTTTTACATAAATACATCAATAGTACAATATTACATTCATATTTATCTCAATAGTAAATTGTATAGTATAGCAAGTGTAGCTTTGATTCCACAAGTTCCATAGGTAAAATGCCTCAAAAAGTGTGTACCAAAAACAGAGTACATTATAAGGTAAATCTCAGTAAAATTGGGCTTCGCAACACTCGGGTCCGTTGCTTTTGTTTGTACACAATTGTATAGTAATAGTAACAGTAGTAATTGGGGTTTGCTTTTCGCATAAATTTTCTCTTAGTAGTCGAACGTAAGTAAAGGTACCAATTACTTAGTACCAGTTAGTGCTTGTATAGTGTATAGATGGGTCTGTTGCATAGTATAGTCCAGTTGTACGTCTTCTACTTGTATATGTATATAATATATAGTATAAATATCGGGGTAGCAACCACTGGCTGCCGAAAGTGGCTGCCACAACACAGTTTTGTGCCCATAACATTTGCTTTTCTTCCCATAAGGGTTGAAGTAAAGAGGTGGTCGAATTAATCTGGGGGATTGGGTTATCGGGTTGGTTATTGATTTGAGATACGAGTCCGTTCCGTTTGTGCATATTTAACTCTTGAGCAGGTTGTTTGCGCGCTTGTTCACGCCATCCATGCGAATGTTATTGGCATCGCCCTTGGCGTTGATGCGATCGACTTGCTTGTTTTGATTCTCCAGCTCGGATCCCATGTCCAGGGCCATGTTGCGCAAGTTGCCCAGCATTGAGTTCACTTGGCCCAGGTTCTCGTCCATTTCATCCTCGCGTGCATCGTTGGTTATTCGTGCCACATAGCCAGACTGTGCAGGTGCCCCCATGCCACCGCTGCGCTCATCGATCACTCTTTGGGGCTGACTGGCCACCACTTTGCCATCGTCGTTGCCCTTCCAGGCGCTGTCTCCGTCGTCCTTGATGTTCACCTTCTTCCAGGGCATCACGCAGATGCCACAGCACTTCTCCATGCCGCTGAGATTCTTTTCGGCCTCTCGCATGTCAGCGTTGATGCGGTCCATTCCCTCCTCGATGCGATCCAGCTGCTCGCCTTGATCATCAAGGGCTACCAGGGTACGAATGCCCGCCTCCTTGCTTTCGTCCATGAGACTCAGCATACGGCGGGTGCTCTCCAGCGACTCATCTGCCACCGTAGCTGACTTCAGCTGCAGCTCCTGGAGCTCTGTGCGCGGTTCGTTCTCCACAGCAGCCATTTTTAGACTTGATTACCTCAAACTGATGACTTAGCAAGTGGGTGCGACTTCGACGTCGTCTCTACTGTTTGGGGGAAATCTCTATTCCAGTGAGTCACGTCACTCACAATCTAAAAATTCCGGATGCTTGTGTCGACTGTTTCTGTATTGGTGCGCGGATATGTGATTAATGTGATTAGGGTAGGTTGAAGCTCTGAACTAACAGGAACTTTTTATTCAAATTCAGCAGATTTTCTTTTAGATTTTGGCAAATAAGTTTTTTTTCTCGCCGACGCGAATTTTTGTATATACACTGCCCTGCACTTAGGGTTGGAAAAAATCGATTTCACCATCGGTCTTGCAGCCCTGGTTTCCAGACTACGGTCACACTATCAGCTGTTGTGCAAAACATAACTTCATGTGGATTAATTTATAATTCTGTGGTTTGAACTAGCTGTTATTTAATAAATAAGAATGCTGCTGAAACAGTTGCCACAGGCTGTCACACAGCTGCGCTGCATTTCCTCAGCCACGACAGCGGTGACGAGGCTGCATCGCTCCGTCTACTGCCGCCTGTATCCCACGGTGGTTGTCCAGCCCGACGGATCCACCATTAATATCCGCTATCACGAGCCACGCAAAATCATCAAGGTGGGTGCACAAACATAAGCTAAATGTAATTAATTTGATCGTCCTGTTCTTCTAGTTGCCTTTGGATTTGACCACCTTGTCGGACGCCGAGCGAAAGTCGCGTCTGGAGGCGCGTAAGCCGCGCAAGAAGGTCAGGATTATGGAGGAGGTGGAGGACAACTTCAATGCCAAGAAGTACATGAAGTATATCAAGAAGAACAAATAGTCTGTCTGCTTAAATAATAAAATTATTGTTAATAAGACTTACAAATGTTGTTATATAAGTCTGGCAGCTCACTTGGCGTTGTACGGCGCTGCCACATCTAAAAATAAAGGTCTCGAAGGACTTCCTTTATATTTAAACTTTATTTATTTTCTATCGGCTTACCACATTCTTTGAACATTTATTTTCTTCATTTTGATGAAAGCCAACCCTTTTAAAGGTTAGTAAACAGGCTTTAGGAGGCAAATAAGCCCATTCTACCTATAAGAAATATTTTCCCGATCATGGTCGAAAGCAGTACATGGTCGAAATTTTTAAACAGCTAATCACAATTTGAGTCTTTTTCGGAATATGTGCTGGGGCTGTGTTCCTCTTTATTCATTTTAAATTTTTGGTTAAACAGCTGGCTGGGAGCTGGGTTTCTTTGGGTGGCGACAAGCTCTGAGAAAATGTACATCATATTCGTAATATTGAGCTGAATATTACGTTATTCTTTATTAGACCAGTCATTTTCGCGTTGCCTGTGATATCACCCACTTCATGGAGGATACTACCAGAGCAGAACGTGCTCTGGTATGGAATTTTGCAACTGAAAATGATACAGAAATTAACAGAAAACGACTGGCACCATTGGATGGATGGACTGGATGGACATAGTCGATGTCAAGGCATGTCTATCCTGACTAACGGAGAAGTTGGCAGAAGCTCTAAACTCCATAAAAGATATAAAAATAATATATATACACTCATGGACAAAATAATAGGTGTGAATATTTTTCCTTTTTTAGCTTCTTATATTTCATAAATACCTTCATTTATTTCAACAAATCACATTTTTTCCAAAACTTATATTAATTGTCTTTAAACAAAAAGTAAAAAACGTTTCACAAATCCTTTCATTTACAAGAAAATTAAATATTTTCTTAAATCCGTCAATTTTGGCTGGACACAATAATAGGTGTGCGAAGATAAAAATTTAAAATAAATCGATATTTCACTAGTTTTGGTCTTGTTTTATATAAAATAGTTTTATATTATAATAAATATTAAATAAATAGCTAATAGCCGGTATATGCACCATTATTTTGCAGGAATTTCTCCATTCCTTTTGGCAGGGAGGATATTAACTTGCGATAAGTTCCAATTGGAATATTGTACCATTCTTTTTGACATTATCCCAAAATTGGTTTCTATTTTGACAAAAAGTCTTTCCGACGTCTCTTTTGAGTTCATCCCAGTGATTGTCAATGGGATTGAGGTCCGGGGATTGACTTAGCCACTCAAGAAAAACCTCATTTGTCTCTCGCAACCAATCCTTTACTACTCGAGAGGCGTGTTTCGGGTCCATATCCTGCAGAAACTTTCACAAAAGTGGCATACTATCCTTGGTATAAGGTTGCATTACCATGTAGGACTACTCGCAGGGTTCCTTTGCTTCTATCGGAAAATTTACAGATGAGCTAAAAACTTCCTCTATTTCATTGAAACTGGTGCGGACCGGAGGGTGAGAAAAAATGGCGTAATATCCTCTGGAATCAAATTCTTTGCCTTTCGGAGGACGAACATTCATTTTGGCTTCATTAGCAAATAATTTAAAATTAAAATAAAAAAAATTAAAATAAACATATTATAGGGATATGTGTGCCGCAGCCAATTTAAAAGTTATAGATTTATTTCCAACATATAAAACTCGTTAATTTTGGTAACATTTGAAAAAAAATTGAAAACTCTTTTATATAAAACCATATGAAACGAATAAAAACATTATATTTTATTCTTTTTCCTTTTTAATCGCCTTGCTTATTGAAGTTCATCGGATATGTATCCCCTAATGTTGCGAATACCACGAATATCATTTCCTAAAAAGGCTGTTTCTACTGATATTCTTGCCTCTTCCAATAATTTGGTAAGATGCTCACGATTTGCTTCCCATACATTCAATTCCGTAGTGCTATCACATCCAACTCCAACAAATATCAGGAAATTGAGCAGGATAATAAATCGAACATCCATTCTGTTGGAAAATCCAGCTAATAAGCTAAAATGTCAGAATGTGAATGTCTCGAAACTCAACTTAATGTTCTCTTCCCCAAAACTTGAGCCTTTTATACTTGCAGCTAGACTGAAAAAACTGTGCAGCTGCTGCATGTGTATATATATGTATATACATATATGTATTTATAAATAAATAAGAAACATCTGCAAGAGTCTAAATTCGTAGTGAGGTCGATGGCTTGAGTCGGAGTTTTACGTAGTTCGTGTTTGGGTTCGGCGCGCTTATCGTTAGAAAATTTAAAAGCAATGACGGGTTTCAAGGCCATAAGCATTTCCATTTGGATATCGAATACCGTGTAAATTAGAACATTCGCAATTAATACTACAGGCTTTAGTTACTACAGAAACCTCTATACCTGTAACCTTCCCTATAACGATGTTTTCCATACATAAAACGGGTTTATTTCCAGAAAATTGCAATTTCGTACAATTTTCATACGTTTTGCTCTTCTTATAACGAATTTGGGTTTTCCTAATAGGAATATTTCTCAATTACAAATCTTTTTACGACTGCAACATGAATGCTCATACGCTTTTGATCTCTCCATAACGAATTACATATATTTTCGTTTATTTTGATTGTGGTTTCCTACCAAAACAAAGTTACAAATATATTTGGGTAATTCCCGAATTATAGACACTTTCCAGCATGTCCGAGAACAGTTAGATTAACGAGTCATGCGTTATGCGGCAGCGCCCCTCGGTCGTTTGGGCGGGAGGAGGACTGCGTGCTTAGCTGGGATCCGAGCGTAACAGCCTTCTGCTGGTGTCGCTTGGGCCACTTGATGGTGCAGTCATTGCATATTAACGTCCTAAATGTGTGCTTCCCAAAACAAATTACTAATTATTTTAAAGCAAAATCGACCTAAAAACAATTCCATTTTACGAATTCTTTATAACGAATTGTGGATGTCTGTTCTGACCTATTTATATGGTACAATCTTGCAATTGTGGGTACAATTTATATTATTTAAAGAAAATAGGGTACACAAATGTCCATACTCAAATCGGAGTCCAATTGAAACTTGTGTTTTTTGCCTTTTATTATTTGTAGACATTTTAGACACAATTAAATAAAAAGGAGTCCTTTAAATGATTCAGTCATGTTGAAAATTGATTCATTAATCGGATAAAATTACGTATTTAGGATTGATAGTCCTATTAAGCTTGTAATATTAAAACGAATATCAAAATTGTTGAATATGATATCATATTATTGGTAAAGAATGATTAGCCCATTGTAGGCCAGAGTTCATAAACGAACTTATGGAACTTTAATAATTAAATACAGTTCAAATGAAAGATATCGTCAGATTTTGAATAAGATAAGAGGAAGACTTGGGTATACAAGAAGAATTCACAAGCAGTAATATTTCACGCTGTTTAACTCCTGCTGTTCACTTGCTATAATAGAAGGGGGTTAAGTGGGCTAAGTCCGTTGTTTCATCGGTATATTTGCGGTATATTTTGAAAATGAGACCGTATCTATTTCTGAGCGTCGGACGGTATATTTAATCTTCCAGTCCCCGGTCACACTGATCCAGCGTGTACCTGGTAAGGTCACACTGATTTCGGGGACCCAAACAATCGGACGTGTGTGCGCGTCGTGCAATATTATTTTTATAATTTGAGTACGATTTTTACGCGAGTGCAACAGACATATCCTTTCCGCTAGCCAAAATATTGATGTATAACAAGCTGTAGTTTAAGTGAAGGAGAATACCCACAAAGTGTCGGTGGAATGCTGAATGGCAGCATCGTCGCGTCTAATCAAAACAAAAAATACCCCAAGCAAATGCAGCAGCAAATAGCGTCGAGCCCGAGCCCGAGCCCCCCGCTGTAAACAAGACCGAGACACAACAAAGTTGTTGGTGAAATTTTTATTTTTAAACAAAACTCGAAATCCGTTTTGTTGGTGAGAAGATTGTTTGGTATTTAGTTATTAGTGCATCTTCGGCTCTCCGAGTGCGTATCGGTGTGCAAATAACTGCAATTGCAGCACGCAAACAAACACATACACACCTAATTGGATTATAGCAGCATGTCGGCAATAAGAACAACGAAAGCATCTGCAGTAGCAGTAGCATAAAAACCAACAATACATACTGGTAAATTGTTAACTAAAAATTGTCTCTGATATGCCCCCTGCCACTGCCACTGTGTCTGCTCTGTCCCGAAATTCTGTTGTACAACAATTTTCTATGCGTGCGCTTGTGTGGGTTGTCTGCGCTCTGCGTCTCCACTGCTGCTCTGCTGTTGCGCTCGTTACAGCAGCGGAAGCAGCAGACTGCGTCTAGAGATGGGGGCCTGGCCTGCGACCTTAACAGTGGCTCCCCAAAGTGCACCAATTGAAATAAGGATATACAATAGTAATATTATAAACTGCATTCAGCAAAAAGCAGGTTTATTTATCTTCCAAATTCAAGTACGGCCCTTAGTAAATAAATTAAATGTTTGGTTCTCATGATTGGAATTTTGATTCGCTCAGAATGACCCAGTTTCAGTTTTGATTATTTGTATAGTAGCTGTTGAGTCTGTCAAACAGCTGTTTATGAATGGCCAACGCGCTAATACAGCGAACAATAAGCAATAAACAAAGCAAAATTATGCTGATGCAACTACTCGATAATCTGAAATGCGCTCAAGAAACGATACAAGTATAACCAATGTCCTGGAGTCTTAAAAATTGTCTTCCGGTTGTACGGTTTGTGGTAGTTTGGTTTCACTGTGGTACAGTTGCCAGCAGCTAATCCACGAAACCTATCAAGGGTGTTGCATTTGAATTTGTCGAAGAAACCTGTTGTGCATGGAGTGGGGCCCCATCGATACATGTGTCAACTGGTGATGTGATGTGATGTGATGCATTCCATCTGCACATCTCTAACCAAACCGTTGCACTACGGCCCGTGCCCGTGCCCTCTGCCCTGCCTATGCGTACCGGTAGAGAGAGAGGGACTGGATTCCCTTCCTTCCTCTTTCGGTGAGCGTGTGTGTGTGTGTGTGTGTGTGTGTGCGTGCGATCGGAATGTTTAATGAGGAAGGTTGGCAGGGCTGCGCACAACGTAAATATTTTTGTATGAAGCGGAAATGTAAAAATAACACAAACACATTTGCAACTTACGAAAAAGCAGCACACGGCACAAAACAAACTCACACTCTCCTCTCCTATGCTGATGATGATGAAGATATTTTCCTAGGTTTGTGTTTTCCAATGCCATCCGCGCTACGCTACCGTTTTGCTGCTTCTCTCTCTCTCTCTCTCTCTGTCTCTCTGTCTCCCTTTTCTGTTTGATTCAGCGGAAAGACTGTTTTTCCACGTAAAATGCAAATGCTGCGACAGATGTTTCGCTCGTTATAGTGGATCCACGGATCCATGAATCCAGACATATTCTCCCGATTCCCGATTCCCGATTCTCTCCCCATATTCCATCTTCTCTCTTCCACTTGGGTTTCCCGTTTCCCGGCTGCAGCTGCCTGCCGCCTGCCGCCTGATTGGGATTGTGCCGGTTTGGTGGTTGTTGCTGCTGCTGCTACACATATTGAATGGATGTTGTGTCTTTTTCTGTCCGTCCGGTGGTGTGACCAACTGCATTTTTGTGGCTGTTGCCAGGGGGGGAGGGCTGCATGGTGCACAGAGAAGAGGGGTGAATGTGAATGTGTGAATGGGTAAGGTTGAGGGCTTTTTTTTTGTGGTGTTTATAAAATTAACAAACAATCACCCTCAGCAGGCTGCAAAATGCAACCTAAGCTAATTTGTTTTCATTTGTGTGTTTGTGTGTTTGTGTGTGGTGTGTGCCCGCATCGCATCGCATCGCAGGGGAAAAGCAGGAACACTTTAAATACAACAACTAAAAGAACTAACCAGAAGGAAAAGTAAAAGGCAAAACGCGCCATTTGGTCTCATTTCTCTATTTTCTCTTCTCTTCTGCTTTTTGCACCTTCTTTGGCGCCTGTTTCTGCCTGTCCAACTGCATACATCAAGTGTTTTGTTTTGTTCGATCTTCGCATGGGACAGGCGACAACTTGCACTTGAAGCTCAAAATAAACGGCAATTTTCTTGCATACCCCGCATGCACTTGTAGAGGGCAAGGGGTATATTGCATTTGTAGGGAACAAGGAACAGGATGGGCTTTTGGTACTATAATTTAACTTGAACTTGGGGGAGTATGAAAAGTATTATGCTGGAAATCTGACATAAAGATGGGAAAAGCAGAGATCCTGAATTTTTATATTCCTTTAGTAGAGCATTCAGAGCACTCAAGTGCAAAACCCGAAGATGCCTGCGGGAGAAATCGGCCGAAGTCGGCCTGATCTAGATTTTGAGTCAAAGTAAAGGCAAATAGGTCTCTTCTTCTCATTCTCTTGAATCCAAATCTAACTAATGGGCATCCCTCAGTCCCAACACTTGACCAAATCCCTGCCAATCTTTCTTCTTCATCATTTTGCGCCTCTAACTGTTTAAAGTTCATTTGCGCTAGGCAATTGTTTTATTTTGTTTTATTTTGAGGACTATTTTCAGCAAGGTTTCAGAGCGTTGGGTGGCACGTGAGCGGCGGGCCACCGACTATTGAGTATTGAGAGAGTGAAAATCGTTTGCCAATTAGTCAATGCCCAAATGGCGCAGTAATCGATGGAGAGGGTTCTTTTACACTGAAAGAAAGTGAAACTCTTTGTGGCATGATCGATTAGGCAGCCAGCATTCCATTCCACTCTAATGCTAATGTATTTGAATATATATAAATGTTGTTCCCCCCCTGCTTTCCATTTCATTTAGCGGAATGATTCACTTGTTTTAGGCGTACCGGAAAATACCTCTTGGAATGCAGCTGCAGCCTCAATCACATTTACATAGAGCAAGGCCCCAGAGAGCCCCACCAGCCAGATCTCCAGATTGGAATGAGTTGCTGCTTTTCTGGGGCTGCTGCTCTGCGTGGGCGTGTCCGTATCGCATTGTATCTTTCAGATAGGCGTAGAAGAATTTATGAGCCGCCGCAACGACAACGACATGAATTTCATTTGGTTTTTGGTTGGTCTTTTCTTTTGTGTTTTGTGTTTTGTGTTTGTGTGCCATGTCCCATTTTCTGGCTTCTTTCTTTCGTTTTTTGTGTGTTGTTCTTTGATAATTTTACTCGACTTTACTTTGCTTTGCTTTGCTTTGTTGCTGCCCCAAGAGGCTCTTCATCTCTTTCTCTCTCTGTCTCTTTGTTTATAGAAATTTGTAACGTCTTGGCTTGGTCTTCTTCTGTTTTTTCAGCCATGAAGTGGCGCTTTTTTCTTCTACTTCTGACCAACTTTCCTTTTCATTAACGTTTTTTTGGCTGCTCTTCCCTCTGTCTTAGGGCTGATTCTGCTCCTCTGCCCTCTGCAAATCGGAAATATCATTTCCCCATTTCATAACTAAGATTTATGTGCATTTAATGGCTGCCAAGAATGTCTCTGCTGCCCCTTCCATTGGGGCACGCGCCTACGCAGACGTCGACGCAGAGGCAGACGCAGACGCAGACGCGACCCTTGGCCCCATAAAAATGCAGTCTGTTGCGGTTTATTGACTCAAAATTGACGTTGCTTGTGGCAGTTAACGGTTTTGATTTTGGGAACATCATTTCGAGCATTTCGATCGATTATTATGGGGGAAAGGTGAAGGTTTGCCTTTTAATAGTCTGAAAATTAACTGGAAAACTTGGAGAGTTTTATAGACTTTGGTGGTCCAACAGGTGATAAAATCCAGCTAAAATTTAAGGAAAAAGTCAGGCCAAGGGCTTTCCAGAAGAATTTGCTTTTCCCACAATGTATTTTCCATGTTCCTATTTTTTCAGATTTGTATTCATTTTAATAATAATTTCAAAGCGCATTCCATGTTCGTTTTTGTCTGGTTTTTATATTTAAAAATATTTTACATTTGTTTTTTTCTGATTTTTTTGGTTGATTTTTGTCTGGTTTTTATTTTGAAACATTTTTTGGGTTATTTTTTTGTTAATTTTTTATATAGTTTTCTCGGATTGCAGCAATCTTAACAGATCTCCAATAGACATGGACTGACCTTTGCTTTTGATATACATTTTAATTCCTATTTATAGCCAAAAATATTTGGATGCTTTAGTTTTTTGTGGTTTCCACACGAGAGAAACAGTTTTTTGTGTGGTTGGAACGTGATGTGAAAACTTATGCATGCCACTGGCTCTTACGGAGACTCGACACCCCAAAAAACGATTTGATGGAAACACCCAAAACACCTCCCTTCCCTCCCCCCAAAGGCCATTTGCTGGAAGGCCTTGACTTAGTTTGAGGAGCGTGCCAAACGGAACAAATTTCTTTTTTCTTTTGTGTGGATTTTCAAGCCTAAAGTTTGATGGAAATTAAAGAAAAATATTTGGAAACTTTCGCAGACTTCAGAGGGAAGGAAAGGCCTCCTCAGATCTGTAACTATTACTGAAAGAAATCATTTCATGAAATGGGGAAAAAGGTGTCAACGCCGAGCGAAATAAGTAAATAAATTGGGAAAAGTGACGACGAAACAAGAAGAATCAAAAAGTTCCTTTGGGCCTGAAGCGAAGGTGACTGATCTGACTTGAGCTGGTGAAGGAGGAGAATGCAGATTGACTTTACTTCAAAACTGTTTGCCAATTTACGCGACTGGCAACTCTGGTAATACGATTGCATGGACTCGACTCCGTCGGATAAGCCAGAATTCTAGAATTCATGAAATTTATAGTATAATTAAAGCATATAACGATCCTTGAGTAATCAATCGTGTGGCAGGCGCCACATGACAATCTTCCGTTTCGTCATGGGGCGCCACATGACGATCTTTCGTTTTGTCATGGCTCGTAATGAAGTGTAGCCACATTTTAGCCGATGCCCGAAGTCTTTTGCCCCATTTCCCCCTCCATCAGCTTTCGTTGTCGCCGATTGGCAGCGGTTAGCCGCAATTGACCCTAATTATATCTCCCCGACTGTGGCTGCCGGCTTTTGGGCTCTTTTTTTGCGAAATCTTTCCAAAAGATTGCCTCAATTCGCATAACTTGCAAAGCCCTCAAGCCCCCCAAAAAAATAGAGGAATGTGCTTAGTAATTTGTATTTTATTTCAGTTTTCCCCTGCCCTCTCCTCACCTCCCCTCTCTCCTCTCTCTCCCTCTTTGGGTCGCTCGAAAAGTGAGAGTTTGTCGAACCGTTAGGAATCGTAGCTGGAATCATTATCATTATGTCGTTAGATATGTTTTTTGTTGCTGTAATTATTTCGTTATAGTTATAGCCCAATTATCAGGGCACTAGAGAGCCCCCGCACCCCCCGCACCCTTTGGACACTCGTACGATCCTTTAGGCCATTTTTTCAAGCTATTTTCTATATCTTATCGCTGCCACCTGATTAGAAATGGCAAATCGACCAAAAAATTCCAACCTTTTGTTTTCAGAGCCGCGAAAATAAATTGGTTATATCATCCAGGGCCAGAAGTGTTATCAGCGGCAGTAGGAGCGGCAGCAGAGGGGAGAGAAGAGGAGAGTGGGTGGTTTTTGGGTGGCTGAGAGGATGGATGGAGCTTCCTTTGCTTTTTCCTCCAAGGGGGAAACCGTTTCAGTTTTCAAGCTCAAGGCCAAGGTTGCTGCCAGTAGTCGTGATTATCTACTTATTTGCTGATGAACTGAACTCATTTGCCCCTGCCCCTGCCGCTGCCCCCTCCCCAGAGTCTTCATACGTGCGACAGGCAGTCCCCATGAGACACAAAATGATAACCAAATTGCTGCTAAATTACCCAGCGAAAAAAAAACAACAAAACAAAAAGAGGAACAAAAAATAGAAGTCACATGTGTGCGTGTGTGCGTGTGTGTTTTTTTATCGCACTTGAAAAAACAGTCGTCGCTATCAGCCGCATGAACGCAGGAACAAGTGCTGGTGCTGGTGCTCCGTACTATCATTGCCCTGCCCCCTGCCACTGCCACTGCCACTGCCCTCCTTCGTTTGATAAGCGCTCAGCCCATCATCAAAGGAGGCACCCCGTTGCCCATCGAGACTTTGACCCTGAATAATTTATTGGCAAAATAAATAGAAGAAAAAACAAAAAAAAACTCGAGCAGAAGTCGATTAATTTATGCAGACTTTTGGGCAGTTTTCGGCGAAAAAAACAAGTATCATAAATAAAAAACAAATTAACAACTGAGGCTCTAAAACAAGATTTGTTTCTTTGAAAGAGGCAACTGAAAATTCCTTAAAGAACAAAATATTTTGGGATCTACAAGGTTCGGTAGCCTCCCTATAGGACTGTGGATATTCCGAGATAATATTTGAGAAGATATAGCCACCTCTCGAACCTCTCTCTCTCTCTCTCTCGTATAACATCATTCCTTATAGACGACATTACATCCACCAACAAGTGGATTACTTTTAGATCCCAAAGATCCACAAATCTTGGGATCTACAGGGCTCAGTATCATCTCAATTGGTCTATAGATCTTTGTACCTCTCGAACCTCTCTCTCTCTCTCTCTCTCTCTCGTATAACCTCATTCCTTATAGGCGACATTACGGATAACGCTTTCTGCTTGCTTTTAGATCCCAAAGATCCCCAAATCCTGGGATCTACAGGGTTCAGTGTCATCTCAATTGGTCTATAGATCTTTGTACCTCTCGAACCTCTCTCTCTGCCATTCCTTATAGGCGATACTACGGCTATCGCTTGCTGTGTTTGCCGCGTGACAGCCCAAGACAAAAATACAATGCTTTGAACATTTTTTAATTAGCACTCCATAAAAATATACAAAAAAAAAAACACACAAACAAACACAAATGTTGATCACGCGCCGCCACACTTTTATTTGCATTTGATTAGAATGTGAAGATGATGATGAGATTTATTCAATTATAAAAATTAATAACTGATTTTTTTCTTTCCAGACAGCGCATCCTTCCAGTGCAGCAGCGCTTCCAGAACTCTATAGAAAAAAGTGCCAAAACTGAAACGCAAACTCCCGAATCCAAAAGCATTCCATGAACAAGTGGCATTTTGTTTAATTGTTCAGACAAATTTCCAGTGGAATAAAATCGAAAAAAAAAAATAAATAAAATATTTAAATAAATAAAAAGTAAGAGAGAGAAAAAAGTACTTCCAAGAACCGATTCCAGGCATATCGTAACCAACCAACCAGCAACATACGTCGCAGCTGATGAAAATGAATCTAAACCAGCACAGTGGACCCGGACCGCCGCAGTCGGAGCTGAAGATGGATGTGGATCAGGTGGACTCCGCACCCAGCGCCTCGCCCTTCAACTGGCCCAATCCCATCCCCTCCTACAAGGCCAACCTGCCAAACGGCAAGCTGGGCAATGGAGATGCCACACTGAGTGGCGAGGAGGTGGCCGCATCCCTGACGCCCCAGCAGCAACAGCAGCCGGGCCTGCCGCCGGCACCGCCGGTGACCCGCACCGTATCCTCGGATCGCCTGGTCACCGGGAGCTCCTGTCGGGCGCTGCGCACCGCCGTTTCAGCATTATATTCCGTTGATGATTTTGTCAAGGAGAAAATTGGCTCTGGATTTTTCTCAGAGGTGTACAAGGTGAGTGACAGTACTGAATGTATAAATAGATACAAAGATACACAGATACACAGATACAGATACATTGCCTTGTCATGGCTGCTGGGGGGACTTTTGTTCCCACAATTTCGAGCCTCATAATACGTTTTGATGGCACTTTCATTTTCGCAACATTAACAACAATAACGGTAACAGTCACACACACACACACACACATGTAGAAAATGCGATTATTTACACAATTTTAATTAAACCTTAAACAATTTTTTGTAATTACTCAATAGTTTTTTTTTATTGGAGAGCCTCCAGCGATCCCAAAACAATAGCCTGGGATCTTTGAGAGAGTTTCTTTCGGGGGAATGGGTGGTGGGGGTTGGGGGCTACCCCCCATAAAATATATCGTATTTCGTGTGCTCATGAAAAGCGCATTCGAAGTGCAGTGAAACCGTGTGTAAAAATTAATGGCGTTTAGCGTTAGACTCGCGGCTCCACAAAACGAATAGGAAAAAAACCTCGTATATTGTAAGCCGCTTTCGGTACCCCCTGCCATGCCCCTGCCCCTCTGCCACCCAAGAGGAAAAAGGGGAGTAATGTTCGGAAAATTAATAAGTTGCAGCTTGCAGCTTGCCACACAAATGCTGTGGGGGGCGCTTTTTGGTAAAGACTTTGACATTACGTTTGTAATTGGTGTTTTTTTATTGGTTGGTTGGCATTCCGTGATTGTGCCATTGCCAGGAGCTAAGCCAAGCTGTGAGAGAGTTTAATTTTATTACAAGGTCATATTTTGATCTTTTGTACAGGCATGAGAGAAACTTAGCGGCTAAGCTGCGCTGTAAGAGAGAGATTCAGTACGTGAGAGAGTGTTATGTGGTACGAGAGTGATCCTATGTTTATGCTATCGTTTGGAGCGATCAGCTAAGCCACTCTGTAAGAGATAGAGACATAACCTCACCCTTGAATGCTAAATTACGCATGAGAGAAACTTAACGGCTAAGCTACGCCGTAGAGAGAGATCCAGTACGTGAGACAGTAATATGTGGTACGAGAGTGATCCTATGTTTATGCTATCGTTTAGAGTGATGAGCTAAGCCACTCTGTGAAAGCGAAAGACATAAAACGTCACCCTTGAATGCTGAATTACGCATCAGAGAAACTTAACGGCTAAGCTACGCTGTAAGAGAGAACTCCAGTACGTGAGAGAGTAATATGTGGTATGAGAGTGATCCTATGTTTATGCTATCGTTTAGAGCGATGAGCTAAGCCACTCTGTAAGAGAGAGACATAAAACGTCACCCTTGAATGCTAAATTACGCTGTTAAAGAGAGGCAGACAGACATTCTCATAATAAATGTAGATCTCTTTCTCTTTCCGATTGAATTGTATTGAACTTTCTCACACGTGAGTGAATGAATGACGGAATGAATGAATGAACCCAAAATGTGAATGAATGAATCAAAATGTATGAAAAGAAAACGGTTTCACTTTCATTTTCAAAAGTTTTCAAGTGATATTTAGCATTGGCATTTCTATACGATTATTATGTTATTTGTTTCGGTTATTTGTGGACTTTTTTAGAGGGTGCATCTATCCAAACTTTCCCATCCACAAGCCCCAGCCTCAGCCTCAGCCCTTTTCATTACAGCTTTTTGCAATTATTTTCTTTAGTTGGTTTAATGAAAGCAGCTCTTAAATGGAAATCTCTGGTTGGCATTCATGCAAAAGGAGTGTGAGTGCGAGTGCGCAGTGCCCCTGCACTCGTATCTATTCATGAGTGCATATTCTAATGCCACAAATTGCATGCGCATGGCGCGTATCTCATGGATACTTCTGGGTTCTCCTCTGGCGGTGAACGACCTGCAGACCGCTGCTGGACGGACTACCTGCTGATTTGCATAACTGCTCCGGTATTTCCCGACTTCTCCGACTTCCATATCCCTCGATGGAAGAATAAATTGTTGGGCCTCCTCCAGTTCCAGTCCCAGTCGCAGTCCGGGTGAGGCAGATGCCTGTTTATTTGCGTGTGAAGTGCGTTCGATTCCATCCGACTGCAATCGATTGCATTTCCGCATTGTTATGCACCGCAGCTGGCAGACAATTAATGGATCCAGAAGCAGCAGCAGCCGATCGCATGGGGGGATTCAGATTCATTTAAAACTTAATTGAATTGCCAATAAATTTGAATCTATATCTGACACCAATTTGTGTGGATCCACGTCAAGTGGATGGCACGCGTTTGACCCCAATTTTCACCCCACAAAAAAGACACCACACCAAGCATATTTCGAAATGAGGAATCTATCTTTTAGATTTATTTTTGGCCCTGGATTGGATGGGAAGTGCTTCTCATTTCAATTACGTGTCAAGGCAGCCGGCAAGCCGCCGACAAAGATATCAGAATATCAAAGCGAAAGAGAGATCTATGGCGGATCTGTGGAGAAAGATCTGTGTGGGGAAAGGGGCAGGCAGCTCCCATATCCATTTTGATTAAAACTCTTTCACAATTTCCCCCATCTATTGCGTGCAGCGTGCAGCAGCAGGCTGTAGCCTGTAACTGTAAGCGCTGCGGTTCGCTCGAGTGGCACTGACTGTGGCAGTGGCAGTGGCATTAGCGGATTTTAACCTCACATAGATGGGGGTTAATCAGACAGGGAAAAGTTTTTCCGATTCCCAAAGAAGTTCAAGAAATGAATTGAAGAATTCCCAAGAATTTAACACACAATCTGGGAAAATATATCTAAAAGTCGATAGAATACCAGAATGTAGAATCAAAGACAATATAAACACTGAGATGTGTTACGCTCATACAATTCTGTTTTGTAGGCAGCGACGCTTTTTAGTGAGAGACAAAATACGCGCTGTCTCGTTCGCACGAACTCCAGAGCGCTCGCGGATCTAAAAACGTTTGCGTATGCTTTGCTTCTAGAGCCTGTCTCTCTGTCCCTCTGTCTCCCTGTCTTTCTGTCTATATTTCTCTTTCTTTTTCAGTAAGGAATTGCGTAGAGTTCCATGCCGAAATAATCGAGCTGAAAATGTTGTATTGAGTGACACATATTATTGTTTATGTTGTCTTTGATAGAACACTATTTCATTGCATCCCTCTTGCTCTCTCACAGCGTAGCTTAGCCTTCAAGGGTGAATGTGGATGTCTCTCTTTCTCCTTGTTCACCGCGGACTCTCTCCCAGCTCTTTCAGAGCATTGCGTTTGCCAGAACGACATTCACTTTCACAGCTGATGAGCGCCTTGTGGCCGTTTGCTTATGGTACATTTTGTACAGCAAAACAGCGAGTGTCAAGCACATCCTCCCCAAATGGAGTGTCTTCATCTTCTACAACCCGAAATGAGGTTAATCAGTCAGTGAAAAGTTTTCCATTTCTATCCGAAAAGTGTATCGAAAATCCTAATGGCTTCATTTTTTTTTTTGGTTTTGGTTTTGGTGTGTTTTGGAATCATGTTGGATCAGGAAATCCCCAACAGCCAAGACATAAATCAGGAAAAACTTGGTTTTCGTTTAATTTTGTTTCGCTTTTTGTGGCTGTTTTTGTTTTTGTGTTAGCTGTTAGCTGTTAGTTAGTAAGTGGGCCAAAAGCAACGGTGAATGCATAACGCCGCCGTGTTAGTGTGGGCCCCGGCACTCGGCACTCGAGCAGAATGAGAGTAGAGTGGAGTGGAGTGGAGGTGAGTGCGCGCTCTTAGTATTTATTTGATAACTACAGTAGAGACAATGCACCTGTACCAGGTAATGCCTCTACCTATGCCTCTGCCTCTCTCTCTCTGTAATTTGTGGCACTCCAACACCTTCTCTCTGCTGGTCTTTTGTTATGTAAAATGATATGTATTTCGAGCCAGGAGGAGAACAGACAACGACTATGCGCCACTCCTCTTGAAAGTGTTGGCCCACAATTGCTGGTGGGTGACCCAAGGCTGCGGGCTAGAGCTAGAGACCGTCTTCGAGTGAAAGTTCTCTCTCGGAAAATGGGGTTAGGTGATGGGCAATTAGATTAGGGCCAGGCCAAGTCGGACTGACTTTTGCATCTGGAAGACAGTGCCACACTGAAGTGAATGTCTCTCTGTTGGCGGGCATCCTGTTGGCGGCCGACCAGCCACAGTTTTGTGACCAAAAAGGCAACATTCGCCAAGCAAAAGCAAAGCAAAGCAAAAGCAAACCCAATCCCAATCACAATCCAATCCGATACACTCCGCCATCGATTGACATAGCTCTGTGGCTCTCTGGCAGTGAAATGGACTCTCGGAATGAAAGTAAACATTTAAGTAGAACTAAATAAGTTGATAGTTGCTGCTTGCTGTTGCTGCCACAGACGGATGGATGGATGGATGGATGAAGCCTGCTTGCAGTCTGCAGTCTGCTTGCCGTCTGTCTGTCTTTCCCGTTGTTGCCACAATTTCTTTTCTGTTTTCGATCGGCTCTGCTTTTTGCCCGGCAACCGTGTTGATGTTCACGCGAAATTGATTGCCATAAATTATGCAAAGTTGTATTCTGCCGCTGCCGCTGCCGCTGCCCTGCCCCGACTGTTTTGTTGGTGAATTGGTGCGCGGCGGCATTTAGAAATTGCTGCAACTCCAACTGCAACACAGACCATCGCGGCAGACCATAGTGGCTGGCCGGCCATCTGCATGGGTCCGGGAGTGATCGCTCGTTTATTTCTTCCGCTAGGCCCCTCATTTGGATACCCTAGCAAGGGGCAGTTCCCCTAGAGAGGGAAAGAGAGAGAGAGAGAGGGAGGAACTGTAGATTCTTGATCTTGTTACACCTTAGCTTAGTCCCTTAGTTTTCCAAAAATGTCTACCTGAAGGATTCCTTTTGATGGATTGGAGTACCAAATAATCTTAAGAGAAATTCCTTCTAGTTCCTTCCTTAGTTCCTTCTTAGTTCATCTTCTATATCCTATAGATTTCATAAAATAGATCGGAGATAAGGAGTTATAGTCTAAACCATTAGAGATTTATTTTGATGGCATTGTATGGCTTGGAGTACATTGTGATATGGTTCTGAATGATATTAAGAGCTTAAACATTTCAAATCACTTTACTCTCCTTAGTTCTATCGTTTTTACTTATGGGATCTAAAGTAGAATACTTTTTGCTTTAGTTCCCGTAAGAACAATTTCGAGTCTGAACGAGTCGTGGCACTCGTTCCTCGACACTAAGATACTCGCTATTTCGGCAGGAAAGGGTAAGCTATGAGTCTCCCTAGCGATGGCGAGAGAAAGCAATAAACGGTGCCCTTTCTGCGCTCAGTTGCTCAATTGCTAAGCCACACTGGAAGAGAGTGAAAGAGAAAACACGAAGAAGAACGTAGGTAGAGGAATTCTCAAGTAATCCTCACAATTTTCTTAGGGTATCCCAAGTCTTAATGCTTTTTCCCCTGCAACTTTTTCTTAAACTGCAGCGAACATTTTGCATCTTCGATTTTGTGGCTGCCGCGTTGCCCGTTTGCTGCATTTCGCTAAACAATTTTTCAAACGATTTTGATCTTTTGTGGCTGTTGTGTGTTGCCTGTCTGTTGGTTGTTTGTTACTTTTTGTTTGGCTATACAAGAGGCAAGAGGCAACAGGCAACGGGCAACAGGCAGCACACAGCCAGACATCGGGCAACATTCAGCTACAGTTACTTTTGATGTGCATGCAAATGTTTACACGAAACAACAGCATCCCAACCCCAACCCCAGCACATCTCCCTTTCCTCTCTCTCTCTCTCTCTCTCTGTGTGGCTATGTGCCTCCTCCTGTGGCAGGAGAGTAACGGGCCCATCGTCTAACGAACTCTGATGCGCCCTAATTAATTCGCCAGCTATTTCGAATGTTTTGCCTCTGATTAATAACTGTCCGATGAAAGAGCGAAGAAATTGAAGATCTATTAAAAGCCTAAGCCTAAGCCTTTGCCGGAGGGAAAATTTACATAACAATGCATTGTCCGAAAAGTAAAAAGTAAAAGTGCTCAACGCACTAATCAGGCAAAACAAAAAGCAAAAACAAAAGCAAAAACTAAGAGTATTTCAATAACAAAAGCCTCAACCGAAAACAAAACAAAAAACCAAAACAATTTTTTGCAAACCAAAAGAAAAGTCGCAAAAATCCCAAAAAAAAGAAAGAAAAAAGTTGCCAAGGTTATGCAATGGAAATGGAAATACAGCAAAATATTTACCGTAAACACTTAACAAATATTTGATACCGTTTGAAGCATCCCCCTGCCCCAATACCCCCGCAAAATGTTTATGGAGCTAATTAAGTTATAATATTTAACGATCTCTCGCGCTCTCTCTCTCTGTATCTCTATCTCTCTCTGTATCCACTCGAACGAATCCCACTTTGAATCGTACGCCCACGGTGTACATTTCTGTGTTACTCTTTTTTTGGTAATGGCGCCGAGAACACGTTTGCTGGCAGTGGCGGTGTGTTGGCCCGATTTGAATGTGATACATAATAAAATCATGTTAATGCGTTAATTGATTCGAGTCGTTAGCTCGTAAATAAATTAAATTAAAATTCCATTTGGGAATTTCAATATTTCAACATTTTGTCTGGTTCTCTCAGCAGTAGTTGTGAGGCATTTTTTGCATTTGCAGAGAGCCAAGTAACGGCTCTGCTCTGAGATTTCAATGCCTAAGCCCGACCAATTTAAAGCCTGACAAATTTAAAGGATTAGTCCCTCCCGTTCTCTCGCACGTTCTCGGCACGACACTCACTTCTTCCATCTCTAATTCTAAACATTTGAGCAGCTTTCTTCGTGGGCACACATTTCCTTCTCACTCGCACTTAACAACAACAGCTGGAGGAGCTCCTTTGGTCCTCTCTGTGAGCGAGTCATTCTCTGCACAAGTCATGGGCACACATTTCCTTCTCACTTGCACTTAATAAAACCAAAAAGCTCCTCGAGCTTTGATCCTCTCTGTGAGCGAGTCATTCTCTAGACCAGAAGTCATCGGCAGACATCTCACTCGCACTTACACTCACACCTCGTGCACCGAGATGATCTCAATACGCGCTCTCTCTTACCCACACACGAGCTTACAAATTAAATGGGCAACGTTACAGCAAATGTAACAGCAAAGTAACGGCGATGAAAGCACAGCAGAAAAGAGTAAACACAGAAACAGAATATCATACACTGAGATTAGTTTAGCAGTCAATTTCTGCAGGAAATGTGAGTTGGGAAATGATAGATGCTTAAGGGATCTTATATAGTTTTGGAAACCTTTTTTTGCAGTAGATTAAATCATTTTTTAAAATAACAGACACCACAATAAATGTCTGTAAATAAAACACCAAAAAATACTTTTTCCCTAAAATTTGATTGCAAAATGTTGGTAAAAATAAATATTAAAAACTGAAAGTTTTTTTTCTAAAAAGAATATTTTTTTGAATAATTTTCTATATTTCTATTAATTTTTAAATAAATAAATATTTTAATAATTTTCTATATTTTTATTAAACTAAATAAATAAATATTTGAATAATTTTCTATATTTCTATTAATTTTAAAATAAATAAATATTTGAATTAATTTCTATATTTCTATTAATTTTTACGTAAATAAATATTTGAATAATTCTTTATATTTCTATTAATTTTTAAATAAATAAATATTTGAATAATTTTCTATAATTCTATTAATTTTTAAATAAATAAATATTTGAATAATTTTCTATATTTCTATTAATTTTTACGTAAATAAATATGTGATTAATTTTATATTCTATTCTATTAGACTTTAAATAAATAAATACTGTCTGTACTCGCAAAAGTCTCTCCCACATTTGTCAACACACAAATTGGCATCAAAAGGCGGGCCGGCCGAATGTGTTGGCAATTAATCCAATTGAAGGCTCATTAGTTGAGCAAACATTAAATGTTTTGAATCATTTGCGAGGGCAGGGCATCACCAGTTCCACCGACGTACATTCATCTCTATGGGTTCCGCTTTTTAATCCCGCCCTCGGGCGAGAAATTGAGTGGATCCTCGCCCGAGGAGGCCTGTTGAAAAATCAAATTCAATTATCTGTAATATTCTATAAAAAATTTCCCTCTCTGGCGATGGATGCGTCATGCCCATTGAAAAAAGATTTGTTTTTTTTTTTGCTTGCACTTTTGTCTTGTTTGTCGTTGGAGACATTTTCACGACGTGGCCATAAACAATTTGAGAAATTATAAATGCAAATATATACACGTGTTGCTCGTCCCCGGGGCTCTCCATAAAGTGCATGATAAATAATATATTTATGTATGTACTTGAAGCAAATGCCAGCTGGGCAGCAGGAGTCATGCCCCCCACCAGACGGGCGCCGCCCCCCACAGAAAAGCAAAGACAAAACTTTGGAAAAAAAGATGGCAAATCATAAATTCTAATAAGACGGCGAGCCGCCACCAGAGGCATGCCCCCCGTCCACCACCGACTCCGCCCCCCGCCTCCTGCCGACTGCCCCCCGCCTCCTGCCTCCTGCCGACTGCCCTGCCATATGTCATCCACAGAGCACCAGGCAGCGGCGAGCGAGAGCAGTGTTTGGGTCCCTAATGCCTCTAACGAGCTGCTGCTTGCTGCATATCTGTGGATGCCACACGAGGGTGATGATTTTCACATTAGAGCTCATAAAATGCGACATTTCTCTGTGTGTGTGTGTGTCGATCGGGGAGAAAATTCCTGACAAGTGGAAACCAGTTCGGGGAAATGGAGGAACTTCAATGGACAGAATCCGATCCACTAACTAATGGATAAACCATAGTGGAATGCCCCAACTAATTGCACAGTTCCACAGCTGTTTCTTGCGTAATTCTAGCAATATTTTGTAGTGTACAGACAAATCATAGATCTTGTATTTAATAGGTAGAATTTTCCACAGAAAATACATACGAAATGTGTGTGTGTCTGTGTGGAATTTCGTAATGTCATTTGTACAGACTTCACCTACGACTGCAGTTATTCAATGACTCAAAACAAGCAGTAGCTATCAAAATGGTTAATTATATCCATTAAATGTTACTTAGTGGAAATAATATAGAACAACTAATGATTGTGCAATGGGTTTCTTCTAAAAAGTCGTATAATTTTGGGTTGCAAATGGTTCCCTCATGAAAGTTGGGAAAAACATATTGAAAAAGAGTGGAACCACGATGTTTATTGTTTTAAACACACACCTTTTCCCAAATTTGAGATTTTTTTTGATTAATTTTTAATTTTTAAGGAACCTATTTATAGAAAAGTAAAAAGATTTCGTTATAAAGACAATGCCACTTAATCTGGCTAACATTTAAAAAAAAAACAACATGCAATAGCCCCTTACAACCCCTTTCTCTACACAAATTTATATTTTTACATATTATCTACATAAACATCTAAATTAAATGCGATATCATGGCTTTCTGTTGCTGTTAAAAGCAACTTTTGGCATGGTTTACAATGTATTAAGCTTACAATGTATTAAAAACTAATTGGGAATCTGAGTATTAGCTAATACTATAATAACTCGAGTTCTCTGCATATTTTGAAGATTTTGTTGCACTCTCTGCGAGTACAGAGTTCCTGCTTTTGGACCCGTGCCAATTAGTGACACTCTCCCCTCTTGGCGATGGGGACGGGTGTTTCTATCACCCACTCACCTGGCGGTTCGTTATTTCCTGTGACGTGTGTTCATAGTTCAAAGAACCAAACCACACAACTCCATTAGATGGATACCAGATAGAGGGATGCCACGCCGCCAATCAGCAAGTCAAAATGCGCTGCAGAATGCATGGCTCTCAGTGTCGGAGTGTCTGAGTGTGTGCGTGTGTATCTGGAAACTCTGCTTGTATGTGGGTTAAGCCAAAGATGCTGGAACAACCCACAGCCAGAGCAACAGCCTCCTGCCTTTGCAGCAACGTGCAACGTGCAATTACTCCGCACAAGTTGCGTGCAGAAATATTTTTGGATTCATTCACCTTTTGCGGCAAGCTCCAGAGTGGTGGTGGAGGAGAGGTAAAAGATAGACCAGTCAGAAGATATTTTTATAGAGCTTAGGGGACAGGCAGGAGTGTGAGTGAAGCCCCTTGGGACGTCCTTGCACTTTGTTGGCATAGATGGCATTCCAAGGGACCATCATCTGGGCTATGATGATGCAGATGATGATGAGGATGTCGATGATGATGATGCACACCCACGTCTTGCCACGGCTGTGGCGAGTGGCTATTTTTATTGATCGAAAGACGCCAGGCCCCCGCCAAGCGTCGCGTGCCGCCCCTAACAGCAACGAAAGGGTATGATGATTTCTTAAAGAAGTTTGTAACGAAGAAAATGCAAAATATTTACCCCATAATATACTAGACTTTGGTTTAAGAAAAACAGGGAATTGCAACAGTTTTAATGCCTGAAAAATTCTATCAAAATCGGATGACATATCACTAGGATTATATGGATCTGTTAGGGTATTATCCATCGCCTCAGTCAGGTGCCCGACTATTTATGAATTTTGAGTGTGTGCCAAATATTTCACGTTTATATTCCTCTACTTATGTGTGTCTATGAGTCAAGAAAATGTAATAAATACTTGTGCTTATACCGCAGGGGCCTGCATCCGTTGAATCGTATAAATATATAGACATACCATATATATGTACATATATATAGTATATAGGTTTACCGTTTTGTTTGTTTCATTTTGCTCATTTTTAGCAGCAATTCGTCTCGTAATATTTTGTGTATTCCACGCCGCTTGGCGATCGTCGCTTCGAGACATTCCCCAGATACTAAATACTAGATATATGCATATATATATTTCCCATCTTGCAAGATCTTTTGAAGGGTGGATGATTCAGTTCTGGGCATTTCCTTTGACTGCCGCCCTACATTGTATTTGGGCTTGAAACGGAAAGGGTTTTGCCACTCTCCGTCTCCGTCTGTGCTGCGGTGACCTTGCCATCAGTTTTCGTTGTTTGTCACATTTGCGCAACAATTACAAAATTGTTTCAGATTGAAATGTTTGCAAGACTCAAGACAAAACTCCCACATAATTCACATGGCGTGCCAGCCGACGGGTCGGACGGACCGACAAATAAATAACCAGAAAGCCAACAAACAAATGCGGGCCCAAACGAATGGCTGAACAAAATTCAAAGAAAAGCAAGATCCAGCCATGGATCTATCGCGCTTCTTGGGAATGAAATCGAAGTACCCTACACTCGAAGAAAAAAGGGCTGGAATTTGTAATGCTTACACTTTAATTACGCCGAGAGACGAAACTGTAAAAAGGGTTTGAAATTAATATTTATATTTTTCATATTTCTTTCATATTTAAATATAAATTATTTTTATTAAATTAATAATTTTCATATTAAAAAGAGTATACACTTTAATTAAAAATGCTGGAATTTTTAATATTTAAACTAGAAATTAAAAATTAATACCTAATATTAATATTTATAATTTATTTATTTGAAAATGGTAATTGTCATATTTAAATTTTAAATATATTTCATTATCAGGTTAAATATTTTCATATGTAGGGAAAAATATACATATTTAAAAAATATAATATTTTCATACATATATAAAATAATTTATATTCTAAAAATTTAGTTTTTTCATATTTAGATTAGATTAGATTTTCAGATTTAGATATACTAAAAATGTAATTATTATTTATTAATATTTGTTTTAAGGTGTTGAATATTTAATTGTAGTTTCATCGTATGAAAAAGAGTTTTTAATGAATTTATTTTGAAACAAATACTATAAAATAATAGCAAAAGCAATTTGTTTTTAAGTTTAAATCAATGTAAATTCTATTATTTTTAACAACTCTCTTTTGTATTTAAAAACCGAATATTTCATTTAATTTACATTTGTTTTTTATCCCATTTTTTGACATTTTTCTGCGAGTTCAGTTTCTCCCTCATGATTTATGTTCGACTATGGATCAGGCTCTTATTGCCACTCGTCGATGCTCTGCTCCTATTGCCTTTTTGGCCATTTTGGCTGCCAGGCTGCAATTCATTAGCCAAATGGCCGTATAAATCTGGCCATGACTAGCCACAAGAGTGCCAGAGGGCCTCGAGCTGCAGTCGTCTCTTGGCCAAAACTACTTAAATTAACTTTTGCAATTCGCGTGTCAATGATGACAGGCAAACGGGCAAGAGAGCGGGGCAGAGGGACAGGGGGGGGGTCTCACTCTCTAAGATGCATAGATAGACTGAAACGAAACGAACCTTTGCTCCGTTTCGCTGCTATCCATTCCTGGGCTATCCGCACTGTCCAATCGAGCGTGTCCACTACTCCAGTCTCTGTAGAGCTCTCCTCTGGCTTCTCCTCTATTTCTGGGCAATATTAGCACGACATGATAAATATTTCAATGCCAAGAGCAAAGCTATTAAACTAAGAACCCAACGTCGACGTCCACTACCACGACTATGTCCGAGTCCCAGTCCCAGTCCAAGTCGAAGCTAAGCTGAAAGCCGTACCCTGGGCTGGTTGAGTTGGTTCCTGTGCTGCCTGCGACTCTATTTATTGTCTTTACCTTATGGCCAGAACCAGAAACAGAACCCGCCTTCTTTTTGCTGGGCCAAGCCCTCAAAGCGTACATATATTTCGCCAACTGTTGGCCCCAACTGCATTTGGCTCAGACAGGGCTCTGTATTGGAGTTTTTTCTGCGTGTGTGTGCGTTGTTGTTGTTGCTGTTTTCTTTTGTTTGAGCCAACCCTTGTTTAATTAAAATTTCCCCCAAACACTTTTGCTCTTTCTATTCAGCTTTTGGCTAGACTTGAGGGCGGGCCAGGGCTCCAGCTCCGACGCTTAATTAAAAAGTGAAACTGTAATTTGAAACGTGGCCAAAGGACTCTGGTAATATGAACTTTAAAGGCTATAAGGGTTGGCTCTTAAGCACTCTTAAGTGATTGCGGACTGTGACCGGCCATTTCCCATGATGTGCATTAATTAAAGCAAACTTTCCCTCGCGGAAAATTCATTAGCTTTCCCAGGCGCCCTACAAACCCAATGCACTGACAGTCTCAGACAGTTTGGTCCGCTCTGGTCTGGCCTGGCCCAAAAGGGAGAGCCAAAGTGAAAATGCAGCCACCAGCGCAGCTCCCTTTTTTGGAGATTTTCCTATCGCATTTCTGGGGGCACCAGCTGCAGCAGCCATGGAGCCAGCAGCCATGGGGCACTCGCATTGCATTGCATGGTCATGGTCAGGGCACTTCAAGAGTCCCAATTTTGATTTTTATTTATTTGCCGAGAGATAAAAAATAAAATCGTTCGTTAAGACCAAACCCGACTCGACCCGACCGCAGTTCCAGTTGGCGGCTATACTTTTCGGAGGAGCTCTTGGAGGCGGAGTGTGAGCGCGAAGACAATGAGCAATTCAAATATAATCATCATAAATCACGATTTAGTTTCGCTTTTTAGTTTTACGATGGCTGGGGGGTGGGGATTGGACGTGGGTGCCAGACGTCGACGACCCCATCTCACATTTCTGATGGTCGTTGAAAGTTGGTCAACATATCCATGCACATGCCGCAATTTGTGGCAGCTATACAGCTGCATTCCCACACCATTAACCCCCGCCAAAAAAAGTATTCAAGTTCAAAATGGGTAAGTGCTGCTAAGCCACTTTGTGAGAGGGTAAGAGTGTTACTAGGATAGATCTGGTGATAAAAAGAGTTCAGAAGCATCAGAGGATGCGCGCTTTTTGTCGGAAATGTTCCACAAATCAAAACTCATTCATCATATGCTGCTAAGCCACTTTGTGAAAGAGCGTTTACGAGTCTTATTAGGATAGAGGCTATAAAAGGACTGAAAGATACGAAAGATAACTGTCTAATGCGTTCCACAAATCAAAACTCATTCATCATATGCTGCTAAGCCACTTTGTGAAAGAGCGTTTACGAGTCTTATTAGGATAGAGGCTATAAAAGGACTGAAAGATATAAAAGAGAACTGTCTAATGCGCTCTCTTTGAGTAAGTGTGAAATGTGAAAACTCCCTCTTTACTGCTAAGCTACTCTGTAAGAGATAGAGAAGGAGAGAGTTAAGTTAGGATAGAGGGTGGTCAAAAGAGATGGAAAACTCTCCATTTAATATTTACTTCTAAGCCTCTCTGTAAGAGAGTACGAGTTTCCCTAAGATAGAGCTATTAAAGAGCTATAAAATATGAAAGAGAACTGTCTGGTGCGCAGTCTTGGAGTGAAACGTCACACTTTACTGCTAAGCTACTATGTACGAGAGAGAAAGAGAGTTCAGGTCTTGCTGGGATAGAGTCTGCTTAAAAGAGAAAAGAAATACAGCTCTCTGGTGCGCTCTCTTTAACTATGTGCTATACATGAAAACTCCCCATTTAAAATTTACTACTAAGCCACTCTGTAAGAGAGTACGAGTATCACTAGGAAAGAACTAGGAACTCTGTAAGAGAAAGTGAGAGTATTTTCATCATTCTTATTCTAATAAAACGATCCATTCCACTCGTGTATTGATGTTGATCTACTTTATAGGGTCGACAATGCTTTCTTCTGACTGTTACATACTTACCTACGAATTGAATATACCTCTTGTACTCTGTTGAGTGCTACAATGTTGCAAGTAGATAGCAGATGGCTCTACTCCGCCGACAGCCGAGAGCAGCGTTAAATTGCAATTAACTTAATCCCGTACTCCGATTCTGGTTGCTCCCAACGACTTCATCCTCCTCCAGATTCCCCCTCCCCTTTTGAGGTTTTTTTCCTTATCGAATTCTTGCATACAGGTTATGCTAAGCTACTCTGTAAGAGAGCATTCAGTATAGGTTGTGCCCCGCTTTCATTTCCACTCTATAAACAATTAATTAACTTATCTTTTCCGTATGCCAAACAAACAATCAAACAAATAAACAAACAGCAATTAAGGCCCAGAAGGGAAAACATTGCTATCGAAAAGATATTCCTGTACTCCAATTAAATGAGTATTTTGCAAATTTTCGCAATTTCGCCACGTGAGCGATTAAGTCACCCCGAAAAAAAGAAGAAAAAATGCAATTAAGAAGGGAAGTGGGTTCTGGCTTTTGGGCTTTTGGGCTCTTGGGTTGATTGCTAAAGTAAGTCAATTATAGGACCATATATAAGGTCTTGGAACATCTGGTTCTCTCCACAATACTCGTACAAGTGCAAACACAATGGAAAGCCGTGGCACACACAAACACAGAGGGGGAATCGGTACACAAAAGCCCTCGACGTCAGCGATGCCCTAGACCGCCGTCGCCTGCACAAAGCTGCCTTTGTGTGCCCCATTCCAGGAGTTACTACAAACGATCTCCCTCCCGGCCAAGACCATGTGTCACTGAACCCTCTCGAGGGGCAGGGCAGGCCTTTTGTATGGGAAAGAAAGCGCGCCCTCGCCCTCGCCCTGCCCTCGGATGATTTCCACTGAAACAACAAGTCAAAGTGTACATCCCATCCCATCCCAGCCAGAACTGGGTCTATTTGTTTGAAAAACTGTCCAAAAACCAGACGAAATTTCTGAGAAGTATCGCCTGATAATATCGCCAGCGAGAGGCACGACCCACCGACCAATCGATCGTCTGTCGCTGGATCGTAATTAATTATGGAAACGATCCCGACTCGGAGTTGGGAGCTGGAGTCGGAGTTGGAGTCGGAGCCAGAGCTATCCATCAACTAAATGTAAATAAAATCGCTTGGTTTTTCTACAAATTACTTCAACTAAATGGTTACCCTTCGAAGCGGTCAAGCGGTACCCCCAAAGGGGAATGTCAGGGAGAGACACACCAGACGAGTATCGAATATTGGAAATTTTTTTATGAATTTTTTTATTATTGAACTGCGCGGAGCGGAGCGGAGCGCTTGGAGCGGATTGTTCACGGTCAGTTTAGTTTTGGCTCGCGGCATGACAAAAAACAAACAAGCGATGGAATGGATGAAAAAAATATCACTGGAGCCGCAAGGGGGCAATCGGTAGGCGGCAGGGGCAAGGCGGCAATCGGCAAAAGGAAACTTTTGGTGGGGCCTCAAATTGGCGTGACAATTGTACATTCGAAGCGTTTTCTAGTGGCGTTTTTTATTTATTTTTTTGTTGGATATCGAACTTTAAATATTTCTCTATCGATCGTGCATACAGAGAAAAAAGCACTGAAATTTTAATGCTTTAATTTAGTTTTAAAATGGTGGGCCAATAGATTAACTATGAGAGTGGAAACTGTACAAAGAAACTGATATTTTAAATAAATATTTTACATATTTAAAATAAACATATTTTACATATTTAAAATAAATATATTTTAGATTTAAAATAAATATTTTGTTCGTATTTAAAATAAATATTTTTTTGTATTTAAAATAAAAATGTTTCATATGTAAAAAAATTAGATTAGTTTAATTTTATATTTTTACTACATTTATATATTTAAATAAATTATTTTCATATTAATAATTAAATTTTTACAAAGCAAAAACTTTTTTCAAACATTTAAAAAAAAATATATTTCATTTTGAATTTAAATTCCCACAAAATTTAATATTTTTAATTAATTTTTAAGTGTTTTATATTTAGATTAAATATGGCCTGCATTCCAAAAACCTATTATAAATTTATTTTCAAATTAAGTACTATAAAATACTATACTATAAATTACTAATTAATCATCAGAATTCAACAACAAAATACACAATTTTTTGTTAGGCGCACAAGTCGGTCCCAAGAAACCAAAAACAACTTATTATAGTCTTTGGTTTAAATCAAAGTAAATTCTATTTCAAATCCCTACACTCGTATTTGTACTTAAAAAGCAAATATTTCATTGAAATATGATTGTATTTATCTATGGAAATATTCTCTAAGTGTATTTATACCCCGATCGTTCCTACATCTGCGAGTATTATGTGTTTCTGCAGCATGAGAGTGCCATCAAAATCAAAATCTATAGACATCCCCGCCAAACAGCTGTCACAACTCAATTCTCAATTGTTCGAATGTCACGCGGGCAGCCCCTTAATGGCAAAACAATTTCCAAAGACAAAAATATACGAATATGCGATACGATATATGGGAAATTTCTCTTACTCAGAAAGTGCTCCCTTTTCGAAACGAATAACGGCCCGGCCTTAGGCTGGTAATTATAAGAAACCCTCAAAAGGCTGCGATCTATGGGAGTGACTCAAGTGTTTGCTTAGAGGGTGTTTGTCTGTGTGTGTGTCTGTCTGTGTGTGGTGTTTTTTTGGGTGTTCTATTTAGCTGATTGTTTGTCTATATATTTATTGCCGATATCTGCGTCATGCCACCAGCTGAGGCAGCATACCGACAAAAATATGCAAATAAACAGAGGGAATAATTCATTCATTCTGAATTATTTAGACACTGCAGGCGACAGACAGTAAAATGATATCTATCCATCCCCCGCACCTCGATTATCTTCCAGACAGATACCACAAGAGGGGACACACTTGGGGAAAAGATAAATAAATTATGTGTGAGAAAAATGTTTACAGAACTCGAAAGAGTTCTCCCTCCCACGCACCAACCCTTGTGCTCATAAATAAATGCATATATTCTTTTGTTGATATCCGTTTTCCGTTCTAATTAAATTTAAATTTCCGCCAAATGGTTTTGATAGTCGAAATAGGGGTCAGGGCGGGGCAGTGGCAGAGGCAGTGCAGCAAAGGCATTTAACAGGCTGCCACTGCCACCCAAGACTTCGCTTCTCTCTCTCTCTCTGTGGGTTTGATGATGCCTCTGTCTTGATATCACTTACGAGACCAGCGACGGACCCGAGCTTCTCTTGTCTCTGTATCTAGTTGTTGGGGCAGCCTCTCTTTTAATTAGCAGCAGAACAACAGAGAGAGAGAGGGAGAGAGGACGGAGGGTAGGGCACTTCTATGGCCTCCTCTTGCAAATCGAGTGGCATGCAACCTTCTTCTTCGCTTCCCTTTTCAGATAAGCTGCTGCACATTTGGGCAGGCAATGGAAAATGGAAATGGAAATGGCACAGCCAGCCAGCAGCTGGTACAGCTATCGTTGCCACTGCTGCCACTGGCACTGCCACTGCAACAGAAGAGATAAACAATGACAAGTTGCACTCGACGCTGTGTGGCTGTGGCTGGGTGCATAATCAAATTCCACTCGAAACCAAACAGGAATCGAACCCATGGAACCCAAGGGAGCTCCTCCTCCCCACAGGATCAAATGCGCATGAGATTAATGAAGGGCCAACAAGTCGGTCTCTCTCTCTCTCTCTCTGGCTGCCTCCTGTCTGGGGGGGAGTCTGGGTTGTCATCACTGTCAGTGACTGCAGTGGCAACTATGGTGACAAACGACACTAAAGATTACACACAGTTCGCAGTTCGCTCTCCGCAGTTGGCTGGCAATTTATTGAAACTTGATTAGAAAATATCATGGGATGGGGGATGGGAAAGGACAGACAGCCGCTCATAACTTCCGCGTTTCGGAAGAACCCCAGCAGCAGCTGCAGCAGCAGCAGCAACTACTTTGTTGCAAGCACTCCTAATCAAAATCCCATTTCCAGTTGATAGTTGAAACGTGACCAGACCTGGAGAGGCCTGGAACCTGGGACCTGCTTTTGAGGATGGACATGGACGCGAACGCCCAAAAAAAGCGCCAAACGTTTACCAACATGTTGGCAATACACGATATCAATACCAAATAGGCAACAGCAACCAGGCAGGCGGCATGAGGCAGGAGGCAGGCAGACCAGTTGGTAATATCTGTTTTTAGCCAGTTTCATTCGAAATTCGAAATTGAATGGGGAGTCCACATTGAATCGCATTGAATCGCAACGAATGGATTGGAATTGACTATTGAATGTTGTTTGCTGTTGATCCATCTGTTGGTGGGGGAGTTCAATGCACTCAGTGGTTGTCGCTGTATCTGTATCTGCAGTTTTGAGGATGCCGCGACAATAGTTGGAGCTCTGTGTCATGTTGCCTCTGCCTCTGCCTCTGCCCTGCTGCCCTGATTGGATTGGTTCAACGTTTAAAGCGAGCGTTCAATACGTGTAAATTGTATGCATTCATTCATAAAAATTCTGACACAAGGCCTTGAGCGCGTCGCCTATATATTGCCACACACAACGTCGACGGCGACGACGACGACCAGGCGACGATGTCGGGGCATGCCTCCACCTCCTCCATCCGCTGCTGATGTTGATTCATAGCCAGCAAACGCCACAGGCAGCTCATGTCAACAGACTGCCGCATGTCATTGTTTTTGCTGTTTTTGTGTGCGTGTATCTGTGTGTTGCCTGTAGCTCTGATATGCATTTCATAGCTTTAGCATTGATTCATTTCGAAGCCAAGTCGAACTCCGGGGCAGACGCTTGATCCAAACGCATTAGTAATATATGTCCCCAATATTATTATTATACGGTATGCACTACACACCCTATCAAAAGGTAGTCCACATCTAGGCCCCAGCTTGAGCTGAATTTAGCTTAAATCTAGGGCTTGATTGCCAGCATTTCTAACATTTAAGAAATGTATTTTGATGTCCCATATAGCTGTTCTATAGCTTATGTATAATAGCTACATATAACTCTATCTATATTTCCTATATATACTTGGTTTCACATTTTTCATTAGAATTGAAGTCGAAACGATCAGGATTAGGTTTATGATTATAAAGTTAAACTTAAGCAAACTTTATAGAAAACTTGTAGAATGGAAGAAAGAGGTTTTTCGATCTCTTAACTTAGGAATTATCGGAAACAATGAATAATCCTTATGAGATAACTTCTTTCTCCTAATCATATCATCAGTATTAATAGGTTGTGGGTAAACTTTATGTTGGATTTTTAAGTTTATCTCATAATTATTTTAGAAAATTTCTTTAACACAATAAAAAGACATTTCATTAAAATCAGATGAGAAATTTCATCGAATTTATGATATTTCAATAATAATAATAATAATTTTAATAGAGCCAAAAGTTGTAGAAAGAATTATATAAAAAATCCAACAAAACTTTAAAGATTCCAAATAAATACATAAAATTCTCTATAAATTTTCTAAATTAAAAAAAAATCATATCATTGAAAATTCCTTTAGTGGCAATAACTTTTGGATGTTTAAAGATATTTCTACCATAAGTATTCCTGATAAATTGCATCAAACTCTACCATTCCGTTGCTATACCTCATCCAACCGTAAGGGTATCCAGAGCCTCGACTTTTCCCCTCTTTCCACTCTTCTTTGTTGCTTTGATTGCTGCACCCAAAACCCTGAATGCACCAGTGTGTGTGTGTGTGTTTGTGTGTGTGCGCTGCGCTCATTTAAATTTGTCACGGCGCCAAAAAAGTAAAAATTATTAGATAGATAGAGAGATATATATTTTTCGGTTGCATTTCTAAGCCCAGGCCCAGGCCCACGGAGACCAGACCAGACCGTGTTGTGTTGTGTGTGGCAACAAGCGACGCATCTGACGGCTGCTCCCAGCAAATGCCCCAAAAAAAGGCAGAAAAAACTCGAATTGAATAAAAAGCGAGACAAAGCGCCAAATGATTGTCAGCGACGAACCCGAGCCCCCAATTCAAATTCGTACACGTCAGAGTGTGGCTATACGGGCATGTCTCTGACTGTACGACTGTGTACGACGATGTTGTGCAACTTTATTACGAGTATTATTATTTATTTTTTGAACGCATTGGAAAAGCCAGAAAATAATGAGCAGACGGCAGGCGGCAGGCAGCAGACTGCAAGTGGCAGGGGCACGGGCACGGGTGCGCCCCCAAACGAGATGAAAATATTTTAACGAACCAAATCCAAAGCCTGGGAAAAACGAGTTTCGCTTGTTTGTTCTAATTGATTGGACGGTGTTTGCTCTTTTAGTTAGAACTTGTGCGATATTTGCACTTAATCAAAGGATAAACAAATGGAATTAGTCAACAGAGCAGACCAGAGGGGAGGCGGGAAGAGGGGGAGGGAGTTTCCTTCCAGTTTGCTGCTGCTGTTTGTTGTCATTCCCAACTTTCAATTAACAAAATGACAGGCAAATGCATTCCAACTTGTTTCATAAATCCACCATGTGCCCGCCGTCAGAGTCTCCGAGTTGAATGCCCCTTCGGAGCGAGGGTGCAACATTATTGTTGACATGCCACTGACGGACGGATGGAGGGAGCCGCCTCACTGATTTAGCCTTGAAATAGTTGACATGTCGCGGAGGCCCCCGTCCTTTCCCTTCCTTTCCTTTCCGTCCATTAAGTGGAAACTATGCAGCCATTCACATCCACATCCCCAGCAAATGAAATAATAAAAACTCGAGTTGTAAAAGTTGGAGAGATACAAGATACAACACAGGCGCTGTGCGGCAAGATGGTATGCAGATGGTGGCTGCCACGACCTCTCCTCCTGCAGCTTCCCCCACCCCACCCCAGACAGATTCATTCATTCATTGTCAAGGAGCAGTGGCAGCATTTGGCGATTGGCAACACTTTTGTGGCATGGAATGAATATTTTCCAGCAATTTGCCAAAAGAGTTGAGTTATTTTCGAGATACTTTTTACGGTGGCCAACAATGGCTGGAAAAACTAAAACAAAGCAATTATAATGCAGACTTTCTATTTCAAAGTCGACTACACGCGACACAAGAAAACTTCAATGTGTAGTGTAGGATGGGTGGGCAGGGGGGTGGAGTGCTGAGGGGGCAGTGCGTAGGTTTTTCCAATAAAAACAAAGTAATTTATGGCCCTCGTGCCTGCCTGATGAAGATCGCCAGCGATCAACATTTTTCTCTCACATTTGATATGATGAAAATATGTGAAAAATCTGTAATGAAAACTGCATTTGGCCATCCAGGTTTTGGCTCTTGGCTCTTTAGGAAAAATATAATAATAATTTATTATTGTATTTTTTTGTGTGTGTTTTTTGTTGGTCTGTTTATAACTGCATTTCACTTTTGTGTTTGTGTGTACCGCCAACGATGCGTAATTAAATTGTTTATTGTTTATTGTGTTTCTTTCTTTCTTTCTTTCGTTGCCTCTCTTGTGCTTTGCTCTGCTCTGCGCTTTCTTTATATGAAGGGTACTCGCGTAATTTATGCGCACATTTTAATCATTGCATTGTTTATCGTTGAGTTCATTGCCATAGACGCAAATTATTAACAAAAAAATATAATATATTTCTCTGTTTGATTTCAGGTAAGCGAATCGAATCGAATCCCTATGCTAGGCCCCAGTACTAAAGGTAATGCGTGAGAAATTTCCCATAAATATTTGCGACAATTAAAAAGCCATTCTGGCTGCTGGCCCCAAACAAGCCGCTGATTGATGGACTTGAGCTTGAGAACGCCACCAATCGAGCCACCAGTCCAACTGGTTTCAGTTTCTGCCTCTCCGACTCCGACTCCGATTAGAACGGGTTGGCTGGCGATGACGCTGGGCGACACGTGTAGCCCGTAGCCCGCAGCAGACCACTTGACATGCCCCGCCGCCATCAATGAGAGTGAGGCACAAACCTCAAATAGAACGTAGATACATACGTCTCGTCTGGTCTTCCATCATGTGTGCTGCGGCGGCGCGGCTACTGCAACATGTGGTGGCACTTCGTCAAGGGCAGACTGACGCCACAATCGATGGATGGATGGATGGCTGGATGGGATGGAATGGAATGGCTCGAAATGGCTCGAAATGGTGGCTTGGTCTTTGGCTTGGCTCCGTTTTGCCGTTTGGCATTCCTCGGTGTCTCTTGGCTGAACAACAAACAAATGTTGCCGACACCAGCGATATTTGCCGCTACTCATTCTCAACCTCCTCCCATCCCGTGGCATGCAACATTTTCAATGTAAACGCCAATTGATTATTAACGCGCCAAACCAATTACATTTCGTACTCTCCCTCTCTCGCTCGCTCTCGCTCTTGGTCTCCCGTGTCTCTGTCTCTTTAAGAAGCCGCCAAAGTACAGCTCAAAGATCAGGCAGAATGTAGATTACAGAGGCCTATCTGCGGATACCCTAATACATGGTATTTCCACTCTGAGCAGGCGATCCAGACTTCAATTCTGGCTCCTAGATTTCCGGAAGGATTATGTCCTTTCTGTAGATTTCATTGGAATCCGAAAGAAGGGATTGGAATCCAATCGATAAGAAAAGGAGACATTTTAACAATAAAGTTCTTTCACTTAAATTTTTTCCTTAAAATACAAAAATTTGGTTTAAATATGTCTTATATCTCTCTATCGTCATCGTCGTCCAATATTTCATTCATATCGACACGAGCGAGAAAAGCGTGTGAGCCAGGGGTTTGCTTGTCCCGTAGTTTAAAATAAATATATTTGATATTCAAATTAAATATATTTCATATTTAAATTAAATATATTTGATATTCATATTAAATATATTTCCTAAAAATGTAATATTTTTTTATTTAATTTTTTGTTTTTAATTTTTTATAAATGTTTTATTATTTATTTAACATTTTTTTTATGAATTATTTCAAAAATGTATATTTTTTATTTATACCAATTTGTTTATTATTTATTAAAAATGTTACATTATTTCATTTACAACAATTTTATTTTTATAATTATTTAAAAACATTTTTTGGGTATTTATTTTAAAGTGTTTTTTAGTTATTTATATTTATATTTAGTTTTTAATTTTTTTTTGTTGCATTTAAAAACCGAATTTTTAATTGTCTTCCATGTGAAGAGTATATAAAATTCAGTGTTTTGATCATGTCTTTTTTTGCCTGGATGTGTACATATATGTATCTTCCTCTTTGTTTTGCGGCTGTTGCATGCCGCATCAGTTGCAGCTCTTTGTCCCCAAAGACTTGAAAGATCCATTCAAATGAGATGCGTACGTAGAAGAGCCGGGTCTCACCCTAGCCAAATAGGGAAAACCCTTTCGACTCCCCTGGACTAGGTCCTCGCCCGGTGACGGCTGTGGCTGTGGCATCTCTCGTGCTAATCGCCACCAACATGCCTCTGACCCTTTTATGGGCAACATGCAACGGGGACCCGTCTTGATTGGATCGCTGTTTTGGTACGGAGCGCGGTTCGGTTGTCAAAGGAAGCGGCCGAGGGCTAGACGACACAGCAGACTTATGCTGCTGCTGCTGCGTCTGCTGTGGCAGCTGTTTATGGCAAATGCGCCACACTTAGTGCCACAACAGAGCAACAGAGCAACAGCAACGATAACGGAAGTGCCTCGTTGTTGTCTCTCTGAAAGGCGGCATCGTGAGGGGAAGAACAGACGTGTGTCTGGACTTTATGTTGATTTTAATCACAGCGACGTGTCTTAAATGGCCAAATGCATCTCTCTCTGTTTTCCCTTCTCCTCCCTCTGTCTCTGTCTAAGGGCGACACACGCGTCGCCCTGCCACACGGATTTCTAATTTAATTGACGAATGTCCACGAAAGCCCTCAACAACCCATTGATGTACGTTCCAGCTGGCGATTTGAGGCGTGCGATAAAAGCAATTAAACTGCATGACTTTTACTCGTCGCGCATACATATTTGAGCCAAGTCTCTCCTCCAAGGCGCCAACATTCTGAATCCCAATCAAAATGGGAATGGGAATCCAATAAAAGTGAACAAGTGCTGCCCATTCGTTTGATCGATCAATTGGCAATTCGATAAATTCTGCTCTAAGGTTAAATTAATTTTTATTTTTCCCCCATCCCTAATCCCTTAACGCGAGCTGGCGAGGGAGAGAGAGATGGGAGAGAGTGATGGCAATTTTTGGTGTGGTCTGGCAAGGCAGTGCCTGGTTCTTTCTGGCACTTCTTCCACCTATCGATTGACAGTCGCCACATCCAATTAACAGTTAGGAACTGTCTCTCTGTCTCTGCCCCTCCCTCTCTCTGCATCGTTGTTGTTGTTGTTGTCTCTTTTTTCATTCATTTCTGGTATTTAGCACAGTTTGACGACGTTGTCGTTGTCGTCGTGTATGCTTTTCCATGGACAAGACAAGACCAGAGACAAGACGTTCGACGTTCGACGCTCGTTCGTTGCTTTTAATTGATTTTGTGTTACGTTTATCCATTTAATTAAATTTTGCTCGTATTAAAGATGGAATTATTTTCTCGTTTACAGAACGAACAAACATCATCATCGATTGCTGAGTGGGGAGGTGGAGGCTATCAATATCTATATAATGTTGGTGGTTTTTTGCAATGAAATTCGAACTGTAATTAGTGGCAGTACGCGAGATATTTCAAGGCTCTTTTTGGTAGAACTTTAACCTGGAACAAGCGACTTCGAGGGGCACTGCTGCATGACGCGTGACACGTGTTACAATCTACAGATATTCCCCGATCAAATTTCAAAGTGCAGAATAATATTCTAATCGATTTGTAATCCGCATATCTATTTGCATTTATTACTTCACAGATACTTCGTATCTGAATATCTATAGCTATTACTGCCAGCGGTATTCAAGGTTCTCTAAAAAACTCCTCCCTCACTCTCGCCTATAAAAATGTGCTTAATGTTCTATGAATAAATGAATACTTTAGCCATGACTCAGGCTAGAATGTGCGAGTGAGTACATGTTTATTTTTGAGCACTTTCTAAGGTTATCCCGTTGAATTCGTTAACTACTTGTATTCGTGCGAAAACTATTTGCGGAAACTACCTTGGAAATATCTGATGAATAAAAACTGTAATTTTCTATGCAATCCCTGACAGCAAATGCTACGCGTATCGGTGGCACCACAAGACGATCGACGAGCGACGTTAATGACGTTGCCAGTTTTTGGTATTTTTTTCAGTTGGTTTAACCCATTTATGATGTCTTTTGCCATGCCATTGATGAAAAAAGTAAACAAGTTAAGCGGCTTTGAATTATATTATTTTACAGTACCTCCCAAAAGTAAAGTGACACACAGCCGTTGCAAAACATGGCCTATAAATTGTTCAACCATTTGCCAATTGATTGAAACCCAAACCCAAAAGAATCCAAATAACAATGACCTTCATCATAGATATATACATATTTAGAGATAGAGTTATTATAGCTATAGTATGGGGGTGGGGGGTATATGCAGTGGAGCGGGCCGACAAGCCCATAAACAAATCAAGTTCAATCAAAAGAATGTCTTGTCGTGTTGCCTCACCCACGAGGCACGCAGGGGGGCACGTATTCCAGTTTATTAAAAGGGAACAAACCTTTAAGCATATTCGAGGCACATGCCCTGCCTGCCTGTGCCGATCAGAACTCAGGCTAATGTCTGGATGGACTTTATTATAATTCAATGTGTATCGGGTAGAACGTGTTCGATTTTGAATGTTTTTTATGGCTATAGTAGGGCCCATGTAATCGTAAAGTTCGCCGTCCCAGAGTCTCGTCGATCGTGAGAACAGCATTGAAGAGGGGCATCAAATGGGATGACATAACATGGGGCCGCCCATTAAACTATACTTAGTTCCAGAGTGCGACGAGATACGTCGACAAGTACGGGTAGTACGTGCAATGAACTGCTCTTTTGAAGGTGATCTTGATAGAGCCGATAGATAGGGCGATAGAGCAGAGCCCCTGCCATGAGCATGAGATTCAATCCCTGAATTATGCAATGCGAATATCACTCTCTCGATTTCCGCATAGTATTAGACACAATGTACAGTGTACACTCTCCTACAGGCATCCCCTGAAATGCGTTAATTGTCTCCGCCTCCGCCTACGCCTGCCACAAGCTTTTCTTTATTTTCTTTTCGATATCGAATTTCCATGTTGGCAGGCAACTAACAGTTAATAATTGCTGTTGTTTAAAAATTGTTTAACCAAACTCTGCACTCCAAAGAGTGCTGCTGCTGCTGCTGCCACAAGCAGCAACTTCATCCTCCCACAAAATGTTGTGCAATATGCGTGTGTTGCAGCTGGTGCTGCCGCTTGCTGCTGCTGCTTCCTGCCTCGCTTTTACAACATGTTTCTTGTTAAATTATTTGCTCAACACGAAATTAAATTTTGTTCACCATTTTGCCACAAAGGAAGAGGCAAAACAATCAGCCAGAGAGACCAGGAGAAACATTTGCATAACTTTGCGGCAAGCGGCGAGCGGCGGCCAAAAAGCTTCCGTTAACAATTAAAAGTGACTGCTAAAAAAAACAGCAATAATAATTATTGCCAGCCAAAGTCCGGGGCGCCCACGTAACAAGTTCAATATAAAACAAAAACTGCCAGCAAATGTATCTGCCGTAACTTTGTATCTTTTGCCTGAGTGCCGTCTCTAATTGCAGCTTGCAACATCTTCTCTTCGGCCTGGAAATATTCTCTGATATGCTACACACAGTTGCACAGTTGCACAGATGTGTGTCTGAGGCACTTCCTGGTTGCCGCCACAAACAGCTTACGCCCAACGCCCACTCAACACATTTTACAAGCCGCGTATTGCTGCCGCAAGGTGTCTGTTGTATGCAGCATGAAAATCAAATTTGAAAACGCTTAAAACGGCACTCTTGAGAGCGGCTTACGGTTTGTTGTTTTGTTTCTCTGTTTTCGTTTTTGCCTGCCCGTTTTTTACGACTCTCCTCCCAAAAAAAATACCCACTAAAATATAGATATATATCTCTGTAATTTTTGGTTTCGGCCGGCGAGTTTTTATCTGCAATTGTGTTCCGCTATTCCCAGCCCCATAAATGTTTATGGTGATTGATGCACGCGCTGGCTCCGCTCTTTGGCTAATTAATTCAGGTGAATCCACCCACTTGTGGCACTGCATCTTTATGGCCATTCATACATTTAAGTGCGTCCCTCGGGCGACTTTCTATGGCCAGATAAGATTCGAACAATGACTGAGCTGGCCCTCCCCTTGCCCCGCCCGAGATAAGATTACCCATTAAATTATAATCCAAATATTTGCTGATAGCACACCAAGCTGGTCGCAGAAATAGGCTGATAATGATAACCACATACCACATTGACGACTTCATGAGGTCTAAAAATATGGTCTAGTACGTCAGTGCCAAGTCAGTGGACAAAGCCGTGAACTATCAAGGTTATTTTTAGTTTATCTAATCGCTGACTGGACAGGTGGATATTCATTGATAAAAGCTGGATCAATGGTCACAAAGTTAGTTTTGCTCCGAGAGTGACGATGGTAAAATGAATGTCGGTTTTCACTTGCATTTCGACATTAGGATTAGATTAGGAAGTATTTTGATTAAAAGATATTTAGTAAAATATTTTAGATTTAAATTAAATGATTTCATATTAAAATAAGACATGTAGGACCGTTCTCGGCACGGCCTTATCTAATAGGGGATACCAAAACTCTCTTCTGCCTTCGTGTGGCTTCGGTAATGCGACTTCGGCTCTTTCTTTCTCGCTTTTTCCAGTGTAAAGCAATTAACCGATTCCTACCGCAGGCATGTTCGTGTCGAGCCTCAGGAAGGAGTGGCAACACCTATAAGACACCCATTTGAATTAAATTGAAGATGCCGCCATAGACAAACTAAAGTCTTCCTCTATTTAGTGATTATCATTATAATTAATCCCATTTGGAGCTGTCATTCCCGTGGCATGCAAATATCAAAACAAACACCTGTCTCCATCATAACTGACCAGAGCAATAAAAGCCATTGGGAGCAGTCTCTTGCCCGAAAACCGAAAAGCTAGAAATGAAGAGACACAAGAGCAGAGAAGAAAGAGGAATGGACGGACAGAAGAAGAAAGCAAACTGGGTTAAATTCCATTCAAAAAGCCGGCTTACAGCTTGTTCTGCCAGCCAGCCAGCTAGCCCGTTGGACTCTCTCATGGCTGCCACTGGGAATATGGGCATAACCAGCGCCGCCGCCGCCATTCACCAGCACAGAAGCACCACTGAGACACCTCTTTCGCCTAATATTTGTCTTACATAGTTTTAGCCGACATTTGTCGTGCGTATTTCTGTGTTTCTGTTTCTCTGTATTTCTGTATTCACACAGCGGCGTGAAAAACGCGCGAGAGCGTGCCAGAACACGTTTTGGCCAGAAAGACCCGATCTGCTCTGCTCTTCTCTTCGTCTGTGCCTGCGTCTGCATGACATTGTACCGCTAACTGGTGTTGCCACAACAAGTTGCCACCGAGAGCCGAGTCAAGTCGTCGCTGTGTGGAAAGATGATTGACCAGGCAGCTGTCTGCGCTGAGACCCAACTGTAAATCGCATTAAATATTTGTTAACCAGCAAAACGAAACGAAACGCTGTGTGGAAATATCTGAAATATTTTCTCCGCTCAGCCGGTGGCCGTCGCTTCGCTTCGCGTCGGTGCGGCAATCGCAATCGCAGTCGGAGTCGCAGTCGCAGTCCTACGATCGAATGTCACACGTGTGCCCCATGCCGCCCCATCCGAAACGCGTTTGGCTTTGGCCGCTAAACAGATGCCAAATGAATGGTAAGCGGCCTGTTCGGGTCTGGGCCAGGTTTTTTGGGGGTTTTTGCCGGTTGAAATGTCAGCCTGAGCTTGAGCTTGAGCCTCGGTTCCGTGGCGACTGGTTTCGGCTCTCCAGGCTGCTGGCCTTTTGGTCAGAAAGGATGTTTTTTTTGTGTTGCTTTTGCTGGGGTATTTTCAGGTGGTGCGGCAACTTTCGTTGTTATTTTGTTTCCGCAACTGCCACCATTTTTATTGTTGGTGTTATTTTCATTTTTTGCCTCAACTGAAAGTGAAAATACGGGTATTAACGCCAAAAAAAAGAAAAAATCAAAATGTATTTGCCTGCCCCGCGATGCAGATGTTGACATAACCATCGATGGTATGCGATGCGATGCGATGCGTTGCGGGGGGCCGCTGGGGTTCCATAAGAAACTGGTTAAATAATAATAATTTGATGTACTTGTGAGTGCCCACATCTTCAGTGGAGTCGCCAGTGTCCTATCTTTTGATTGAGCATTGCCTGCTCTTGCAATTGTTTAATTTCAGCTCTCTCAGCAATTCCTTGTTCGCTCTCTCTCTCTCTCTCTCTCTCAGAAATAGCAACTATGCATGCGCAGGGGTCTTGCGGTTGTTTCAAGTCAGCAAACGCCCCTCTCTCGTCATTTAATGTCACGAATATTTAGGTCCTGCTCGCACGCATTGCATACTCTTTCAATTCCTTCTTGGTATTCCGCTCTCTTTCGCAATGCCTTTTGTCTTTCAACTGCTCTCTCAGCAACGCACACTGAGCTTTTGCACGGCAGAGGTGAGCTTCTCTCTCAATGCAGACCAAGAACAACAAACGGTAAAGCTGCGTAGTTGATTGATCTTCTCTCCTTTTGCCATATATTTTGACTTACGACCTACAGATGCCCTTTGCATGTTCATATTTGAAATTGAAATGCGCAGAACACACCACTCAAGTCCGTTGACATCTTTTTTTTCAGCGAGTGTGGGGAGGGATATTCTTGTGAAGAGCTTTATTTGAAGAGTCCACAAAAAGCCTGAAAGCATTTTCATGCTCTTTAAAGGCAAACAAAACAAATGATTTCTGTTTGTTTAAATTTGATGATTGTTTATCAACCATTTAGGGGAAAATTGAAAGAGTAAAGGGAGTTCAGTTTGGGCGGAGGGAGGGAGTACGGTGTGAATCAGTTAGAGAGGTGCAAATGAATGGTTGGAAAATCTTAAGCAGCTCGAAAAGCTTTTAGAACCTTTCCCTTCAAACGGTTTCCCACACACGAAGCTGAATGAAAGTCTCCCCCCCGCCACCAGCACCTTTGTTTCTGTTTAATTGATTATTTCCATGGCCCATGATGTCTGGGGCGTCTGTAATTCTTTTCTCACGTCATTGCCGCTTTCAATAAGAAACCGAACGAAAGATCCGAGCACACACACACACACCTCTTTGAAGCTGGCCGCCAATCCAGAGATCCAGAGATCAATCCACACACATAACTTCTCTTTTAGCACAGTTGCAGGCTGTGTCTGAGACGCACTGTCTGGCGCGAGAGTCGGGGTCTGGGGTTAGAGTCTGGGTTCTGTGACTCGTTTTTCCCCGGACATGGACGTGCCACTTTTTGGTCCAGCGACCAGGCGGCCCGTCACTGTTTGCTTTGTCTGTGGCACGAACGCGTTCGAACATCTTTGAATAAATACACGTACTGTGTAGAATTTTGTGTGAATGGTTTTTCTACATGCTGCTAAAATGGCCTTAAACGTCGCCTAATGCCTTAATTGTCTCATTCATTAATTTCCCCGAATCGCAGGGGAGTGGCTTGGGCCTGGGCTCTGATGATCGCTGTAAAGACAAATTTCATGCAAATAAATTTGGCAAACACACACCGAAAACGCTGTCAGTCATCAAAAGTCACGCGCACGAAAACAATTTCGTAATTAAAGAGCGATATAAAATATAGAATAAATATGATAAACAGCAGGAACACAAAAAAAGGGAACCATTTGTCGGCCTGTCGGCTTTATAGCTTACACAAATATGTATCTTGTAGAACATTAAGTGGACTCTGAGTCAATCTGGTCGCCTGGTTGGGCGTGTCAGGCATTATAAAGCGCCTCGATGCCGGATATATATAAATACAACACTCGGATTTATATTGAAAGCTCTGCGAAGCTCGAAGATAAGCAAATGAGCAGATAGTCGGCAACAACAACAAAAAATACTCGTAAAGTGACACAAAGCGGAAATCAAATTCTGAATAGAGTTAAGAATCTGGGGGAGACATTCTTTTTTCTGATTGGCAACATGTTGCTAGACCAGACAATCCCTGACACCGGGGACCGCCATGAAGTGGACTTTGGCCCCAAGGCGCAGACACAGGCAAAAGGCAAACAACGACAACCGAACCGACAACCGACAATAGCAACTTCATAAATTTGTTAACACCGACGCAAAAAGGCACACAAACCGAGCCGAATAGAGGCCAAAATGAGCCAAAAGCGCAACAGGACTATAAAGAATGAATGGTCGTGGCTGTCGCCTGTGCTGTGTGGTGTGTGCTGTGTGTGTCACCCACGCACACGTGTGTCCCCGCGGGTCCCCATTTCCATATCTGCTGCCATATAGCATACGACGATATTCTACCATCATCTAGCATATCATCTTACTCACCTACAGACCTACAGTTTGTTTTGTTTGCCAGCTTGTGGCATGTGGCGAGGCAGTACAATGAATGGGTTGCAACTTGCAAGAAGGAAACTTAATTTGCTGCCATTAGCAGAGGGCCGAGGAATAGAAGACTTCTTCTTCTCTGTCTCCTGGTTATGTCTTTGTGCCATGTTTGCCTCCAGTACCCAGTACTTCATGCATTCGAGGGCATATACGAGATAAAGTGGCATAAATTATTGATATATTTGTATTCTTGAACTGGCGAAAACACCTAGAGAAAGTCACTTGAAGGATACTTAAAGATATGAAACTTTGCTATTTTGTATATCTAGATACTATCCACCAATCTTCCAAAATGTATTGCGATTGGCTAGACATTACAGTCGGAATTCAGTCGGCATTCCCTACTGTTTCTCTTACGGAGAAGCTTAGCACTAAAGAGTGAGCTTTCCGACAGCCAGAATGTTGAAAGTCTTAACTATCTTTTTAAAGGTATCTTTTAGTCCATAATATCCGATTCTATACACTCGGTTTCTGTTTGCGTATTTTCTTGGCTCTGTGCTTAAAAATAGAATAAAATAAAATTAAAGAAGAGTTAAACACAAGCTGCCATTGTGGGGGTTGTGCCTGTTGTCTTGGTCTTTGGTCTTGGCAGCGACTCGGGGCTATTTATTTAAGTGAATTGTGAGTAATGTTGTCTGGCGCCAAGTGGCAATCCGTACTCAGACGCAGGAAAAAATACATACGAGTACGACGAGTACTCGCACATCAGTGGACATCAGTGGAGGGGGGGCTAGGGCATAGCCTATGAACTTTAGGGGGATACCTACCCATCGATCCCCTACCAGGTTCCACCTTTGATGGCAAATTCAATTTACAATTTTAATTGCAATGACCATGACAGTGGCTGTGGCAGTGGCAGTGGCAGTGACTGTAGCGGTGGCTTTGGCTGTGCCTCAAATTGCATTGAGCCAAACCCGAACGCAGACGAGTTTATTGATTTTTCATTTAGCAAAAAACCATTTGGATTGGTTTGCAGAAATCAATGAAAACCTGAAAGCATTTATTGCCGCTGCTGCACTTGTTTCAATGCAATTATCCGGACGGGGATGGGGAAACTTTCCACCCGAACTTGACCCTGGAACGAACGGCGCTGAAAAACTGACGACATGTCTCGCGCATTATTAGTTAGTGTCCTCTCATGTCCCATGTATTGCCTGAACTTGAGTTTGATTTATTTGCCACTTACTGTACACTCGTCGCGTACTCGATTTATATCCATGTTTCTGATTTTATTTGCTTGTTCTGTTGTTGTTTTTGTAGGTCACACATCGGACGACCGGCGAGGTGATGGTGCTGAAGATGAATCAGTTGCGGGCCAATCGACCCAATATGCTCCGGGAGGTGCAGCTGCTGAACAAGCTGTCGCATGCAAATATCTTGAGGTAAGTGGCAAGAGCAGAGCGGAGCCCCCGATTCTCCAGTCTACAATCGGGGCCGAAACAATGCCAGCTAAAAATAAAACGGGAACGGATGCCACTGCACTAAAAGAAAAGAGTAACGGCTTAGATTTCCTCGATTTGTGAAAAAAAACTCTAAAAACAAAGCTACTTTCGGGACAACTCTTGCAGCCGTCAGATGTCAAATCAAATAAACTCTTCTTAGTGCGTGAAATATTATGTAGAATACTTTCTAGAAATACTCTTGAAAATTTTAGACATTTTTGCAATCAGAAAGAAACGAGTCTCACTAGGAGAGGCCTGGCGGTAAGGAGAGAGAGGAGGAGCTAAGGCTACGGCTTAGCTACTCTGTAAGAGAGCTTGTTTTCTTAATTTGCACAATAACATTGATCCGATTGCCATTTAATAAATTTAAAAAAAGTTCCCTACTCTGACTATCCATTTTCTTTAACTCAATGATCTATGATCTGTTGTTTCTTGAACTATTCCCTAAGAAATGTTTGGATACATTTCTATAGCAGCAACTACTATAAAATGCAGGAAACCTCATTATTCTTCAAGTGTATGAATTTGCAATCCATAATATTTCTAATCTGAAGTAAACAAGCAAATCGAGCGCAGCTTACATTGCGGCTTATGGGTCAATGCCATGCTGTGGTCACTCCGTCCGGCGGCTGAGTCACTCCCCACGCACTCGCATCCCCTTCCATATCGTCTCTGGTACTGCATCTCGCTTTTAATTACGAACTTGACTTTACTCTGAGACTTATGAATGACTGTTGTCTCACTCTGTCTGATCTACAGCTATGAAAGTACATAGAGTACATAGACAATATTTACATATGTATACACCATATAAACAGTAGATGTTCCTTTAGTTTTTGATAAACATTTACGATCGTCATGTGGCCTCAATTGTTTACGCATTCAGTTCGCACCTCGCCATGGAATTGACCATTCATTCAGTTGAGTGTATTACGCAAACAGTTTAAATGGGTTCATCCTGAGGGGCTTTACGAGTAGTGTTTCGAGTGCTACACGAATAATTGTGTGTGTTCTCCGTCGGATTCAATTCAATTTCGCATATTTTATTCACAAATGGGGGCCATGCCATCACATCTCACCATCATAATAATTCCTGACCTATGCTAAAAACCAACAAACACACAATATTCAAACGACCACGAACGAGTGTTGTTGTTGTTGTGGGCATGATTCACTCGGACACTCGTGTCATGGGCTTCTGACATCTGTTCTGTAGACGAGACAGGCTGACTGAACTGTCATCATTTACGAGTGTGCGATGTTATCCATATGCGTATGGATATTATTTTGTATTTTATTGGGAGTTTATTTATGGAATTAAGCAAACATTTTTATTTATATAAAAATACATATATGTATGTGCAGATGTGTGTGGTTTTACATTTTTTTTGTGTGTTTCTCCTCCAGCGCATATCTTTCGATCTTCGTTTCATCACGCGCTCCTCTCTCGCAATTGATTCTACTCTTCCTTTTATTGCTCTCTTAGCAGCAACAATAACAATGCTAGCCGCAGGGGAAGAGCACTTTGTTGCTTTTTGCTGTCCCTAAACGGAATATTGGAACTTACATCCTGCTCGCACGTACTGCAAGCTTTCGTTCGATTGCATTGCTCTCTCTTGCATGACCATCTCTCTCTCTGAGGACTCACTCTCAGCAAATGCAGACCCTTTGTTTACTGCGTAGTTATGTCTGCCTTTATCTTCTCATTTTATACTTGCTAAGCTAACATTTACTGTTTATCCGACTGATTATTGTAGCATTTATTTGTTTTTCACATTTTTTTGTTGCCATTTTAAAGAGCTCGAGTTCAAGTCCGAAATTTGCCACAAAAAACATTTCCGATGCCCGATCTCACCCGAAAAGTTCAAGTTCACGAGCGGCGCTGCACTGCACACACATACTATTTGCCTTGACAGTGACCAGCTGCTGCCCCAGGTGGACCGGGGGGCCCTCTCACGGGTCACACACACACACACGCAGAAAAACTGCTGATGTAATTGCTGTGGCACAAAGTCTGAAACAATATGGCAAAGGCGGCTCATGACATTGTGTCTGGGGTCCACCCCGTCCCCCACCCAGCGACTAGATTTAATTGCCGCCAAGCTGCGTGGCTTACTCACTTGATTTATTCGCTGTGTGTGTGTGTGTGTTTTTTTTTGTTTTCCGCGGAAAACAGTGATTTTTTTTTTGCTATCATCACGTGACGGCACGCAAAGCCCCCGGACTGGCAATTGTATGCAATTCTCAGGGACTGTTGCTGCTGCTGCCTCTTTTCCAATTTGGCCATTTTTTTCCGTAAACGTCTGTCTATAAGTCGCAGACGATGGGCGCAGACACCCAATCCATTCTGAACCCGCCCATCTTTTGCCTAGGAGTCTGTGTCTGTGTCTGGCTTTCCTCCTGCTCTTGGGGTCCATGAATATGCAATTTCTGGCTTAGACCTGCTGGCCACGCCCTTTAATTTACAATGTTAACACCCTGCGAAATGGCAGAAAGAAGAAAAACACACAGACACATTTCATTAGTGCCCCTTCCATGGCATTCACTTACCCTCGAAACATTTTAGACATTTTTTGGGATCTTAACCTCTTAATCCCGTTACGGCCAATTCAATTGGCTTTTCCCCCGGATTACATTTTTATGACATCTGTCATGTGGCTGAAACGTGCAGCAAATTGCAGCCAAAGTATTAAATGCAACGGCGGATTCCTGTGATTAAATGCCCCCTGACCAACATATTCTGATGGCTGGCTGGCTGGCTGATGTGTGCTCCGGCCGACGAGAGATGGATTTGGGTCAGGAGAACGAACAACAGAACGGCAGAGCGGCAGAGCGAGAGAGCGCCAAGAGGCAGCTGCCAACTTTTCTTTATTCCTAGGCATTAAAATGAAAATTCTGGAATGTGCAGGCAGCGGCGCCATAGGCCTCCTCTGCTCACTGACTCACTGAACACTGAAAAAGTGGAATTAAAATGCAGCCACACGCATTTAATAAAGAATTGTTTATGCCTCCCCCCTCGGGCAGGAATCGGAATCACGTTGTGCTTTATACTAAAGCCAGGGAAACAGACTCTATCTTGTATATATTGTATCTGGAAATCTACTGCAAATATTTTCAGAATCTGTTCGAATAGTTCCACTCGATTGAACCCCCACATGACTGACTACCTACCGATCGTACTACACCCGTAGCCCCGTGGGTAGATGGGGTGTCTGCGATTGTGATTATCAGTGACGTGGATCGCCCAACACTCCACTCCCTCAGCCTGGGTCTAGGTTTGGGTTGGCAGGCCTGTTTAATGACGCTTAACGATCGTGGCTGTCGGCTAACTGTCAAATTTTAACAGCTACACTGCTGAGCGAGGAGAGCGGATCATGCAACACGGAACCATGTCCATGCGGCAGGCACCTCCCATGGCGGCTCCCGGCTGTGCTGTGCCGGGGCTCAGTCTAATGAAGTCTATTGATTGGAGGCAGTACCGTTCGGCGGAGATGCATTCTTGCTAATGTTAATGCATCGGGGGGGCATCAATAGAACTAATCTGTGGCCAACAGCGGTAATTGAAACCACCTTTCTAGCCAGCAGCAGTAACTGCAGCAGCAGCTGCAGCGGGCCAAATACCTCATGTGCTTTCAGCCAGGTATCCACCCACTCAGCAGCACTCAGTGACTTATGGGCCACAAAACTGAAACTGAAACGCACACACTATCGGGCACTACAGTGCCAGTCATAGCCATAGCCATAGCCATAGTCACAGTAATAGTGTAGCTGTTGTTGTTGGCGTGTATTTTTTATGGGCTTATCACGCGCCCGCCTGCTATGTGGAATGTCGCACAATGAGAACTCGAACGGCAGTCAGCCAGTCATACAGTCAGGCAATTTCATTGAAATTGCAACTGCAACTGCAACACCACACACACACAAACACAAACACACACGCCTTTGCTACAACATCCATCCACCCACCCACATGTGATGACTGTCGCCGCTCCCAGGCTGCTGGCTGGCTGGCTCACTGGCTGACTGGCTGGCAGGCAGTCGACAACTTGACAGATAGTCACTCTACTTATGGGCCATATACCCGCCGCTTCTACTGCACTCGACTCACACACAAATCCCATTGTCCGCCGCAGAGTTGGCTGGATTTGCTTCTTGACGGCTCCTCTGGGTTGAGTGCAGTTCCCGAAATGCAAACATTACGCTGACGATGGCGCCGCGTGCTGTATATAGTTTTTTATTCGCTATCGGAGGGCTTATAGGTTTGCTTGGAAACTCTAGAGAACTATAGAGGTCTTCTATGGAGTCTCTATACCAAGCCCATGTTGGCAATTGCTTCCTTGGTTCCTAGCGGCAAGCAACTGAAAAAATACATGTCGTGTGCATGACAGAGTACGATCGCAGCTCTTGTCGAGTGTTGCTATTAAGGAGGTCTTCCAAAGAGTCTCTACATCAAGCCCTTGCTGCCAATTGCTTCCTTGGTTCCTAGCGTTATTCTATGGCAAGCTGCAAGCAACTGAAGGAAAAACAAAAAAATCCATGTCGTGTGCATGACAGAGTATGATCGCAGCTCTTGTCGAGTGTTGCTCTAAATCAAGCCCTTGCTGCCAATTGCTTCCATTGTTCCTGGAGTTATACTTCTGCAAGCGTCAAGCAAATGAAAGCGAAGAAAAAATACATGTCGTGTGCATGACAAAGGATGATCGCAGCTCCACTCGATTGTAGCTGTTAAGGACTGTCTTTTGTTGTTGATTTAAGACAGTTTCCAATAGTAGGAATGGGATATAGTTTGTTGTATATGGATCACTGGAGATTATTCGTAAACTTCTATGCTACGATTTACTCCATAATTCTACCAATTAAGATATATATATATATAGCCCAATCAATCGAGTCCTTACAGAATGATATTTCAAGAGCCTGTCATTTCGCTCTCCCCAGAGTATCTAAATCTTCGGTTACTGCCGCAAGAACTTTTCCCACATGTCGTTTTTTCCATTAACTGAATTTGTAACAGTTGTGGCAGGCAACAAAACAGAACAGAACACAACGGAGTGTGGCTTGGAGCTTGTTGCCTATTGGCTTAGAGCCATTTAAGCGCTCATTTAACGCGTGTAAGCCCGAGTAAGACGTGTCGCAGTACTCGACTGTGGCTCGACTTGTCTTAGCCCGGCTCATTACGAGCACAAACAATGGGCTGGAAATTCTTTGATCTTTGTGCCTCGGTGCGATGCTAAGCAGGTGATAAATCGTGGGCAAATGTTGACAAATTGTTGGCATGCAAAATGTGAGCGGAGTCGAGTCGAGTCGAGGGGTTAATGGTCTGGTATTCTCTGGTATTCGTACTCCCGAGATCCGAGGTGAGAGATCTGTGTTGGGCTTCCGTTTATGCGGAAATCCCCAGCTGCAGCTGCAACCAATGGCTTGACCTCATTTATGGGGAATGCAGCGGAGGCGGCGCGGCAGGTGAAGATGATCTGCATGGGAGGGGATGTTGTGCAATCATAATTTGGTAAAGCCCCACATTCCGAGGGTACAAGGTCGGACTGCACTTAATTGAAAGTGTCGATTGCAGCCACTAAGTTGAAGGTCAGCCGGCGCTCTCGGCGGATGTCTGTGTCTGCCACAAGCTGCACTCAGCTCAGACATGTAGGAAGCATAAAGTGGCATCCCGTGCATTGTAGTCTCGGACCATTATTTGTCTTGAATCTGTGGCAACGACTCCCCCACCTCCCTGGCTGGCTGTTGGCCCCCTTTTTATGAAATGCTTGCCAATAAATTGAGCGGCGAAAAGATGGCACCAGAATCTGAGCACAAAATTGCTGACAATTTAATGAGTGTATTTTATTAAGCAAAATGCTTCGTAAATTGCCCCAAATAGATTCATGAATCTGCAATTAACATGGCATTTGATGGGTGTCGTGTTGTGTGTGTCTCTAGACGGTAGCAAATACCAAAATTGATTCCTTTATTTTGTACAGTTATCCCCAGACTTTGACAAGTTGCAACCTGGCAGCATCTAGAGGCAGTGGCAGTGGCAGAAAGAGAGCGTGTCATGATTGCGGGCCAAATAAACATTTCTCTTTATTGCCTAATGGATATGTGACTGGAGGCAGTCCACTGGCTGTGACTGCCGCCTGTGTCTCTATCTGGTTGCTGGCTGCACTTTTATCAGTGCAACATTTCATGTTTGTGTGGCACGGCACTGCACGGCACACGGGCTGCTGTCTATCTATCGATAATTGAAGCTGCCTTGCCTCGCCTTGCCTCTTGTATCGATGCCATTACATGGCCAAGAAAGCTAAATTGGGTTAATTTCTGATTGATGATCAACACGGCCTCTTGCCTCTTGCCTCCTGCCTCTTGCCTCCTGCCTGCAAAGAGTAGATAAATGTTGTCGCACAACATACTCGCACACACAATTTCATTAATATACTCGTTCCGAAGAGTACACCGATGATCTGCGCAAACTGCCGCCGCCATTGACGTCAAAAGGTGTTTTTCTTTCGGTTTACATTCATTTCCGATGAGCGCTATTTATAGAACTCTCTATATTTAGGAGACCAAACTGTTTGGTAGAAGAGGTATACGAATTGTGAATTCATAATTATTTGAGGGTTTCGGGGGTGGGGTATGCATGGTACATACTCTTTCGAGTGCTGCTCCGACGAATGCCAAACTCATTGACCCAAAATTGGAACGGATTTTCGGTAATGCTTTATGTCTCTCCAGTGGGGAGGGGGAGTCTCTCGTCTCTGTTAACGCAATTGCCAGTCATTGAACTCACAAAAAGTTACATCCCCCTCCCACCCCTCTCTGTCTGTCAGTAAGTGCCAGCACATGTATTGTATATGCGAGAAGGATACACATATCCATAACATGCCGAAAAATGAGTAATATCTTGTCAGAGGCAGCGACAGCGACAGATACAAATGCAGATACAGATACAGATGGGAATTTAATGAGCTCTGGGGACTGCATTCCGGCCAGTTTATAGCTGCGTGCAGGCACAAACACACAAAACATAAACTCCGACTCACGAGTGCATTTAGCTTAACAGCTTTCTTCAAAGCATTATCTCCTCAAAGAAGAGCCACACACACATACTCGTATTTATTGCATATGATATGATATATGTTTTAGTTTTTGTAATTGTCAACTTCCGCATTTGAAATAAAGCCATAAAATGGATTATACTATAAACGTGTCGGCCTGTTTTCCCCATAAAACATTTCTCACCCAACAGCCAGCCAACAGCCGCAGAGACCAGAGACTACACCAGGAGAAAAAATGTCTAGAAATTGGAAAAATATTTACATATTGGAAAATGTTTGGCAATTTTGAAAAGTGAAAATATATATTTTTTAAATATAATTATTTCAAATTAGAAATTGTAAAAGGAAAATGTTTGAAAAGTGAAAATATATATTGTTATAAATATATTTATTTTAAATAAATATTTAAAGTAAATACGTAAAATATTTTCATATTAATAATTAAATGTTCATAAGCAAAAACTCTTTCTTTTTTCAATTATTTTCATTTTTAAATATTTAAAAAAAATATATATTGCATATTTAAATTAAATTCCAACAAAATGTTATATATATATATATATATATATTATATATATATCATTTTAAATTGTTTTAACTTTCGATCAAATATTGTCTGTATTATAGAGACATTTTTATACATTTATTTTGAATTCATAAACTACAAAATACTAAGAACTTGCACCAGAATCCATAAAAAAGTGCAGATTCCATGGAAGCTTTCATTGCCTCGCTCTTACAAGCCGCTCTCTGAGCGAGCTTCTCTCAAAATGCACACTCTCTCGCGCCAACCCTGCAGTGCAATGCAGCAATAGCAATTGTCAAGAATAACGGCATGCAAAGCAACGGGAGAGCAAAAGCACAGCGAGAAGAATATCAGCGGCAGGCAGAAACGAATAAACGTTTTGAAACCAACTAAAACAAAATATTGTCTTTTGTCTTTGATTTAAATCAAAATAAATTGTATTTAATTTCACACTACATATTTTTTTATTTAAAAATAGAATATGTCATATAAATATGTGTTGTTGTGTGTGTTTCTTCTTTTTACTATGCCAGTTTTCTCCGAGTGTAGTTATGTCTATGTCTGCGGCTCTGTGGCTCTGCGGCTCTCCAACATTCACTTCCAATTTGCGTTTGGCTTTTGTCTCTGGTCCGTTTTGTCTGCTTTTTGTGTTTTTGCCACCAACAAAATTATGTCATCAACTTTCAATCAATCTCAATACACTTCAATCAATTTTGCACAACAAAAAGCGCCACAGCATTAGATATTCAAATTTATGCAATACTCGTACTGGCATCGATGCAGCAGCAGCAGCAGCGGCAGCCGCAGCGGCGCTTTCTTTTTGGGGGCTCGGAAATCGGTCAGCAATCTCTCGGGTCTTGGAACAAGAAAAGGAAGTGGCAGGCAAATATGTTGCAGCCACTACTGGATGCAACAGCGGCAACAGCAGCAGCAACGGCAGCTGCAATCTGCATAATTTTCGCATCACGTTTTGCATATTTTTCTAATTGAAAAACCAAAAAATTCAATCATTTCATTTCGAAATCCAGCAGTAACCCACAGACCAGCAGTCCTAGCAGTCCCTCCCTCGCCGTCGCCCTCGCCCTCGCCCCCAATGATCAAATGCCGAATGGTACTGCCGTAATTGCAGTTGGCAACGTTTAGGACCATTTATAACGCCCATTGCCACGCCCTGCGGGCCCACTGCTACTGCTTGGAGTTTCTTGGGCGGGTTGCTGTCTGGTTGCAGTTTCGGCTAAAAGCGCATTTTGTTTGCTTTTGTGTCAACCTTTTAACCTCCTCCGACGATCGTGCCGCAGTCTCTTGTGCTGCTGCTGTTGCAACTGTTGCTGCCGCCGCTAATGTTGCTGCTGTTGCGGTTGCTGCTGCTGCTGCTGCTGATGTTGTGGTAATAATTTTCAATTAAGCGCAAAATGCTTTTATGCTCCAGTTCGATATTTCTTCGACAAGAAATTTGTGTAATTGAATGGAGGAGAATTCCAAGCGGGATTTTGCATTTCATTAGCCAATCCATTGGCCCGAAGACCGACTCTGTGGGGCAGTCTCTCTCTCTCTCTCTCTCTCCGTAGAAACGTGCAAACGTGTCAATTTATGGTTTTTTTTTCGTTCATTGCAACATGCAAGAGAAATGCCGGCCGCTGCGGCTCTCTGAGACGTTTCCATGGAAAACGCCAAAGAGAAACACATTTGAAATGTATTTGCCTCAAAGGCAAAAGCAACGAAACGCAAAAAAAGAAAATGCATTGAAAGAGAGAACAAAAACAAATTGAAAATCTAAACGTAAGACAGAGAACAATGAACAAATTTCTTCGTTGGGCCCCCGAAAAAGGTTTATAGCCGCTTGAGTAGTTCTCGCTTCCTGCTTTGGAGCTGCAGGGACCGCAGGGCCTGCTCCTCCTCCTTCTGCAACTCCTCCTGGTGAAGTGGGCAAATGCTTAGGCACTCAACGTGCATTCATTTCCTGCTGCAAGCAGGGCTCCTCTTACCAAGAAATAGGGCCCTTTGCTACCAGACCCAGCCACAAGCTACCAAAAGGATAGCCTCTACAGTACTCTTTTTTGTTGCTCCCTGATTTGCATTTTTGCGGCAAATGGAAACCCTCTGCTGTTCAGTCGATAATTAATCTCTTTTTTTGGGCGGGGGTGCTACCAAAAATAGCAATTGCAAAATGAATTAATTGCCCAATTAACAAAATGCAGTCGAAGGCTGTTTTGTTCTTTGTGTTTGGGCCTTCCAGAACATACGCTCTTTTCGGTTGAACCAAATTGAAACATTCCTGTCAACAGATTTCCACTTCGAGTGCGCGGCCTAGCGAGTGAGCATTAAAGCCGATTAATGTAAGCCGCCGCTAATGGGCAACAGATAGAAGAGGAACAGGGGCAGGCACTGTGGCTCTGTGGCACTCGAGGCGCTAATCGTGCATCACGCAGTGAAATAAATTGAATTAGAACCGTAAATCCCTGCCTGCGCTGGCTATGCAAATGGCTCTCATGGTCACGAACCCAGGCGGAAACCCAAGGAAAGGTGTGCCAGGGACAGATAGACAGACAGACAGACAACCCTCGGAGCCGCCAGGCCTTGAAGTTGAAGTTGAAGTTGGAGTGGGAGTCGGACTGTCAACACCTCGAAGGGAGTTGGAGTTGAGTCTACTTGGGGGCATTGTGATAACTTCATTTCCAGATTAGACGCGTCTCAGGCCGGGAGACCCTTTGGGCCTGTCTGAAGGGCGCGTCATCGTCATTACGGCTGACATGTGTCTACCCCACACACACACACACACTCATCAAAAGGGTCATGCCCTCCACTCCGACGCAAGACATTTCAATCTATTTTTTATGCAGTGTAATAACTCTCTTTTTTTGTATATTCTGGATTATGTTCTTACCTGCGGTCTGCCGTCTGCCACGCCATTGATTGCTGATGCACAATCTCTCCTCGAGTGTGAACTGTGACCCCTGTAGGCCGATAGATTTCTCCATTGGGGGGTGCTTTGAAAGCTGAAAGCTCAGCTAATGCGCGCTGATAGATCTATTTCTGGGCTGATATCTTTCGTAACGCCGCATGACCACGCAAAGTCAATAAACCCCCGGACGAGAAGCAGATTCAACAGGTGGCCACAGCCAACACCAACCCCATTTGCATGTGGCTACAGTGAGGGCTCTAAGGAGTGAACATGGGACTAGGCATTACTCGAAGCAGCGGTGGGTACAGCTTTGAGAGATGAGAGGCACAGAGAATTGCAAAAACAAGATGCATTGCGTGTGCAGGACGCAACTGGGTGCAAGACTGGGTGCCACCCATGCTCTAAGCGATGTAAATGGCCTTCGAGTATCTTCGGCATATGCGACTTCGGCTTTCGCTTCTTCCTGCGTAAAGCAAAAAACCGATTTCTCCCGCAGAAATGTTCAGTCTATTGCTACACACACCAGCGCACTGGAGTGTATGCGCGCCGAGCACTGATCTAGAGGATCTATTTCAATCCCTGTTCCATCATTCCACATCAATCATTGGTAGTTTCTGGCGATGGCGTATTATCTGCCTTCCATTATCGTTTTTCATGCTAAGAATAAAACCCTTACTAATGATTCAGATATGCAGACATGGCGACTATATTTATAAGTAATCAAAATTGCATTCTTTATCGGATTTGGTTCACTCTGCAGTGCGTTTGCTGTATATGTAAATGGGGGGAATCCCCTGGGTAAAGGGGTGTACTTGCTTGATGACTTCCCATGCCGCTCCTTCAGAGGTACGCACCCCGGAGAACCGTAAGCAGACAGACGGGCAGGCAGGCAGGCAGCAAGTAGCAGTGGCAGGCTGTCAGCCTTATTGGCAGCCCGACAAGGTGTCAGTGGCTAGGATACGTTTGCTGGGTGGGGAGGAGGTGGGGGGCTGGGATGACAGGCCGTTTTGGTTGCGTGCTGCCAGCAATTATCGCCGGGAACTGATGGGCCGCCGCAAAAGACTGCGAAATTTATCAACGTTTTGATGTTTTGAGGTTAACCTAATGAAATTAATTTTTAGTGTTCCCCAAACTCTTGATTTCTAAGTGAAAATTAATGGCCCCATCGAATTAGCCCTGGGCCGTATATCATGGCTTTCAGACGCCACCTTTACGACTTACTGCTGCTCTTGTTCTTGGTCCGATTATACAACGGACGAACTGCTTTGGTGCCATGACGGGGCGATAAACCTTATCAGGCACACGACGGACGGCAGAGCATTTCGAGAATTCTTTTATTTGGCATATGATGGCACAAATGATTTTGGCCACTGACCAAAGCCAAAGACGGAGCCCAAGCATGTGCCGCAGATAAGCCCCGTCCGCAAAAAAGCGAAAACCAAAACTGATTAGAACTCAATCGACACAAAAGACGATTCGACTCTTATCGAAATGTTACGATTTATTGAACACCTGCACGGGATTTGAATCACATGCGCAAATCGGTTGGCCATATACCATATTTCCATATACCATATACCCCCGTGAAGTACTCTCCAAGTAGAGTGCCGTCCGCTGCCGGATGATGCAACCTGACATGCTTTAGAGCCAAGCAAAGTTCATTGTCACCTCCGAGAGCGGAGAGCGGAGCCTTGTCTGGCAGCACTTAACCTTTTTCACCTGACTGCACACAAAACAGCAGAAAGGAGTAAGGGGCAAGGAGGAGCGGCAGACGCATGCGTTGACACTTTTGTATGTCTTGCTTACGTTCCTAATAAGCTTACAGTTCCGGTCTAAGCCAAGAGCCTCCGCAGATGACCTCACCTCATCCTGCAGGAACTGTAAACTGAGGGAAATCAGTATGGGGCTAGTTGCTGAGGCATTCCTCGTGTCTGAGTCGTTGAGTGGAAGTGCTGCTCGTATCTCGGAGTCATTGACATTGTCTGGAAACAGGAAATGGAGATGGCTACTTGGGAAGGAGTCTCTGGTGCTGCTGCTGCTGCTGCTGCTGCCAATTAGGGCTCCTAGAATGCCACACCACAGACGCACAAGGGACAGAGACTCTGGCAAACTGGAGAAACTTTCACTCTTTGTTGCGTGCTCCTGCCGCATCGAGGGATTCGAATTACAATCGAAACAAAAGTCAGGCAGGGAGAGGCAGGCAGGGGGTGGGGCTACGGGCTGATTGCATGTCGGACGGCGATAAGCAATCGGAATGCGAAGTTGAAGTTGAGGGAGTTGCAGCAGTGGCACTGCCTCCCACGGCGGTGTGCGATGTGATTGAAAGTGAAACTTATTTGTGCGACAGCCACGAAAATGTCGATGCAGTGGAAAAGTTTTTGCTTAACGTTTTTCCCCCCCGTTTGTTCCTTCTCGTTGCAGCTTTATGGGCGTCTGCGTGCAGGAGGGACAGCTGCATGCCCTGACCGAGTACATCAACGGCGGCTCGCTGGAGCAGCTGCTGGCCAACAAGGAGGTGGTGCTCAGCGCCACGCAGAAGATAAGACTGGCGCTGGGTATAGCGCGGGGCATGACATATGTCCACGATGCCGGCATCTTTCACAGGGATCTGACAAGCAAGGTGAGTCCCGAACAGAGCTGAAAATGATGATCTAACCCCCTGCCTCCGATTTCAATGCCCTTTCAGAATGTACTTATACGCAATCTGGCCAACGATCAGTATGAAGCCGTCGTGGGGGACTTTGGCCTAGCCGCAAAGATACCAGTGAAATCGTAAGTGGATCCTTGAGCATTCGCCTTGATCGGAAACTGATCTTCATCCTCTTGTTCGCAGCAGAAAGTCGCGCTTGGAGACAGTCGGCTCGCCGTATTGGGTCAGTCCCGAGTGCCTGAAGGGCCAGTGGTACGATCAGCGGAGCGACATCTTCTCCTTCGGCATCATCCAGTGCGAGATTATAGCGCGCATCGAGGCCGATCCGGACATGATGCCGCGCACATCCTCCTTTGGCCTCGACTATCTCGCCTTTGTGGAGCTCTGTCCCATGGACACGCCGCCGGTGCTGCTGAGGCTGGCCTTCTACTGTTGCATCGTAAGTGCTGGAAGCGGAATCCCTGCAATTCCTTACTTACATATATTATGTAAATCTTCGCTTACAGTACGATGCCAATAGTCGACCCACTTTCCACGATGCCACCAAGAAGCTGACGCTGCTGTTGGAGAAGTACGAGCACGAGTCGTCGGCGGGCGTCAGCCCGCTGAGCTCCCTGGAGCTGATCAATTGCTCGCCCGGTAGCAGTGACAGCGAACATGCCCCGGGAGCTGCCCTGGCCTCTGCCCCGACAGTGGGCACCATTTGCACCGCGCCAGCGGGCACTTTGACGCCGCGCCATCTGCGAGACGTGGATGAGGAAGGGTTCCGTTTTCCCACGAAGTCAGCGTCGGCCGCGCTGCCAGGCACGCCGAATGGATCGGCCGGAAGTCACGGCTTCGACGATCACATGTTGCAGTCGCGCGTTCGTCGAGCCACACAGAAGCTGGAGGCCGAGATTCTGCTGCATCGGCGCTCGCTGAGCGAGAACATTATCCACTTCCCGATGCACACGTCGCCCAGTGACAAGGCGCGCTGCCACCAGATGCAGCGTCAGCGGTCCTCCACGCACTCACCAACGCCGCCCCGGCAACTCCCCGCCGGCAGTTCTGTGGCCGCCGTCCTGTTGCCAGCGGTTGTTGTGCCCGAGCCGCCGCCATTGCCGCCACCAGTTTCTGCCGTGCTGACGCTGCGCAAGGTGGGCGAGACGATGTGCCTGAAGGATCCGCAGTACAAGCCGGAGACGAACAAGGACCACAGCGGCACGAAGCCCAATCCGTTCGAAGCGCTGGCGCAGCTACGTGGCGTCAAGAAGATCTTGGGAGCCAATCCAAAGACGTATGCCGCCGGAGTGGGCGATCTGTTCAGCTCGTGCTTCGAGATGCTGGCCCCGTTCTTCAAGGAGCTCGCTGCCATGCAGAGCAAGGCCGTGGCCCAGGGCACAGCGACAGCAGACGGCAGTGAAGCGGCAGCTCCCAAAGCAGCGGCGACACCAGCGACGCCCAGTGAACCAAAGAGTCTGCCCGTCTCGCCGCAAATGACGCGCAAGTACAGCGCCATGGAGCTGAAGCTGCCCCAACGGGTCAGCAATGCAGCGGGAGTGCCAGCCACGGCAGCGGAGGAAGCTCCACCCGCGGAAGACGACGACTGCGACGATTGCACCTCTGAGGGCGAGGATCCTGACGGAGGCGGCAACTGTGCCGATGCCGAGTCGAGCAGCGACGACAGCGCTGTGCGCCCCTCCACAGTCCCCGCGGCCCGCAAGTACCGCGCCAACTCCCTCTACACACATCCCCTGTTTCGTGGTGGCCCCAGTGGTAACAGCATAAAGAGCAGTGCCAGTGATTTCGAGACCAGCACGCTGCTCAAGGCCAGTGCCTCGACGGTCACGCTGACGGCCTCCACAATTGCCGTCGCGGACTCCAACTCTTGCGAGGATCTGACCGACTGCGGAAAGAAGTCCAAGGAGCTGCCTTCGGGCAGCGGTTCGGCCACAGCAGTCGCCTCACCCACACCCCTGTCCGGCTGCTCGGCTCCCGCTGCCTCCGTTTCATCATGCATCCATCTGGAGCTGGAAGAACTGAAGAACGCCGAAGAGATGAAGCTGTCGACGCTGAAGACGAACCTGACGCGGCGCGACTCCATCGAGAGCGGCTTCTTCTCGTGCTTCAACGAGGAGTCGGACGCGGCCATCACCAACAACAGCTTCAACAGGCAGCTCCACGAAATTGCGTCGTTGGGGTTTGGTTGCGGCGGCGCGGCCAGCAGTAGCAGCAACTGCTGCTACGAGCAGTTGAAGACTCAGCTAATGCTCGACGCAGCAGGCAGCGCAAACAGTGAAATCAAGTGAGTGTTTGCACAGTACATGCAAATCCATTGATTTGAATCCTAACTAGTCCTTAACTGATTTCAGTGATAAACTGGCGAGTCTGTGTCGATGCTGCTACTATGCGACTTCAACATCGAATGCTGCTGTGGCCGCAGCAGCCGCCGCTGCACAACAACAGCAGCAGAACCACCTGCTCAATGACACCTCCTCGACCTCATCGTCGGTGCTGTTGATCGACAACGATCCCGCAGTTATTGGCACCAACACATCGTCCTCCACGGCGCTGGACTCCATGGATGATCTGGATGCCGAAATTGTGGCACCGCGTCCGCACCAACGTCGCTACACCTGCCATCATGCCCTCCTCAGTGGCAATGTCAGCGATCCGCAGATGGCAGCCACGGCCGGACTGATAAATCGCCTGGCCCTCGACTCGGAGATACACACGCTGCTGCAGCGCAGTCCGTTTGCCACGAATCAGCTGCTGTATTGCAAGAATCGCACCTCGTCCATCTACACGGACAGCTCGGATGACATCAGCAGCCTGGCGGGATCTGATTCGTTGCTATGGGACGATCGCTCCTTTACGGCCCTGCCCAGCACACGATCGGCGCAAATAGCCAAGATTGTCGAGTACTTTGAGCGCAAGCGGCAGGACTCTTCGCCGCCCTCCATGCACCATCGGAACGGCAATGGAACTGTGGCCGCGGCTGTGGCTGCCTCAGCCCTGGGCTCCAACTACCTCTCGTATGAGTCGCGCCGCTACTCGGACTTCAAGCGACACCTGAACCCAGACCTGTGCTTCGATCTGGATAAGAAGCCGGCCCACCAGCGGATGATGGTGTGCGAGGGAGCGGTCAAGTCGAAGCTGCCCATATTCGACAAGAAGAAGCATCAAGTGATGAGCAGCGGCCAGGGCGGATAGCCACAGGATAGTTTAAGCCATGTCACAGATTCCTTTATCAATTTTTTTATTTAATGAGTTGAAAATGTCCTCAATGAGATTCAAATGTCCTTCATAGCCGGCAGTACGAGTACCACTCGATGGGAGAATACATCAACAAAATTTAAATATAGTTTTAATATAGTTTAGTACTACCATGTGTATAGAGCAGATTGCAATTGCAGATAAGCCAAATTATTCTATTACAAATTAAGATTGTTTTGCCAAGAGAGCATAAGAGTAACCGATTCGTTTGTATTAGTTTCGAGAATTGTGTCTAATATATCGTTTTGTATGCATAATCAAGCATAAGCATAATCATATTATATATCGTATATCGTACATCGTACTGGTTCCTAGTCCTTCAAATTTACATTTTCTAAACATTTTATGCTAAATTAGTGCATACGCCACAGAGCGGAAAATATTTATTCTAATTAAACCTAATCAAATCTGTCACTGGTATACTCCTACGAAATGGCATAGCTATTCTTTATGCATACACATATACATACATATGTACGTTATATCAATTTATTTATTTGATTTTGTTGCCTAAACTCTGTATAAAAACGATTATGTCTACACAATTATTATACATACATACAAGAAAATCTAAATACAAATATACACCTTTATATATAATGGCATATTGCAATACATACATTTTAAACTGTAACTATTAGCTACCATTTAAGGTCAAAGTTAAATATCTATATATCTGTATGTAGACTTTTCAACGTGAGGTTGTAAGACTTGAACGCCCCCATTTTCCCCTCGGAAACTGTACAGAACTGATCCCCGATTCGAGAACCATTATCATTGGCCAATATTCAAGATCGGGCTTTATTTCAGCGTAGGTTTTAAGTTTTAGTTTTTGAAAATAAATACATTTGTATACATCCAAAAAAGCATGATTGATACGTTGGCACGTTGGCCGATCAATTGCAAAATTTAAAACGTGCATATTATTATTTTTCTTCGATTCTTATACACATATTGGTATCCTTACGTATAGATATGTATGTTTGTTTTAATTCGGCTGCAATTAGACTCTCAATTACCAGAAAAACGTATACATATTTCAAAAGCGAAAAGGCTAAGACTGAGCCACACTTTATGAATCGGCTAGTAGTTTCCGTTATACAAAGGATAGAAAAATATTCTAGATTTGATTATTGTATCGAAAACCAATGAGTATACATATATCGATTGGCTCCAACTGAAGCAAATTACTTTAGCAGCTTAGAAACTGTTCAACAGAGAAATTAATTAAGATCACGTGAGTGTACATACCATTCAGAAGGAGTTAATCCGTAGAAGATTGTTATGAAATTGATGTCGTCCATTTGAGCATATAACACTTCAACCTCATTGCATCGTCTTGTTAAATGGGTTCTATGTGAGGCCAAACATTAGAAAAATCATGAATTTAAAATTCATTTCCGGTTGCCAATCAAACACATTTATACACCTATACCCAATGTGTATAAGGTGTATAACATGTATAAGTATTATATTATATTATCACAGTCCATCCCAGGCATATACACATACATACTTACATCCATATAAATATATACGACTCAGTTTCAGATTTTAACTATCATAAAATCGAAGAAAGAATAAATTTAATACAAACGAAGAATTTTGTAAAACTGAATTGTACTCAATCAATAAATACAGATATAGAAATACGACCGACTTTTGATTCGACCAGCGTTCGACTTGAAGAATCTTCAATGGTTTTCAATGGATTTCAAGCGAATTTTGAAATCGCTTTAAATTGTTTTTAGGTTGTTTCAATCTATTTCAGCCTGTTTCAGGTGACTTCAATCGGTTTCAATTGTTCAAATCAGCTGAAATCCATTGAAACTGACTGAATTAAGGCAATATCATGTCTTTAGCGGATCACGGAAAATGAGCATTTTGATAATTTGGACATTTTGGCGCCTCCAACTGTGCTGTACTTCGTCTTATAACCATATGTGCCGCTACCAACACAATCACTTCATCGTCAGAATTACTTTTCTTCCTTTTTTTAATTTTAGTTTAATTTTCAAAATTGGCGCTGTTTACAAAACACAGCTGATTCATGAGAGTGGCAAATCACTTTTTAGGTTCTTGGTCACATTACATTAGCTGAATTCCACACATCCGAAATAATGAGCAGATTCCTTTCAGTAAAATTCCGCGGTGCTGGAGACAGGCCTTAACTAAATAAATAAATAAATAAACTGAACTTAAAACAATCAAACAAAGTTGCACACCAGCCATTGTAAATTGTTGCATCTATTATTTGCGGCCATAAACTGCAATATTATATTAAACTGAATATCAAATTAGAGGAATATGGTTTTCGTTGGTATTTTTTTTAAATGAGACCGTTCTTTTCGGTATATTCGTTTCACGGCGAGCGAGCGAATTGGCTGAGGGCGAATTCGTCGCAACATATTCGCCTCACATTTCACTTACGTTGCCTTACGTCATATTTCACTCTCACTTACGTAATTCGCCGTAGACAACATTTTTCATACCCTCTACGAAAGGATGTTATAGAATCTAAAAAAGTTTGTTTTACTAGGCACCAATTATTGCAGAAACTAGTCAGTCTCTATCTCAGATAATTTTACGGTTTTTGGCTTTCTTATAAAGACTGAAAATGGGTATCGGGATCGATTTGTTAGTAATAATAAATTCATCAAATGCATTATTGGGTCAAAAATTGTAAATATGTGCAAAATACAATATTTATTACGTTTTAAAGCATCTGGAAAAAAAGAATTTTAACATTAATTAAATGAAAAAGGGTATACATATGTCTATATTACCTTTTTTATACCAAATGACGTGACATTCCATGCTCACTTACGTTTTCTTACGTCGGATGTCATGCTCACTTAAGTTTTATAAACGTTATTTTATAAACAATCCAACCAAACGCAGTCCTTAAAATTAGCCAGTCTTGTAGAAAATAGTTTTATCTATTGTATAAAATTTTGTGTTCAGGCCTGAGGGTCCTAGTTGGCTAGCAATTTTAGTCGGAATATCAAAAGCGAGGAATATAATTTTCGACAGTATTCTTACAGATATTTTTAAAATGAGACCGTCATCGGCCGATATATTTAATCAATTTTATCGATAGTTAAACTCCACATCAGCCGATGCCAAGACGTGATTTGCAAAATTTTGGGCCCAGAAAGTCGTCCGCCGGACCACCTGTTTCTAGTCACTTCGCAATCGGCCGCAAAAAAAAATGGAGCTCGAAATACTTAGTGCCAAGACCAGCAAGCCCTATGGCAAGGTAAAGGTACCCTCGGCCGCCACTCCAATTGGAGACTTGCGCGCCCTGATTCAGAAGAGCCTGAAGCAGGCTCCGGACGCCAACCGCCAGTCACTGCGCTTGGATGCGCGTGGCAAGAGCCTGAAGGATACGGACACCGTGGAGTCGCTGTCGCTGCGCAGTGGGGACAAGATCTTTGTGAAGGACCTGGGACCCCAGATTGGATGGAAGACGGTGTTCTTGGCTGAGTATGCCGGGCCTCTGATTGTGTATCTGATTTTCTATTTCCGCCCGGAACTAATCTACGGCAAGGCAGCCAGCACACCGATCTCCCTCACTACCCAGTAAGTAGACCGGCGTCTATGTGTGTGCCTTTGAGTGTGTCGGTGCGACTTTCGCCGCACATCTTTCGATTTGTGTTTTTTTTGAATACGACCTGATTGACCCAACAGCGACTAGGGCCCGCTTATGCAAAGCGATGAGCGACTAAAACGCAAGCAAACATTGGCTTGCTTTTACCCGAATGCATAATTACTAACCCGTTTTCGTTCATTTTTGTTTGCTTTTGTCCAATCTTCTGCAGTATCGCCGCCGGTTGCTACACTGTCCACTATGTAAAGCGTTTGCTGGAGACGATCTTTGTGCACCGCTTCTCGCACGCCACAATGCCGTTGCGCAATCTATTCAAAAATTGCACCTACTACTGGGGATTCACCGCGTATGTGTCGTACCACGTCAACCATCCTTTGTACACATCGCCCTGCATGTGCACCGTCTGGGCCGCTTTGGGAGCCTTTGCTGTGAGTAGCCACTACTGTGCTGGTGTTGTGTCTTCTCCCCAAGGAGTAAACTAATTCTCTAATTCTCTTCCTTGCAGCTGTGCGAATTGGGCAATTTCTCCGTTCACATTGCATTGCGCAATTTGCGGCCACCTGGCACTAAGGTGCGCAGGATTCCAGTTGCCGACGCCAATCCGTTGACCAAGTTGTTCAAGTGAGTGTTTTTGCTCCTCCAAACAGTTAGTATTTGTAAGCTAATTATCTTTTTTGCAGCTTTGTTTCTTGCCCGAACTACACCTACGAGATTGGGGCCTGGGTCTCCTACTCGGTGATGACCTCCTGCCTGGCCGCCTATCTGTTTGCCTTTGCTGGCGCTTTCCAGATGACCGTCTGGGCCATGGCCAAGCATCGCAACTACAAAAAGGAATTCAAAGATTATCCCCGGCAGCGTCGTTCCATCTTCCCATTTGTCCTGTAAATGACATCCAAAAACTGCGTTCGCTGTTCTCGACGCTGTATTACCTATTCCATTTGATTAATTTGGTTAGCATTTAAAGGGTAGTTTACTAATGACTAATGAACTTTGTGCTTTCATTCGTTCAAAGCAGAAATACATATTGGGGAAGAGTACATATGTTTGCCCTGTCTGTAATTTTCGTAAGTTTCCCTTGGACTTTGATCAAGTGGGACGTTCGGGTATGGGCAATAACAGAATTGATTATTTGGTTTCTTCGAAAGAGCGCGGATGGGTGTTAGCAAGCGTTCGAAGTGCATGTGGCCACGAGTGAGGCTGGAACTTCTGAATATACACTCGGAGACGGCAGTTATATCAAGAATTTCAAGTACAGCCCACATTAACTATATGTTCATATATGGCCGCCGACGGTCAACACGATAGTATCGTATATACTTCGATACCATATCACATGCTCCCATCTCTATTGACATACATACAAACCCATATGTTTATGTGCGCATTTTGTTTTTATTTTGCCGGCAAACTCTGTTGACCTCCAGAATGGCAACGGAGCTTAGCTTAGCGATGAACTGGACACCTTGGAGCCCACTTCAAAGACTGTGCCTGTGCCGGCGCGTATAGAATCACCCACTGCTCACAAGATAGTTGTTCTAATTGTGCTCAAGCAGTATGTAATTGTAGGTTTGCTTGTTTGTGGGTTTATTCCAGCCAAAAAGTGCCCATTTTTGACTATTGCTTGTGTGTTCATTTTGCAGAACAAAAAGGTATGCTTGGACACAGGCATCTCAATGCGTCCCCAGAAGCGGCGCATGTTTTACATGCTCATCTTTAAACTAATCCAGGAGGCAGACAAGAGCTACGACGAGCTGCACGCTCTGCTCACCACAGGCCGCTACAAATTGGACAAATTAATGCTGGAAGCGTTTGAAAAGGCCATGTCCGAGTTCTGTGCGGGTTGCATAGAACCCTTGTTCGACTTTGCAGAGATCCAGAACATTGACGAGATACTGAACGAGAACTATGGCATTAGCCAGTTCAGCATGGTGGGCGTCTATGTGCGTCGCGTGGGTGTGGTGTTGGAACGGCTCAGCTTCTCCGACATGATGGACATGTATCGCTGCATTTGTTCGTTCTATGAGCGTGGAGTGCGAGCCATGGCATCCGGCCCAGGGCCACGCAAGGCAGTTGCCGGCGGAGTGCTGCACAGGGAGGAGACGCCTCCTCCACACGCCAAGGACAAATCCACCGACGAAGAAAAGAAAAACGATGATGCTGTGGCGCCCTGTGCGGACGGGCGCGATCTATTAAGCAAGTGGGCCCCAAAGCAGTCCATGTTGTATGTTGTTCTCGGTTTATATATGTATATATTAGATAACAATGATAACATAACATAAAAAGAAAATATAAATTATAGGATGCTTAATAATACATAATGTATGTCATAAATAAATTCACATTAGATTAATTGTTTGTTGGGTATTTGAGTCGTCTTCATTAGCGCCTATATCTCAGATACTACTGAAGCTAGAGCAACCAAATTTTGTATCCAGTCTCCTGTGTTATCACATTATTCTAAGTGTATTTCAAAATTTTCAGAGTGTTGAATCTGGATCAGATCGGATTATTAATATAGCCACAATAAAGAAAACCATTTCGAAAGTCATCGTTCCCTCTCGCTCTCTCTCACACGCGGCCCTGTCTGTTTTCCCTATTCGTCCAAATGAGCGCCTAGATCTCAGAGACTCAGAGAACCAGACGCGTGCAAAAATTCTTCAAGTTTTCATGTTTTGATGGATATTTAAACACCCAGTGGCGCTTAATGGGTTAAGCCAATGGATTATTTGGTTACCCCCACCTCATATATCTTATTCCCGTTCCAGAAGGGCACATTCGTCAAATCTCGTATTTTTGCTGTAGATATTTTCCTTAGGCGAAACTTTATCGCTACGCTTTAAACGAACAGAGGGCTTTTCGTAGCATTTTTTGCAGTTAAGCTATTTACCTCTAGAAATCAATTATAATTTCTTTTATCCCAAAAACATGGCCCAGAGTTCTTCGTCTAGTGAATGTGTAATTCGTCCCACTGTGCCGTGCGCAAAAAGAAGCAGCGCAAAGCGCAGACGGTAAAGTCCCGTTGGAACTGTGGCGATTGGCGCCGCCGGCCGTTCCGAGAATCGGTGCTGCAATTTTAGCATATTTCAAGCTACATATATCTAGCATTTTTAAGTGGAATTTCTTATAAAATATGCAAAGTTCACATTCAAGCAAAGAAACATATTTAGAAAATATCCATTCAGCTTGTTTTATTGCTGCATTAACATCGAATGTACATAGTTTTTGTGCCATTCGTGATGGGAGCTTTGCGTCGAGGATTCATGTGTGGTCTGTTGTCATGTCTGAACATATTCTCAAAACATTGAATTTAAGGAGTGGCTTCGTATAGTTCCAGACGACACAACAGAAGCCTGTTGTTGCTATTGTAAGTATTCATTAGCAGCAAATAAGTTTTATATTCGTCAAAATGTAACAAAAAAGCGCTTCTCAGAACAATAAAATAGACATAAGGAGACTGTTGAAGTGGACGATATTCTTAGTTTATAGCTAACCAGAGGGCGAACCCCGTCTCATTTGATTAAGTAACAAAACATAAACCAGTCGATGGATCGAAATTTATCAAGGATTTACGAACAGAAACTATTTGGCGATTAGATATAGGTATACATCGGGTGACGGCCCAAAATAAAATTTCGGGCGACGACGACCCAAACCAATTTTTTCGAATATAGAGATAGCTAGCTGCATCACCACTAGGATACAGTGTCATCTCTAATTTTGTGCAATTCGTCTTCGGCCCTTCTCTGCGCTTCTCATAAGTGGAACCTAAGCTGGACCTTGCTTAACATTTTGGACCTAATTCTTTTGAAAATTCAGAATGTGGTGATTCCGTCGGCACAGAAAACGCCAGAATTAATACCCCTACACCCAAATAAAAACTTTAGCTCCATATCTCCTTATGACTTTTAGGCACTTTAGATTATTGTGGTCCGTCAAGTTTCTCGTGCTCGTGCAGGAACAATGATGGTCCAACAATATCTCACAAATAGAAGAGAAGATACATCACTGGCAAGAACTGCAAAATTGCATAAATCTATTTTTCCCACCGCCGAAGAGGTAGAGATTAAGGTGCGTTTTTTTTAATGTGGTGTCCCCAAGAGGCCTAATCCACTGAACACGTTTATAATTATGATGGTTAGACATAACGTCGGGTTATTGGTGTTCTCAATAGAGCATATAGCCCAACAATGGTTGTCACCAATTGAGTGGGTGGTGCCCCCCCTGGATATTCATGCGCGTGTTCCAAAATTACGCTGGCTCTGGTGCTAGCCTCCTTCCCAACCTTCTCCAAAATGTTGCAACATTGGAAAAGGTTGGGAGGACCTGCTGAAATAGTTTCTCAACATGCGTGAGAATTGCGCTACTTCCGTGTCGCACCGCAAGCGCATTGCCACAGAAAGCGAGGGCCAAACCACTGCCTGATAATACGTGGAGAAACTCTCTAGTCTATCTTCGTGGTTATCCAGCGTGTAGGCGCAACCGTAAAGTCGAGCAAATAGCTCGTCCGCTACTCCGTGCTTTTTGGACATGTTTGGCACTATGCGCGACACGTCCCACGTACTAGCGACCGAGCTACTCGCATACCTTTTGGCCATTCTGTTGGCTGGGCAGCCGTCGGTCACCAAATTGTCCCCCAAGTTTCGGGCAATACGCAAGTATGGGGCACCTAGAAGAGGGAAAACAAATTATAATTTCAACAAAATTTGAATTTTATTAGCAGATGATTTAGTGAGCGACACTTCAAAGCGTTAATTCTAACAATTTGGAGAGGAAGATAGGGGAAACAAATATGATCCATTTCGGTACTCAACTCCACTGTGGCGGCACTCCAGTTGCCAATAACGCGTACACTCATGACTTTCGTTATGTACTCCAGTGGATTTTTGTTTTTAGCGTTGCTAAAAGCGAGACGGCAGACATGATGCCGTCTTCGCCATCATAGATAGGGGAAACAAATATGATCCATTTCGGTACTCAACTCAACGGCACGCAATATTGCACGAATGGATGACTGGAATCTTGGGTGTACAATTGAACGGGATGGGGTTGTGGAGGGGATACGTGAATTTCGGGTCGGGTTATTGGTGTTCTCAATAGAGCATATACCCCAACAATGGTTGTCACCAATTGAGTGGGTGGTGCCCCCCCCCCTGCATTTTCATGCGCGTGTTCCAGCATTACGCTGGCTCTGGTGCCAGCCTCCTTCCCAACCTTCTCCAAAATGTTGCAATTAATATGCAACATTGGAAAAGGTTGGGAGGACCTGCTGAAATAGTTTCTCAACATGCGTGAGAATTGCGCTACTCCCGTGTCGCACCGCAAGCGCATTGCCACAGAAAGCGAGGGCCAAACCACTGCCTGATAATACGTGGAGAAACTCTAGTCTATCTTCGTGGTTATCCAGCGTGTAGGCGCAACCGTAAAGCCGAGCAAATAGCTCGTCCGCTACTCCGTGCTTTTTGGACATGTTTGGCACTATGTGCGACACGTCCCACGTACTAGCGACCGAGCTACTCGCATACCTTTTGGCCATTCTGTTGGCTGGGCATCCGTCGGACACCAGTCACCAAATTGTCCACCAAGTTCCGGGCACGAATTACGCCTAGCACCTTCTGGACGCCCTCGTTAATAACGATGCTGCCCAATACTTGCGTATTGGGCACCTAGAAGAGGGAAAAGCTACTCGCATACTTTTTGGCCATTCTGTTGGCTGGGCAGCCGTCGGTCACCAAATTGTCCCCCAAGTTTCGGGCAATACGCAAGTATGGGGCACCTAGAAGAGGGAAAACAAATTATAATTTCAACAAAATTTGAATTTTATTACTACTTACAGCGTGCAGATGATTTAGTGAGCGACACCTCAAAGCGTTAATTCTAACAATTTGGAGAGGAAGATAGGGGAAACAAATATGATCCATTTCGGTACTCAACTCCACTGTGGCGGCACTCCAGTTGCCAATAACGCGTACACTCCTATGACTTTCGTTATGTACTCCAGTGGATTTCTGTCCTTAGCGTTGCTAAAAGCGAGACGGATCATATCTTTTGACTTCGCCATCACCTCCTTCCCAATCCTCTCCAAATTGTTAGAATTGACCATCCTGAGGTCGAAAGACAGGTCCGACGCTGTGAAGTGTCGCCTCACTAAATCAACGATGGCGCCCACTTCCCTGTCGTACCGTGCTTGCAGAACGTCGGACAGGGAGGGCCGAAGCTCTGCGAACTCAGCGTTCATTTCTTCGATGAGGATGAGGTAATTCGTTTTGTTGTATTGTGTGTCATAATATTTCCTCAACAGTCTGTCCCCGTGGAGGTGTTGGGAAGCCATGTTGGCAACGAGGTGGGTTATGTCCCAAACGGTGGGGATCAGGGTTCTGGAATTAGCGCTTGCAAACTTGTTAGCCGGGCAGCCGTCCGCCACCACGGCCAACAGGCGGGACACCATCTTTCGCCTCTTCACTTCCTCCAACACCAGCTGGACCCCTTCATTGATTACTGATGCGCCGAGTACCTCCACACTCGAGACCTATTCAAAGAATATAAAAGTTTCATAATAATTTATATAAAATACATTATACTATATATTACATTTCATCCTTACCACATGGAACATGAGGAAATGGAAAATGTTTCCATCTAAAGATTGGGCGCCAACGGCGAGGATCTTCCACTTACTTGCTCCGGCCCATATAGTAAGTGGACGGCCCTGATAAATAAAATGATATATTACAATTATTATATTATAATAGTCCTTTGCGAGCAGGACTTGACTTACGAAGTCTCCTAGATGGAGTTCATCGAATGTGATGATGAAGGGGCTCCATCAAAATTTGCCAAATTTCGAGTTAAATCTATCACGCCCCTTTGCGTTATAGCGGGGCAATGGATGAAATTCACAACTCGTCGCAAAAGTGGTTCTTGGGCAACGTGAACGTGGCCATAGTCGCGGAAACCTTGAACCCCTGGCATAATAAAAATAAAAAGAATAATTAAATAATAAAATAAAAGCACAAAATAAACAAAAGTTTTTCGATGATAAATTTCGCGGAAAACTGATTCTTTTGGAACTGCAAAACTGTACTCTGTAACTCTCTAGTCTATCTTCGTGGCAAATAGCTCGTCCGCTACTCTGTGCTTTTTGGACATGTTTGGCACTATGTGCGACACGTCCCACGTACTAGCGACCGAGCTACTCGCATACCTTTTGGCCATTCTGTTGGCTGGGCATCCGTCGGACACTAGTCACCAAATTGTCCACCAAGTTCCGGGCACGAATTACGCCTAGCACCTTCTGGACGCCCTCGTTAATAACGATGCTGCCCAATACTTGCGTATTGGGCACCTAGAAGAGGGAAAAGCTACTCGCATACTTTTTGGCCATTCTGTTGGCTGGGCAGCCGTCGGTCACCAAATTGTCCCCCAAGTTTCGGGCAATACGCAAGTATGGGGCACCTAGAAGAGGGAAAACAAATTATAATTTCAACAAAATTTGAATTTTATTACTACTTACAGCGTGCAGATGATTTAGTGAGCGACACTTCAAAGCGTTAATTCTAACAATTTGGAGAGGAAGATAGGGGAAAAAAATATGATCCATTTCGGTACTCAACTCCACTGTGGCGGCACTCCAGTTGCCAATAACGCGTACACTCCATGACTTTCGTTATGTACTCCAGTGGATTTTTGTTTTTAGCGTTGCTAAAAGCGAGACGGCAGACATGATGCCGTCTTCGCCATCATAGATAGGGGAAACAAATATGATCCATTTCGGTACTCAACTCAACGGCACGCAATATTGCACGAATGGATGACTGGAATCTTGGGTGTACAATTGAACGGGATGGGGTTGTGGAGGGGATACGTGAATTTCGGGTCGGGTTATTGGTGTTCTCAATAGAGCATATACCCCAACAATGGTTGTCACCAATTGAGTGGGTGGTGCCCCCCCCCCTGCATATTCATGCGCGTGTTCCAGCATTACGCTGGCTCTGGTGCCAGCCTCCTTCCCAACCTTCTCCAAAATGTTGCAATTAATATGCAACATTGGAAAAGGTTGGGAGGACCTGCTGAAATAGTTTCTCAACATGCGTGAGAATTGCGCTACTCCCGTGTCGCACCGCAAGCGCATTGCCACAGAAAGCGAGGGCCAAACCACTGCCTGATAATACGTGGAGAAACTCTAGTCTATCTTCGTGGTTATCCAGCGTGTAGGCGCAACCGTAAAGCCGAGCAAATAGCTCGTCCGCTACTCCGTGCTTTTTGGACATGTTTGGCACTATGTGCGACACGTCCCACGTACTAGCGACCGAGCTACTCGCATACCTTTTGGCCATTCTGTTGGCTGGGCATCCGTCGGACACCAGTCACCAAATTGTCCACCAAGTTCCGGGCACGAATTACGCCTAGCACCTTCTGGACGCCCTCGTTAATAACGATGCTGCCCAATACTTGCGTATTGGGCACCTAGAAGAGGGAAAAGCTACTCGCATACTTTTTGGCCATTCTGTTGGCTGGGCAGCCGTCGGTCACCAAATTGTCCCCCAAGTTTCGGGCAATACGCAAGTATGGGGCACCTAGAAGAGGGAAAACAAATTATAATTTCAACAAAATTTGAATTTTATTACTACTTACAGCGTGCAGATGATTTAGTGAGCGACACTTCAAAGCGTTAATTCTAACAATTTGGAGAGGAAGATAGGGGAAACAAATATGATCCATTTCGGTACTCAACTCCACTGTGGCGGCACTCCAGTTGCCAATAACGCGTACACTCCTATGACTTTCGTTATGTACTCCAGTGGATTTTTGTTTTTAGCGTTGCTAAAAGCGAGACGGCAGACATGATGCCGTCTTCGCCATCATAGATAGGGGAATCAAATATGATCCATTTCGGTACTCAACTCCATGTAGTTGTTAATGCAGTGCTGTTCAGCGCAGCATATAACCACATACACTGTTAGAGAGTTCAAATGCGATTAGCCCAAATTTAGTGAAGCCAAAGAAACGCATGGCGCTGTAGCTTACATCATTGTTCACTCCATAGCATGGAGGGTGGGTTGTGGGTCTGGCACGGCGAGAAAAGAAGGGAAAAGTTGTCATTATTGCAGATTAAGTTTTAAATTATGCACATACCTGTTACGTTTAACGAAATATTTAAATACTACCAGAATTGCAAGCGTCTAGCCAGGTACCCGACAGCTGCGTCCATCCTGTAATTATCACCATAATGTAAGGTTAAGTTAATGTATTTTGGGTTAACCCTTAAGGGCTTCAAGTTAAATAGTTAGGTTAGGAATTTCCATCCGCTGACCTAAATAATCATGCACGATGCACCGCTGACCATATGACCCATGATCTCCAAATGTAAAATGTCACACCTTCTGTAAAACATCCTTTGCGACCGTCATAAAATATCTAGGACCTGACCCATATATACATAGATATTCTACCTAGACACCTACCTAACCTAATCAATTGTTACCCACCAAATCTACCTATATTCTACACCTACCTAAGACACCTACCTATGACCCACCAAATCTGTATATAAACCCTGCATATTTCACAATGAAATCAAATCAAATCAAGAAGCCAGCAGCAATGGACCCTACTAAGAAGATCAACGAACGTGTATTTATAAATTTCCGAACTGCAGTAGCTCGGGAAGAAATGGACGTGCCTACTGACAAGATTGCTAAGGCGATTTCGAGAGTGCAGCGAAAGCCGGAATATTCCGAGGCCCTCAACATTGGAGAAATTAATAAAATCGGAAGTTTACAATATTTCATGACGCAGCCATTCGTCATAATTTTCGACGAACTTCATATTCCGGCGGACATAAAGAAGAACAAGTGGAAAGTTTTGGTCATAGCAGGCTTCAACCTGGATGGCTCAAATTTTCATGTACTCCATATGAAAGTGGCTTGCACAGGAGTTGAGGTGCTCGGATCACAAGCGATCGAAGACGGCGTTGACATGGTGCTGCGCAACATTATCACCCGAGGCCTTGACAAGAATCTAATGGGGATAATTAGCGATGGATGCCACGCCAATTTGCGTGCGAAGTGCAGAGCTGCGGATCGCTTTCCAATATTGTGGGACTACATACACCTCCGCAAAGTTTTGGCGGAGCAGATGTTTATGGATTCCACATTGGCGCAGACGTACCATTTACAATTTAACGCCAACGATTGGCGTGACACAGCCTATCCGCCTTTGAGGAACGATAGGAACGGATATGTGGCCGAACAAGTCAAGGAGTTGGAGAACATTATTGGACGGATTTGCCAGTCATCGGTCGCATTTCCATACACGAAACTACACGTACTGAACTCCAAAGGATTGGAGTTATTCGGACGAATCATAATAAATGTCGTCACACAAGTTGTCCAATTCATGTCGGAGGATGACTGGCAGGACTTCGAAGGAAACAAATATTGGTACATGAGCCTGCTCGTGGGAGTCGCAGAGCTGCTGACCCCTAGACCCACTTTAGTTTAATATATTATTATTGTTAATAAATAAAAAATTAAATAAAAAAAAAAATTGTTCTTATTTTAAATATTTACCTATTGCAGGTATCTTTTCCTTACAAAATTGCGGTGCAATATTGCACGAATGGATGACTGGAATCTTGGGTGTACAATTGAACGGGATGGGGTTGTGGAGGGGATACGTGAATTTCGGGATGACTGGAATCTTGCGGACGGGGGTGGGGTGTACAGTTGAACGGGATGGGGTTGTGGAGGGGATACGTTGGGATGGGGTGGACGTTAACGGCATAATGCTGAAAATAAAGGAAAATAAATTATTAGTAGATTGAAGAAACTTGCCACGACCAAGTCTCGCAGAAAGATCGTAAACGGACTTAAATTGATTGAAACGACGGACGGACGGCTCGCAAATGATATACAATAGTTGCATAGAAAAGCTCGCTACAGATATTACAAAAGGCCCGCAAACGATCCGTTTTCGAGCTATCGAAAATGAAACTTTCACTGCCACAAACTCAGCGACCACAGATTATAATTTTTAATCATTTTCGGACACGGTTCATTTTACACGGTTGAGTTTCGCTTTTTATTTTTAAAGTTTCGCTCTTTTTAAATCATCAAAATGACTCGAATTAGACTCGTAATGGGGTTTCTGATCAAAAGACTCTTCCAATTGCTTGCTGGGTTGTATAACATAAAACACAAACACAGACACACTGTAACAATCGAGCGCAACAATCGCGTGTGTTTACAATAATATAATTACTCACTTTTCCTTATTATGCATGCAGCACTTGCAGTGCCATTCCTCCGTCTGTGTTTCTATTGAGTTCGTCTGGGTTTGCACTAATTTATTGTAATAATTATTTACGGATACCGCCCCATTTGAGTTTTCCACTTTTATTAACCTGAACATTTTGCTTGTTTGTAATGAAATGAAGGGAAGCTTATTGGATTCGGAATACTCCCGTTATTCGGAGAATAATTCCGAAAATTTTTCTAGCCGGCTAGCCGGCTACATTTCATTTTACTAGCCGTCTTTCCGGCTACAAGAGGCTCGAGTAAAATGTCATATTCCTCGATTTTGCTGTTCGGTTTAGTATTACCAGCTGACTCAGACTCTCAACACAAAAAAAATAATTTTATACGGTAAATTCATATATTTTCTATCAGATTAGATTACTTTCAGTATACCCATTTTCTTGGATACTTGTCAAATACGGTTTGAAGGAACAAGCTAAATTTCCACAATATATATTTTTTCCATCATATGTATGTATGTGTGCCCGTCCGATGGTCGATTGTGCCGGCCCGGCTGATTGTGCACAATCGAAATCGAAATCAAATCGGACCGTTATTCTGGAGGCCGCCGCTTGTTAAACTTGTATGTATGCTCCGCACCCCAATTGTTTAAGTTCATTTTATTTATTTAGTTAAGGCCTGTATCCAGCACCGCGAAATTTTACTGACAGGAATCTGCTCTTTATTTCGGTTGTGTGGATCCTAAGTGAACCCTGTGAACATCCGGTCACCATTTACCCGGGTCCATCGCCAAGCAGCCGCCGGCGAGGGGGCACGTAACAAGCGTCTGCTCAGTTCGGTGGAGAAGCACAAGGAGATCTGTCACATGCTCAATCCACATTCCAACAGTTCCACCTCCTCCGCCTCGTCCGGTTCGCAGCATACATCAAGCGGGGAGGCCTCCCCCCTGGCTTCCCATCTCAATGTGGCCACCTCCTCGAAGCTGGTCAAGAAGGAGGAGGACGATTACTCGGAGGACTCGCTGGAAGAGTCCACCATCTCCACGGATCTGACGCCCGTCAAGCAGAACGGCGTGGCCTGGGAGATACATTTCAAGAGCAATAAGAAGAAGTCCAGTGGTTCAAAGAAGACCATCAGTGGTGCTACGTCTAAACAGGTTTGACCTCAACGCTATATATTATCCCCAACAACCGCTTATGCCCCTTCCCTTTGCAGCACCAACAGCGAGCGGAGAACTTGGACGACTTCAACAATAGTTTTGTGTACAACGAACACAGTATGCTGGGCAAGGGGACGTTCATTATTCGCCGAGCCACGGCCAAGAAGCCACCCCGTGCACTCCAGTTGCCAATAACGCGTACACTCCTATGACTTTCGTTATGTACTCCAGTGGATTTTTGTTTTTAGCGTTGCTAAAAGCGAGACGGCAGACATGATGCCGTCTTCGCCATCATAGATAGGGGAAACAAATATGATCCATTTCGGTACTCAACTCCACTGTGGCGGCACTCCAGTTGCCAATAACGCGTACACTCCTATGACTTTCGTTATGTACTCCAGTGGATTTTTGTTTTTAGCGTTGCTAAAAGCGAGACGGCAGACATGATGCCGTCTTCGCCATCACCTCATTCCCAATCCTTGTCTTGGTCTTGTACTCCGTGGAATTGCTGACCTCAAAGGCAGCCTTATTCAAAGTTTGATGAGGCGGTAGGCCTATTGGCTCTGTCTGCGTGCAGGCTTCTACGCTACTTTCACACGAAGTACTTGTTTGAGTTCCTGCATCTACGAGATGCTTTAGAACAGGACACTCTTTACGTTGAAGAATGGTAACTTGGTTACCATTCACCTGTATTGTGCACAATTCCATTTTCCGTTCCGTTTTTTTTCCGTTTTTGTGGATAGAAGAAGAAATGAACGGTACTTCTCTTCGAAAAGTGTGCCCGTACACATTACTTGTGTTACTTATACTTATAGATAAGTTACATGTGTTAAATATGCAAATGTCATTTCATTGAAAACTATTATTTAAATTTTCCATTACAATATGTATTTGCAGTTCAGAAATTACAACAATGTCGCATGTGCAAGAAATAATTTTGAATGATTTGGCAAAGCACCCCTCAATTCAATATTTCGAGCATGATGTCGCAAAAGTTGTGCAATATTTTGAACGGCCGAATCACGTAGCCGAAATGAATTCCGGAGTGATAAACGAATTAAGCCAGTTAAAAAACTTCGATGGGCATCCATTCTATTTGGTCTTGGATGAGATCCACATAGACCAGCTCGGGGTAAGTTATAATAATAAACTTTTTTACACCAATTACACCAATTAACAGTTACCTAAAAATTTCTTTCCAAAAACCACAACAATTGGATGACCAAGTAAAATATTGGAAATTCTTTGCCATCGCTGCTCAAAGAGCCGATGGTAAAGATTTTTGCAGTATTTATACAGTGGTCAAGCCGAGAGGCACGATGCTGGGAGCCAGCGTCATGGAGGAGGCGCTGAGGAAAGTGCTAGATAAGATTTTCGCCCTCCGCATGAAGTACTTGTTGTTGGGCATCGTCTCAGATGGCAACCAGGCCAACAAGCCAGGACTCATCTCGGCGGAGAGGAGGGGTATCCCTGTGGTTTGGGATTTGCACCACTTGATCCGGCTTATGCTAAAGTACAATCATGTGGATGTGAGTCTCGGATACGTCTACTGCCACCATGTGTTCACATACGCCGATGCAGCCCAGGGATACCCCATCCTGGACACTATGTTGGCCGCAGACCAGGTGGAACGGACGTACCAGCGGGAAGCCAATGCCCTGAGGGCAATACTTGACAGGCGGTTCGCGCTTGGAGGCGTTGAAGAGGGATTTTCCCTGAAATTCGCCACAAACAATGCCCTGGAGGAAGGTGGTTCAGCCATAAAGTCACATGTTTATGATATAATACATATAATAAATCAAATAAACCCATATATTGTAAGCTCTAGATCCCCACATGCAATCCCAATAATGACCAGAGTCATTGCACTGGCAGAGTTTTTTAGTAGATATAAGCCTTAGTTTAAGATCGCCAGCATCTTCATGGCGGAAAACTGGCGGGCAGCCATCTTTGTACTCGCTTTGCCGTAATGCTTGATGGAGGCCACCGTGCAGCAGGCAGAGAACTCGGGGCCCTCTGGGGTGTCGCTCTACTGCACAGTCTCGATGACGGGCTGCGGGATCTCACGGCGAAGACATAAGTCGCGCAGTTCCTTGACCAGATTGACAAAACTGGTGCAAGGCCATTTGCATCGGCATCGGCCGACATTTTGGGCAAAGGCGAAACGGTGGAGTTTTTATCCATTTCAAAGATGGTTTCTCTCAAATTTATTTGCTGAGTGTCGCTTATTGACGCGATGCACTAATACTTTATAAACAATTAATATAAAATGATGTCATATCTGATATACATTTTGCACTTGTACATATTTACATTCGTTCATTATATTCGTTAATAGTACATTAAACAAAATTAGCATATACACGATATACAATATATAAAATTATTTTTATTTTAGGCAAGCGTCATCATAAAATCGTAACTTCCAATCAATTCTAAAGTAATGGGTGTTTTGTTAGACAGCGGCGTTGTCAAAAACCAATACAAACAAGATATGTACACACATACAGCTAAAGCTCAGCCTCACATACAGAGCGTTTGTTCTTTGCTGAGCTGAAATTTTGTTATGTGTGTTCTTCTTCAATTTGTTCACGAACTGACCTACCGCCACAAAATAAATGAAGAATTGGCAGGATGGGTAGGGGTGGGTGTGGGTTGGAGGGGAGGGACAGAAATCTGTTTTGCATCGGCCGAGATTGGAACCCGGTCCGCTCGCGAGTGGCACGGAAATAGCCTATTGTTCTGAAAGACGTATGAAAGAAAATAATATATTATATACAATTTATTTATTTAATTTTTTCTTTAACAATTTACAGCGGCGCACCACTGTGCCACCACCTGACGCCCTCGACCACTTCTCCTTCTCTATTGGCTGGAGAAGCTTAACTAAATCTATATCTGGCATAGTCCAATACTATATTGGCTATTTTGTGAGCTTTAAATATAGCGTCGACGACTGCGCGTTTTTCCTTGTCGGCATAATAGTGCGGTGGCTGCAGTCCTTCTCCTTTTTTTAATATTGCCCACGCCTGCTTTGACTGCTGCAGGCAGTCCGTCACCGTCAAATCGTATGAAGGCACCGCACCGTCTGCACCGTCGTCCCACGACGGAGAAAAGTCCACATCGGCTCCAGAAAATAATGTTCGGACATCATCCCATCGCTGCGTTGGCAAACTGAAAAATGGAAAAGAAACATAAAAGGTTATTAATTATTAAAAATTATGGAAAATTAAATGAAACTTACTCGTCCAGCTGTTGTCCAGGCACTGCAGTCGTCGTGTAAGGGAGCACAACTGCTCGTGGGGAGTTCGAGGGGAATGTGGTGGGCAGGTGGGAAGGGGATGCCGAAGCGGGGGGCGTGGGAGAAAGGAATGTTGGGTATGAGTATGAGAGCATGGGGGAGTGGTAAACTGTAGCGCGGGGCTTGGGAGTGGGAGAGGGAAGAGCACAAGAAACAACTGTCAAAGTTTTGTCCGATTTGCATGTGCTGCATTTGTAATTCTCAATGGCCTCCACCCAGTCTTTTGTCTCTTTTAAATTTTACACGCGCACCTCGACGGCCGCCTGGTCGGGTTGGTAGGTTCTGGGAAATAAAGTTTCTTCGAAAAGTTTTCTGAATTGTGACCCATTCTCGTCGCCTGGATTGTCTGCAAAACCAAAAAATGTTTCATCAGAAAAGAAGCAAAGAAACTTAGAATAATAACTTACCTTCAATCGCGTCTTCCACGTTGGTAGGTGTGTTGGAAGGCACTTCAGACGCATTGCCGACAAGAGTAAGCAATGTGTTGCTTGTTACTGGACTGTCGTCAACACCACGTGGTGTGCTGGTGGCCAGTGGGACCGACGCCTTCATTACTGGTACTGGGGGTGTGTAATTTTGCCTGTTGGGGTCCCACGAGTCCTCAGTCTGCGTTCCAATACTTCTCATCACTTTGGGCAACGGAAACGATCCCTGGAAGAGGGATCCTATGGATCCTATATGGATGTTACCGGGGATGTTGCTGTTCTGCATGTTGTTGCTCTCTTAAGAATTCTGTTGCAAATGAGCTCGCCAATGTGCAACAAGAATGACCAAACAAAAGCAGTGCATGAAGAACAACAGTTATAACGGTTCATCCTAACCGAACAGGTATTTCCTTCATCCTGAAATCTAAAGGAATCTGTGCGTGGTTCATCGCTGTCTGTGAGTGTGTGCATGTAAAGGAAAAGTAACGACGTTCTGAAATCTTAAGAAATCTGTGCGTGCACACACATATGAACGTTCTGTCTTTGGATGAACTGGATGAACGCTGTTAAACCGAGAAGGCTGTCGGTTCGAATACCGCATCGACCGATCAAATTATTTTTCACAAGGCAAGATGAGATAAAAAAAAATAACAATAATAGAAAATAAAAAATAAAAATAAAAAAAAACCAAAAAAAAAAATAAATAAATAAAACTTCCAAGAAGAAAACTTTCGAAAAAAACGTACACGGCACATATGCCCTACAAATTTTTTCAAATTTTATTTTTAAACTTTTAAAATGGACATATGGTAATATGCTTGTTCCATTTTTCCTGCTCTTATTCAAACAAATTATTTCATTTCTTGGAAAGAGCTGCGCCAATCCACAGCCTAACGGTTGTCAAATGGTTAAGGTTTCCAATGAGAGACTTGATGCCAGCGCAATTGTCATCCTTTATACACAAGTGCACGACTTGCAGATTCGGGCAATGCGTCTCAATGATTTTCAGTTCGTTATCGTGCAGCGCATAATCGTGGTCCAAGTCGACAATGTTTGCACCGCATATGGTCACACTATCTGACCATGGCCACACATGAGATAAATGGATTCGTCTGTATTTGTATCGAGTGAGAGAGGCAAAGGCTTCGTCAAGCAACCGATGAGATTTGGCGAGTCGCATCTCGAACACCTTGTGGAGCACATCCAAGGGCAAGTCGATAATACTCCGTTTCACTTCCAACTTTTGCTTTAAAACCAATTTTCATCAAAAAAAGGTCTATCATGCAAGGGCTCACGGCCTAAAGTTGTTCCAACTACGTTTTATTTTTGACTTAACTACAAGACCTCCTACTCAATCTGAATCATATCGCAGAAATCCTCGAGTTTTAAATCGCCTGTGACCCTCGTCCATCATTACCAAAATATTAAACTAGGCGATATCCTCCTTTTTTATCCCTGACCTATATATGCAATTATACGGAAATAAATATATTATAAAATATATTTAAAAAATTCTCTTTGACATAACTGTTTCCGAAGAAACCACTCTTCCCTCATCAGCGATCTTTTATTTCCCAATAAATTTTTATTGTGACGAACAAGGTGCAGCACCGAGAGCACAGACACTTTTTTTCCGATTTGTAAAAGCTGCATTGGAAGTTCTCAAAAGTGGCTATCACCCACTTCTCAGTCACGTCGACCTGGTCGGCCTGCAGTGCGTCCATAACACACAACGAGGTGGACAACACAGCAGACGCTGCTTCGCTGCCCGCCTGGTCGGCCTGCAGTGCGTTCTATAGAAGAATTCGCTTTGTTTTTACTTTAAGGGTCACTCAATTAAAAAGAGGAGTTAAAAATTGTAATGGTTTTTTAATCTTCAATTTGTATTTGTGGGAATATGCAAGCTTTGGAAATATTCTTTGTAGAACTTACAATAATCAACAAGTAAATAAGATATGAAATATTTTAAATCTCTCGCCTGTGAGAAGCGCATGGGTTTGACTTCGAAAACCAAGAGGAACATATTTTATTTATTTCATTAATGAATTCTTTTACAATTGATGACCAAATTTTTTGAGAATTTGGATGTTTTTTAATTAGCCCATGAATAACAGTGAAATAATGTTAAGTCTAACGTTAAATCGTTATTTTCACAAAGCAATTACATCTATTACATCTTCGTCGGTAGTTATGCGTTTAAAGCAAGTAGAACCGCTTGGGGCTGACTCTAATGCAATTTCAAAAAGGATTTCATCAGGCTCAAAAGCCTGAATATATATTTCACTTTCATTTGAAATAGAAATTGAACAATTGCATTGTATTTTTTATTTAAGATATGTTGTTTCTGTAATAATATTGAGATTCCACTGATTTTTTAATAAAATCAGCACCTGAGTTGCAGTAGCCTAACCATTTCTCAATTTAATTGATTTAAACCACTTTTCCAGAGGGTCTTGGTTAAATACATTGGTACTGATGGCGTTTACTTCCTCATTCATTACAAGGAATTCAGAAGTAGTGACTATATTCTTGCAAGAAATGAGGTCAGCGAAAACAGTTGTAGTTGGCATTTCCTGATATCTGTTATAGGGAGTAAAGTTACTCGCAAATAACGGAAAAGACCATCCAATTTTTCTTTGTAGATGTTATTTGAACGATATTTTCCCAGATTTAATAAATCGAACAAGTCGTTCATGACTATTAAAAACTTTGATGAAGCAATAGCCGCTACAGAGTCTGTAAATGTTACTCGATCAGCGCATTTTTGAATACCACCAATGACTGTATCAGAAAATACATTTAAAAAAATACTAGCATTGTCTAGATCATATGTTGTAGAAGCATATGAGCTTTCATTAGCGGTACTCCCGGCCATACTTCGAAACATGGGTGTGCGAAGTGTACTCAGGTAGGCAGAAAAGTGGATATGGTATTAACGTATAGCAATTCATCGGGGATTTTAATTACAGATGAAGATTTTAATAATAGATATCCAGATTATCATAAATTAATCTATTTCAGGGAAAAGTCAGGATTAGAGAGGTTGAAAATAAATATGATTAGTCAGATTCCATTAGATTGCATGCACCTCATTGATTTGGATGTTATGCGGAAATTTCTCCTTAGATTAATGAGCAACAAAGAAAGTTATAAAGTGTCGATTAAAAATAAAAAAAATTTTTCCGATAAGTTAGTTGCATATGTCCGTTTATTCCGAAAGAGTTTGCTCGAAAGCCTAGATCGTTAGAAGAGATATACCATTGGAAAGCGACAGAGTTTAGGCAGTTTCTTTTATATACAGGGGCTGTAGTTCTTTATGGGAAAATTCACGATAATTTATATTATATATTTATTTTACTTCACTGCGCATATCGCATTTTGTGCTTTCCAATGTTGCGAGAAAAAAATCTTTCCAGTGCACAATCCATGTTAGATCTTTTTGTTTATAACTTTCCCAACTTATTTGGTGAAAATAGCCTTTCTTACAATGTGCACAGTCTTTTACACATTAGGGAAACAATAGAGGAAGTAGGAGACCCTACTTCGGGGTCGTCATACTCATTTGAGAATTATTTACAAAAAATGAAAAGGATGGTTAGGAAACCGAACAAGATTTTAGAGCAGATTCATAGAAAAATCAGTGAGGAAAAGTTTTCAGGGCCATTTGATGAGACAGAACTCAAAATTGTAGGAGATAGATGTTATTTTAAAGGGTGCATTTTAAGTTCTAGGAAACCAGACAATTGTTGTTTTATTAAAGGTTATATTCCTTATGTCCGAGCCCTACTGCAAGCGAGAGTGCGACAGATCCAGAGGAGAGAGAAAAAGCGAAGACAAAAGATCGAGAAAGTGATAGAGAAGTCGAAAGAAAGAAGGAAAGAAGACGCGAGAACGGCTGGACAGGCTGCTGCCGTGGGCGGTGCGAACAACAAACAATAAAAAGGGAATTTAATTTACTGCTGCACCATTGGGTATAATGTTTCGATCAAGTCTATTAATATTGGGTTGCGAACCCGACAGTGTTCTTACTGTAGACGTTTGGGGCTTCAAAGCCGGGAACTTTTGTTAATTTCGTGTGTGTTGTTTCGTGGGTCAGCATCAGAGTGTTCCTTTTAGCGCAGCTTGGGTTCTCTCGCCCCGCTTTCGATCTTCTAATCGATAGTGACCAGTGTGACCGCCCACCTTAGTGTATCGATTGTCTTATTCGTGAGCGCTAACGCATCCATTGGCGGGTTTATTCGAATTATACATAAATACTAGGTCTATTTATGTATTATATTTATATTTATGCCTTGAAACTACATAAACACTAAAAATCTAAATCCGAGCCTTTAGTGGCAATCATAAAAGCAAAAATTAATAAAAGGGTCTGCCTTCAGCGACGGCGTGTATGTACTTACTAGGAAACTAGGAAATATACATATGATGTAGATGTCTGACGTAGCAGACGGGGCTGGCGCTTGTAAAGCCCAATTGGGTCTTTACATGATGTTGTGGGGCAAGCTTCTTTGGTGACGCTTCTGTTGATTTTTTTTGCATTTTATGCAATTGATAGGCCAGAATCCTTGTATGCCTTTATTTTTCCTTTCTCAGTTGAAGCTTTTAATTGTATTTTAAAGGTAATCGTCGAAAATCACAAAAAGTTCGATCAGCGAAAACTGCGTGAGCACATGCCAAAGCATGTTCTATTACATATGCTTCTACTTTCTACATATACAAGACGTGGAAGCGTGAGCGCGAGAGAGGGAATGAGAAGCGCTTGAAAGGCGTTGCGGAGCCACCGAAATTCAATTTGTTGCTTCTGGTCAGAATAATGATCCGACCTGATCCAGATTCGGCAATCTGGTAGATACGTTCGTTTTCCATGATTCTGCGTTTTTTGTTTTCTCGTATCTTGCAGATTGTGTATTCTACAGATGTTCGTCCTCTATGGGGGCGGAAGGGACGTGTCAAAATTTTAAAATACACTTGTATTGAAGTGATATCACAGTCTGGATACAAAATTTGGTTGCTCCAGCTTTCATAGTCTCTGAGATCTAGGGGCTTTGGCGCCTTATCATCAGAAAAATGAACAACTATAACTTTATTGAGTTTTTTATAGTTATGCAGTTATTGCAATAATACTAAAAAATAATCATATCAGAATTTCGTTTATTTTTCATTGATTTCTATGGTACATTACATATAATAATCTTGCAAATTGTGAGTACTATTAAAGGTTTGTGCTAAGTGCATTAATACGAAAAGCTTTTATCTCATTTCCGACGATTCGGGAGTCCAATGAGAAAATGTTTCGTGCGAAAGTACGTACATTCAAATCAGACTCGCAAAAGGTCGTAACGTCGTTAGGTAAATGGGATTGTATGGTTCGTTGGAGGCTTGGTGCATGTACTATATATGGGCTTACGACTAACAATCAGCTGTAGAACAAGAACTAGATTACCACATCGTCTACTTCAAAACAGATTCCCTGCTTTCAAGAACTTTGAATAAATAATACAAACTAAAATTGGACTAAACTAACTCCTTGGGGCTCCTGGGGTACTTAGCTGAGCGTCAGACTTCGGGGTCCCATCCGAGGCACATTCCGTGGTCCGGCCTGGGCCTTTGGCACCTCCGCTGACTTGCGTGCGCCATCCTCCTCGTCTTCGTCTCCGAAGAGGAGGGCCGCCAGGCTAGTCTCAAAGGTGGACTTCTTGCGCAGCGTGGGCTTTACGCTGTCAGCTGGCGCTTGGGTTGTTGTTGTTGTTGGGACGGCAGCTTTTGTTGTTCCGGGCTGGTTGGTGGTGGATGTCGTGGTAGTTGTAGAGGTCGAACTGTTGCTGTCGCTGCTGGGGGCGGCTGCCGTTGCTGGTTTCGCTGTGCTTGTGGTGACCACCGCCACCAGAGGCAATGCCAGAGGCTGGTCTGGGTCTCTGTTCTTGAAGTTTTCATGCTCGATTTGCTGCTCCACGTGCAGGTAGCCTGGCGGATAAATGGGTTTAAATCCACCCTGCAGCTGCGGCTGGAAGCTGTCTAGCTCGGGATTCTTCTCCGCTGTCAGTGCGCTGGCTGTGGCCGACTCCTTTTCCTTAGTCTCCTCCGCAGGCTCCACATCCGCCCGATTGATGTTGTTCTTCTCGTAGATCGCCTGATCCGTGGTTGAGGGTACAATGTTCCAGTTGTTAAGTGTGGGATTGACTGCCGCAGCACCGCTGGCTCCGCCCAGACTTACACTGGGATAGAAGGGTGCCATGAAGTTCTTCTCGTAGTTCTGGCCGCGCAGATCGAAGTCACTGCTTAGCCCCTCCTCCGTCTGGGTGTCCTGTCGGATCTCGTTGATCACTGGCGTGGCCAGGTTGATATTGGAGAACTTCTGATCCTGGTCCGCAGCAGCCGACGTCCGTCGGAAGACGCTGGGCTCTGTGGGCGTGTAGGCAATAGCGATGGGGGTTTCTGTGCCGGTTCCAAAGGCTCCGTGGATAATGCGGGGAGCAATGAGAACCCCCGGCACATGGCCCTGAGACTCCGGATTCGAGTTGAGCTCTGAGTACGATGGATCGGGCTTCTCGATTGGATACGGGAACTTCTCCTTGGGCATCTGCTGGGCCTTGTTTTGCTGCTGCAGCGACTGCGGTTTCTTGTTTTTCAGTATCGGCTCCTGGGGCTGGTCACGAATAACTGAGAAAGGAGTGTTCTGGTACTCCGCTGGAGCTGAAGGTGCCTCTCCTTCGATTTGCTGTTTCTCTGATCCTTTCAAGGGGAACACCACGAACATTCCACTGGGGTCCAACTTCTGCTGACTAAGATTTGAGCCCTCCGTCTCCTGTGGATCGTTCTCGGCCGTAACTTGAATTTCTCCTGCTCCAGTGTCATCTCCGGGTAGGCTCACCGCCTTCTTCTGGGACTGCAGCATTTGCAGTGTAACCACGGGCTCCAGTTTGGTCTCCTCCACGCTCATGCGATCCTTGCTGGGCGTCACCGGCTGTGGCGGATCGTTGATGACCAGATCTTCCTCCTCAAAGTCGGCCGCTCCCTCAGCGTTAATGGTCTGGTACGGGTCAGAGCCGGCTGATGGGGCATGTCGCTCTGCCGGATAGCCATCGACGGATCGCACTGGTCCAATAGCAGGACCTGGACCATTGGGACGACGAGCGTAGCTGTGATCCGGGTGGTAGGGCATGTTCTGACCGCCGTAGGGCGGCAGACGGTAGACGCGTCTGTTCATATCGCCGCCGACACCTTGTGGTCCCACTGGATACTCAGAGATGCGGTTCATGGGATAGCGCTTCTGCAGCATCTGCTGCTGCAGTGGCTGTCGCCGGTGGGCGAAATGGGGCGGTGCAGAGGGATTGAAGGGTCGCTTCATACCCTGCGTTGGCAGCCGGATGTTGCCCGCCTCCTGCTTTAGTGGTGGCGGATGGCCGTTAGAGATCTTCGCATTAGGCCGGAACTGGGGCAGAATGTTGGGCAAGTTGTTGGGCCGTGGACCACCCTGTGGCTTGCGGTTGAACTCATTGTAGAAGGGAGGACGATTGCCTGGCGTGGATGCAACCTGTGGCCCGGACGAAGTGGTGGGGTAGCGCGGAGGCGGCTCCATATCTCGAGAGGGCGGCTCGCCGTGTCCTGGCTGCTGGGCAGGGAATTTCTAGAGGATGCAAACACACAAGATTAGATGAAGGTCCATGGCTTTAAGGACGGACTCACCAATTGCTGTTTCTGCTGGTTGAGGTTTACCACTTCGTGCTGCTGGATATGCACGTTGGCGCCGGGCGTCTCCTCGTCTTTGACCTTGGGAAAGACAACGGGATTGGAGTTGTGTATCTGCTGCAGGCTCAGTGGCTGTGCATGGCCATTGATGTGGGGTCCGGCAGGCGGACCGGGCACAATAGCCGAAGATGCAAGCTCCACGGACTCCTCGGCCAGGACTGGGAAGCGAATGTTACTGGAAACCAATAGATCTTTGGTGTCATCTGCATTCACCGCCGGCCGTGTGGGTGGCGTCTGGTGTGGGGTCGACGTCTGAGTGGGTTGGTAAGACGGTGCGGGCTGTTCTGGCTTCGGGGACACTGGTTTCTTCGAAGGTCGCATATTGGAACCGATCAGTGGCAGTTGCTGGTACGGGCTGGGTGCTTCTGGCGGTGGCTCTTGGAAAGAACCGGCTGGCACAGAGGTTCCAACTGTGGCCATGTTCCCATTCTGGTGGAAGTTGGAGTTCTGCTGGACGTTCGGCATCTGCTGATAGCTCGTGGGCATCGGTGGCTCCTGAGGGGTAGTGGGCTTGTAGGGCACAGGAACAGGTCGCTTAATGTTGCCAATATCCTCGCTGATCACCTGGCCGTACTGGACGCCCGGCGTGTCTTTGCCAAAGAGTGGCTCCTTCTCGACGCTGGGATGTCCCACGCTGACCTGCTGCACCTGGCTGCCGAGCACAAAGGAGGCAGAATGCTGTCCGGGCGAGATGACCACGTTGTTAATCTGGCCGGGCACGGGTCTGTACTGCATCACATTCGGCTGCTGCACCTGATAGGAGACATATTCGTTGCTATAGTTCTCCTGGCTGCCCGAGATCACCTTCTGATCGTTGGGGTAAGGACTCTGTCCGGGAGTGGTCGCCACTCCTGGCGTGATGGGCCGTTGGGGTGCTCCGGGATGAGGCTGGGGCTGCTGTCTGACTGGATGTTGTTGCATGGCGAATGGCGATGGCTTTGAGGGGGCAATCGGTTCTATTAGATTGCCTTGAGCATCGAAACCTTGGTTCTGTTGGTAGTTGTGTGCCACTGCAGACTCTTCTTCCGCCAGACTGTTGAAGATGTCACTGAGCGTCATTGGCGGCCTTGGTGGGGGAGGCTGTAGCTGCTCTTGTTGCTGCTGCTGGTGTTGTTGTTGCTGTTGCTGCTGCTGGTGTTGGTTTTGCTGCTGCTGGTGTTGTTGCTGCTGCAGATTTTGCTGTTGCTGCAGATGTTGCTGCTGCTGCTGTTGTTGCTGCTGAAGATGTTGCTGCTGCAGGTTTTGCTGTTGCATATATTGCTGCTTTTCCTGTTGCTGGAATTTCTGCTGTTGCTGATGATATTGCTGCTCTTGTTCCTTCTGAAACTGCTGCTCCTTCTGCTGCTGCTGTTCCTCCGCCTGCGTGTTCTTCTGGCCCAAAGTGTGGTACACATCCGCAGGATCGAGATTCGGTAGGCCTGTGCCTGGTATGGGGCTGAAGGGCGGCGGTGGCGTGGGTTCCTCCGTGAAGACAACGGGTGGACTTGTGCTGGAGGTGGTGTACATTTTCGTGGTCGTCGTGGGCTCTGTGGGAAAGATGGCTGCCTGAGGTGTGGCATGGTGGGTGGTGAATGCCACATCGCTGCTGCTGGGAGTGGGCCGCGGCTGGTGAGTTGTGGTTGGGCGTCGCTCATCCTGTTCGATCGGTGTCCTGCTGGTGCTGCTAGGCAATGTGGGACTGTACTTCTTGGTGGGCACAAACTTCTTGCGGGTGGTGCTGGTGCGGGGCGGCTGTGTGGTTGTGGATGCAGCATGCAGTGGAATGGGCCGACGGGATGTGGAAGTGGTGTACTTGGCAGCCGGCACAGTTGTCGTTGTCGTTGTTGTTGTTGTTGTCGTCACGGGAATGGGTCTCCTGGATGGCGGCAGTGTTCCCTTGGTAGTGGTCGCTGCTGTGGTGGTTGCCTTTGTCGTTGTCGTCGTGCTGGTGGTGGTGGTGCTGCTGCTACTGGGATGCGGATAGTAGGCTCCAGCAGTGGGTGTCACTGCCGTGAGCTTCGTGGTCGGCACCGTGAAGTAATTGGAGCTGTGGTAGCTGGGTGGCGGAGGCGTCACCGGGGCCACCACGGAGGTGGGCTTCTTGTTGGTGATGTAGTTCTTGTTGCTGCCCTGGTACTTTAGGTTGGCATACGAGCTGGAGACCAGCGGGTAGACAAACTTCGAGGACGAGTACTTGACGGGCAGGTTGAGGAAGTCGTGTATGTTTGGCGAGGATGCCCCGCTCAGGACGATCTTCTCGTTGGGATCGAGCACCTCGTTGATCTCGGGCTGAATGCCGGCCTGCTTTTTGGCACTGAAGTCCAGCTGTCCCGACACCGGATCGTGACGGGGATAGTAGGGTCTGCCCTCGTTGAAGATCTGATTGGGCAGGACATAGCTGGTGGAGATGATGTCCTCCTCGCCCGAAATGTCAGCATTGCGTGCCTCCAGGGGCAGCAGGGCCGAAGGTGTTTCTGTCGTGGGTGTGACAGAGCCTTTTGTTGAGCCGAGAAGCAGCAACGCCAGCAGCACCCCGAAGTCGAGGGTGGCCATCATTTTGTGGCTGCAAAGAGAGAAATAAATGGGAATCTTAGTCTTTTATTTGAATGTTGAAGAAGAGAGAAGACCTTCCGCCCCAGCAAAGACCACTCTTGGTTTCAGAGTCCCCCAACCTCCCCTCAAGGCTGCCGCTGTCACTTCAATAGCTTTGACGGCAGACCACTTCCACAATTATGGTGCGAAATTGCAGCCAGTTGTCGTTGTCGTTGCTGTTGTGGCGAGTGTTGGTGTTGCAAGTGTTTTGCTGTTGCAGGCACAGACCCAGCCACATTGCCATTCCACTCGGCAATTTGTCAGCAGGCAGGCCGAACACCGTAGGTAGCTTTAATTGAGACATGACTGTGGTGGCATTGTGGCTTCTGGGCGAGAAGTGTTTTGGCCAAAAGCGCAGCCCGAAACCGAAACCGAAGTACGAGTACTACTCAGGGAGCAGCTCTCCTGCGTGTTATGATTGCAGATGCAGCACACGGTACACGGGACATGGGACACGGGACACTGTGTAGACACAGTGTCGCTTACAATTAAACCAACTGGTGCACACTCCAAATGCGGTGCGGACTGACTGTCGCACTCTTGGACTGGGACTGGCTATTGGATTGCTTTGATTTTCATGAAAAAAACCAGCAGCAGCAGCAGCAGCTGCAGCATCAGCAAATAAAAAGGAAAAAGTGAAATTTTACCAAATGTGAGCAGCCAGTTTTTGCACTGTGGAAAACCCGTCTGGGAGTAGTTGTTGTTGTCATTGGTTGTTTCTGGTTGTTGTTGTTGTTGTTTTTGTGTGGTTGTTATGTCAAACGAGCCAAATGCCAAATGATGGCCTGGACCGCAGAGCCGACGACTATTGTCTAATGCTGTTCAATATATTCTGCCACAGTCAAAGCCCAAATTGAATGCTTTCGATTCGCTTCATCTTCAATGGCCACAGAAATTCACTTTCAAAAACACAGTTCAACTTTCATTCAATCAAAATACATCGATAGTGTCACACGCGTCAGACCGAAAATACCGCCATACCGTACCCAACGCTAATTATGACTGACTCACCAGGCCACAGATAAAGCCCGAGCCGAGCATCCAAACATACAACATCCAAACATCCAACATCAATGTCAAAAAGCAAAAGCCACTCCAAAGCCTTCGATGCCGATGCCTCATTATACGGCTTAATCACAGCCGCATCGACTGTCAATCAAGCATGGTAGAAATTATTCAAAGTGCAGAAGGAAATAGCAGCTGGATCGGATCTGACTTCGATTTGCCTCTAAAAGAATCTCGTTGAATGAAAGTGCAATGCCAATGCCAATGCCAATTGGCAGTAATTTCCCGATGGTGTCTCCAAATTGCTATGCTTATTACTCTAGATTTCCTCGCAATAGCAATCGCAACAGCAATCGCAATTGCACGCGGCACACGGCACAAACAACCGAAACAATTGTGGCCAATGAGTGCCATGGCCTGGCTATCCATTTAGCCTGCAACTCGTTTTGTGTTTTGTATTTTGTCTGTTGGTCTGTTTGCTTTCAGCCAGCTGCAAGACGATATCAACTTTCATTTCAATTGTCAATGGATATGTATACCCCCCAATGATTGTCTCTTGGATTCTAAGCCAAACTGAAGTCAAGGCCTGAACGGACAAAGTGTTATGCAAATGGCAAGCAATTGGCTCAATTTTCCACCGGCTTGGGCCATAACTCATGTTGGGAGGCCGCAGACTGGTTAACTGGGTAATCGGGTCACAATTTAGGAAACTTGTTTACTTTTTCCATCATCTTTTCATCTTTTTTTCCATTTTCTTAATGCTTGTCGTGCCACACACACGTTCGCTTTTATCAGTATGCTAATAAAAAAGAACAACTGGTCAGAAGCGAGACAGAAGCCGCAGCCGCAGCTATGGAGCGTCCTGTTTTTGTAGAATGCCAAAAAAAAACAGAAAGAAAACCCCGTCAACGGATGGATCGTTAAAAGCGCACGCGCTAAACCAGAAACGAAAGACTCAAGACACAAACTTCTTGACAGCCGAACGTTTGAATATTCGAACGTGATTTTCCTCTCCTCCGATCGGTTGCCACCGATGGTGGCACTTTCCATTGAGCGCAGCGCTGAAGGAATGGAATTCGCTGGGCGTACAAATTTTCATTTTCATAATTTAAGCATGTGGGTCACTGTGCTAATTGCCTGTAATTATTATTCAATACGAGTCACGGTCTCAGACTGTAGCCGGTAGCCGGTAGCCGGGGCAGCCTGTAGTCGTCGCTTGTAGAAAGTGCTAATTTAATTAAATTTAAATATTGAAACAAGTTATGGACGTGGACAGTGGCCAGCCGTTGACGTTGGTATGTGGTATTTTTCATATCCAAAAAGATCAATGAACCTGCTACCCCGAAACGAGTACCAAGTGTACTGGTGACCCAGTTCCTTGGCACAGAATCAATCAATTTCGGTTCTGTTTAGAGCAGGTAATTATCGCTGGGTCCCTGGCGACTGTCTTTTACTTTCACATTACACAATTCGCATTGGTCTCTGATTAACTCATTTGACTGGCGGCAGGCAGTTCCCACAGCATAACTTTTACCACCCCGCCCCGCGGAGAGTCAGAGATACAGATAGAGGCGAAAAAGTCGCACGTCTATTACAGAGACCCGCAATTAGGTGTAATTTTTAATGGCATCAAAATCATAACCATCAAAAGCGTGGTAAAGTAAACTCAAACGTAAGCCTAATCCACGACAAAACGAAACACCCATAATCATGAAAATGGTTAATTTCCAACAGCATGATGACAAAAAGCCAAGTCATTAGACCAGACTCTGGGCCAGACTCAACTTTAAACTGTCTCTGGCGGGTCTCTGATTTATGGTGGGCCCCCCTAGCAAGGACAGCGAGGGGAAGAGAGGGGAAGCTACCGCTTTCCTACATTTCTTTCAATGGCATTGCCAGCAGCAGCAGCGGCAGCAGCAGCTGCAACTTTCACTTTTGGCAGCCAAAAATTTCTCGCTCAGCTTCTGAGTGTGGTTTGCTGTGGTACAATGTGGTGCGGCGCCACACTCACGCAGAGAAGCCAGTTCACGGACGCCGAGAGAGAGAGAGAGAGAGAGGAGAGAATTATTTATGGCTTAACGAATTTATGTCTCAACTTTAACCGCAAGCGAGAGAAAGAAAGAAACGCACACCGTTTGGCCGGGAAGCCGCAGCAAAGTAGCCAAACCAGAACGAACGGTAGGACGCAAAATAACAAAAAAATACTCGTAATTAAAATCAGTGAAATTTTTTGATTGCCCCCCCTCTCAGCACGATCTCCCCTCGGACGAGAGATGAGGCAACGTGTAATCCACAGAAAAAAGAAGAAAAAAAGCATCTATAAAGTTGCCCGCTTGTCTGGCTCACGTTTTTCTCTTGTGAATCGGCCAGGCACAAGCCAGACCCAGACCCGACCCGACTCCAGCCAACAGCCAAGAAGAGGCAAGAAAGAAACCCGTGTACAGAGCTGACCCCGTTAACGATCATTGGACAAACATTCAATGGCGAGTGCTCCGCCTTTTGGCTGGAATGCGACAGGGGCCTGGCCAACCTTCTTCTGATGCCGATGCCGATGCCATCTTGCAGCTATTCAAATTCGAGTCGACTCGAGACCCAGAGGAATTTGTTCCCTGCAGCAAGTTTCCATTTAATGGTGGACAAAGGTATTCATTTTCATTTTCATGAGCAAATCAAATCTTAGTCATACGAATTAATTTGCATTTTTTTTTTAATATTTGGTTTTTTTTATGGCAAAAACGAGAAAGAAACAACAGAAATTTCACTTTTTAAGGTGCGTAATCGGCCTGGCCGCCGACTCATAAGCTGATCTCTTGTGGCATTGTTGGATGGTTGCTGGTTGTTGTGGCAACAACACTTGTTAACTCTGCTGTAGGCCGGACAGTCGGCAAGTGTACACACACCTTGGCCACAACATGAGCCTGGTGTTGGGGCGTTTCATGATTCATTCGAGTGTTGCAAAATCACATGAAATTTGCGAGCACATTCCCGTGGGGCTGGGAGGAAATCCGTCGTATGAGTCGTATTTCCGCTCTCACACCGCCAGAGCCAGAGCCGAGAAAGAAAGTGACACCTACATGCTAAGCGGGGGATTAGCATATGGAAATGTATAACCCCATTGGCCAAATCGGTTAGAGTTCCTTCCCCTTCGCTTGCCAAGCATAGAAACAGAAACAAAATCAATAAACCGAAATAGCGACTGACGGAGGGTCGGACGATCGAGGGTCTAAGAAATGGCAATGAAAGTCAAGGAAACGTGCCTGAAATTTTAATTATAATACGCAGTCTCTCGGCCGACGGCCATCGGCCATCGCAGGTTCTTCAAAGAGAAATGGTGAAATTTCAGCCTGCCTCCGCGGCAGAGTGTGAAGTTCAAGTCGAGTGTTGAGTGGAGCGGAGTGGAGGGAAAAACTTGAATTATCGTTGCATTTCATTTTATTAGTTTTAATGAAGTCGACTCGAGTCGAAAATTTACAACCACTTATGGCATAAAGCGAGAAAAATTATGCATTACACACACAGGCGCATACGATATGAGATTTACAATAAAATTGCGGCTATTATTAAAGTACTCCTCACTGTCCGCACAGCAAATCAAATGGAAACTGCTGATAGATTGGATTGGAGGAAAAAGCGCCAGCGCCAGCCCCAGTGTTGAATGACAGCCGTGGCCAGCTCCGTTTAAGCTGCAGTGCAGTTGAGTGGAAGTTGGCCAAAGCAAACAGCCGTTGGCCAAAAAATATACACACTCGTACAACAAACAGCTAAATGGCAAGAAAATTGCAGAGAAACAGACAGACAGACAGACAAACAGAAAGACAGACGGACAGGCACGAGCCTCTGGACACGACTCAAATAAAAAGGAAAGTGCCGGGCACAGGCACAGGCACCTCGAAAAACATTGCTCAGATTTGGTCAGCCAAGATACGGATAACGGTGATAACCGAGCCGAGCGATGATTGACACGATGGGGATGCACTGCACCATTTGAAGAATCACCACACGCTGCTACAGCTGCTGTGGCTGCTGCTCTGCGATCCATCCTCGGGTGCAGCCAATAAATCTTTCAAGGCTGTCAGTACGTTTTTGGAGGCAGAGTGTGACTTCCTACCAGCTAAGGAAAGGCACCACCAGAGGCATTCCAGCTACCCCGTCCGTATATGGCCTGCGTACATCACTCAGATCTTGTAGGAAATTCGGTTCAGGCCAGGCCCACAGCGAACCGTTATTGCTGCTTCTGCTGCTGCGTTACAAGCATAAAAGATCTCTTTTATGGTCACTTGGCTTTTGGCTCAGTCGGCTGAGCTGAGCTGTTGTTAATGCAATTGCAATGCGGCACCCGCGCGTGCCATCAAATAAATGGGTTGGCTCCAAGTTCTCGTCTGTTTCTGTTGCTATTTCTATTTCTTGGCTAACAATTGCCAATTTGGGTCGCTGGCGATGGCTATAAATCAGACAGCGGACAGTAGTGGTCTCCTTACCGGCCACGGCCTATTGGGAGCGACCTATTGTGAAAGTAATAAATTAACTAACGGCCAACTGCCAATTAATCTCGTTAGCTCTTGCTCTGCAGATTGAATAATCTTCAGGCGAATGCATAATGCCGCCAGTCAGGCTTCAACACGCAACCCATCAGATCTCATGCAAAGTATGAATTAATTACCAGAATCCAAGGAGTACCATGTTTTCGGTGCATTTACATAACACCTTACCAACTCTTACCACTCGTACCACTCGGACATTGATGGTCAATGAACCATATACGATAATATTTTGGCCAAAAGAATGTTATTAGAGAGAGAGAAGGTAATAAACACCAATTAACATGTAGTCCACGATTTGTAGGTCAACCAAATTTGATGGAGAGAAAAGTAAGCCACATCGAGAGATCCGGAGAGACTCGGATGCGGATTCGGACTCGGAAGAGCAGTGGCAAAAGATACTCGTAATTATGCTCGTACTAAAAACTGAGCAACTTTTTGCTGGTCTGCAAAAGAGCCGGCAAAAAGGGCTGCGAAAACACACACACACGCACACACATAGCACAGATTGCAGGTTGCAACAAAAGACTTGAGCCACAAACTTGGCCGGTGGCAAAGTCTCTGTAATGCAGTGGGGGGCAGTGCGGTGTGGGTTGCTTCGTTTGCCCTGATTTCCACATTGGTGACCATCAGCCTCGTCGGCTTCTGCTTCAGCTGGGATGGGATGGGTTGGAGTAGTTGTACCGATAGCAGGGGGCAGTATGCTAATTAGCTCTAACTGTAAAGGCGGTACGCACTGCTAACCGCTTAACCCACAACACAGAGGGTTCTCTTTCTCCCTCTCTTCGGGCTTACCCGTCTTCTCGCTGACCAGCTGACAGATATCCTTATTATTGGCTGGCACTCGGTTTATTCCACAAAAGAACTTTTGTTTGAACAAACAATAAAGTTCACACAGTCACAAACAGAAAAGAGATAGCGATAGAGAAAGAGACGCAAACACACACGATTACCGTTTTTTTGTTGTTGTTTTGCGATTTCCGTTGATTTTCAATTCAATTTTCCTAGCACGTCTCGCACTTTTCTTTTCTCTCAGCTCCAAAAACAACACTCACGAAGCTTGGGTTCAATATGGTACGGGTATTTCTTGCATTTACATTTCTCTCGCGCTCGATCGATGGCTCAAAGATGGATGTCTCTCTGGTGAAGATACACGACGCGTCCGCTGCCTTCGACGGTCTCGGTTTGAATGAAGACTTGCGCCACGACAAAAGAAATTTTTATTAAAAAGAAAGCACAGCCCCAGCGGCAATGCGAGCCCACAGCCAACAGCAAAAACAAGCGCCAGCTGACGTTTTGGAGCGGTTGGAAACGGTTAACAGCGACACAGAGCTGGAGCCAGAGCCACTGTTAAAATTCGAATCTACTGCAGTGGAACATTTTAATTTGTTGAATGCAGTCTGGTCTGGGGAAATTACGAGACTCTTCCGAGTGATGGAATGGAATGTGTAATAAAGCCGCTAACACTAACCGTTATAAAGTGAATGATGTGTGGGGGGGCTAATGATAAGAGATTTAAGCTGGAGTTAAGTTACCAAATTACCAAAAGCCAGAGATTACGTTACGTCTGTCATTTACGGGTTTCGCCAGACATATGTACATATGTAAAAGGACATCAGTGTCGTCTTCGTTGTCATAGAAATCCCGCAGGAGCTCTCCAAATTCCATCTTTAGGATCTTTCCATTAACTCTCCAGAAAGTCTTTCGATCCAAACCAGAGAGATTCTTTATCGCAAAGATCCATATCCATCCCAACCAAAAACATCTTCAGTTCCGCTCTATATGTATGACTCTCTTTCAGCATTTCTCGACAATTGGAAAGGTAAGATCCGGGACTACGAAGTGCTCGTAATAGTTTCAGTACACAATTTTAAAATTAGAATAATCATAGATTGGTGAATTGTTGGCCAACATATTGGAGCTACATATATAATTTTTACAGGGCTTCCTGGGCTTCCTAGCTTCCAAATGAGTAATAACTAGAGAAATTTCTTAATACGCACCACCTTGAGACGCAAATGATGGAAGTGTTTGTTCCATCTGCCTGGATGCCCGGGTTCTCTGTTCAATATTTGGGTTCAAAATGAAAGTTGGCCAGAAAAAAAGTGGATAATTAAGGCAACTTTATATTTTGGAAAATCGCACAATTAAGACCTAATATCAGGAGGACTTATATAAAATCAAATTTAATGCGCAAAAACACACACATAATGACGCTAAGCACATACTTAACTCGCTGATGTTACGTACATTTATTTGGAGGAGAGATGTCTTGGCTTACACTCCGAAGTACACAGTTTCGTGGTTCACCAAACGCCACCAAACTTCCAAGTAGCCGGCAGGGCAGTGAAAGCGGAAGCACTTATTATTCTCTCTATTTTGCACCAAACACAACATACAAAAAAGTGATGGGTAAAAAGTTGGAATGACAACAGTTGGAGCCGCGTACAGCAGCAATCAAAGCAATAGATGTAATTACTTCATTCATAAGCACAACAGGGCGAACGTGGAACCGGAATCGGATCAGGGCCACAAAGTTCCGTCGAGGTGGCCAATAAAAATTGGTCATTAAATAAGCAAAGGAAAGCTGTCTAAATATACTCGTTTATACTACTCCTATACTAGGTTTGTTTTCGCAGCTGATTGTGATACATTTTTGTTGATTTATTGCATAAGGAATGAGATCTTAAAATCTGTTTACTGGTGACAGAAGTTGCACAGAATGTTAGCTTGCCTGGGCTTTTCGCTGGGAGCTCCTCTACTTGGCTTTTATAAATTATTTTTTGTTTTATTCCGACTATTAGTTTGTGTATAAATTAAATTCTGCATTTAATCAAAAGTTGATTTCATTCCGTTGGATATTTCTTGGCTGCTCGGCAGCAAAGAGTCACTAGAATACGCACACTCGTCGTCGCCCGCTGGGGATCGCTAGCGCGCCTGGTTGAAGGGATTGTCGGGCGATTTGTTCCACTCTTTCATCAGCAGCTGCTTCCACTGGGACATGCGGAGCGAGGGGTTCTCGGCTTTGATGCGGGGCAGGTTGTTGGCTTCGAAGGTTTTGTAGGCGGCGCGCATTCGCTTCTCGGGATGCTTGTCCTCCTCGCTCTCGTTGACACTGTTGGAACATGTCATGGCAAAATATTAGGGAAATTCAAGAAACATTTACAACTCTGATGACACTCACCTGAGAACAACTAGCGCCTGGTCAATGTTGCTGGCCACATCGGTGTCGGCGAGGGATCGATTGATGTTCTCCTCCACGACATTGGTCTGGACCACAACGCGAGTGGCGGCGGGCTTGTTAGCCTCGTTAATGGCATCGATGTTCCGCTGCTTCTTCTCCAGCTCCTCCAGTATCTGCTGTCGGTTAATTTTTGCCAACGGCTGCTTGCGTTGGGTGCTGATGGAGCTCATCTCCTCGTCCAGTAGTGCCTTGGCCTCCGCCTTGCGCTTGGCCGCCTCGGCTTTCTTGCGTTCCTCCTCTTCGCGACGCTGCTGCTTCTTGGCTAGACTTTTGTCATCGTCATGCCACAGACGATCTTCGGCTTCCTTGGCCTTCTTATCCTGGGTGGCCTTGCGCTCCTTCTCCTTCCGCTCGCGCGCCTCCACGGCCTTCGAGTTGATACCCATTTTCTTTGGCATTTTGTGCAAGCTGCGGATTTTTTTGGGTTGCCCAAAAATGAGAATTTGTCTTATTTTTGTGTTAAAATCAGTGTGACCGCGTCGGACCCCTAGAAAATATACCAAAATAAACCTTCTTAAGTTCGAAAAATACCGATGAAAAAACTAAATTATCCCACTTGACCCCGATCTATTTAAACAGGTATTCCACTTGAGTTATTAAAGTTCTTTTAGATCCATTCATCCCTTCCACGTAACATTTCTTCAAGATTCATAATTTTCTGCTTGCTGAAAGTTCCATATGTTCTGCTAGCGGACAAGTGTGACCAAGTATGCACGCCCTACCTCTGCTCTGTCAGCTGTGTTTTGTTTACGTTTTTCTAAAAATCTTAAAGCAATGAATTTGTATTACGAAAAATTGGCGGCTTATGTGACGGAGGAGGAGGATAAAAGTCGAAGAAAGCGCAGACAACATTAGGTAAACCACCGATTTTTTACCGGTGGGAGTATTATTAATCATGCATGCCGTAGTTTTAGAGTGAATATTTTATATGTCCATGCATTTAAACATACCGTTTGTTTTATTAGATTTCTTGGTTCCAGGGACTTGCAGCGCCACGTTAGCAGCACATACCATCAGGACCATTGATAGGATTTTCGGGCCCGTGAGGACTTTTGGGCATTTTGAAGAGCTATGGAATTTTTCGAAGCTGTTGGCGGAAATCGTGAGCGTTAAAGGCACAACGCCGGGAGCTGATTCCATAATTATAAAGTATGTCGCTTATTCATTTTGGTAACTTTAATAATTGTAATACCATTGTTGCATTGAGGATGATTTTAGTATTCTGTGCGCCAAATGGATAGCTCCTGGCGTCCAAGCAAATGAAACGAATTCAATTAAATTCACTTTATTTTTAAATAAATTCTAGCTTAATTAAGTAAATAATAAACTGAACAAACTTATTAATTTTCAAGAGCATCCAACTGTTCGAACAGGACCTCTGTCATCTTCCTCTCCACCCTTGCAGCATCAGTTTTAGAGAGTTGTCGAAGGTATGACTCCCAATACGTAAATGCGGGCCTTACGGAACATTGTTGGTCGACGAGCTTCTCCAAAATCCCGACAACTTGGGATGTTGATGAACCCTTCTCCACCTTCCTTCGCTTTGCTTTCCTCTCCTGTGAACAATAGTTTTTATATTACTTTAACAACTGCATCAGGTATTCAACTTACGTATGAGTACGAAGGCTCGTCACTCAGATCACTCCGCTCGTTCTCTATGGCCTGTTCGCTTATGGCATGCTCGCTCTCGACCCAGCTGTTCTCGTCTGTTGTCATCGTGTCGCTTTCATTATCTTCCTTCAGATCCGGGCACTCAAAGTTTGAAGCATATGGAGAGTCGTACGTACTGTGGAATTGTGAAGATGAATTATGCGTCTCTACATAATAACAGTAAATGTAATCCATACCGCCTTCTCGAGGTAAGGTCCGTGAAGAATGCCATGTGTGGAGCAAACTGCCAGTCGGAACTTCCATACTTCAACAGTTTTTTTACATGGTACCTGTGACTGTCCATCAAAGACCTCCAACCATTTCTACACGTAACACCTTTAAAACATACATATGAACATATACATTTTATAGTTTTTTTAATTTTACTTACTGTCTCTATTCATCTCAACAGCCACGGACTCCCAAGCTCCTTTTAAAGCGCTCGCATCAAAATGCTTTTTATTGCCCCTATTCCATAGGAACTCCCTCTGCTCGACTTTCTTTATAAGCTTTATAATGTCTTCGTCGCTAAATTCGCCTAATCTATGTGTATTTGGTTTCTTGTGCCTGATCATCATAGCGTTGTTGGTTTTCTTTTCACTCACGCACACCTCCACTCATACACGCACACAACCTCAGTTTTAAATCACTTTGATATATTACACTAAGTACCTAGAAGAATACCAAAAAATACCATGAAATACTTTTCCAGTATTTCTTTCTTATGAGGCAAGCAGAACAGTTCCACTATGTTACATTTTGGCTTGGTTCTTTCGATCCCAGGGCTGGAAAGTTCCCCTTGCCCGCCAAATGTAAACAAAGTTTTGAAAAATACGACTTCTCGGGACATCTAAACACACAAGGAACCAGTACTAAACGTCTTATCAGCAAACAAAAAGAAAAAGAATACAACTACAAGGCAAACAAATAGATGGCTGTCAAGTGACTGAAGCATCGGTGTTTCCACTTCGCGCGCCCACCCTGCCTGTGGTCAAACTCCAAACGTTCGTTTTGGCCACCCTCTGCTGGAACGGCTGCGGCTGATCTAATCCATGGTCAAGGCCTTCATGTTTTTCATTTTGGACCTCTATTTTAATATTTAACAAGTATCATCATTAAAGTAAGAAGAGGAACACCAATACATTCAACCAACAATAACAATAATAAGTGAATGATCAGTTAACTGAGATTAAGGCCCACGTTCGTTTGGGCGATCACGGGGATACCCTTACCCCTGCGGTGGTGGTGGGATATGTATGCTGTGGGAGATTTAAGAACTTCGTTGACTTAAACTGGCCCCTGCCGAGACTTACCTACCAAGAGCTCTTGTTAAGGGACAACGGGGCAAACGGAACAGGTATTAATTTCTGGGATTTTCATATGACCTCACATATTCCAACACTCTCGTTGGGATTCAGTGACCATTCAGTGGCGAGCACAGGCGGATACATGTTACATAGAGATGCTCGATCTATAGAACGGATAATGATCAACCGACCGAAGACAACACCAAAACAAGCTGCAGCTTCCTTGAATAAACCTGTTAGTGAGTGGACAGAAATTGGTGGAGAGCATGCCCAGGCGCATTGATAGCGTTATTAAAGCCAAAGGCCTTTGGACCAAATATTAAATAAATGCCTTAGTATATAAGTATTGTTAAACGAGCAAAAGTGGATACTTGCTCATTTTTGAGTTTTTTTTTATTGTTCGAGCTAAGGAGGAGATAATGAATTAAATATTTTGCTTTTCGTTTTATATATTATTAAAGGATTTTTGTTAAATATTTTGAATTGATTAATGCATTTTTCTGGGCTTTGACGGGGTGCACGCCAGGATGAGGGCGGCACGGCCCTATGTGAGGCTGTGGAGAGGCCGCGATATGGCTGGCTCAGAGGTACGGCTGCCGCAAAGGCACCCCAAGACAGGCCTGTTGCCTGACTCACACACACGTGGAACAGACTCACTGGGATTTTGGCTTGAAGTTCCGAGCACGAGCCGATCCCCTCCAGGAAATTCACGTCCGGGGCTCTCCAGTGGATTTACAAGCCGATCCTCTCCAGAAAATGGGTATTCGGCGGAAACTTCCTCTAGCCCGGGCTCTCGGTGATCTTCCGGGCCAGGCTATTGGGGCAAACACACCGAAGTCACACATACATCTTCGTTACACGGTCCCCAAGCTCGACACTTACTTTTTAAACTGCCGGCTATAACCAAAAAAACTGATGGGTTTTCCTGAATCGCACTACCGGCCCCATGTGACAAAAATCGAGAATCCACGTTTCTCCAAATTTTCACTCTTATTTATCCCTTTGGGTCCTTACTAATACCTCTATCTTATCCTATTTTCTTCCTTACATTGTTCCCGTAACGGATTCTGTCCCTGCCCCCATGTCTCCCACCGTATAGAGCCTCTCTAGGGACCCGATAGATGGCGCCCCGCCCAGCCCTGGAATACCTATCGCTCCGGTGGGACTGGAACAACTAGACAAATTTTTTACTGGGTTTCATACTAATATCAGACCTGATTCTGTTTGCTAGACTTTTTACGGAGATATAGCATTAAAATTTAAAATTAACTGAAGACTAGTTAAATCAGAATTTGTGCAGTGCTGCCACACTGTGGAATCGTACTAAATAATACCAGAAGCGGGACTTTGCAGATGAGTGGCAACGACATCTTTTCGCCCTTGCTGTGTTTACAAATTGGCACGGAAAATTTTACGCTTTTTAATTGCTTAAACAATTAATTGTTGAGCAAAAAAACGGGCTGTTGAGCGACCTGCACTTGGCATGCCGGACATAAAGATAACACCACTCGGTGCCGGGCAGGATGTGGGCCGCAGTTGCCTGCTGCTGACGATGGGCGGCAAAAATATAATGCTCGACTGCGGCATGCATATGGGCTACAATGATGAGCGGCGATTCCCGGATTTTTCCTACATTGTGCCCGAAGGACCCATAACCAGCCACATCGACTGTGTGATCATTTCCCACTTCCACCTGGGTGAGTACCGACCGCGCCTTGGCCCCCAACGCGCCTTATCTCTGACGAAATTCCATGAGACAGTCTAATCGTTTTCCCCTAAATGTATGTACTTATCAGATCACTGTGGCGCTTTGCCCTACATGTCGGAGATTGTGGGCTACAATGGGCCCATTTACATGACACATCCGACCAAGGCGATTGCACCGATCCTGCTCGAGGATATGCGAAAGGTGGCCGTGGAGCGGAAGGGCGAGTCGAACTTCTTTACCACGCAAATGATCAAGGACTGTATGAAGAAGGTCATACCGGTGACCCTGCATCAGAGCATGATGGTCGACACGGATCTGGAGATTAAGGCTTACTATGCCGGTCACGTGCTGGGCGCAGCCATGTTCTGGATTAAGGTTGGCTCCCAAAGCGTCGTCTACACCGGTGACTACAACATGACGCCGGATCGTCATCTGGGCGCTGCCTGGATCGACAAGTGCCGACCTGATCTGCTCATCTCCGAAAGCACCTATGCCACCACAATACGCGACTCGAAACGCTGTCGCGAACGCGACTTCCTCAAGAAGGTCCACGAGTGCGTGGCGCGGGGTGGCAAAGTGTTGATACCGGTCTTTGCCCTGGGACGGGCCCAGGAGCTGTGCATACTGCTGGAGACCTACTGGGAGCGCATGAACCTCAAATATCCCATCTATTTTGCCCTGGGCCTCACCGAGAAGGCCAACACGTACTACAAGATGTTCATCACATGGACGAACCAGAAGATTCGCAAGACATTCGTGCATCGCAATATGTTCGATTTCAAGCACATAAAACCATTCGATAAGGCTTACATTGACAACCCCGGCGCAATGGTTGTCTTTGCCACTCCCGGCATGTTGCATGCCGGCCTCTCGCTGCAAATATTCAAAAAGTGGGCGCCCAACGAGAACAACATGGTCATCATGCCCGGCTACTGTGTCCAGGGCACGGTGGGCAACAAGATCCTCGGCGGTGCCAAGAAGGTTGAATTCGAGAATCGTCAAGTGGTTGAGGTCAAAATGGCAGTGGAGTACATGAGCTTTTCGGCGCACGCCGATGCCAAAGGTTTGTAGCATTCACCACTAACCGATGACTTTCACTGAAGGACTTTTCTTTTGTTTTGTTGCAGGCATAATGCAGCTCATTCAAAACTGTGAGCCGAAGAACGTAATGCTAGTCCACGGGGAGGCGGAGAAGATGAAGTTTTTGCGCTCAAAGATCAAGGACGAGTTTAATTTAGATACGTACATGCCCGCCAATGGCGAGACCTGCGTGATATCCACGCCTGTTAGAATACCCGTAGACGCTTCCGTTTCCCTGCTGAAGGCCGAGGCTCGGTCGTACAATGCTCAGCCGCCGGATCCGAAGCGACGACGACTCATCCACGGTGTACTGGTGATGAAGGACAATCGAATAATGCTACAAAATCTAACAGATGCCCTCAAGGAGATCGGCATCAATCGTCATGTGATGCGCTTCACGTCCAAGGTGAAAATTGATGATCCCGGGCCAACGGCGCTTACCAGCGAACGACTGAAGGCACTGCTGGAGGAGAAACTAGTCGGCTGGACGGTGGCACTGAAAGATAATGGATCCATTACCATTGAATCCGTTGAAGTGAAGGTCGAGGAGGATGCCAAGGATCCCAAGCAGAAGACCCTGTTGATATCCTGGACCAACCAGGACGAGGACATCGGTGCCTACATACTCAATGTACTGCAGAACATGTGCTAGAGCCTGGACAGGCAGCACCCAACGAAACTCCCCAACACATATGCCTTAATTCCATAGTTTGCTAAGCCCAAAGGGTTGATTGATAGATTGATATCGTTTTGTGAATATCTAATGAATGAATGAATAAAAGAGAATCCAATATCCAAAATCAAGGCCCATAGTTAGGTTCGTTCGTTCCACGCTATTTATTCTGGGAGTTATTCAGAAATTCTTTAACATTAATGTAATCCAAGGCGTCGCTCCTGGCGCCTTGAATCATATGCAATTATTTTATATATCGTTGGAGCTGTTCGAACTGGATTTTCCGGATCTGGAGAGGACAGCTTATGTGAGGGCAGCAGCACCAGAGATGATTTCAATCAGCTCGCGAGTGATGACAGCCTGTCGGGTGCGGTTGAATGTGAGAGTAAGTTTGTCAATCATCTCACCGGCGTTCTTGGAAGCATTGTCCATGGCCGTCATACGGGAGGACTGCTCCGAGCAGGCACCCTCCTTCATGGTGTAGAAGATGAGGGAGGCCAGCGAGAACTCCAAGTAGCTCTTGATGACATCGCTGTCGAGCGAGTCGTAAGTGGCCAGTTTCTCCGACTTCTCGACAGTGGGGCCACTGTAGATGGGCAGTGTGCTGCACTGGTACGACACCACGGACCTGAACTTGTTGTACACGATCTTGCCCTCGGTGTACTCGTAGCCAGTGTTAAGGACCTCGTGAGCAATCTTCGAGGCATCCAGGAAAGTGGGGGGCAGACGACCGACTTCGTTGGCCACCATCAGGATGTTCTTGCCGTACAGACGGGACAGGATAGCACGGGACTTGTCGCCCACGCAGAACACCTTGGTGTTGGCATGATCAACTGCCAGCTCGCCACGGATCAGACGCGCCACACCAGTGTGAACAGCGCCGCACAGACCACGGTCCGATGTCACGGCGATGAACAGCTTCTTGGGCTCGGCCTTCTCATCGGGGACGATCTCGGTCTTTTCGAAAAACTGCTGAGCACCGATTCCGTAAGGACGCGCAGCCTTCAAATCACGCTCGGCACGGGCGTATTTGGCCGCGGACACCATCTTCATCGATTGCGTAATTTTCTGAATGTTCTTCACGGATTTCAGACGCATGGAAATGGTCTTCAAAGTGGCCATGCCACGCTGCTGCTGGGCCAGCATGGTGGCTTCAATGGCCATGGGCAGCAAAAGCGTAGTGCGTTGCATCATCATCCTGTGAGCTCTTGAAAATTCCCTGCTCAGAAAATTAGCAAAAAATTACACTCGGCAAATGGGCAGACGAAAAATTACCTGCGTTAAGTTGGCTGCGCGACGACGATGTTATAACACCGATAAATCTATCGATAATCCATAGATATACACTGATAACAGAGCAGCCCTGCCACCTAGTTGAAGTTATGTCAGACTGCCAATGAATGGGAAACTGCGGTTATTTTGAAATGCCAGTTAAAAGATTGCAACCTGGAGATATTTTGCCAAACGAAATTAAAATTACAAAAGAATGGAGGGGTTTCTACCACATCAACACATAACCAACATCCTATCGATACGATACCAAACATTAACCCGCAGCAATCAGCTGCTTTCTATGGCGATAGTTCAAAGAAGAAGAAGAAAAAGCTGACGTGCTCGGGAAAAGATTAGAAATATTTTACGAAACCCCAATAATTTAACTTCCTCCTCCCCCTAAAAGCCAATCTCGACACTTATTCGACTTCCGACTTGAACAATGAAACCACACAAAACTGAAAGCGGATAACAAGGCCCCCCATCGAGTGCTGTGTGCTGGAAAATTGTTGCTGCGCACAGGAGTGGAGAGGAGACGACACGACAGACGTAGGCAAACGGGTGGAAAAAGAAGTCCAAAGCTGCAAGGCGGGCTGCCTAACGTATGACGGAGATAAAGATAAAGCCCCACAGTCAGTGCATTCAAGAAAAGATACCAGCTGGCCAAATCAAGCAAAAAGTACAGCTAAATACAAGTGCAACTAGGTGCCTTCAACAAATAATCAACAGCAACAGCTGCGTGAGTGTGCGTGTGTGTGTGCAATAGAGTGTTTGAGTGCGTGTGTGTTGTGTGCGCAGTGTTGTTGGAGCCGTCGTCGTCGTTGTTGCGTCGTGGTGGTCGTGACACAACAGTAACAAAATATTGAGCCGTCGAGCAAAACACATGATGTGGTCGTTCTTTTCGCGCGACTCCTCCAAAGACTTCCCCTACGACATTGGTGAACCAGTCAGTGGCTTCGACAACTACTCCATATGGACGCTGCACAAGGCCAAACGCAAAGGCACCCTCGAGGAGGTCTCCGTCTTTGTCTATGACATACGCAGCGGCTCTGACACGAAATGTGAGCTGGCCAAGGCGGCATTGAAGCGGCTGAAAACGTTGCGTCACCCGAGCATACTGCAGTACTTGGACTCACTGGAGACGGACAAGATGCTGTACGTGGCCACGGAAGCGGTGGATCCACTGGGCACATATTTCACCAAACTGGCTACAGACAATGTCCAGAAGGGCCTCTACCTGGCCTGGGGCATCTTCCAGATCACCGTAAGCCTCAGATGGCCCTCAACAAATGTTCCAACTGATTCCCATAATCCTCTTTCAGCGCGCCCTGTCCTTCCTCAACAACGATGGCAATCTGAGGCATAACAACGTGTCTGCCTGGTCGGTATTTGTCAACGCTTCGGGCGAGTGGAAGCTGGGCAGCCTGGAGTACGTTTCCGCCGCCGATGGCAATCCCATGCCGCCGGTGAAGATTCCAGTCACCCTGGAGGTCTACGACTCACCCGAGAAGAACGATCAGAGCAAGCTCAAGGCGGCCACCAAATGGTAAAACTCTGATAAACTCTTTCTTTAAAATTTACTAAATCCTTCTCGTTTTCTGTCGCTCAGTTCTGTGGACATGTGGGGCCTGGGCTGCCTCGTGTGGGAGGCATTTAATGGGGTTCTTAAGCAGCGCTCGAACCTCAAGGATATCGATCACATACCCAAGTCCCTGCAGTCGCTCTACTGTGAGCTGGTGGGTGCTTCGCCTTCGAATCGTCCCAATCCGGCGGATATCATAACCCGTTGTCGGAAGCCGGGCGGTTTCTTCAAGAACGATTTGGTGGACACGCTGCTCTTTCTGGAGGAAATTCAAATTAAAGACAAGGCGGAAAAGAATCGGTTCTTTAGTGGCCTCACCACGCACCTGGACAATTTTCCGGATAATGTGTGCAAGCACAAGATACTTCCACAGCTGATAACCTCGTACGAGTATGGAGATGCGGGTTCCGCTGTGCTGGCCCCCATGTTCAAGGTATGGCTATGGTTATTCGATCTAGAGAACAACCAATAATGAATCACTCTTGCAGCTGGGCAAACTGTTGGATGAGGGGGAGTATCAGAAGCGGATCGTGCCCTGCGTCGTCAAGTTGTTTGCCTCCACGGATCGTGTGACGCGGTCACGTCTGCTGCAGCAGCTGGATCTGTTCATAGCCCATCTGCAGCCACAGGTGGTCAACGATCAGATATTCCCGCAGGTGGCTCATGGCTTCCTGGACACAAACGCCACCATTCGCGAGCAGACGGTCAAATCCATCATTCACTTGGCCCCCAAGCTGAACTACAATAATCTCAACGTGGAGGTGTTGCGGCATTTTGCGCGTCTTCAGGCACGCGATGATCAGGGTGGCATCCGGACCAACACGACCGTGTGCCTGGGCAAGATTGCACCGCATTTGCATCCGCAGGTGCGTCAGCGTGTCCTGGTCTCTGCCTTCATTCGTGCCATGCGTGATCCATTCCCGCCGGCCCGTGTTGCCGGCGTCCTGGCGCTGGCCGCCACCCAGCAGTACTTTTTGCTCAGCGAGGTGGCCAACCGTGTCTTGCCATCGCTGTGTTCGCTGAGTGTAGACCCGGAGAAGACGGTACGCGATCCGGCCTTTAAAACCATTCGCGGATTCCTGGGCAAACTGGAGAAGGTCTCCGAGGATCCCAGTTTGCGTGAGACGATGGGTGAGATTTTAAAACCAGATTCATTTCTAAGCTAAATGCTAAAATCTTAATTTCTGCAGAGGCCGATGTGCACACGGCAACCCCATCGATCGGTAATGCTGCGGCCACCTGGGCGGGATGGGCAGTGACGGCCGTTACAGCCAAGTTCTATCGCAGCCAAAGTGATTCATCTAGACCAAGACCGCCTTTAACTGGACGCAATCTTTCCAAGCCAGCGTCGCTTGGTGAGTTTTTAACACGTGGCCTGCCTTTGATCTGACTATGATTGCTGATTGTTTGATTCTTTAGAGCAACCATCGAGCAGCAGCCTTTCGACCACCACAAGTAGTGTTACCTCCATGACCTCGCTGGAGCATGAAAGCAATGAGACCTCCGCCTCGGCCTCCGACTATGGCAACAACGATTGGGACAACGAAAACTGGGGAGAAATGGATGTGAGTATAATAAGGGGAAAGCCTTAAAGAATAGTTTACATGGGGTTTCCCACTTTCAGACTTCTCAGGACCCCAGCAGTCCGCTGGCCGCCAGCTCCAACAACGGAGGAACATTGGTGGCAACCAATGCCCTGATTGAAGTGCGCGATGGCTGGGACAATGAGGAATGGGGTAGCCTCGAAGAGGATCCGGTAAGTTCCTTAAATATATCAATGATTTATTTGATACTAATTTAGTATCGATGGCAGTGCGAGGAGGAGGAGCAGGCGGAACAGGAACACCAACAGCAGCAGCTGCTGGCAAGACAATCGATATCCTCCACAACATCATCCAGTCAGCAGCAGCAGCATCGTCCGCTGCTGCCGCACCAGCATCCGCACCAACAGCAGCTGCAGCAGCACGAGCTAAACGAGCTGATCGAACCGCTGGCCAAGCTCAATTCCCATGTCACGTCGCCGTCGAAGCAGCAGAACATGTTGCGGCCCAAGGAGCTGCCCAATCTATCCAGCAGCAATACGTCGCCCACGTCGGCAACTGCCAACTGCAATAACATAAGCCCGCCTTCGTCGCATTTGAATAATTCGACGAACAATGCCAACTGGAATAGCGATTCGTGGGCCGACGGTGAATTTGAGACGCTGGATGAGCCGGGAATGGGTGAGTTCTCCCGTGGGATCTCCTGAGAGCGATCTCCTGCTAATGTGAATCCTTTACACTTCAGGCAACAAACTGGACGAGGCGCGACGCAAGCGCGAGGAGAAGAAACTGCAGCGACAGCGTGAACTGGAGGCTCGTCGCGCCCAGCGAGCGACTGGCCCATTGAAATTGGGCGCCAAAAAGCTTTAAAAGTAATAACCGAATAACAGCATTATGTGTGTTATATAGCTGTTATTTCCATCCCTTATATTTAAGTCAAACCCCCCCAATCCCCCAGAGTGTATTTGTATATTTCTAAATGCGTGTGTGCATGTCCCTCCCCTCTGTGTGCGTGTCCTTTGTGTTTCGTACTCATAAATGTTTTTGCATTCAATGCAATCTCAGTGTTTGGAGCCTCCAATTTCGATACAGTTTATAGCCATATTATAGATTTAATGCTGGCACCGATATTCACTAATGTATCTCTATAACTCTCTCTCTAACGAAATTTCAAATGTAAAGCACTGTAATTAAAAATGTAATTAATATATTTATATAAAAAACAGAAACCAGAAACCAGCGCCCAAGCAGTAGTTAGTAAATAACTTCAAATTTGTACTTTTAGAAATCGATGAAAAATCAACTAAAATATAGGGATGAGCGATGCGATGCCCTTGCAGGGAAAACTCCTGCTCGTAGCGCGAGCTGAGATTACATTTTGATATTGGAAATGTTGTAAGGACGATCGCTGCAGAGGCATCTGCAGGGAATTCTTGTGTAAATTGAGAGTGAAAGGACTCAATATCAAAAGATGAAAGATGGATAAACGGATATCCCACTATCAATGTGTGCCTGTTTCTCTCTCTCTGTGTGTGTGTGTGTGCGTTGTCCTTATTTATTTTACTCGCCAATTTTCCAAGCTAGAAATGAAAAGTATTCCATATTAGATTTTCTAGCAGCGCTGTAAGAAGAAAAATTTAAATGAATAAATACACGTATTTTTGCGAATAGAGAGCGTAACCAAAAACATTGTGAATTTTAATACATAAATATTAAATACGAAGTACATATTTTTATATAGTTCATAATAAATGGAAACGAGTTAAATAGAACCAAACAGCAACTAAAAAACAAACAAGAAGAACAACCCAAAACACACAAGCAATTAGTGAATGGAAACTAAATTTTGATAGCTTTTCCACAGAAATAACATTTTTGAATCGTATGTAGTAGAAATTGCACTTGTTATATGGATATCCTAGGTTTGCTGCATCGTGTGTGCGAGTGTGTGCATGTATGCTAGGATCGTGATTTATTTTTTTTCTTTTTCTACAACAGTTTTTGACGTATTTCCCCCGACTAAGGAAACAGCACCAAACCGCAAGGACATTTATTGCATGTGAAAACTATTAGAGTTGCCTAAGCATTACACAAATCACAGTCAAAACTTTTGAAAGTCCTGTACATACAAATAAATAAGGATACCGATTATACATACCTAACATATATGCCGACTTTTTTCCAATACCTCAATAACAGTGTACAATTTTTCCATAATATATTTTTGAAAATACCAAATAATAACCCAAAAAACAAAGTGTTGAATTTTTGAAATCTCATTGTTGTCGAAGCATCAGCGTCTTTGTGTATGGGCAAACCTTTACCTTTTGCATGCATTCAAGCAAAAACATACTGTATATTTGTAATTAATGCAACTCGATCGATCTACAGCCCCCGCCCCTCCCGCCACGCCTTCAGCCTCTACAGTCTCTCTCGCCCCCTGCCATTTATTGGCCAGACATTTTTCGTATATCAAACAAAAAATTCTCTCCGAAAAATTCAACATTAGAATAAAAGAAAAAACATATAATTGAAATATGGAAAATTTATTGTTTAGACAAATTTTTAAGACTGCAAAAATAAACATAAAATTCATTGAAACTGGGTAATGATGAAAACCAACCAAAAAAAAAAGAAACATTATTTAGTACTAATCATCAATAAAATTTTGAAATAATAAAAAAAACAACTAAAAAATCGTTTTTATTTCTTTTTCGAATTCTTTTCTTTATCTACGGAATACCACTATTTTTTGTTCCCACTTTTGATTGATATCCAGGGATGACATCCACATCTGGTTGTGCAGACAAAAACCGGATATTGGCATCTGTTTTGCCAACTGTTTGCAACATTCGCCCGCTAATTGCAGCAATTCAAACTGAACTTGTTTATTTAGCCCTGGCTTTTACAGCTGTTTTGGCCAGCTTCGAGGATAATTTAGATCGGTTGGCAAAGATAAAGCGGTAAAGAAGGGAAAAGAACAAACATGTTGGTGAAATGAAAACATGAGAGCCGAATGGGAGGGAGGCAGTTGAACAAATTTACATACAATAATTCCAGGGTCAAGGCTGCTCTGATCATATCAAGAGATTCTGTTACTCTTTTGCTGATTAATCAATACCAAATTTAGCTAAGCTTTCCGCTTTATCCCTACTTTAATATTTATTTTGTTTTGTATTTCTATTTTAGGATAGGACATACTATATGCCAATTCAATGGATAAATATTTTGTTTGCTCATACTTGGACTTGAAAAATGTTTCTTTAATTTTAATGCCCTCTAATAAAAAGGTCTCTTTACTTAATTTAGTAAAAATATCTTCATGTTGTTGAGGAATTCATAAAGAACATATAGCATCAAGAGTTTCTGCTTCGAATTCTGTTATCATACCAAAGAAATTCATTTTGAATGAACATTATCTTCGCCAGCTTCAAATATCACCCCATTTTCGTAGCATACTTTTGTGGAGCATAGCCAAAGCATTAAATCCATTTTAGGACTCTATTGCTTTTTAAGACCAACTGAAAAGAGTCGCAGTATGCGGGGATAAGTGTTCCTTGGAAGTCCCCCAATGTCATCGCAAAGTACTGCCCCCACAGATTGCTATTTTTAAGAGTGCGACCGCACAACTTTGCTTTTCTCACGCGCTCGTTTCGCAGGCTAATTTGTTGCAACTTTGCCTGGTCTGGTGGCAAATGGGCGAGTATGTACTTGCAACTGAAGCTGCCACTCAGCTGCCACGCTGGGGGTCAGAGCTGCCCTTGCCGTGAGTAATTGCCTCACCCTCACCCATTGGCGAGGCCATTTTTCGACTTGCGACTTGCGGCTTCGGCTATGCTATGCCTAAAATAGGTTTTACGCCAAGTAAAATAACCAAAACGAAACCAGAAGAAAATAAGACTTGGAATGCTATTAATAGACGCTGAAGTCATTCCGTTGACGGGGGAGGTACAGGCTACAGTTGCTGTAGCCATCGCTGTCGCCGTTGCCGCTGTCGTTGCCGCTGCCGTATCGCCACGATAGAGCTGCACTTGCATTACTCATACGCCCTGCCCTCCCAGATCTCGCGTGTCTAATTGTGCGGCAGAAAATGAAGCGAACAAACAGCAATTGCCTCTCCTCTGCCTCTGTGTATAATTAAATAGTTTGTCGTGATAAAGTTGTGCAAATATTGAGATCATTATGGTAATTTCAGTTGCAGCAAATCCATCAACAGCAGCTACAGCAGCCGCTGCAGCATCTTGGCCATTCATTTTTCGCTTATTAAACTTGTGTCGCTTTTCTGTGTGGATTTGTCACCGATGTTGAAGCGATGCCGGCAATCGGTGCCGATTGGGCACGCAGGTGTGCGGCATACAGCATTCAACGAAAATTCACATAATTTTCGCGCTCGAAGCGGCCGCAAAATGCATTAAATGTTGTTACTATTGTTATTTCGCTTTGAGTTCCCTATAAGAAGCACAGTGGAAGGGTGTTTTGCAGTCTTGGATACGAGATACGATTAGAATCTAGTGGACTTTAGGATTAGTACCTGAATCTATGGCATATCCAGTAAAATTCGCTTACATCTAGTTGCATCTATTATTCTACACTTTTAAGATGGTCCAGGATAGCCGGAGAAAGGAAGGCACAGCATCTAAAAGTTACACAGAAATATTTTGTTTTTTTTTTTACAAAAATTATCAAAAATAGGATTTAGCCAAATTTCTATACGACTTATACCTTATTCCTTTTCTCTTTCGATTATCATGTACTAGGTATCTTGTAGTCGTTACATCAACATCACCCATCTTTGTGTTTCTTTTTGTGCGACTTTGGACTTCGACAAAGCGCCTCGCATTCGATTCAATCAAAGCGCAACGCGCGCTCGCATCGCCTCGCCTTTGGCTTTGTTTTCGGCATCTTTTGTTGTTGTTTTTGTTGCTGCTGCTGCAGTTGTTGCTGTTGCAGTTGCAGTTGTTACAAAAATTGTTGAAAATTGTAAATTAGCTGCAGTTTGCATTGGTTAATGTTTCTACGTTTGTTCTCCATTTCTAGGAGCGGTCTCTTTAGCATTTACATGGCCGTAGCCACAGCATTCTGCCACAGCTGGATGTTTTAGTTACATTTCCTTCCAACTGAAACTGATGACATTTCTGTTTTTAGAGTTATTATTCCAGGCCATAAATCATAATGCATCCACATGATGCAGCTACGTGCGCAAGAGGTGCCTGATCCAACAATATAACGGATAAGAACATCGTAATCCATCTCCGGTCACGGGGGCTTTTTCAGATAAGAAACATTATATTTTATCAGCTTGAAGAGATCTCAAGAGGAACAAAGTACAATAGACAAAGTGTTTCAGATCCTAAGAAATAAATGTATATATATTCTTGATCTCGATATAGCCATGTGCTTCCACATCTTTAGAGGAAGTGCAACCTGATTATATGTGATCCCCCACTGCATCGCGGTCTCTCTCTATCTCTCGAAACGGATATTACGACTACCTCAACTGCAATCTTTTTTTTCCAATGAGAATCCTACAGATGTGCGATCTAGAACTATTCCCATTACCTGTTTCGATTCGATCACTTTCTCATCAATTACGTGCTTATATTTCCCCACCATGAAGTTTGTTTAGATCTCCAATTGTAATGTGAATCCTATCGAACTTGTACCCGTTGTATATTTTGAGTGATAAATAAACATATGCTCAAGATCGTTAGCGGGTTGGGGCTAGCGGGGATAGCCTTTGGATATTCCAACAGAACCTAACCCTGCTGATATGAAGACCCCATGAAATCCAGAGTGTGTGTCATGGGGTTTTCTCCGGTATTAACCCCAAATAGGGCATCGTACTACTCGTACTCGTACTGGTATTCGCATTTATTTATCTTTTTTTGTGTCAGTTTCCGTTTTGTACAAACACGAGGCAAACAGACAAATAATTATTATGATAAAACAATATTTGGCGAAGGCGAATGGACAAACCCCCAGATGAAACAAGGCAGGTTGCCATCCGCGCATGGCACAAACACGATCTTCAATAGAATATGAAACCACAAAAACCGACAGTCGACAGATAAGATGCGGAAATGTCGTACGTTCTTGAGTCCCGTCTTGGGGGCTTGAGTCTCTTAGTGCGTGCCACTTTTGATAATGGCTTTGGCGACCACACTGTGGTCACCACAGCACACTGTCCACAGCACAGACCACAGCCAAAGACGATACGAGAGCGAACCCGAAAGTGAATCATCCATCCGTCCATCTACTTACATGGCGACTCGTGGACCCTGCTATGTCTTGGCCAGAAGCAGCCCCCAAGTGTTTCCACGGGTTCGGCACGAGCGACTCAGACTCAGAGAGGCAGCAGGGGAGGGGCTGGGGCAGCAGCGGTGCCATGAGTGAAATGAACAAATAAGTAAATAAATTTACAACTGGCGGCTGCATGCAACAGTTTGTCGATGAATGAAAACGTGCTGCCAACTGGGGAAGTGGTGCTGGGGAGTGGCGGTGGTAGGGGTCTAGGGTGCACAATTAGAGCGACTGCAAACAGGTTTTTGGCCACATGCAACAGATACAACAGACGCAACACAATGGAAATGGCAACAGGCCAGAGTAGGAGATGGAGACGGAGGACAGAGTCGGAATCGGGTTCGGGCTCGGGCTCGGGCTCGGGAGTCAGGGGGCTTGCCGCACACGTGTTGATGTTGAGGCAGCGCCAGCTGAGAGCAGGCCTGTGTCGCCTTCCACCCACCACCTGGAAGCACCCCCTTAACCAGTATCCCCCACCACACCGTCTACCATGGCCATAAGTGGGTCAATTACAGGCTGCCATTGTCGCTTATATGTACTATATCTATACATCTATATGTATATGTGCATATATGTATATGTGTATCCGTGAGTGTGTCTGTTTCTGTTTCTTGCGAAATAATAAATTCAATTTCACAAAATGAGGCAAAATCAGCAAAGACCGAAACCGCCGAAAACGCGTCAAAAATTGATTGTGAAATTAAATGTAGAAACTAGGGAATTATTCTTCTGTGGCGAATCGGTAGTCCAGCCGTCTCTTCTGAGATAAAACAGTGTACATCCCCCCCTCCATTGGCTTTTTCTTTGATTTACAATTATTTATTAAGACCCCATCCAAATGTGGCAATTGAATGGAAAGTGTATGAAAGTGTTGATGGGTGTGGACGACCTGATTAGCGGCACGATCGCCATTTTTAGAGATTACTCGGAAAACTGGTTCCATTTTGTGATAGGTCTGAGATAAGGTTTTAGTTTTTGGTGTAAAGATTTTGGGGGGTTTTACTTTGGGCATTTTGAGGGGTGGGATGACAAGATATAATCTTATTGGAGGTTACTTCTCTTTGAGGTGTGTTGCTTGAAACTTTTTCCAGCCCCATCTTTGGATAAGAGAACTATTGTCATCTATACTAAAACCTATAACTGGTTAATCAACCCCTGATTGATAATTTCAAGTCTCTAGCGCTGATCTAAAATATAAAAAAACATATCCAGACTTGGGTCTGATCTGGCTGCTGCCTGCCATTTGGGATCTGCTCGGCTTGCTCTTTTATTTTGGGTCTGGATATCAGGGTACACTGTCAGTTCTGTCTGTCCTTCTGTTGCTCTGTCCCTCTTGCCTGCTCCGATCTCCATGTGTGTGCCGTTCCGACTGTGCCAACGCCTGGCTACGGCTACGGCGATGGCGATTAATTACCCCCGAAACGGCTTTGCTGATTTCAGCTTTACGAGCCTTTTTTAATTTTTTTCGCTGGTCGTCTTTTCTTTTCTTTTATTTTATTTTCTTTGGCTGACAAGTTGAAATATGCGTCGGACACTTTTGCCAGCAAGAGAGGGGCATAAAAATACCAGAACTTGGTCGGGGTTTGTTATTTTATTTTTGTGTTGTTTTTGTTTTTGGGCAGGCTTTTTGGTTTTTATAGTTGTTTTTTTTTTTGGCAGGGCATTAAAACATTTTGAGGTTTCGCTTTGTTTGAAGGGGTTCCGACGGGTGTGGAGGAGGAGTGGGTGGAGTGGAGTGGTTAACCAAATCAGGCGAATCAGTGTTAAGCAAGGGTTAAGGGCCCTTGATTGTAGAAGTAGAAACGGCGGCGATGGCGTTGGCGTCGAAGGTGGCCGCGTGGAATACTCAATATGTATAGACCTAGGTCCGGTAGCCCCTCCACACAAAAAAGTGAAAAGAGAGCGGCAGAACGGGAGAGAATTTCTAGCGATCCAGGGTGCCTATTGACAAGGTGAGGCGTTGTCGTAGAACCTCTCTGACGGGAGTCACAAAAGGTGCGAAAGAAAGAGAGCGACTGGCACACGGCAGCTTGGGAGAGTAAAAGCAGTGCTGCCTTACCATACTACAAGCCCAACTTGCAGAAAGGGAGAGGCAGGAAAGAAAGAGAGAGATAGAGGGAGATGAAATTGAATAAGTCGATGAGCTGTCAACATTTGTCGTACTGCTCTAATGTGGGTTAGAAATCGTAACGCTGCCGCCGTCACTGCTCTTTTCTTAGGGTAAAATCTTCGATGAGTCATCCCATAGAGACGTCAATGGCTTATCTGGGAAGACGCAATGAAAAACCGGGAACGGAACTGGACTGAAACTCCGAAGACGTCAAAGCGCGTAAGGAAGCCCTCCTCCGATAAGGATAATCGTATGTTAGGCAGGAACACGTCACAGCCATGGAGTGACATTGCTTGATGTGTGACAAGCGGTACGGTACACGCGGGATGGGTTCAATGTACAGTGGGGGCCACACCTGTTGCCTGTTGCCTGTTGCCGAAACTACAATAAAAGCAACCTGCGGCGCAATAAAGTAACAGAAGCTGCCGTCGCCCGCGGAACATCAGCAGCCACAACAAAAGAAGGCAGAAATCACGCTACGATCATAAACGCGAAACGTGCTAAATAAAGTAACAACAACAATACCATCTGCAAGGGTATCAACAAAGAGAGTGAATCCAGTGGGAAGAGACGCTAGGAAGTGCACTGAATGGAATGGAATGGGTTGGGAAAGGGGGGGTTTGGTTCTTCTGGAATGCCAGCAATTTCCCCTCCAGCTCTCGAAGAGCAAGAAGAGGAAGAAGCGAAATGAGGCCAAGGCAAGCAACGGCCAGCAGCAACAACAACAAAATCGACAGAGACAGCGACGCGACGACGACCTCTTCGGCCTGCTGCTGCTGCTGCCGCTGCCCGAAAGTCGTGCGATTAAAAACGCCCACGGCAACTGCGAAGCGACTTCTGTTCTTTGGCGATTCTCGAAACACAGTCTGTACTGCTCTCTCTCTCTCTCTCTTGGGACTGCGTGTTTTGTTTTGGTTCTGAATATTCTTAATGGAAGGAGATGAAGAGGATGGATGCACTCAAGGTCTATTTTTATGAGGTAAGTCTTTTCAGAAAAGCGTGTATTAAGCTTTTCTCTTAATACACAATAATAGCACTCTATCGGAGTTCGTAATGAATCCACCTTTGAGGTTCCCCTGTATTACAAAAGAGGAAGGAAGATATATCAGCTGATTGTCCCATCGCTCAAACACACACAAACAGCTAACAATTAAAGGCCATCTGTACATACATACATACATACGTATGTAAGTACAGTATTTACGTGCCTGGAGTTCACTGTACCCGTTACCTTAAAAGCGACGCGTATTATTAACTCAAATATACAAAATATACACATACATACATACATATTTACATACGTATGTATCTGTAACAACAAAAAACACTCGTACATCAAAAATGACTTAAAATCTCGCCACACGTCAATGGAATAAATGCAATCTCTGTACAAGTGTGTGTGACTCCATATGTGTGTATTTGTGGAGACCGCTCCCTCTCCAAAAATGGCATAAAACAATTTGTATCCTCGTTTGGCTCCTTCTCGCTCGTTTCTCCCCTGGCTTGTGCCCCATAAACAATGAGAAATGTTGCATCCGCCTTTGTGGTTGTATGGTTTTGCTTTTGGAGATTATAAAAATGTCATTAACATGTCAACGGGTCGCAAAAGTTCAGGAATTCTGTTGCTAAAATGTTTATGAAATTTGATTAAAATGGCAATTGTGGAGAGGGGTTGTATTTTTATTAATATTAATCAGAAACAAACGTCCATCTCCCATTCCATTCATTGCACTGTTGCCAAGCCGCAAAAGCCTAAAAGTGTTTACAAGAACGGTAAGGTTTATTTCTCGCTCTCGCGATCCGTATCTCTCTATCTCCCTCTATGCCTATCACCCCCACCCACAGAAAAGCTTAACCAGCAGCAACAACAGAAACTACATATGTACATATGTATGTATGTACATATGTATGTGATGCCAGGGCGAGCGGGCACAAGGTGTATTCATAAAGGGTGAGTCATTCCCAGGATGCTTTCTTACAAAATGTTCCTATTTTGCATGAGTTGATGGTTTTACGCGGAGATAGTGAGAGTGTCATTCCACCCGGAGAGGAAAAACCGCCTCACCCTATATTAATTCGACCTGTGGCGGGCAGAAAAGTCAATGATCGCAGTCGCTATTCGGGTTTGTTGTTGCTGTTGTCATAATTAAACGCGACAAATAAAATTTGAGGGAAAAAAAGAGCCGCCGCCGACGCCGCCGCAACCGCCGCCGTCGCCAGGGCAGCACCAGGCAATAATACAACAAAGAGACAAACAATAAATTCTTCAATTAACATTCGCACAGGTAAAAAGCGTCGCGAGAGCAAAAGCGGCGCAACGCGTGAGAGAGACACCGAGCAGGCAGGCAGACAGTCAGGAGAGAAGAAGAGCAAGTGAAACAGAGCGAGGCAGAGAGCGTGACTGGCTGGTGTTGGTGTCTCTCTGAATTCATGCATCTGTGTGTCCGTGTGTGTGTATGTGCGCCAGGATCATTTGCATTTTCGTTTCGGCGTCGCAAGGTGTCGCACAACAAAAAAGCTGATTAAAATGCATTTTGCAAAACCAAAAACAACAAGAAGAACGAAAAAGTGGGCACGTCGCGCATATTTGCTGTTGTTGCTGCTGCATAGATTAAAAATCAGCAAAAAAAAAATACAGCAAATACTGAAAAAGGAGAGGGAGAGCCGGAGAGTCTCTCGTATTCACAATTTGTATACCCTTGAAAAGCGTATGACGATTTTCACTGATTAGAACACGATCAGTCAAAAAAGTCTTTTGGGAGAAATTCGTTCTTGGTTGCAGTATGTTTTTGTATAACTCGTTCAAATTTGATCAAAATCGGATCGAAAGAGCGATCGATCATAAAACATTTGAATATTTTTAGCTTCGATTGATCCTCAAGGGTATCAACATCTTCGACCTCTCGGAGCTAGCCTTCCTTTCTTGCTGTTGTTTTCTGCCTGTTCTACATATTGTTTTTGTAGTTGGAGCGCTGGCTGCCGCTGTCTTTGCATTAGTCATAGCGCGCAGCGGCAGGCAGAGACCGGGCAGCAGGCCGCCGCACAGTCCGCGTAGACACCAGAAGACGGGACACCACTGTGAACGCGCACGTTGCCGAGTGATCTATGCCCAGCGGACAGAGCGGTTCGGTGTTCACCTACATATATGCACGGCTATTAACCAATTGGCGCCAAATAGTAACGACAAGCGCGAAAGGTGTTTTCTGGCTGGACATTGACGGGGGGCGACCACCCCAGACACGCGATTAGTCACAAGAGCGAGGCGGCAGCGGCGGCCGAAAGAGCAGCAGCAGAAAGAGAAACCGAATCGCGCCTCATAATTATTTTTTTGGAAATTTTTAGGTTATATCAAGCCTTTCCGAGAGGCAGTTTTGAGCCCCAGAACCTGGCTGGCGGGAAAGAGAGAAACAGGGAGAGAGAGAGAGAGAGAGAACCCCACACCACACCACCCCCACAGAAACCCCCAACGTAGCAGCAGCGAAGTAACGAAACGATCGCGCGAAACACTTCGGCTGCCTGCCCGAACGCGTGTGCATGTGAGAGTGAGTGAGTGCTAAGTGTGTGCGTCGTGCCTGCCTGCCTTTGAGCGCAGGTTTATCAAAATTCGATTTTCATTTTCTGTTTTAATACAATTTTTGCCGTACTGCCGTGTGGAAGTCTGTGGGCCAAGGAGCAGCCCAGAAAGCAGCTAAAGAAACGCGAACCACAACTGTAAAAAGAGTGCATGAGAATTAACAAAAAAAAAGAAACAACAAACAAAAACAAAAAACGTAATAATAATAATAAAAAAACGTGCAATGCAAGTGAAAAAATAAGAAAAACAAAAGTATATTTAAAAATAAAATAATAAACAAGCTGTGTCTCTGTTTCGAATTCGGTTTCGACTTTGCGCCTGTGTTTATAGCGAAAAAATCACGTAATTTAATCCGTGAGTGCAGGAGAGGTGCAGGAGTGCACCCCCTCCCTTCTGCTGGTGTATGGATGGTGCTTTTTTACGCGTCGTTTACCGTTAACCAACCACTTGAACTGCACGTGCAGATCGACCCCGTCAAAGGCAGAACAGTGAGCAGTGGGCAGTGGGCGTGTGCAATAAACACCCCTGTGCACCCCTCGATCAAAAAAGAAACAGAGCGAAAGAGAGAGCACACTTATCAGAGAAGAAAGAGCAGAAAAGCAAGAGTATTGAGTCATCTTCGGACATGAGAAAGTGCACGGGTTTCTAGAGGAGGAGACACACACAAAAACAGACTTTTTACTGAATAAATTAAATATTTTAGCTTACAAAAATACAATGTGAATGTTCACAATTTTCCAATTTCTGTAAACTGTTTTTTTACAACTATATTTCTTGTTTCTTTCCATTTTAGAAGCGTCTCAAAAGTGCAGTGCCAAAAAACGCGATATATTTAGTTATTAAAGAATTCAAATAAACCCAAAAACAAGTTGCCAAAAATTAAATATAAATGCAAGTAAACTAAAAACAACCTGAGGAGCGTGTAAATAAGATTAAAAATACATTAAAATTAAATCACAAAAAATAACAACTTGAGCTGGAGAATGCAACAAATACAAATTACACAAAGATAAATCAAGCCAAATATAAATACATCAAAATATCAGTGGAAAGGAAAGGAAAAACACAAACAAAAAGAAAACAAACAAACAAAAAGCAGACAAAGGAAGGAACTGAGCGGAAGGGAAGGAAGCAGGGAGGCTGAAATTGCAACAGACATTTTTGTGATAAACGCTGACAATTTGTTGCACGTTGAATGATTGCCATAAAGGCCATCGAAATGCAGCACAACAACAGCAGTAGCAGCGGCGGCAGTGGCGGCGGCGGCGGCAGTGGCAATGGCAGCCATCTGCAGCAGCAGCAGCAAATGTTGCACCAACAGCAGCAACAGTTTCAGCATGATTACGTTTGGCCAAATATCGGGAATATCAGTGGCAACAACAGCACCATCAGCAATGGACTGCAGCTTCAGCAACAGCAACAGCAACAGCGAGGCGCCTCCTGGATAACCGAATGCAACAAACAGCGCCACATTACCAACAATAATAACAACATGAATGTCAATTACAATCAGCACTTGACGCAACAACAACAACAGCAGCCACAGCAGCAGTACATGCAACCATCGTACAACAACTACACGCAACTGCAACAGCAACAACAGCTAGTGCCAGCAACAACAACGCAATCGAACAATTGCTACTATGCCTGTCTGCAGCAGCAACAGCAGCAACAGCAACAGCAGCAGCAACATCAGCAGCAGCAGCAGCAACAATTCTTGGCCCCCACCACCAGCCCATCAGCTGTGCTTGCACCAATAATTGCAGCCGCACAGCAAAGGATCCACGTAAGTATGCCCCTGGAAATACCATAAGAATATCCTTAGAAATATAAGAAAAGCCCTCATAGAAAAGATTGTGTCGAGGAAATAAAAATAATGTTTGAACTCCTTGATGAAACCGAACAACTGGTTGGATATCTTTTCCCATCAAAATATAGTAATATCTCTGCACCTTCTAGGAATATTCATAGAATGAAGGTATTCTGTAGAAATTTATTTTGGAAAAGGAAACAAGCATACTGTATTTATTCAATGAGTCTGTCAGTAGCCAAGTTTGGAGTACGTGAAACAGAATACCTCTGAAAATCAAAAGAGAAATGTGTTACACGGATCGTCGGGTCACGTGGTGTGGTATCATCTGGTGATAGGATGCTTGAATAAACATCGAGGACATCTAATCCTCACAGAAATACTACTCGTATTTCTCTTGTACTCCCTCGTAAGAAGTGAAGAAGAAGAAGTGTCTAAAAAAGCAGCTCTGTGTCGATATAGATCTTAAAATCTATGTATAATGATTCCTTAAGAAAATATAATGAAGGATACCCTATATTTAGTGAAAGATCTCTTTATGACAGACGGAATTGGTGTGCCAAAAGTGGAATAAAGTGAACTAAAAGTGAAAAAAACTAATACTGTGTTTAAGCTGGGCCCATTTCAAGAAATCATCAATAAATCAATAAATTGGTCAAACAAAACAAGAAGAATCAAAAATATCCTTTTGGACAGATGCGGAGGTGACTGAGCTTCTTGCGCTGCTGAAGGAGGAGAATATAGATGGGTTTTACTTCAAAATTGTTTCCAATTTACAACTCCTCCTGGCAACTCCTCTGATATGATTGCATGAATTCATCTCCGTGGGATAAACAGGGGCTATTTTAGTTTTACGAATTCTAGAATCCATAGTATAAACATAGTATAAGAAATGTGTCCCCTGCAAAAGAGCGAACTGTACGCTAGTTGGAGATCCCTCACATATACGATTGCTGGATAATTATGTACAGTCAGAACTTTTTTTTGCTGGAAACCCAATGTTCCATCTTTGTTCACTTACCGCGGATAGTAGAGAAGTTTGAGGAAAACAATGGATACCACAAAATGTGTCACCCGCCTCCAAGGGAGGTATCCCATTGCATACGCATTAGCATTTATTATACATATGTATTTACATGTACATATGTACATATATATGAGTATTCTGCATCCCTCTTCCACCACTCGCCTCATCTCAGTCTCTCTCTCCTTCTCCTACTCATCTCTCGGCTTGAGAGCTCTTTGTGATTTGTTGTCGCCTTTCATTTTGCGGTTTTGTGGGCGGTGCTTGGTCACTCAAAGTGGAGTGTTCCCCCACCCCCCTGAAACCCCGCACTCGTTGTGGTTTATCATCTCTGTAATTGCGTTACACTCGCAGTTGAGCGGGCGGGCCCCCGGGGGGAAAAACTAAAGAAAATGGCGTCCGCGGGGCGTATACTTGATGTGGTCCGACGTACATCACGTATACGACATGTGGCCGAGTTCAAAGGCAAGGAGGCAGAGAGGATTGCCCTCTTTTCTTCCCCAAAAAATGCTTAAATGTTGGACTGCTTTATCTGTAAGTAAATATTTACTGCCCCTCGCTTTCTGCTTTCTGTGGCGTGGGAAAGCCACTCCCCAAAACAAAACAAAAACAAAAAACAAACAATAAAAAATACATTTGGAGTAATTTAATTTTGTTTAAACTTGGGGGGAGATCCTCTCGTTAAATGCGAATATATATATCGTATATATGTATATCCATGCAAATAACGAGTTTACATTTGTATATAAATAAATTGAAATAAATTAAACCAGTAGACAGTTTCAGATAACAGATTGAACGTATTACAAGTGACGATTTTCTCGAACGATCCTCGCAATAGCCCGATCATCTAACTCCCATTTTGATAAGCAATCCCGAGCCAGAACAAAGCGTCATCATGAAGTAAAAATAAACATGGTGAGGCATGCCCTTGCTGTCGCGACCGAAAGTCTACTTGACCAAGGCATTATCATCCCCGCCAACAGCCAACAGCCAACAGAGTGCCCCGAACGACGTACTGACAGACAGCCAGAGAGACAGCCATAGCACGACACTCTGGACTCTTCCAGATAAGATGTCGCTCGAGGCCCGAAGTCACGAATGTGTAGTGCCAATCCGGCCAGGAAGTGGTGCCATGCCACCGCGCGAGAGCCCAAGTCGAAAACGCAAATAAAAGCGTGAAATCCGTAGAACGGAAATGCCAAGAGCATTGCATGGTGTTTCGTCGCTTCGGGGACAGGGGAACCTGATTAACGTTGTGGGAGGTGCTACGGCTCTTATCTACGGCTCGTACTCGTCCAAATGATGACTAGGCCAAATCATTTGCTGTTGGTTAGGACCACATTTTACTGGTATTTGACTGATCCCCACCTACGGGCAAGAGTCTTCTAGTCGAAGAAACCTAAAGCTTTGCTTGCGATCTAGTAACTATTACGGTATAATTATTCTTTAAGAAGTTATCCAATGTTTAAGGCAGATTTCAGGGATCCACAGATCTCTGCGCTTGGCCACAAAGAGCATTATTTTGTGTTAATTCTATTGCAAAAATATAAATTTTCTGTCATTCAGAGAGCACGTCATGATTTATTGTCGATGTAATTCCTTCTATGAGTATTTTCATATCAGTTTCGATTTCTTGGGTAAAAAGCCACAGCACAACATTATGGAAGGGTGTATAATGGATGACTTCATTATTGTTTATTCGCTGTCTGTTTATATAACACTATTTAAGGAACACTTTTCACGGTCAATAATATCAATAACATACATAGTGTTTGTGAGTAATTGATATTCTTTCGAAAAGGGTTCGCCTTTTTATTGTTTGTTTAGATGTTTTATTGTTTATTCTATATTTTATTGTATTTTTGTTTTATCTTCAAAGTGTTTCTCGATATTCGGTTACACTATTAATTGTAACCAATCTAAGCAAATACGAGATATAAAAAAGCGAAGAACCGTTTATATCTCTGGCAAAACCTAATCTTTTTTTACGAGAAGAATGTTTCTATATTCTATTCTATTTTCTATCTTCTATTTTTTTTTTTGTGTGAAGAAATTTATTACTATGACTAAAAAAACGAGGGAGAACGTTGTGAGCAGCGGCAAAGGCCGCGGCTCTACTTTATACCCGGTACTCAGTCAATACATATATACATACATACAGTGGCTCAAAGCCAAAACTATGCAGTGTCAAATAAAAAGTTTAAGGTGGTACAGATTTTAAATTATATCACAACATAAAATAAACTGTAACTTAATAGCTACTTTTACAACAGTGGATAATCTATATTCTATAGATCTATGCATATCTTTCGATCTATATTCAAGATCAACCACTAATTTGCCAAGAAATATGTTTTTTAGAGCTTTATCAGTCAGTTTTTCCCCAACGACTATTCATGATGCAATAAAAAGGCCTTAAATTCCTCCAGTGATTATATAGAATTACCCGCTTTCATATCACAGTTGGTAATGCTTTTATATCCGAGATAATTTCTCCTCATTCTTCATGCTTTTCATTCTGCAAATATTTGGGTATTAGTTTTGTTTAGTCTCTAGAGATGACTTCTAGAAAAACTGTGTACAAAACTAATGCCTCGAGACTAAGATATACGGCAATCAGTTTCTAGATGATCTGCGTATGGATCCTAAAAGTAACGCCAGGTACTCAAAGAGCCAAATGACAGGTGGGTTTTATCTATTTTGTCCAGTTGGAATATAATAATGAACCGATTGCAGTTAGTTTCGGAAATCTGGTAGTTGTGATCTTTCTTTATGAATGCTACAGATTTTCGAATTATGTGATTGAGTGCTCAATGTTGAAGCTTCACTGGATGTTGTTGCAACCTTCTGTTCTGGTCAACACTCAATGCAACAATGTCCTTGCTTCATAAGTACTCGTTTTGTTAAGAGTTCATGTTTTTTTTTGTCAAGGGAAATGGCAAATGCATCCTTGAACTTTGCTTTCTGTTTGCTGTTTCTTTGGAGGCCACCTCTCTCTTTGTGCCTCTGTTTATTTTGTTTTTATTAATTATTACAAAAACAATTAAGATCTTAAAATTAACAACTTTAATTTGCACTTGTTGCTGTTTCTGTCATTATATCGTATGCTTAATTTTTTTAATGATCGTCGCTCTGTTTCTCTGTTTTCTCTGTTGTTTTTGTTTTTGCTTTTGATTTTTGTGTTTTGTTTTGTTAGTGCAAAACGGTTCTACAACACAACTCATTAACTCATTTTGTTAATCATTTACTGGCGTTGCAAAAGTGCTGCAACGGGCCACGCCTACCCGTACTTGCGCCCCCATTAGCATTTAAGTTTTATAATCAGCTGTTTTTTCGAAGGTCTCTCTCTCCCTTCCCCCGCCCGATCACTGCCAGTTTCGAAATTAGATTGGGATTTTGATTGTTTTATAGTTGGATTTGCGTTGTTGTTGTTCTTTCCAAAAGGTTGTCGAAAGTGTGTCCATGAAATACATTTGGGGAGGCCAGAGGCAGAAAAACCAATAGAAAATACACTGGAAATACTTTTTGTGGGGATTTTTAATTGCAAACGGAAATCGTTTGGTAAATGATTAATGGTTTGGGGATAGAATATGTCTCCAGAAAAAACCATCTAAAGATTGCGATTTGAGGGTTATTTTTAAGGGTTTAATGAGGATAGCCCTTATAGAGCAAATGCATTCTTCTGGATACACTACATCTGCATCTGTCTTTCTGGCTTTAAAGATTGACGCGTCATGCAGCAACGCCCCTCGGTCAACTGGCGTTTGCTTCGCCTTGATGGCCCTTCGCCAAATCATTCAGAACCGCTTTCTATGTATTCTATCTAGATGCAAATAAAGATACCTTAAGCAAATAAAAACGTGGGGGCTTTATTTGTTCAATGGATTAGGGTTTTTCCAAACCCGTTTTGCGGGTTGTCTTCCAGTTCCGTTGGATATTGGGGACTACTTCCTCCGATTAATCATTTAGTTCTAAGAAATCTAATCGCAATTCCACGAAATCGATGACTTCAATTACACGAATCGATGACGTTAATTCAATGACGTGATCCAAAGGTTTAATCAATGCAAAAACTATTCAACAGATCGTATCGCCCGGTGAATGAATACGCGGACAAGTCTTGTTTGACTTAAATAAATGATATGTCGGCAAAGCGCTAATATTGGCATATATTTAAATATAATTACACCCGTAATCGGATAGTTAAATATACACATTTTTACATTATTATGGTTTGTATATTTTAGTAAATCTTGTACTTTTCAGACGATGAATAAGGGATTGGAAAATGTGGTTTTGATTAGCAAGATAGAGATACTCCGGAAATGGTAGTTCACCCTGTATGTGAGTGTTTTTAGCTTCAACAGTGATAGATAATAGATAGCTAGATAGACACATAGATAGATAATAGATAAAGAAATTATGATTCGGAATTTAATTACAGATTATTTAATGTATGGAAACGTAAATGAAAAAATGATATGCCTTATCATCAAAAAATTTCGAAATAAAAGTCGTCCCATCCTTACAGGACCTTACACTGCATTGATCTTTAAAGCAGTCATTGTCCCGAAATTAATAAATGTCTTCATTTCAAAATAAATATCCATACAAATATTTAAAAAGCCAAAAATTTCTGCAAAATAAAAAAGTAATAAAAATGATATAATAAAAGATAATAAATTGCATTTATTTGAAAATTTCAGATGTTTACGGTAGTCCAGATATAAAGTGTCCATAAAAATGTGCAACATTTAGCAAAATTTCACTGTTGTACGCTATTCTTGAGATACAATTTGGCATAACCACATAATAGTCCACGTAAAACCATCCCAAACCGAAACAAAAATCTCTTTAAAACTAAAGGAAACCATTAGGGAATATGGTTTTTTTAGTTATATGTATTTCAAGTGAAATCCTGCACAAAGAATGGCTCGCGCAATATTGCTGCCCTGCTGTCCATTTCCGTTTCCGTTTCGCATAAAGACTCGAAAAATGACCCATCGTGGTAACCCATAAAATATTAACCCACTCGCGCAGAAATGGTAACCTAATCAGTGCACAATGTTGGCCTAGAAGCCAGTCGCCTGGCAAATTGCTTAACAAAAGCAACAACAAAAGGCAGGAGCAGAGCGAAGCAGAGGAGGAGGAGGCCATCAACCCTCAACCTTGATGTTGAGTGTCGACACTTCTGGCCGGTCAGGGGGAAGGGGGAAGGGGCACGGGGCCAAAGCAAGGCGCGTCGCCAGTCAAGTCGGCAAGGCACTCAGACACACGGCTCTTATCGCAAAGAGTGAGCGAGCGAAGGAGAGAGAGCAACGAAAGGAGGCTGAAAAGAGAGAGTGAGAGGATCGTCTCGTACCTAATGGCAGAGACATATTTTCGGCTACCTACCGCCCGGGGCTAATGGAAAAGGACGATCCGATCGCAGACTCGAATCGGGGACGAGACTGCCCTGCCTAATAGATGCATTTAGCACGCGCCCAAATGCATCTCAGAGATACATTAACTGCCGCAGAGGTGGCCGCAGAGCAAGACAGCAACAAATGGTTGCTGCCTCTGAACCTGTCTGAGGCCTACCTCTCTCCATACCCAAACCCATTCCCATCCCCCTCTCTCTCTCGCTCTCACACGCCATCACTTCATCTGTGCGCGTGTATCGGTGTGTAAAAACCCCGCGATGAGTCATCCGGATGGCAATGCGTGGCATACATAAATCCAACATGTGCCCCCAGTCCCCCCACCCCTCCCGCATGCCACAGACTGAGTGGGAGACTACTATCTTAAAGCGAGAAAGAGACAGAGAGATACAGAGTGAGAGAGACAAAAGAGCGGCACTAAAATCAAAACAAAACGTTCGTCCATATAGAAAATGTCAACAAACGAGCTGCGCGCCAAATTCCAACATTTGAGTGGAAACCAGTTTTGAGTCACATTCAAATGCGAGTGAGAAATTAAAGAGAGGAAACGCAAAAGAGGGAAATAAAGAGAGAGCTACAATAAGAGCGAATGACATATTCTCTTGCTGCTTAAACAATCGCATGCGATAAATGTTTCGCCATATTTTGATTTTGCTTCTGTATGGGTATGATTGTACGCTCTCTCGCGCTCTCTTTCCTATTGCCTTTTGCGTTTTTCCCCCTGACAGTTATCGTCTAGTTTATCTTCACATCCTCATTCGTCAGGGCCACGGGAATCATGTGGAGCATGCGAAAGCAGTTCGGGGATTTTCCCCCATTATGATTATGCGGTTTCTATGCTGATTCCAAAGAAGTTTGAAATATTTTGGGGTTTTCCAGATTGAAAGGAGAAATACCTGTAATTCTTCTACTGTTTTCACATATATGGAAATGTATTCTATCTACAAATAAAACATAACTAATGGATCCGTTATCTAAAAATCTATGAAAACAAATAAAATATATTTATATTTATTCCTCCCAACCCTGGAGGAAAATCCTTATTGGGATGATATACATATATGTACAAACAACTCGATTCGATGAATGACCCTATAAGGGGCTACTACCGATTCCTCTTGTCCCCCGTCCCACCCTGTTCATAATCATTCGACTACAACTGGTTCCGTTGCGATATCTCCAGCCCTGGCTTCCACGCAACGTAAATTTCCAGTGCCCCTGCCCGCCAGCGTGTGGTTGTTTGTGTGTGTGCGTGTATCTGTGTGTGCTGGCAGTTTGGTGGTGTGTGTGGCGCGCAATGGCCAAGACGTCACCCGACGGTGTGGATAGCGGTCTGTTGCTCAGTTATTTTTCGCTTTTTGTTAAGGCAACGCGACTGCAGCAGCGGCAACGGAAAGCCACGCGGCCGCGTCCCCCGTAACAGTCTCTCTCTCCGTCGTCACTCCGTGTAGTTAATCAGTTCTCCTTTGACACCCCACAACTCCCCCGGCCATTCCACCACCATCGCCCTCCCTCTCACTCTATCGCCAGTCGTACTGTCTGCGAGGCGTTCGCTTTCTCGCTTTTACACGCAGCAACTGTCTGGCAGGCGGGCCATCACAGTCACATTCACTGTGGCTGGAGCGGGACAGCATACAAGAAACGTTTTTATTGTTATTGCCCTCCCCCCCATCCCTATACCACACTGTTATTGTAGTTGTTGTTACATTTCGTACATTCCCTTAAAAAACAAGAAAGAAAGAAAAAGTGTAACTATTTCTCCATGTAATTGTGATTTCGCGTTATCTTACATATACATACATCCATATACATACATATGTACATCCATATGTACATGAGTGAGAGTGCAACGTCAGAGCGTCAGAAAGCACAAAATAATTACGAAATATTCAACAAAATTCTGCCTGGTCTGGCCTGCTGAAACTGGAGAAGAGAGCGGGAAGCGTTCGAAGTTCAACGGTGCGGTGCGGGGCGTGGTCTGACGCTTTAATCTAGAGAATTCTGTGCGAACGAACCGTTAACATTTTTAACACTCTGGACAGGCGGCAGCAGAAACAGCAGAAAGGAAAAGACAGCAACAATTTGACAGCTGTATCTGAACGAACGAACCCGTGCGTGTGAAAGGCAGTCAAAGAGCAAACAAACAGAAGAGAGAGTGGAGTGGCGTGACATGAAAGAGATTGCAAAGTATTGCACCCAAAAGAGCGTCCATATGTCCATCCACCCGCACATGTACGAATTTGTTTGAGCACGAAACTGAGTGCAAAGCGTAAAGAGCGAAGCGGGAACAAGTGTTGAGAGCAGAGCAGTGCAAGTGCAAAGTGCATTAAGGGACAGAAACAACAATAACAACAGAACAGAAGTCAAAAGAGAGGACAATGAAAGTTAAAGTCGAGCGCAAAACAATAACAAAAGCGACAGCAACAACAATGAGCAAGCCGAAGCTGGACGAAGAGGAGAGCGAGGAGGCGGCGGCAACGACAGAGCAATTGGACTTTCTGCCCGCGGATCTAACGGCAACAACGACAACGATATCATCGCCAGCAGCAGCAGCAGCAACGCCAACGACAGCAGCTGCGGCAGCAGCAGTGCGCAATCTTATCGTAAGTGAATTGCTCTTTTGTTGATACCCTGTACGCGGATAGGGGAAAGGGTAGACTCGCCAGTGTGGGAATGAAATTACTAACAAAAATGTTTGAGATGTACATCGGAAATAGTTCGATATTTGCACTTGCAAAGACAATGTACGAAATCTATAGACTCCAGTAAAGGGTATCTTTCAGTCTAAATCCAAACCGAAAAGGGCATGGCATGTGTTGGGAATAAGCAAAATGAATTATGGCAAAAAGAAGAGTGCGGTACAAACTGGTACAACTCTGAGTGCACAGAACGCAATAGAATGTACCCGTTAGCCCCCTTGAAATCCGGATCTAGCCGTGGAAAAAATACAACAAAAACATCACATTGAAAAATAACTTGTTTAAAAAACACATTGGATTGTTGTTGTTTTTATGTTCATCTTCTTTTTTTTGTATTATGATTATTCGCCGAATTCCATGTGTGTGTCTGTGTGTGTGTTGTATCTTTTCCCATTGTAGTCTCAGACCCGTTCCGTTCCGATCCGTCCCGTCTCCATCGCAATCGTCTCGTTTCGACTCGAATCGGTTTGGTTTTTATTTCGTATTTACTTTGTCGACATCTTTGGAATTTCAATTTACACTCTTGTTGTTGTTTTGCGCTGTCACTCTGCCGCCGCTCTCTCTCTCTCTCCCTCTACAGCTATGGCTGTGTGTGCGCTCACACAGATAATAAACGGAACGTTAACTCTCACACGTACACAGATTGTGGGTTCCTTTTATCGCATGCGAGTTTTTAGTGTTTGAAAGAGCGGAAGAGAACGGAAGAGAGCGCAAAGTGCATGAGTGCAAATAGAGGCAGTGGCTAGAGAACATTCTCATGATAGTTGCATAAAGAAGGTGCGAAAAAGAGAGAGCGGGAATCAAAATATGCAACTTGAAACATGGGAAATGTCTGGGAATGCATAAATGCAAAATGAGTTTGAGTGGGAGTGAGTGCAAAAAGAGAGAGTGAGTGATGTTCGTGCTGTATTGGCCTCTTATTGCACTCGTGTTGACAGTCGCCTCAAGGTTGCACCACCCCACCCCACCCCTCCCCTCCCCTCTTACCACATTTTAAACTGTTTCCAATTTGATTTCGTTCTCGATTTTTCGTCTTTTTTGCGGTCTTCTATCTATTTTGGCGTGGGTGTGCATCTTGTTGTTGTTTTCCTCTAGTTTCTGGCTTGCAACACGTGCGTCGCACGTTGCACGATTCGCTATGCGCCAGCACAAATTTCATCTATCTGCAGTGTGTGTTGCACCATCAACAAATAAAACTAAATCTGCTCTAAGGTCAAGGTTTTCCACTCGTAATTGTAAGGGAGGGGGGAAACACCGTTTTGTGGTTTTCAATCTTAGAGATGAATTCTGCTTTCTTTTCTGTTTTTCCCCCGTTTCTATTTCCTCGACAGCTTGTGGCAAAGAAATCTCTTAGATAATCCCAGACTTTACCGTAGATCTCCCCACGCACGCGTTTCTTATAGCCATAGACTTTTCCTCCCTGCCTCGTCTCTGTTTCTCTTCCATTTTTTTTCATCTATTCATCTCTATCTTTCGCCCCGTCTACTCCTTTCCTTCTTGCGTCTATTTTCTCGCTTGACATTCAAAATTATGCTGCAGTTGATTTCACCATAAAATTAAATCCAATGCCAAGGTCAAATGGCACACAGCAGCAGCTGCTTTGCCCCTCCTCCTTTCGTGTCCCGTCCCCCTGGTATTCCACTTAGAATGTCAAGCGACTCACGCGTTGCATTCCCCATGATACTCGGAGAGGAGGCTGGAGAATGGGGTTGGAGCTGTGGAATGGGGATCCAAATGGAGATGTAAATGGGGTGGGTATGGGTATAGGGGGGAATCTGTGTGTTTGTGCTTTATATGGTGCCATGCACTTGAACAACTGTTGTTGTTGCTGTTGCATAAAACATGCAGCGTGCCACATAAATATTCCATGCATTAAAAGCAAACGCATTAAATGTCACGAGCATCGAGCGAAACCCTCCTCGAAGAGGGTTTTTTAAGTATATAAAATCTCAATCTACGAATGAGTATAATAATCATCATCATCGGATCAGGTATCCCCTGTACAGAAATTGCCAATTTAATGTGCGCATCAACTAAAAATAAATAAATATCAAAATTGCCAATGCCTTTTGGACGACGCCAACGCGCCATCAGGTCGTCGCTCAACCAGCAAACAAACGAATAAAAAATTAAATAAATAAATACAACACAATACAACAAACAATCAATTATTATTGTTGTTTTTGGTGGCTATCACTTCTACCTAGACTCCACTGCTATGGGGATACTCTTTCAATGGGGCATGAGATCACCGAGAATGTAAAACAACCTGACGCTCACATGCCACATCTTCGTTATCCTTCGTTGTATTTTCGGCATAGCGGCGTGAGAGAGCGAAGCGAGTGAGCCAGGGGTTGGCGCACAAGCTAATCGACTGACTCCTAGTAGAAATATCCTCTTCGACTTCCGCGTATCCAAAAAAAGCTCCGTTTTCGGGAGGGGAAAATGCACTTTTGCTGACGGTGTGCGCTCCCACGGTTTGTCTTTTCGATCCCCCAACAGATCTCTGTCTCGGCTTCGCTATAAACAGAAGAAACCAAAACGATTGAGGATGTTTATGTTATTCTATACAGCAAGCAAAACGGTAGACGAATAAGTCATATCTTAATTCGATTCAAATTGGGGAATACCATATCATATCTCATCATAATCATATTTCCTAGAAATGATATTCAAAAGTGTATCTTTTGCTGCGGTAAGTCCATGATTAGGGGTTTTCTTCATTGGTTTTTATGGGCGCATTTAAGTTTTTCGTGTGTGCAAATCTTTTACGACATTCGGTCTTATCGCTGGATCCAATCATACCAATCGCTGGATCGTTTCGTGTGTGTGTGTGTGGTGTCCTCACTTTTTATTATTTTATTATGGCTTTCGATTGTTCCGAGAATATTTCATGGGATTTTGTAATGCATTTCGTGCAGAGCCGACAGGCAGAAATCGACAGATAGATAAAGAAATGGATAGATAATACCCGTACAAAAGGTTTCCTTTGACTAGGTTTCGATTTTTTTAAGTGGAAAGGGTATATATTTTATTTTTAAGTGGAATTGAAAGAGTTTCGTGGGAATTTGGCATCACTTTTAAGGCTTTTAAGGGGCTACAAGTGGAATTCAGGGAAAGTTTAGAAGGTAATATAAGAGTCATGGCGTAGTAAAGAATATTAAGTTGAAGTTGTACCTATATAAATAAAGAAACCCATTTGCCTTGGACGAATCCGCTGCCTTGGACAATCTCTCTCTCACATAGTAGCTTAGCAGTGAAGCGTGAGCGAGTCTACTCGCTCTCTTTGCGTACAGCTACATATCTCCCATCCTATTGGGACACGTTTTTATTTTGGATATTTGAAAATAACCTGTACGTAGGGGATTTCACTTTACCCAAATCAGCACTATCTTCCTGTTATCTTTATCTCAAGTCAGCAAGAACTGAACTGCCATCTAAAGTACAATATTCTTTGTTTATTATTTGTGACTGAGGAGGGTTTCATATTCCAACGCCCTGCTTGCTTTATCAATTAGGGGAAGTCCCCCAAAAAAGTTTGCACATTTCCACTTGAGCGATTGTAGATATCGTTCGCTGTTTTGCACTCGAAAGTTCCACATGGACTTGTGCATTTTGGCGCTCCGCTAATGAAATTATCTCATGACGTCAATGGCTTAAAGTTAAGCTTTAGCTCAGGCAAGTCTGTAGTCTGTAGCCACAGCAACAACAGCGACAGCGACAGCGACGTAGACAAGCCGGTTTTGTTGGTCTCCTCGAGGCTGGGTTCGAGGCATGTCGGAGCATGTCTCGCACGTCGAAGCTCATTTGAAAAAAAGAGAACCTAATTTGGTCACAAAGTTTCTCGATGGAATGACGTCACAGCCAGAGATGGTCAAGGGGTGGGTGTATTTTTCACCGTGACCGAGAAATGGAGACACAAAAGGGGTTTCAAAAATAACTTTTAAATATAGATCTCGCTGGTATTCCTGCTCGCCTAATGAGGCCAATCCAATCTCATGCTTGCCTCACGAGAGAGTAACGAAGAGCTTACGCTCTCACTTTCTTAGTTCAACTTCATTAAGCTGCATCGTGAGAGCAGTTTCCACATTCTTCGTGCCTTTTCGTGCGTGCGTTCGCATTCAAAGCTTTAGCTCATCTCTAATCTGAACTCGAAAGAGATGTATGAAAAAAGAGAGCTTGAAAGACAGCTGGAGACAGAGAGAGAGAGAGAGAGAGTTCAGCCATGATCACTCCTTTGCTTCAGTTCAAACACACATCCCCACACAACAATTATGTCATTTGGTATATTTTCAACAAAGTGGCAAAAGAAAAGAAACCGAAAACACAATAATGAAAACAAAAATGGGAAAAATAAGCGGGGGGAAAATGTCAAAAGTTGCGTGTTTTCGAGCTCGCATTTGCTTTCGATTTTCTCGGAATTATTGTAGAGTGCTGTGGGCGGTGGAGGAAACGGGATCCCAAAGAGTGGGATGGGATGTCATGTGAGAGAGAAAAGGAAAGCATTCATTCATTTATCAGGAGCGTAGTCCAAAGGAGGGATTAAAGGGGGTTTTATTCAAAAGTTGAAATAATTATACCCCATAATTGTGTTGCTCTAAATTATGTCTAAAGATGAGAAAAAAATGAAGACAAAGTTCCAAAAATTTTTGATAAATATAAAAAAATATTCTTCGAAAAAAACGTTAGTTTTAAGAATTTTTCTACAGATTTAAATGCAAAATACAATAATCGGTTAGTTTTGTATTATTTCTATTGTAATTAGATGGTTGGGGGGGAGGATTGTCGGATAAAATTAAAGGAATTTACTCAAGGAATCAATTGCTCTGCTTGTTATTAGTTTACTTTCAATCAATTTGCGATATCTATGGTACCAAAACCAATGCAAAAATGTGCGGAATTTTTCCCGTCAAATCTGAAAATCACTGGACTACAAAGAACCCCCTTTGTTGTACCACTGACTGTGGCGCCTGTGCCCACTGCCTCGGTGTTTCCAATGCGTTTGTTGAACTTTCTAGAGCAAGGCCAGGGCCCAGAGAAGGAGTGCTGGGGAGGAGAAGGAGGTGTCAGTGCTAAATGGCAGTTGCCTGATGTTCAGTTAGCCCCCTGTTCTACCCCTAATTGAGTTATATACATCGACAATACGACTAATTCAAGGCATAGCGTACTTCTATAGCAGCGGAAATTGCACATGGAAATGTGCAATGGAACTGGGGAAATGGATGCGGAATTGGATGTGGAATTGGTTATCCGAATTGGAGCACATCTGGAGCGGATTGTTGGGGCTTGGATTTTGGCTTGGAGTGGTGTGGAGTGGTGTGAAGTGGAGTGTGGCTAAAAATGCATACAAAAACAGCACACAGAATGCTGAAAGATTTACACGCCCGTCGATCCTTGTTGGCCCGTGCAACGGGCTACGTGTGGACGCGTCATCCGGCAAGGAATTCCAAGAAGAGGCGCAGCATCGGGCTGCAGCACCATCACCACATTCCAAGGGGCAACGAACGAACGAGCTGCAGCAGCAGCAGCAGCAACATCAGGTTCAATTCGACACGGCGCTGAAAAGTGCGAAACGAGCAAAAGATAAAGCCGTGGGGAAATTATCAAGAACTGACGCCCTGCCCCGGATACCCCGACAGCCCGACAGCACTCCCCGCCCTCACTAAGATTGTGTCAACTCCATGACCCGACAATGAGCGGAAGCTGTGGGTGTGCTGGCACTCCAGGAGAGCTTGTTTCAAAAAGTTTATTTATGGATATGTCTCGTAGGATATCTGGGATATTTACTTATATTATTTTCTGGTATATTTACTTCTCTGCTATGGTATTCTGATGGGGTTTTTTCTTGGTGCAAGCTTGGGCACACTCTTTTCTATATCCCATTACAGGATCTACAAATATTTGTCTGCTAATATCTTCTCTTTGGTATTATGTTATTATTATTATTATAAAGTGTTTTTTTGGTGTTTGCCTTCACCCTGTAATGGGTATCCATAGTCGTATTCCCCACATCCTTGCCGATTTTATCGAAGCCACACTCGCATTATGCTGGAGGGGAATTTCGCAATGCTGCTGCTGCATTGGGGATTTCCAACGTCATCGTCCATCGCCTGATTTTACGGGTCCCCCTCTCTCTTCATATCTGAGTGCAGAGAGCGAACGCACTCTCACTCATCAATAACGCTCTCTCTGTCTCTGGCTCTGTGGCACTCTCTCTCTCTCTCTCTCTCCCTCTCTTGAGTGCAAAAGCTCTCGTAAGTGAGTGAGTGAGTGAGCGAGTGCTTACGTGTGCTTAAACGAGTGACTTTGCATAGAGCCGGCTTTTGCGAGTTCGAGTGTGGGCGCAGGCCGAGTGTTCGGGGCCCTAGGCACGTCTCGCTTCTCCTCCGGCTCCACCCGCCCCTACCCACACGCACACAGACACACACACTAACTGGGCTAAGAAAAACAGAAGAAAAAAAGCGCACGAATTCTGGTTAAAACGTATGAGTCATCGTCCAATCTGTTTGCGCTGTGTGTGGAATCGGTTGTAGCCGCTTTCATTCATTCATTCATATTTACTGAATGAATGAGTGGGGCTACAGATATTGTACGTACACCCCCCCGCCCCGTGCACACCCCCCGTACTCTTCGTTAGCGAAATCTACATTGCTTTTTTTCTTCATAAACAAATCGTATATTAAATGTTTATCGCTCTGGCAACACACAGGGTGACTTTTTGATTGACTTTGGAATAATATTTGCTGGTCAACACTTTTAAACTTTTGATTTAACTCTGATAACGCCTCCCTTCCCTCCCCTCCCCTCCCCAAATATCCCTAAAATGCAGTGGAATCCTCCGCGGTATTGCGGTGGCGCATCGCCACTCTGGCCAGGATCACGGTTATGTCATCCGGCTTCCCGCCGCCCGGATAGGCCACATTGTTAGCCCGGGCCCGCACGTAGAAGGGCGACTTGTAGATGGGATTGATGGACAGGTGGGCGGCGCGTTCCACCAAACTATTGACCGCCTCCTGGAGGGCCTTCTCGTCATGGACGCCCTGCACTTTGGCCAGCATCGAGAGCAGCATGTGCTCGGGCATGTTGTCGAAGAGGCCGTCTGTGGCCAGCAGCACAAGGTCGTCCGGCTGCAGGAAGACCCGTGTGGCCACCGCCTCCGACGGGTCATCGCAGAACCACGCCTCATCCTTCTCCTCTGGCGGCGGCACCGACAGCTGGAAGGGCATGTTGAAGTGGTGCGTCTGCTCCTCGGAACGCTCCAGCACACGGCCGTTGCGGATCACCATGAAACCGCTGTCGCCCAGGTTTGCGGTATACAGGGTCGAGTCGCTGCGGTTGAAGGCCACCACGCAGGCGGTGCTGCTGCCCAGAATGGGCTTCCACTTGCGCTTCATTTCGTCGAAGCACTGGATCAGAAGATTGCGCGGATTTCGCGAATCAAATGAGGGACTCTGGGCATGGGCCAGGCAGCGCTGCATCAGATCCTTGGAGAAGAGCCCGGCATCGATGCCCCGATCACGCCAGCCGCCCACACCATCGGCCACGCCCATCACATCGGCTCTGGCCGTGGAGCTATAGAAGTAGCTGTCCTCACCGAAGGACTGGGTGGCCCGGGCTATGGACTGGGCCTCTGGCTGGACTCTCGACTGCCTTATGGACTGTGGGCGGAGATCTCGGGGCTTGCTTCTGCCCTGCACGGCCTTCACCAGATACGGCTCCTGGTTGTAGCCGGCGAGCGCCAGTCCAGGACTACTCAAGCGAAAGGCAAGGCGACCCAGCGATGTCAGCGAGATGTTGGTACTAATCGACGTCATGCTCCTCCTCCAAGCTATTCGTTGATTCAAGTTTTAAAATCTAATAAAAAATAAGTTTTAATTTCGATTTTTTTTATTTTGAGTTTAGAAAAGAGACATGACTGGTGTTCAAGTCGAGTCAATATGGTGAACAGTATCCTAAAACAGATCTTAAAGTAGACGCGCACTAGGATATGTTTACTTCAAGGAAGTACTTGAATGTTTTCGAAAGATCTCAGAGTCGCAGAGGAGATCAGGTCTCCTTCCATTGAGACCTGTTCCCCGAAGAGGAGTCGGGGTCACCTGTGCAACTGATTGGCGTTGCCAGGCTCCCAGTTTCTGTTTACACCATAAACATGGGTTAATTGCCAAGCGATTTCCCTATCAGATACCCAGTGGGTCCACAACTGGCGATTCGAGTACTACCAGTATTTGTCATAGACTCAAGTTTGTTTTTGTTCAAATCTTATCTGATGGCCTGGGCCTACGACAAAACTGGGCGACTACTTGGGCGACGGTTTTACCCATACTCGTACCCGTACACGTACCCACCCGCACCCCCATCATCAGCGGAAGTTTGGATCACGTTACTACGGAACTGCAAGACTTTATCGCAGTCGTTTGCCTTTTCTTATCGCTGGACAAAAAACAATGAAAACGAACTGAAAGATAGCTTTATTTTTAAGTACTGATGTAAACGCCTTTGCTCAGATACAGATACGGTGGAGGAGGAGAAGGAGAAGGGGAGGGTCTTTATCAGCTTTGGACAACTGTTATTCGGAAGAAATCGCTCATTATTCATTATTCACTTGTGTTTGTTATTCCTTGCAACCGATTGCCAAATTATATGGAAACGTTAGGCTCTACTTCCGGTCAGAGAGAACCTTTGACGTCCTACGTCGACACATGATTCCATTTGCTAAAAATACAAAAAATACTCAAACGGAGTGGACTGCTTCCGAATGCTACCACATACTTGTACGATATCTGGGGAATACAGAAGAGAGTCTTATCAAATCGTTCCGTGACGTTGGCGATGAGTTCGTAGAAACTGCTCTAAAAAATGTATTGCCGATTGTACCCTAACCCAAAAGGGGTAGTCGAAGAACTTTCAGCAGAACTTTAAAATGCGTTAGAGGAAGCATTTCCAAGAAGTGCGTCAATGGAAAGCAATATCTAGTATACTAGATATACTATATACTGTATTAGAATACTTTAAAGGTTTTTTAGATGAATGACACCCCCTGGAAAATACCTGGTTAATTCTATGGAACCAAGCGTAGGTCTATCGCTTGGGTCTTTCAGTTTTGAAGTTTGAGAACTGTGTCTAAACTTTTGGCACTTTGAGAACTGCTCAAGACAGCTCCATTAGAACAATATAACCTGAACAATCCAGAACCCAGAACAATTTTTGGGAAAAAAAGAGTGGTAGAAGAAGTGTAAGAAAGCCCACTGGATTTCGGCAATATTCGCCTCTAAAATTCGCAAAATTCACAGGATGCACTGCCTGTAATGTTTTTCCGCTTTTGATCTCTCCAAATTGATGACAATCCATTAGAAAACCCCTTAAATTAGTAGAATTTCTAACATTTCCTGCTTGTACGAAATGCACACTACGGTTATACGGTGTCACGCGTCATGCAGCAGATATCCTCGGTCGATTTACGGCCTTTGTGTCTGTGATTCGTGGAAAACGTCCTAAAAAATATGTAATATATTCGAAAAAAGTCATCTATAGGCTATATATTTTAAAAGAATCTTTAGGAATGAATTTCTTTGATATCTATCTATCTTTGGTGTTTTATTAGCTTCAAGTATTATTATTAAAACCATTCCTTATACAATAGATCATATACTTTCCATATATTTGAAGCTTTTGAAGAATATCTCCAATTTCTTTTGCATTTTTCAATCGAAAATACTAATTGAAAATTCTTTTCTCTTTCTCTGTATCTCTCGTTGCAGGTAAGTAGAGCAAAGCAATTGCCTTTGTGCCACACAGATGTTTAGTGTCACACGACCCACTTATAGTTGCACTTTCCCCCGATCCCCCTCCCAACACCCCTCTACAGACCAAAAAGGAGAGCCACGTAAGTGACGACACAAGGTCAGTGTGGCCTTTTCATTTTGTTGCGCATAAAATTACATGGCACCTAAACGCAGCGCATCAATCGGTAGGAGCGGCAGGCAGTCGGTGGATCGAGCGGGGGGACCCCATCAATATTTATTGAAAAAAGCTGACATATCATACATAGATACGATAAATTCCTATAGAGGAACACCTGCCTGCCTGCCTGCCTCAGCTCAGGTGGATCGCTGGTGGCGTCGGTGGCGGCGCGACACCGATTCGTATCGGAATCGAATTGAAATCGCCTGGCGACCCATTTCGTAGAGCCAAAATGCGAGATAAGGGGCGACTCTTTTCGGGGCCCCAACGATTACAAAGGCCAGCCATTGTTGTTGGTTGCATTTGGAAAAATAAAAAGTGTTTGGGGGGGACTTTACCTTTACCTGTGGCTCTGTCTTTAAATTTAGTTGCTTATGTCATAACTAAATTGTCTGGTGATAAGATAAGAAGAGCCCAAAGAATCGAGGCGGCGGTAAACATCGCGTAGCCAAAGAAAAACTACTACGAGGCAGAAAATGTGAAACGAGGAGGCACGTGAGTGCCTCGTTATACTCTCGTATGTGTAGCAGCCAGCGGGTTAAACCCACGATATAAACATATACATATGTATGCACATATATATATGTATCTATCTATATATGTACTATAATTTGTGGTCTGTGCAGTTTTTGTTTTTTTCATTTCTGTGCTGCTCAGGAAATGCCAGAGCAGCCGCCCCACCAAGCTCTCAATTCCACTCAAAAACGGCCCATGCTCTGTCCGCTCTCTCTCTCCCTAACAGTGTGGTCGTCTCTCCCTAACAGTGTGGTCGTCTCTCCCTAACAGTGTGGTCGTCTCTCCCTAACAGTGTGGCCGTCTCTCTCTCTTTCACTCGGAGCGATATACGACTCAAGTCGTCTGGGGGCCTCTGGGGGCGTATATAAGGCCAGTCGAACGACGATGACGCATTAGTCAAAACAAGTTGGCCGTGCGAAACACTTCGGCAATAATCTCTGGGTGTTAAAAACCGTCAAGAAAGCAAAAATCGAGTGCATTTACGCGAAAAGCGACAGAGGAAAACAGTAAAAAAAACAGTGTGCAATTTTCTGTGGCAGAATGTGTGCGGCATTTGTATCTAAACAAAAAGCAGAAGAATAGCTGAAACAATTCTCGGAAATATTGAAATACGGACAACGCAAATAATTCGCACGATCGCGCGCCACACGAACAGAGGCACCTACACAGTTACAGTTGCAGATACATCGATACATTGAGATACATTTGTGGCAGTGTGTGAACTGAATTTTAAAGACATATACAAAACGGCGTATTTCGCCAGAAATCGCTTTGAGTCATTTGACTAAACGGCAAAATAGACTTTGTGCCGGAAAGAAATAAAATACAAAAAATATTGCATAAAGATACAGATACAGATACCAGCATATCCATGATGACGCTGGATAACTACAACTTCTTCGGTGACGAGTATCTGTTCAGCATGCCGCTGTCGCCATTGCCTAAAGTGGTAAGATCTCCCAACAAGCTAACCCTAGCCCTAAGCCCCCTCCAACGATGGAATGGTATGCCATTCCCACCCCAACTTTGGCACAGTTAGGGGAGCGTGTTATCAGCTCGAGTCTACTCCTATCAGTGCCACTGGCTCTGCGTTTTGCCATGAAATTTCTAGAATTTCTCTACTACTACTATATTTTTTTTCTGTAAATTACGCCTCTGATATTTATTTATTTCTGCCAATAAGCTTTCGCCTTATCGTTCGTTTGTATAGTATGAAATTCTTGGAAATTCGAGATTCTATTCTACCATTATTTCCCCTCCCCCCATTTTAACCCCCTATCTGTATCGAGTTTTTAGTGTTATTTGCTGTTTTCGCAATTGTGTGTTTTGGTTTTTTTTTCGGCTTGTGTTTGTCCACCGATAAGGCCCCGCCCATTGGATCTACCCAATCTCCTGTATTCCATGCTCATTACCCTAAAAATTAGTTCTATATTTGTGTTTTTTGATAAGGGAATTACCAGTTTTTCGTTGGCTGTGGCTCGTCCGAATCGTATTGGGGGGGAGATCCATCATTGCTACAAATTTTGTATTGTCATACGACACGATAGATAGGGAATAAATCATTGGATCCATTGCTGGCATTTTTGGCCCTGCTATCGATAAATCAGTGTTATGTAAAGAATGTGGAAATATACTATGAAATTTGGCATTGGATATGGGTAATTTTTGAGAATTTTCATGAAAATGTTAAGCGGCTCCAGGGGACTTTAAAACCTCAGTAACACCCTTTTAAAGGTCCATACAATTCCGGATAACTATAGGGCCATACTGGCCTATCAGAGGCCCCGTTGTGGTCCGTCCGGGGTAACCTAACCTATAACCTTTTTTTCATATTAGCTATTTTTCTGGTAACCTTTTTAAATATTTTTTAATTATCACAAAATTTGCACTCCTAAATGGTACATATTTTAAAGATTTTTCTGTAGTTATTGTAAGTTTCTGTAGATCAAATATTTACCTGCCACAATTTCAACCCATACATTTAATATAATATATAAAAATTATCTGCATTTTTACCCCCAAAGCGGGTTCCTTTCGCATTGAAATTGCAAATAAGCCAGGTGTTCAAGGAGCCCAAAGGCAGGTGCCTTCCAACTGGTTTTTTGCTCCTTCTGTCCTTCTAATCCTTTCTGCATTTTGGTAGATGTGATTGTTGCACCCCCCAAAATGCACCCCCAAAACGGTAAATCACGTTGCGATTTCATGCCCACTATTTACAGCTACCATTGTTGGTTTTTTTTTGTTTGTCTTAATTTTTCGTTAATTTTTTGCACATTGCATTTCACAGTCCAGTGATCCGGTCCGCAGTTGCGCTTTTTCCAACGGGTTCTCTCTGTCTCTGTCTCGGTCGACGTCTGCGTCTCCGTCTCCGTCTGCTGTCTGCCGTCTGCTGTCGCTGCTGCTCTATGGCTGATATCTTGCACACGTGCGATTTTCGTGACAATTTATCAACTTTTGCGCTGCTTTTTTGCTTCACTTTCCGCTGAGGGAACTTTTTTTTTGTGTACTGTTTTTTGGTTAATTTTTTATGATAGAGGAAAGTGAATGAGGGTCCAAATGGGGGTGACCCTTTGACTTGTGAACCTCAGAAACACACAGAGGAATACTACACATTCGCGTGACACTTGATACTCGGGGAATTATGTATTTATGTGGATATACGAGTACGGGACGGGGAGGGGGAGGGGGTATTCCCTCCACTCACTCGCTCGCTCACTTACAATTAGGGCGGTTCAAAGTGACATGCTGCAAGTCAAACACTTGCCACATGCACCGCACTGCCTCTTAAGCTCTCTTCAAATTGTTTTATTACTCGTAAGTCGACAGGCAATGGAGGACGCGTGGAACGGGCGCCCCCGCCACATCCAGACAAAGTCCAACTTTCTTTTAATTAACTCGAAAAAAACACACACACACAAAAAACGAATATGGTCTGGCTGTACATTTTGTTGTTGTTTCATTTGATTCGTGGCTGTACTTTCGCAATGGAATCTTAAGTCGCTGAAAGAGTGCGGCTTTTTTTTTGGTTTTTTTTTTGGTTAGTTGTGGGCGTTCTTCGATTTGCCGTGGGCCCCCTTGTCATGAAAGAAATCACTTGAAGTCTAGGGGTAAATAATAACTTTCCTTTGTGTAAGAGCTACACCTACACAGAAGCAGCCACCCAGCCTATCCCCTCCAGAACTGGCCTAAATACGGCTGTAGATCTCTGCTTCGATCGTGCCACCAATGGAGTCGATGGAATCCATGGAGCGTGCAACAGCAACTGAATTGAATTATCGTAAGATGCAGCCGAAATTAATGTATCTACGGGCTCAAGTGTGTGCGTGTGTGTGTCTGTGCGGTCAGCTAATTGCATTTCCAGTCAATTTAATTGAATTTTCTTCTTAATTCAAGTTGATTTGCCATGGAAGAAGAAGCCCATGGGTACGACAAGTCTGCCACGTAATGGATAATGGACTTTTTAGGGGCCTGCCAACTAAAATTTGGTGCAGATAATTTGACAGAAGAAACACGATTGCAAGTTGCCCTGTAATTGATGTCCTTTTGGCCAGCAAGGACCACCTCCTTCTTGCCGGTCCTAAGGTCCTTCCTCCCTTTCCTTGACTCCTGCCAGCTGTAATTTGAGCTTGGCCAAAGGGTCTGCCGGTCTGTCCTTTTGATGGCTGCGGTCGTGTCCTTCTTGGAAACGGAATTGGCCAAGCCTCGCAAATGAAAAGTGAAAACAACTTTTACTACGCTCCACTCCACACTCCACTCTCCACTCTCTCCACTCTCTTCGCTCTCTCTCTGAGGTCCTTTCTTTTTTGGCTCTGTCTTGTCTGTGGCCACTGTCTGCTGCCTCCTGTCTGTGCCCCATCCTTGTGTGTGCATTTTTATCCTTTGGTGGCGCCTCGACGACGCGTCGCTTGTTTGCCATTTCCTCGAACTGCAAACTTGGCCATAAATTCCGTCCACCACCCACACCCACCCCCTCTCCCCAAAAAAAACGCTGCTTTTGGTTTTGGTTCATTGTTCGTTTTGTTTTTGTTTTTGTTTTTGGTTTTTCTGTGTCGTTTGTCGCTTGTCGTGTGTGTCGCGTCGCGACAAAATGCATTTAAATAAATTAAACCCAGACCAATGTCGCGTCATTTTATTAGCTGCACGTTTGCTCGTATATGGAGGGTTTACTTTACTACACCCCCTCCCCCGCACACACATTCGATCGCACATTTAATTATCACAAAATTCACTTTTTGATGGTTAGAAATTGATGAAAAGTGCTGCCCCCAGCCCCTGGAGGTGCAGCTAAAACCCAGCCCAAAAACAAATAAATTTCCACATTTCCAGGAGGAGAGAGACAGAGAAAGAGGAGAGCAGGAGGCAGTACCTTGGGGTTCAATGCACCGCCAGGCAAACGCCAGAACATAAATATCTTAACTCTTTTTTTGCTTTTTAAATATCGCATGCAAATTTGTCAATCGCTGCTTATTCCACGCCCTGCAACGGGCACCGAAAGTCTGATTAATTTGACACTCAACTTAAGGCCTGACACCCAGGGAACACCCCTCCCCCTCACAGCCTCCCCTCCACAGTATCCAAAGTCATTCCTGAATCCGAATCCGAATCCAAGTCCGATTCGAGTTGAAATTTATTTCCCCTGCGCCTTGACATTTTTCGGATCGCCTGCACTTTTTGGCAAATTTTGAATTATGGCTGTCCAGCAATTCAAAAAAAAACACAAAAAAATCAACAACAAATTTTTTAAGTTTAATTCAATTTTCGTTTTGTGCGCGTGTTTTTTTTTGTGTTTTTGTGGGGGCGTTCCAAAAATGGTTAAACCTCAAGTGATTTTAATGACGGCGCTGCTTTTCACAGACAGACATATCTGTTGGGGGATATATATATATATATATACATACATATATATGTACATATGTATGTTATATAAGCACTATATGGTCAAGGGGCTGCCTGATGCCTTCTGCCTCTGTTGTGGCGTGCCTAAAAATGGCTGTCCATCCCAACGCCGGCCATTGACTTTGTGGCACTCCAAAATTCTTGGCTCTGGAGTCTCCAGGGGGCTCCAGGGGTGGCAGGGGGATATACACACGACACTACATGGCTTTATCAACAGCACTCCCCGGCACTCAGTCAACACTCTCCTTCCTTTCGCTTCTGGCATTGCGGTCACGTTCATGCGAAAAAAAAGTATAAAAAAATATAAATATGATTTCTGTTGCGTTGCCTTTGCTTTGCGTCTCCTTTGAGTTAATTGTTTTATTCGCGGAATATTTGCATATATATTTGCAAATGCAAATTATATATAGAAATACACACAGAAATCATGCTTATCGTCAAGGGAAGTCTCTGCTTATAGTACATATACATATATTTTATATAGAATCCCACACCCATTTTATAACCAAAAGAAACGCTCGAACTTGTCAACTTTTCGAGTCGCTCTCTGCCTCTCTACCTCTCTCCCTCTTGCTTTTTTTTGTGACATTGCAACCGCATTGTGGCACAACACAAAGTGCTGCCTATGCCGATTGGAGCTGCATTTCAAGTCTTTGCCAATTGAAATACACAATCAAATATATATTGTGTTTTGCTGTTGTTTAGCTGCCACTATAATTATGCGCATTTCTAACTAAACAACTGGCGGCAGCAACAGTAACATTCAGAGGCTTTGCTGTAACCTTCATCAAGGCAATTTTTTATTTTTGTTGTTGTTATTTTTGTATTTAACAAGCTCCACAGATAGTTAATTTATGCCATTGCAAAACTAATAGCAACTAAAAACAACTCAAGAAACAAAAGCGAAATGTGTTTGTGTTTCGATCTTGATTTGGAAAGAGAATAGCAGCAGATATATATTATTTTTAGCAGGGCATTAGCATGGATGGCTGGCTGTGTGTTAAACAAGGAACAGAAATTATAAATGAAGTGAGTAGATTAATTTACAGAATAAATACATTTAGACAGTGAGAAATAAAATAAGCCAAAAATACATCAGAAAACCCGACTTAAGCTAACAATTGCCAGGTACAGGCTGTACAAGAGGACTAACAGTGGCCTGTTAACTGTTACCAGCTTCCTGTTAACTGGCCTCTGTAACCAGCGTATGCTAACAGCTTACTGTTAAGTATTAAGCGTTTCCTAACAGCTCACTGTTAAGTATTTACATTTGCAGTTAACAGCTGACGCTTAACAGTGGCTGTTGGCTGCCTTCCTCGTCCAACACTTGATAATAATTCAACGCCACTTATGATATAAACAATACAAATTGTTGTTGTCGTCTGTGTTTTCGCTTTTTTGTTGTTAGTTGTTGTTATTTTTGCCTTTGATGTTGCCAAGTTTTTTGTAGTTGCTTTTATTTTGCATTTATTACGTCATTGTCAGGCTAAAATTGATCTAAAAATAAGTCAACACGTCAGCTCTGAAACAGAGAGGCAGGCACTCGCAGTGGCAGGCAAAAGTCGATGCGATGTTTCTTTGGCTGTCAACTTGTTGCCAATGCCCGCTGCACCATGCCCCCCGGGGGGTAATATTTTGCCAGAGAAAGACAGCAAATAGATGTTGAACTAATTACAGTCAAGGTCATAGGTGCTAACGCTTGTCCCACTGCACACTGACAGCTGTGTTGAGTCCCACTGTAATCAAATTTGCAGCAGCGGCAGCGGCAGACCCATGTATTAGTCAGCAATTTGCTTGCTCTGGCGACTACATACGTCAGTCAGTCAGTCAGTCAGTCAGTCAGTCAGTCAGTCAGTAGTTCTGGGTTCTGGTGCTCCTCCGTTCTATGTTCGTTTCATTTGCCACGCTTTGGCGCTGCTCAATTGACCCTCAGATGTGAACTCTGGGGGCTCAGACCTCTCTGATAACAGAGACGTCTGCGCTGACTCTGACTCTGACTGTGAACCCCGTTTCAATTTAGACAATTGCTGCGGCTGCTCGTACAGTATATATATTATTGTGGTTATTATTTGCAATATATATATAGCTTATATATATTTTAAATTGACTGATTCATCGGCTAAATACAGTTCGCAAAAAGCAAATTTACATTCGAAAGTGGGTTAAAATGAAAGTCTCCGATAAAGACAATGTGCGGAAGGTGTTTCAATGGCGGCTTTCTTCAAAAGCAGATGTATATATGTACATATAAAAAATAAATAAATATAAAATAAACATGCGTACAAAGAATAAAATCGATTGTTTGCCTCTGCCACACACCACAACAGGCCACAACAGGCCACGCACAGGCCACATTTTGCGGCTGTTGTCAATAAGGGAATGGCCCGTACGGATTGGGCAATGTATCCTCCCTTCTGATAAGATCAGTCAACAACAAAGAATAACATTTAACAGGCGGAAATAAAAACAAGAAAGAACACTCTTTGGGTATTTTCTTAATATGGAGATGACTTAATTCGCAATTTGAAAAGGCGCCAACTATCTAAACAATGAAAGGAAAATAAACGAAAAATCAGAGGGCAGAACTATTTCATTACAGAGGAAAACAGAATCCCAAGACTTCAAAGAGAGAGGCATCCTTGATCCTGGCTGAAATCCATCGACCGAAAAGCCAGTATACCCCTAGGAATACCCTGTATTTGGACAGCCTCTGCGAGACAGGGGGTCTCGGTCTCGGAATGTCTTGCTACACACACCTGTTGTGGCACACAACACACATCCATCTGTCAGTTGTGACAGACGACAGTTCTGTTCTGTTCGGCTATAAATAAATGTTATGTTATGTTCCGCAAATTGGCCGAAAAACTGTTGGCCAAATGCTTTGCGCTGAATGTGTTTCATTTAGGCCTTTGATTTATGTATGATTTATGGGCAAGTAAGAGCGTTTCCAGGGAAAGAGCAAGATCCGATCCGCAAAATCGGAAATAACCTACATCTATAGTAGATACATGTATGCATGTATGTGTGTATGTGTATCTGCTATAAGTGTTTATGGCACAGACTCGCGTGGGCTGCCCTGCCCTGCCCTGCCCCATGTCGCCGTGTGGGCTGCCGCTCAATTAAGAGCAGCCAGCATTTAAATTTATTTGATTTTCTTAGTTGGTTTTTGGTCTTCTAATTTGAGCAAGCAGCTCTCTCTCTCTCTCGCTCGCTCTCACTCTCTACTGCTCTCTGGGGATGCTGTGTGCTGGCTGTTCTCTAGATAAATCGCAATCTCAAGATCTCTCGATCGTTGCCAATTTTTTCTCGCTCGCTGGCCCCGGAATCAGTCGCAAACGAACAACGAACCATCGAAGTTTAGAAAAATATTCGAGAACAAAAACCAAAAGGCGATCGCGCGCGCGCTTTTTCCTTGCTCGAGAAAATCCGAACAACCGAACCAACAAAAAAAATCCGAAAACGAATAGCGAACAAAACGAAAATAAATTTGGAAATTCGAAACACAGAAAGAGAAAAGCGCAGAAAAAAAAAACGAAAATTGCAATTGTTTTTTCCGAATTTTGTGCTCGCCTTTTTTTTCTGTTTTGACAAATTTTCCTGCTGTTTGTTTTGCGGCGCGCGCGTGTGCATTGCCAAAAACGAATCTTCGGAGAAACAACGAATCGAGGAATAAAATGAAATGAAAATAGAATAAAAATAAAGCAAAAAAGCAAATAAATAAAAGCACAAAGCACAAAAGGAAGAATCAAATCAAACGAGACGCACATTTCGCTCAGTTTACGTTGCATGCCGCGTGGATTCATACGAACAGAAGCTATATCTGTATATATATATAGATATCATTATATACATCGCACCTATACATATGCCACATATATGTATATGTATTTACGAGAAATAAAAGCGAATTGCTGGCCCAAAGCAAAAAGGCAGAGGAATAGTTTTTTTTAGTATTTTTCTTTTTGAGAGGCGTTGCCCGCCGTATACCCATGAGAATCGAATCGAAAACTGGCGCAAGGCTCAATCCGTGAAACGAAAGCCCTTCTCGTTTTCTATATACATAATTATATATATATATATAATTATATAAACACGTGTCTGTCCCACTTGGAGTGCTGATTATGTGGAATACTCATTTCGATCCTTTGCGAAATCAGCCAATGCTTATCGTAAAGCGCCTCAGACCCCCGGAAGACGGAGGGCGAAGCAACAATTGACAGATTGAACAACTCACTGAGCGAATTGAGGAATTGAATAAACGAATCTACGTCACAAAACGAAAATATAAACGAAAATATAACCAAAATCAAAACCAAATACAACGAACGAAACAGCAACAACAACAACAACTACTGCGACAACAACAACAACAAGAACAACAACCATAAAGACAAGCCTACATATAGGAATCTATAGAATATATATATACATTTAAAGATAGATCGAAGATCTTTGCTTTTTGCTGTAAATATTAATAATTAAACAAAAAAACAAAAGAGTTTTCATTTAGATTTACACATTAATTAGAATCTGTTTTTGTTGATTTTTGATTGAATATAGAGTATATATATATATATCATTGTTGTCCCATTATATTGTTGATTAACGAATAACGAATACTAGTCATTGCGCCCAACTGTGCGTATACGTGATCGAACATTGCGTATACTTAATATTAAGAGAGATAAGCATACATTTAGGAGATAGCTTAGGATCTAGATAGGCAGGAAGGAGAACAACGAACAAATGATGAAAAATCTCAATGGTAGAGCGCATAACGCGTGCTACCATCCCTACCTCCATCAGCTGCATCAGGCACAACAGCAGCAGCATCAGCAGCATCAGCAGCAGCAGCAACAGCAGCAGGCGCATCTGCAACAGACACCACATACGCAACAAAATGCCCTGACGCAGAGCGCTCAACCGCAGATACAGTGGCCATATAACGCTTCTGCTGCTGCCAATCAATACTACCAACAACAGCAACAGCTACAGCTTCAGCAGCAGCAGCAAGAGCAGCAAATGTTACGTCAACGACAATTGCCCACGCAGCCGGCAGCAGCCTCCTACGAGCAGCAGCAACACCACCAACACCAACATCTGCAACAGCAGCAGCAGCATCAGCTGCGGCAATCGTTTACCAATGCGGCAGCCAACACCAACGCCGCTGCCATGGCTGCCATGTGCCAAATGCAGAACTTTTTTACACAACAACAACAGCAGCAGCAGCAGGAGTTCAACAACAATTGTGCGCACATTAACTACAATCAAACGCAGCAGCAGCCAACAACAGCAACAACCACTACACCAACGCCAACGCCCAAAGCAGCGCCAACAAAAGCAACACCAACAAAAACTACACCAACAAATAATCCACCAACGAATACTTCGACAACAACAACAATAACTCCAACGAATGGCGACAAGTTCGCAATGGATGCCAGTGAAATTGCCAGTTTTTTAGCCAGCGAGCTATTTATGCAGCAGGTATATATCGGCTTATCGGTATTGGGGGGTTTATCGATATCGATATATTAGTGTAATTTGCTGGAACGAATACGGATTGGGCTTTTCGTTCATCTTTAAAAATAGATTGGAAAAGAAGAAGGAAAGGCCAGCTGTGGACAGCGAAGTGATGGATACCCTAGGAAATGGATCAATTCGTATCCAATCTGTGGAAAACACACTCTGGTCGGTGGTCGGAAATGCTTGCTTTCCTGTGAAAGGGTATACAAAACGGAACAACAATGGAACAGAAATATAAACATTTAATTAATGGATCTCTCTCTGTCTCACATCCTCTCCCTGTCTACACACATTTCTCTCCTTCGCCCTCTCGCCCCCTCTCTCTTTCTCAGAACAAATTAAACATAAAAGCAATTGCAAACATTTTTGATTAATTTCGCTAATTTTTGTATTGCAGCTCGGCACATTCGATGGCATACAGAGTGCACCAACGCTGACGACGCCCACGCTGACGCCGACCACGCTGCGCAGCATCGAGGAGACATTCTACGAGATGACCAGCGATGTGGTTAATGCACCATATCAGGCCGGCTTCAAGCCGCCCCCGCTGGCCCCATTGGTGAGCAACAACAATGGCAGTGCCAACGGCAATGGAAACGGTAACGGCAACGGCAACAGTTTGGCATCATCGGTGGTGCCCGTAACGACCACAACGGCCACCATCATTGGTGTGAGCAATCCGCTGATCAGCCAGCTGCAGCAGCAACAGCCGCAGCAGCAGCAGGTGTTCGATTGCGGGGCCAGCGTTATGCCCGGCAGCGATACGGAGGAGTCCAACGGCTCCTGGGCCGATGGGCAAATGAATGAGGATCAGAGCATATCCGATACTTGTAAGCATCTCATACAGAATCCACAGAACAATGCCTAGAAATACTAATTGGTTGTCCCTTTTGACTTGCAGCAAGTGGAGCCACAGACAGCACCTCCTATCAGAATGGACACATGATGGGCAACAGCAGCGGCGGCAATGGCGGCGGTGCCAACAACTTCAGCAATGTCCTGGCCGCAGCCGGACGCTCTTCTCAGGGCAACACAAATACCTCAAACAGTGCCACACCGGCGCGTCGCGGCGGCGGACGACGTCCGAACAGGTCCGCCAATATGACGCCCGAGGAGGAGGAGAAGCGTCGCATCCGCCGGGAGAGAAACAAGCAGGCGGCGGCACGCTGTCGCAAGCGACGCGTCGACCAGACCAACGAACTCACCGAAGAGGTCGAGGCGCTGGAGAAGCGGGGCGAGATCCTGAAGAAGGAGATGGAGAAGCTCAACGAGATGAAGAACCTGCTGGAGTACTCCCTGCAGGCGCACCGTCCCACGTGCCAGAAGGTGCGTGCCGATATGCTCAGTGTGTCCACCTGCAACGGGCTGATCGGGCCAGCGGCCCTCCTCAGTTCCGGCAGCTGTGGCAGCGGCAGCAGCCACCACAACAACAACAGCAACAGCAATGACAGCAGCAGCGGCACCATCACCGGCCTCGATGCCACCCTGAACTCCACCGGGCGCAGCAATTCGCCGCTCGATCTCAAGCCGGTGCCAATCGATGAGGATCTGCTGCTGAACATCAAGGACGAGCCGCTCGACGGTGCGTTGGACTCGAGCTCCTCGCTCGACCAGGACGGACCGCCGCCGCACAAGCGTCGTTTTCCTCTGCCGCTGTCCAACAATTCCGCGCTGCCCGACATTTCCACGCTGATGACGCCCACCGGTGCCGCGGGTTCGCTGCAGACGCCCATCTCGGGCACGGCGCCACTTGACTTTGGCAACTTCCCCATCACCATCAGCCACATCAACAGCATCCACAACGGCCCCACACTTAACACTCTGAACAAGATGCCCAAGGAGCGGCCCAACACGCTGGCCGTCCAACGGCCCTTCGCCGGCCAGATGCAGCTGAGTGTGAGCGGCAAGGCGCCCACGCAGATACAGGGTGTGCCCATCCAGACACCGTCGACGGGCACCTTCAACTTTGACTCTCTGATGGACGGGGGCACTGGGCTGACGCCCGTCTCCGGTCCGCTGGTCCCGAACTGCTCCTCGCAGAACAAGCACCCACTGGAGCTGCCCACGCCCACAACCGAGCCGTCCAAGTTGGTCAGCTTATAACCGGTATAGGGCCCGGGGCGGGGGCCGACGCACGGCGCTAACAAAGTCAGAATTAAGTTAAGTTTTATATAATGAATGAACTACGAGTACGATTAATATTGTATCTACACTTACGCGACGAACATTTTGCTAGTTCTAACGATGTTTTGTTCATTTTTGTAATCGTATCTGTAACGAATATTTCGTAGGCCCCCCCTGCACACCCTGCGGAGGAGGAGGAGGGTACTCTTGTTTTCCGTTTAACTTTAATGTTTTTGTATTATTATCTTTATTACGTTTAATTTATGATTTTTGTACGAGTACGAGTAGTATGTTTTTATGCCGGAGGAGTGTTTTGTGCAATTTTGAAACCTATTTCATTTGCGTGTTATATTTTCCAAAAATATACATACGACAACAGACAACAGATCGGATCGATGGATGGATAGATGCACCATGCATGTTAGCTCGTTGTATGCCTGACATTTTTCAGCTTTTAGGCGCAAGCGTCTAAGCCGTTAAATGCAAACCGAATGATTGAAGTGGTAGTAGGATGAATGGATGGAAGGATGCGTTGTGATATTTATTATAAAAACAAATAAAAAAACATAAAGTAGAAAGCAAACAAAAGAATTAAACAAAGCGTATAATGAAAGGAACTAAGCCGGTTTTAAAATTGTACATTTAAACGAAAATTGCGTAAAATATATATACCAACTATATATGTATATGTATATTCAATAGAGAAGAAATACAAACATACAAACTACATACAATGCCTTGAGAGAGAATTAAGAAATGCAACAAACAAACAAACAAAATTTATATAAATATATATACTATCATTATTTGTATGTTTAAACATTAAACCTAAACAATAATCGCGTTGATTGATGATAATGATGATGCCAGTTTTATATATTGAAGAAGCCGTAGCACATGTGAGACGATGAGATAATATTGTATACTTATTGTAAGCCTGCAGTAGAAGAGCCCAAATATATTTTTACTAAACGCAACGAAAGCGCTATTTTCAAATACAATTTATAAGAACAAAACAACAAATAATAATGACAAAAGCAAAGCAAAGCAATTATTTAAAATGTAATTAATGTATTATGCAAAAACAAAAACAAAAACGATCATAATATTATATGTAATGCTATTTTCACAATAGATCAGAATCAGAACAGAATCAGGTAACAGAATATAGATGGCCCCTGTGCGGGCATTATGTTCTACATTTTCTACATTTATCCACACACACACACAATATTGATCAACAGGAAACTGTAGCAAGAGTTACGATACGAGATGCACTTATAAGGCAGAAAACACACACACACCAAAATTGACAAAAAATAAATAAAATAAAACTACCGAAAAAACCTAAAAACAAAAAAGTGTACGATTCCAATTTATTCTAGAAGCAAAGGTAATGCCCACATGACTTGCAAATGGGCTGGCTGGTTGGGCCTGATCGACTGTTCGCAGATCGCCAGGGCAGGTAACATTGATCAGATCAGGTAAATTAGGGTGGGCCCAAAAAAAACAGAGGAGGAGACCTGCAGCCATAAACCATAAAGTCATTAGCAGGAGAATGCACTCGTTCGAATATGATTAACTTCATTCTGTAAGCTGTCCGCTTCCAGTGCTGTGTTAAGGACCAGTCTAAAGCGGCAGGTAAGCCACAGAGCAGAGCAGGAGCATTCCCCTGCCGTCCATTAGGCCAGGCAGCAGATAATAAATACATATCGTTTATACATATATTCATTTTCGGGTTTGCCTGGTTTGCATTATTTTCAGTATCAGAATTCAGCGTCTTTGTTTCAGTTATACGAGAGCTGGCGCAATGAGCAGTAGCCACCTTTTCCGCGCCCTGAGACGCACACTGGGCCTGGGCCGAAGCCAGCTACCGGTTGATGGCCGAAATGTAATACTCATCACGGGCTGTGACTCGGGCTTGGGGTAAGCAATTGGATCATCAGTCAATACAGAACTAATAGCCGCTTTTCTTGCACACAGCCACTGCCTGGCCGTCTACTGTCACAATGTGCTCGCCATGACGGTCGTCTCCTGCTGCCACAACCTGAAGTCGGATGGGGCCCGTTTGCTCCAGCAATTGAGTTCGCAGGGTGACGACCGCAGGCGGATGCACACCTTAGAGCTGGATCTGCTGCAGCCGTGCTCCATACGGCTGGTGTGTGACAGACTCCAGGACATACTGGCCGAGGATTCGGGCTACCAGCTGACGGCTCTCGTAAACAATGCGGGCGTCATGTGCTTCGGGGAGTTCGAATGGCAGGTGCCCGAACAAATTGAGATGCAGATCAACTGCAATCTCCTGGGCACCATGCGATTGACGCGCCAGCTGTTGCCGCTGCTGAGACAGCAGCGGGCACGGATCATCAACGTGACCAGCCACTGTGGACTCCAGGCCCTGCCTGCGCTGGCTCCCTATGCCGCCTCCAAGGCGGCCCTGCGCTTCTGGACCGACTCCCTGCGCATAGAACTGCAGCAGTATGGCATGGAGGTGGTCAACTTTATACCCGGCTCCTTTGTCCTGGACAGCAACATAGCGGCACGGCAGCAGCAGTACGCACAGCGAATGCGCGAGGGCTTCAGCGCGGAGCAGCACGCCCACTACGATGTCTACTTTGAGCAGTTCAACGGATATCTGAAGATCGTGTCGGGCTACAAGGCGCCCAACCAGCTCAAGGATGAGATGCTGCTGGCCAAATTCAAGGATGCTCTGACGAGCACACAACCATCGGCGCTGTACATACACGAGCCCTGGCGATATCGTGTGTATCGCTGGCTCTTCTGGATCTGTCCCACGCCTCTCGTGGACTGGCTGACGCTGCGTTTCTGTGCGATGCCCACATATGAAACAAGCCGGCAAAAGATTGGGTAGTTGGTAGTCTAAACATTTACTGGATCGATTTGAAGATACTTGGCTAGGGCTGTGGCTAATAAAATTGAGTAAAATGCATGCAGGTCTGCCTGTCCTGTCTATCCTGGAATGGGTCACAAACACATGCACATGCTCTAAGAATACATATATGTATAACACACATCACATAACTCGAAACTCAAAACGAAAAACAATCACAGAATGGAGGTGGTTTAGTAGCCGGTGCTGCGGCACCTCTCGAAGACCGCATCATTGAGCAGCTGGAACCATTCGCTGGCATAGGTCGAGTCCTCGGCGGCACGGAAAAGCAGTAGCTTCTCTTGCGTGGGCAGTGGCGAGGAGAGATAGAAACTGATGGCCGTCTCCGTTAGCTCTGCGTGATAGTTCTTCAGGGCCCACTCGAGCAGACGCAGACAGTTGTGGGCATCTAGGAACTGGACGAGACGCTGTTGCAAAATGACCTCCAATTCGGGTATAATGTACACGCGAGACATCTCGAATGCCTGAATCAGGGCAGAGTAGTTTGGCTGGGCCAAATGCTGCTCGTGGCAGCCAATTAAATGCAGGAAGTAGCGCAGACCGCAGGCCGTATAGTCCTGCAGCTGAATCTCGCCATGATGGCCCTCGCGAAAGTCGCTGTTGAGCATCCTGTTGAAGACCTCGCTGCTCTCGCATAGTAGCTGCTTGTTAAAGCCAATACTAAGTGTTGAGTCGCCTTCCCTGTTTACAATAAATCGCATATCGCAGTTCTCGTGCATAGGTGTGGATTCATTTAGCTGCTGAGTGCAGATGCCAGCTGTGCTCTCCGCAGGATCGGCTTCGGGCAGAGAGATGCCCAGAGTATAGCGGGACATGGATGTCACAGCATCAGCTGCCTCATCCGCATACAGATCCTCGCTTTTCTTTCGCAGCAGCAGCTCAAACAGCAAGTTCAAGGCATTGCCGTCATAGAGAAACTGGTAAAGCAGACGCGGGCTTTTGATGATGTACGCCACGGATATGGCAGCACGTTGCTGGGCATTGGTGTCGTCGCAGCGCAAGAGTCGTACCAGCTCCTCTTTGCCATAATTCGATTCGCCCACGTTGGTAAGCGTTTCCAGAAATGCAAAGCCATCTTTGCGCATCTACAAAAAAATACGCAGACAGTTAGGTAAAGGTCAGAATATTTGTGCTAAAATGTACAATACCTCTTCCACTTTTGTGAGCTGATATAGTTGATGGACCACGCCATGTTTGATGATCTGGGCAAAGAACTGGCTCTCCCTGAAAGAGAAACAACAAGTTCTAGTAAATTGTATGCTTTTGGATAGATATTGTACTCACAGCAGAATGTTCGTTAGGGCATTGGCAAAGTTATTGTTGGCACCAAACAAATTGATGGCCCTTATGAGCGTATCCAGCGTCTCCGGCTTGCCCAGCTCCACACGCTTGTTCAGCATCAAGGTAATGCGATACAGAAGATTCTCAATGATGTCTATGGTGTCGCCCGAGTGATGTCGGAATTGAGACATCAGGGGCGGCACATCTGAGCTGAGTTCCTCAAAGTCTTCCTTGTCGGACAACGTGTCGTCGATGGGTTCGCCGCCGTCTTCAATTAACTTCAAGATATCTAAGACATTCGAGGCCTGGGCACGATTGGCGGCAATGCGTCGCTCTCGCGTCTCAGTGTTGGCCGTGGAATTGTCTTCTTCGTCCTCGTCGTCGCTGCAAGTGGGCGAATAGTTGTCATCGTCATCATTGGCCAAGAGATTCGAGGATGGGGACATGCTGCGTGAGCTACAAGGACTGGTGGTGCGATACGAGCTCGGCGAACTGCTGGGCGAATCAAAGTCCGAGGAGTCAAGGGTTTTGGCAAACTGCAAGAAGAATTAAAGTGAATATTACGTATTATGGTTTCGATTTAAAGATCTAAAGCCCACCTTGACTGTGGTTTCCTGTGTGGCTAATTCGGTTATTTTTCGCTTCTTTCCACCCTGCAATCGCTCCTCGCGACGACGCTTATGATGCTCATCATCGCTGACCAGATAATCGTTCAGCTCCCTCACCAGCAAGGGCACCAGACCCTCATACAGCAACAGCTCCATGCTCAAGTTGTCATATTGAAAGTTGTTAAAGATGTGGAACAGCGATGAGCGCTCGCTCTGGGAGTGCGAGTCCCGTATCATGGCCACCAGTTTGCGCAGAGCTCCACAGCGTCGGATCTTCGAGCGACTACAGGCATCCGTCGACAGCGTCGATACTATGTTTATGCAGTGCCGGCTCTCACTCTCTGTCAGCGGCTTGGCCATGTTAACAGCCATGAGCATCTCGCAGGCAGCCACAATGGCATCCGCTGTGCTCAGCATGTAGAAGGCGGAGGGATCCTTGCAGAAGTTTGAAAGAATTTTCAAAGCTGAAGCTCGCTGATCGCTGTCCTCCTTTGCAAAGTATACAATCGATGCCAGCGAAGTATTCCGCGAAACGGGCTAAAAAGCAAGTAGATTGTGTAAGTATTCATACGGAAGTAGGTGTTCCGATCTGGACTCACCTCCCAAGCCTTCAGGCCGATCGGTTGGGCAGAGAGCAATACAAGACATTTCAGTATCTCGTGCGCCAGCTCGATGGCTTCGTTTTCTTTTGGCAGCACATAGTCGCAGTTGCGCGTTGAGTACTTTAACATCTGATGATCGAAGATATCGCTGCGCACCCCCTCCAGATTGCGGGCCACCTCCTCAAAGTACTTCTCACGATGTTGGTTCCGCTTCAGGCCCATCAGCGCCGACACCTCAATGTCCTGGGCTGGTGGCTCCTTGGGCGCCTCTGTGTTCTTCATGACACCCACAAAAATACGCATCATCTGCAGAAATCCGTTGGCAGCGAGAAAATGCCTGAAGAACTGACTGCTGACCAGCAGGAAGCGGCAAACGCGAAATGCCATAATCCGAGTTTGAACCGAACTTGTGGATTCAATAATGTGGCAAATGGCCGGAGCAATAGCCGCATACTGTACATTGAGGAACTGCGATGCCTTCTTGCTCTTGGCCAGATTGCCCAGCATGCGGCAGGCGCGGCATTGAATCACTGGATTGGGTATAGTCTTCAAGATAGTAACCAGTGGGGAGATTACCTTGCATTCGACCGCCTGCAATTTTGAGGAACATTTGAAGGGTTCTTCGAGAGACAGTGTATGATGGTCTTACCTCAATACATGCCTGCTCATCCGTACAGCAATTGCCCAATATACTTAGAACCACTTCCATTATCTTTTCATTCAGCTTTGTTATCAGACGAACCTACAAGAAAAGTTACATTTTGAAATCCCATTACTCCACCACACAGAACGGCTATGATCGACTATGTAAATTGTTGTCAAACTATGCTAGTGGCTCTCAAACCTTACCATTATGGGAACGCCACCAGCAGTGCGAAACAAAACGATTCCATCCTTGTCTTTTACCAGATCTGTGCGCAACTTAACCAGGCATTTATACACAACAGTTCGATCTCCCGACGTTTTGAGGACATTTAGCATGCCCTCCACCTGCTCTAACGACCAATACATTGATTTATTTATATTTATTTTTGCTTTTTATGCTTCTTATAGTATGCATTTACACGACGATCTGGCAACGCTTTTTAAACGTTTCGACGATAGGGCAACGCTCTGGAGGTTGTGAAGATTCTGTTGAGGTTTTTGAGGTTTTTTGAGGATGTGGCAGCCCTGTCTTCACAGAGAAACAATCGGAATCAGAATGGCGGACAATTTCTATCGCTTTCAATTCATCTCTCGCCTGCTCAAGTATCTGCATATCTCGGCTGGCAGCCAATGGGCAGCAGTTTATGTACAGCTCTAGAAGGAGATCCAGGAGATACAACCGTGGACAATCTGCGGGCCTCGAACTTTCTTCTCCAGTACATCCAGATTCGGTCTTCCCTTCGTTTTGATTTAATTGTTGTTTGGGATGCGTTTAATTTAATAATTAATTTAATATTTAGTGGCCTTGTGTATTTCAGCTCCATAACGCTTTCAGATTATGCATCCGGTTACAGGTTCTTATTATTTTCCAAATAGTTATTAGTCTAGTTTTGTTCCCCTCTCTACGTCATACACCATGCTTCGCAATTACTTTTTGCCATTCGCTTGTTCCATTACGTAAATACGTAATAAATAGATCATATACGCACCACCACTAACCATACAATATATAGACATGACAATTCATACACTGAAAATGTCTGCACGAAAGTCAGACATCAGCTACACCAGTCGTGAGAGTGTATGTGTGCACATGTATTCTCGCTTATTTTGCGTGTTGTGCATGTGTGGATCAGCTACTCGGCGAGTCATTTGATCATATATAAAAAAGTAGTATGCGCTAAAAAAAAATATATATATCATGCTTGAATATGGATATTAATGACATATAAATGGGTAATAATCATTTTGTCAGCTGTTCGGCCTGCTAACGAAAACAAACGCATTGAGTAAGAAGAAGAAAGCACATGTATTTTTATTGAAATTAAAAGAAATTACCAAAATAATAAGCGATTTATATTTAAATGTAGAAAAGAGTGCATTTGCGATTGTCACTAATACGGCAACACTAGCCGATAAGCCGCCGCATAATTTATGATGCTACCGCATCATAGTCTTCTTATATCCTCAGGGCTCTTAATAGCCTTTTCCCACACAGCACATTTACGGGGAACGGCGGGATTTTTTGACAAATGTGAAATCTCGATTCCCACAGGCCACTATCCACCATCCATGGTTTTTTAGTGTAAGTAGGGTATACAAATGTCCATACTCCGAAAAAAGGTTTTTGATGTGTACCAAATGTGTAATTACCGTGTAGTTGCCATGTAAGAAAAGGGACTTATTTGTTGACCTTCCTTGTTTAAGCCTTATTTTAGACCGAATCCAATTTTTAAAATTGATCTATCTTGTAGAAAATTATTTCATCTATCAGTTAAAATTAATCAGGTTCTAATTGTTTATAGTTAAATAGTTAATCACTTTTTCTTTCATTCAAATGTTATCAGCTGCTGCATTAGGGATATTCTTTCGTATAAAAAGGGTGTTCCAGCTCAAATAATTGAAGAAAAAACTAACAAAATATTACTAAATAGAAAAATGCAATACCATACAGTATTGGAACATCCGCTCTCTGTTGCTATGCATACAAAGATTGATTAAAATTGAAATTTTATTTATTGATATTAGGCTAATTTTGTTCCCCTCTCTATGTCATACACCATGATTCGCCATTGAAGTAAAATTTTTGCCATTCGCTTGTTCTAATCGATCACGGATTTACGTGAAAACACGTAATAAATAGACAATAGATAATAATTATTGAGTACACCGTTCAGAGATAAATGCTAGCTGCCAGAATGCGTTTCGTACAATATTTACGCAAGGGTGACCTTGGTAAGCGCCTTGGCCTGCTCGCTGAAGATCAGAAATCGCTGGTGGAGCTGGCAGGAGTGGAGGGCGTGCCCAACGATCTGAAGGCGTTAATTTCCCAGAACCCGAACATCGAAGAGCTGGCTCAGAAGGCGCAAAAGCAGCCCAAGTTGGAGCTGAATGGTGATGTCACTTTGCTGCCACCTCTCACCGATCCCGGCAAGATCATTTGCATTGGTAATTAGTCTCCAAGGGGAAACTCTGTTCTGGAGGTGTTAATGTGTGGAATTTTGCATAGGATTGAACTACCAGGACCATTGCGATGAGCAGAACAAGCCGGCGCCCAAGGAGCCGATGTTCTTCAGCAAGTTCAACAACACCCTAGTAGGGCCCACAGACAATGTGATTGCCCACAAGACGAGTGACGTATGTAGAGTGTCAGATAACCGCCGATAACAGAAGAACACAAATGGAAAATTCCATGTTAATCTTGACAGAAAATCGACTGGGAGGTGGAGCTGGTCTGTGTCATTGGCAAGGTCGCCCGTCATGTGCCCAAGGATCAGGCAATGGACTATGTCTTTGGCTATAGCATTGCCCAGGATATCTCGGCCCGCGACTGGCAGAAGGAGCGCAATGGAGGACAGTTCCTGATTGGCAAGTCGATGGACACATTCCTGCCCCTAGGACCGGCTGTGGTGCACAAGAGTCTAGTCAAGAACGTGTACGATCTGAACCTGAAGACATGGATCAACGGCGTTGAGAAGCAGAATGGCAACACGTGCAATCTGATCTTCAAGCTCGACGATGTGATCAATAGATTGACCCAGACAATAACCTTGCTGCCCGGCGATATTATCGTCACGGGCACCCCCAAGGGCGTGGGCATGCACCGCAATCCGCCAGAGTTCCTCAAGGCGGGCGATGTCATCAAATCGGAGATCGTTGGTCTGGGCACCATGACCAACAAGGTTGTGGCTCCCTAAATCCATGATCATTCCCGTGAATTGTTATAATTGTTATGTGCGTAACGAAATAATTGCATTTAATCAAGTGTTAAACTTTGAATGGTTTCGATTTGGTGGCAAAGTACTCGTCGCGTTTGTGGTAGGGTGCATACGGATCATCTATGTAGTGCTTGGGCCGGCGCCAAAAGTCTGTGACCATCTTGTCCAGCAACCAGCTCTGGGAGGCGTTGGTGAAGACATGCTGGCGTAGTCGCCGCCGCAGGGCGTTAGACTTCTTGAACAGCTTCTTCTGGCGGCCGGAGTGTGTGCGAATCCAGGCACCCCAGTCAAGACGCTTGAAGCGCTTCAGCACTGCCTTCACCGTCTTGCGTTTACCCTTGATGAGCGAGAATTTGGTAACGCTGCGCACGGGAGGTGTTCCTGGGGCTCCAAGAGCAGGCAACTGAAGCAGCTGCAGCGACGCTGGTGCTAGTGTATGGGCGGACAGCAGACTGGGCTGCTTCGGAAGGGTCATTAGCTGCCCAAAACAGGCACGTTGTGTCTGTTGCACCAGCGGCACCACTGGCGGAACGTGACACACGCCGCGCAGGGCTAGAAAACGAACCACAAATAAAAATCAGCGCATGAATAATAATTGAGATGTATTTGAACTTACCGCCTGTGATTAGAGTTCGAAGCATTTTCCTTGCTTAATACAGAATACCGTCAAAAAAATTCCGAAATCAAGGGATAATTTTACTTCTGCCAGTCAATCGTCGCGTAACAACCAATCAGCTGTTTGCCGTTCAAAACGAATGAAGCCGTTAACACTGTAAAACTTTAAATCACATTTGTGATTTGATTTTAAAATTGTAACGTCAATACTAAAGAAAAAAAGGACAAAATTTTAGTACTGCCGACTACATTTTAAGAAAAACAATTTTTTAAAAACACTGTATGGCAGTGGATATATTCCTCTGTCACCGCTTGCCATTCACCACTCAACGCGGACACACCGAGCAGCGGAGGGGTCCAGAAGTGAACGGAGAGAATTGGGCAGGAAAATTATTTCACGCCGCCGGCCATAAATACGGGAGCAGGGGCACCAAGCTAGAGCGAAATTCAACAAATATTCCATAATAAAATCATGTATCGGCTAGCGGTTCGAGATCAGTGCAAGTGCGCCTTGCAGGTGAGTTATGTGATAACACGACCGACGAAAATCAATCGTCACGTTGGCCCGCACCGACCGTTCCGTTGCCCCGACCCCCGCTCCCGCACCCACTAACAAGCCCAATTGCAAAATATACAAGAAGCGCTGGTTATGTCATCTACCAAATGCAGGAAATATGCGAAAATGTCCAAAATTCCAGCTGAACCTTGTTCGAGCCGGGGTTGCGGTGGCTCTGGGACACCGGAAGGGTCTGGTCACGCGACTTGGATGTGCTAAAAGTGCCGAAATACACAAACCTCTTGCCTCTACTTTCTGTTTCTCTTTCTGTTAGCGCTCCCTGCAAACAACAACAAATGGCAGGCATTACAGCTCCAACAACAGCAGCAGCAGAAGGGAAGAAAGCAGCAGCAGAAGTGGACAGGGTAATGGACACGGTCTACCACCACCACCGCCACATATGCGAGAGGCTGGCTTCGGAAAGTATTTGGTCTTGCTCGCGCCCCTGGCTGCTGTCGGCGGTGTAATCACCTACGCCAAGTGAGTATCCCTATCCTTAATTCTGCGTACCGCCGCAATAAAGAGGCCTATTTTCGTGCAGGTACGACAATGACTTCCGAAAAATGGTGGAGCAGAAGGTGCCCGGGGCCGAGGCGGTGATCAAAGTGGCGCTTCAGGAAGAGCCACCATTCAAGGGAATCACTCAGAGTGTGAACGAACAAATCGACAAGGTGAAGTCTGGCTACGACTCGGTCAGCTCCTCAGTGAATTCTGTGACCTCCAAGGTGACGGGCCTGTTCGGTGGTGGCAGCAGCAGCAGCGACAAACCCAAGAGTCCGGAACCCAAGGTTCAGCCTCTGAAGAGTGAAGCTCCCGAGGCCAAGAAACCTGCCGCTGCGCCTGCAGCGAAAATTGAAACGAAAACTGCCAAGCGCGAAGCTGCTCCTGCGCCCCAACCAGCTGCCGCACCCAAGGTCGCCCAGCCGCTGCCCAAGGATGTCGTCGAGCTGGAGAAGGCCATTGAGTTGTCGGCCAAGCTGGCAATCAAGGAATACAATGCTGCTATAACCGTGCTCAAGGGGTGACTGAAAATAAGCCGGCGATTGTCCCATTTTGAGGCTAATTGTTTTCCTTTGCAGATTCAATGAGGACGTTCGTCGTGTTGTGGACAGGGCTGTGGAGACGGGTGAGAACACGCTGTGGACGACCCTAAGGAACCGTGCCAGTGCCCGGGACACAGCCGTGGCCACAGCAGAGCGAGCAGCACGCGAGGCCCAGGAGAAGATTGGTAATAAACCAAATGATGAAATAAGTTTGTATCAATCTATGTAAATTTTCCCTTTTCTGGACAGTGGCCTGTGAGATTGCCCTGAGCGAAGCGGCCACAGTAGAGAACCACAACAAGGTGGAGGCTGTGCGCAACAAGATCAAGAAGCTGGTGGATCACATCACCAACGTCAAGGATGAGCTGTATAGGCAAAAGGATACGGCGAGTGTGTCAGACAAGTACTGGCGCAATGTGGAACAGGCTCGCAACTATTTCATCGATGAAATCGAAGCAATCTTCCCCGGCCTTAGGCTCTCCGAGAAGAAGCTAAATCTCTCCAAGGAGGACCTCGATCTCTTCATTCTCCACGCCTACACCCATGTCCTGGCCTACCAGAAGGAGTTGCAGCGTCTGCAAACCGACGGCGAGCTGCGTCTCAAGCGTGCCATCGACGCGGTGCGTGGTGACAACGATTCAGAGGCCCTGCGCGCCCAGCTCGACTACCACCTAGAGGCGGAGCGCCGCAAGCTGGCAGTGGAGAACCAGAAGAAGATTTTCCACATCAACGCCGAGACCGACAAGCAGCTGCGTATGCAGCTTAAGAAGCAGGCCGAGGCTCATGCCGACCACATCAAGGACATTGTGGCTCAGCGCGAATTGGATCTGACGCGCAGCTTCAAGCGTGAGCTGGATGACAAGCTGGCCATCGAGAAGGCCAACTACAAGCTGCAGCTGGCCACTATGCTGGGCAAGCTGCGCGGCATGGATGCTGCCCTCGCAGGTGAGTCGTAAGAGCGCAAGTTGTGGCGTATCTTGGGGGGGCTGGGGTTTGGCTAGATCCCCTGTTTCCTTGCTAGAAATATAACCCTGTTTAATCCTTTGAATCATGCTGCGCTTGTGTAGAGATAGAGGAAGAGTTTCAAGGTATACTTGACCCACAGTAAACATGTTCGTAAATCAGTTGTCTTTAGATCGTCTGCTGACCCACTTTTTTTTCCTATATTTCGCAGAGCGCGCCGATGCCGAGCGTACGGCCAACCAGTCCCAGGCCTTGTGGGCTGCCTGCCAGGCCCTGTGGGCTTCAGTCCGCAATGCAACTCCAGGCGCCAGCTACAAAGACAAGCTGCGTCCACTCCAAAACGAGATCAAAGCCATTGAGAAGGTGTCACGTAAGTTTAAATCAAAATTAACTGAATCCTTTTATTCTTAAGAGCAAACGTTTTGCAGAGGGCGACGATCTCGTGGCAGCCGTGTTGGAGAGCATGCCGAAAGAGGCCCGAGAGCGCGGCGTCTATCCCGAGGATGCGCTGCGTGAACGTTTCCTTAACGTGGAGCGTGTGGCCCGGAGGCTGGCTTTGGTGCCAGAGGATGGGGCCAGTCTACCCATCTATTTGCTATCTTATATACAATCTATATTTATCATGCGAGCCGATAATCCCATCTCCTCTGACGAACTCGACGACAAACCCTTCGATTACAGCAAGTTGGACACCTATGACATACTGAACAGGGCCAGGTGAGGGTCATGACCATCTTTGAGCTCTCTTTGCGCACATCTAATTATTTGCGTGGTCTTCTAGGTACTACGTGGATCGCAGCAACTTCCTGCTGGCGTTGAAGTACTTGAACCTGCTGCAGGGTGCGTCACGCAAGGTCGCTGGCGATTGGATGAAGGAGGTCCGCCTCATGCTGGAGATGCAGCAGGCGGCCAACACACTGATGTCCCATGCCGCCGCCAGCGGTGTCGTGTATTTGTAGATTATGTTCCCTACCTCTAACCAAAACCGATTTGATTTGTCTTTAGTTCAGGAGCTGCAGAAATGCAACACAAAAAGAGACGGATAATTTGATAAAGAAAGATGCAAAGCAATATGTAATATTCCTACAAAAGAACACACTTTAAACAAATGATAACGTATATATATTTGTAAACTATTGTTTTAGCTTCAATTATACCAATTATATTTAGAGAAAGGACATGCATGTTAGGATCAGCAATTCGGGGGCCCATTAGATGCAGCTCCGCCTTTTTGGGAATGTTTCTTAAAGAAAATTCAATCAACCCTAACCGAGACAAATATATTTGTTTTATTCCATAAAGGATCTCTACAACTTTATTCTACAAAGCTTATGATAGCTTAAGAAGATAGATCGTGTAAGCCTTTCAAAGCCTGTCAACTATAAATTCCCCTTGTAAAATTAATGAAATAATTCAAAATTGCCCGCCAAAAACTAATCGATAACAGCTCGATTTGCAACCCTGCTGCAGCATATGGACAGCGCGATATAGATTGCAGCCCTGGCGAGTCAGTCAGCTGATCGATTGGTTTTTATTGAAATTTTCGGTTGCAAAAAAAAATTACGAAAATTTCGAGTGCGTTAGCTTTTTGTCAATTTTAAATTTGCCCACACAACTGTCGTAACGCGAAAGCTAACGAACACCATGTCAATGCTGGCCAGAACCCTTGGACGCACCGTTTTGCAGGTAAACCTCACCCGCTTCGAGCGAGCTCTTACATAAACACTTGGGCCAGCAGAAGCAGGCGCCGATTCTGCTTATGCTGCGGTGGCTGCTGCTGGCCCTCGCTGTATGCGAATATGAAGATGCCAGTATTTGAGGTTATAATCCTAGCGAGAAGCTGGATTAACTATTTAACTTTTTTGCATTATTCTTAGGCGGCGGCTGCACGTAGTGTTCACACCTCAGCGACACTCGAAAAGGTTCGTACAGGACACAAATTACAGGATGCCACCTATGGAGCCAATAGAACCACCTGTACACTGATTCCCGGCGATGGTGTGGGTCCCGAGATCGTCTATGCCCTGCAGGAAGTTTTCAAGGTAAACCTTTAACCTGGCCTCTTCTCAAAATGCTAGCTATCCAAGTCCCCTTTCCTTTATTTAGGCAGCCAATGTCCCCGTGGATTTCGAGTCCTACTTCCTGTCGGAGATCAACCCTGTGCTGAGTGCCAAGCTGGAGGATGTAGTGGCCTCCATCCAGAAGAACAAAGTCTGCATAAAGGTGGGTGTTTCACTCCTGGTAAATCCAGAAGATAGCATTGCCGATTATTGCAATATTGTCTCTGTTATCGCAGGGCATTCTGGCCACTCCCGACTACAGCAATGTGGGCGACTTGCAAACCCTGAACATGAAGCTTCGTAACGATCTGGACCTTTACGCCAATGTGGTGCATGTGCGTAGCTTGCCCGGCGTCAAGACGCGCCACACCGACATCGACGTGGTCATCATCCGTGAGCAGACGGAGGGCGAGTACTCGGCTCTGGAGCACGAATCGGTGCCCGGCATTGTGGAGTGCCTGAAGATCATTACTGCGAAGAAGTCAATGCGCATTGCCAAGTTTGCCTTCGACTACGCCACCAAGAATCAGCGCAAGAAGGTCACAGCCGTGCACAAGGCCAATATCATGAAGCTGGGCGATGGCCTCTTCCTGAGGTGTTGCGAGGACGTCTCCAAGCTGTATCCCCGCATCCAGTTCGAGAAGATGATTGTGGACAACACAACCATGCAGATGGTGTCGAATCCGAATCAGTTTGATGTGATGGTAACCCCGAATCTGTATGGTGCCATTGTGGATAATCTGGCCTCTGGTTTGGTGGGCGGTGCTGGTGTGGTTGCTGGCGCCTCCTACTCGGCGGAGACGGTTGTGTTCGAGCCTGTGAGTCTCCCTTCTGTGTTCTGTGTTCTGTGTTCTTAGTAATGATTTCAATGTTTTTCTTAGGGTGCACGTCACACCTTTGCTGGTGCCGTGGGCAAGAATGTGGCCAATCCAACGGCCATGATGCTGTGCGGTGTGAAGCTGCTGCGCCACATCAACTTGCCCACCTACAGCGAGGTCATCTTCAATGCCATTAACAAGGTTCTGAACGACGGCAAGGTGCGCACCAAGGATCTGGGCGGACAATCCACCACAATGGACTTTACCCGTGCCGTCATCGCCAATTTGCACTAAAGATTGGAACCAGGCACAGATCGATCCGCACAGGAATCCAACTCCGCAGCAACAGGCAACAACATTGGCCCTCAAGGCTCGCACTTACTACATAGACAATAGACAGTTTTTCTCTTTGTGTGTTGTTGCCGCAGCGAAATTTGATTTGTTAAAAGAACAAGATTTGCATTCGTTTTTAGTTTCTCCCGCCCCCCAACGCTCGTATAGTATGCTGTTTCCTTATTTGTCCCTCCCATGTTTTCAATGAGTATTATTTCTGGCGAATATTTAAGTTTAGTCCAATACGCCCCGCCCTGTTTCTCCCTTAGTTTTACCGATTGGCCGATCCCCGATTATGCTGTAATTATGTATTATTTTTTCCGCCCCCCCGCAAATTGTTAAAGAATAACCCGAGATGATATCGCTTAAGCAATTTGAGAGATAGCTGTGAGTGGATCCCCACTCTACTCGAGGCTCCGACGTAGAGCACGAGATATAATAACAATAAATTCAAATCTACATTAATTATTATTTAAAAGCCATTGTCAGTTTGAGAGCTGTCTAAATTTTAAGTAAACAAAGAAAAAAACTTTAAAAAGAAAGAAAATATTACTCGAGAGATTCTGTTTAAGTTGCTCTGTGTTATGTTGTCGCATCGGGAAATGTATGGTCCAATCCGGGCTTGTGCTCCATTCAGCAACAAGCCGACCAAGAGAGAAAGATTTGAAGCTCAGCTGCCATGGAAGGAGCAAGACGAAAAGTTGTACGAGTACTGTCCCAAGATTTTGACATTGAATGAGCTGGAGATCGCGAAAATGTCTAAAGCTTGGGACAAAAAATCGTGAGTAATTAAAAGTCGGAGTTCGAATGCTCTAAGGGATAAATGAATGAACTTTTACAGCGGTGATGAAAAGCGAGTTTACGGGAAGCGTTTGAAATTGGACTCCAAGCGGAGTATGCGCCTTCCCCCCGGGGCATCCAGCAGCACCAGTTGTAGCACCAATCAAAAAGTTTCCGAAGTGGAATCCACTTTAAGTTTTTATCCCAAGTCCTTCCGAAATATTGAACCCTCATCCAAGGATAGTTCGTTTATTGATTTGAGTACCACGTGCCACCATTTCAATCAGTCCCAACGTACATCCCGTACTTCCAATGTATACACGCGTCTTCAGGAGCTGGCCCAAGCCAAGTATCCGCCCAAGGTTCTGGGTGCCAGGCATCCCTGGCCGATGCGGGTCTATCAGCCCAGCGGTCGTCTTCTGAAATTGGTGAAAAGCAGAATGCCATGTGCCAGTAAGCTTTACAGTCCCTTCGGCGTGCCTCAGCGGGCATTGACCTACAAAGGTAAGGCATAGCCTAAGAATCTTACAACTGAGACCCTATTACATGATCCCCCTTCATAGCCACTGAGCGCATTAACCTGCTGGCAGTGCCCAGAAAGAAGATGCTCGCTGATGACGAATCATTGGATAACCAGCTCCGATCGATACGCAAAGGACGTCCCGGCCGGGTAACTCTTCGACTGGACAACCTGGCCACGCCAAAGCAGCGGGAGGACACCACTATACGGCGGAACCCCTTTTCAGTGCGACGAAGGGCGATGCGGGCCAATATGACGCCACGTCTGGAGGAACTGGCACAGCCGAGGCAACAAGTCTAGCTGGCTAACAGGCCTAAGGTCATGCCATTGTCCCGATCAAGCCATTGAATAAATTAAATTTAATCCAAACGATGCGAAACGTAGAAAGGCCACAAATGCGGGCACTCGCTAGGAAAGATATAAATTATCAGAAATGGGGCAGAGAATAGACGATATGGCTACGCACTTTTGTATGTCAGTGCATTGGGCGACACCTTGTCGGTATTGTCGCATCCAACACTGGAACCGGCTTCAAGGATGGGGATAAGGATGGAGTTACTTTTACGACTCAAATCCCGCTGCGACTCGGATACTTAGAACCGATATCCCACAAAGGCATAATTTATAGGGAAAAGTATATTTAACCTTGTGAAAACTTTATTGAGTTGGCGGGAATTGAGATTTTAGATACAAAATGACTCCCTTTATAACTCTGTGGATATATCTGGGTGGAAATATTCAAAACGATCGCCAGTAGCGTGTTTGAATTTTTTAATATTAATATATGGGATAGTTATGAAAGGAATGTATATATAATGATGAATACAATGATCGAATGTAATTATGCAAAAATACATAATGTACATATGTATGTAATACATGACTTCACATTAGATTAATTGTTTTTAAGTCGCTGGCGACTCAAGCAAAGAAACAAATATAAAAAAAAACCATTCAGCTTGTTTGATTACTGCATTAAAAGAATCGGAGCTACATAGTTTTTGTGCGATTCGTGATGGGTGCTTTGCGTCGAGGATCCATGTGTGGTCTGTGTGGTCATTTTTGAACATATTTTAAAAACATTGAGCCACTTCTTAAGGCTTCGTGAAGTTGCAGAAGACACAACAGAAGCCTGTTGTTGCTATTGTAAGTATTCATTAGCACCCAATAAGTTTTAAAATTGTCAAAATGCTAGAAAAAAGCGCTTCTCAGAACAATAAAATAGACATGAGGAGACTGTTGAAGTGGACGATATTCTTAGTTTATAACTAACCAGAGAGCACAAACAGGAACAATGATGGTCCAGCGGGCACGGGAACGGGTGCCGGCGACTGATGTTTGCGGGGCGTTGCAGAGGTACTGGATGAGAAGCTCCGATTGTTCGGGTCTGTCTTTGTATATTTGTTGTCGAATATGAGCCCACTCACCAAGAGCTGTATATCCCCTTCTTCTCCGTGTTTTTTGTCATAATCTTGATCGTGTTCCCCGTACGACACGATATGTATGATACCCGAGATAATTCTGCCTCTCGTGACGGCCATCTCCAAGAATATCTCCCAAATTCATCTATTTCAGTTGGTTGGAATTTATTACTACGACTTAAAAAACTGTATCACAATATAATAAATAAATATTGTTTGCTGTTACTTCATTACTTATACAATATTGAAAATTTTGTGAAATATAGTGAAAAATTGTTAGCAGAAATACGGAGGTCCTTGTAATAGAGGCCCAAAAGGTCGATGCAAGTTCCTTCCAATTTTTGTAAGAAATAATAAAATTACAATTTAATACAAATAATAATTTGTTTTCCCCTTCAAGGTACCCAATACGCAGGTATTGGGCAGAATTGTAATCAACGAGAGCTTCTAGAAAGTGCTGACCGCAATTCGTGCCCTGATCTTGTTGGACAACTTGGTGGCTGTGGTGTCCGATGGATGGTCCGATTGTGTCATACACAACGATGAAATCGCTGCCAACAAAATGTGCGAGGTGGTCTATGATACCACCAGATGTAGCATAAGCCTCCTGGAGGCAAAGATCTTTACAGTTCGTTGTCCGTGAACGGGACCGCAGCTCCGTGGCTACGGAAGAGGATTACAAGTTCCGCTTTCCAGCGCTATCAACCGCCATTAGGCAATCTTCTAGGCCCAAGTCCCTAATCTTTTCCAGGACCATAGTTAGGCACACGCTCATTCCGCATCACCACACTCGTGGTGAGGCGGGCCGTGCGCGGAGGGCAAGAGCCCGTCGCGATCGAGGCGTAGGCGAGGGACGTGTGGTGAGTGGCGTGGGTACCCCTAGGTGCGTGGTGCACACGTGGCTGGTGGGGGGCAGGGATACGCGGAGCACAGGGGGTAGTACGCCCCCCCTCGTGGCTAGCGAATGCGGCGCAGTGTTACACCGGGCGTAGGCATAGGCTCAGTCCTTGTCAGTGATGCCTGACAGTGATGCTCGTCATGGTTCCAGTGAAAAGCCCCAGCGGTTCCCGTACTAATTATGCGTATTTGCTATAGGTTCTTACCATCTATTACTTCAAGGATTTTTCCCTTAACCTACATAACAATTGTCAAATACTAAGAACTATAATGAGAAGTAATAATTGGTCAATCAAGGAAAACAAAAGAGATAATAATAATAAAGGTAAAAAAAGTTTATAACGAACTTAGTGGCTCCACCCTGGTTCGTGGTGTCGAGTCGCCCGACGTGTGTCGGTGTTATGCCTGTTGTGAGGGGGCGCTGACCCTTCACAAATGAGATCCTGATTTCTCCTGTTCCTGTTCCTCTCGACAACCTGTTCTTTGTTCACCAAGATGCGAGTAATCTTCTGGACCACCTTCACTTCGAGTTTATTACTGGGCCGCAGCTCGCTGGTCACTTCTCGCTTGCAATACGGGTACTCCAATTAATTTAAATAACATTATGTTCGTCATTATTTTTCGATTCGAAGTTTAACATTAACATTAACATTTAACGAAATACGACGCCCACCGTCGCATCCTCCCCGTAAATAGTTGTAATCTACAACGTAGGGCATTCATATTGACCATCTCTGTCGGCACAGGAACCCAAAACTGAACCAGATTCAGAAGAGGAACAAGTGGAGCAGGCGCCCATCAACTTTGCTGCAGCAAAACAGAGAAAGGCGTCGGAGCAATCACAGTAGCCGCATCACGCGTAACACCTTCTGGCTGAAATCAACGCCATATTGACGCAGCACGGTGTGGCCAGTGGCAGTGCTGTGGCCGGTGACGTGTCGGACGTGGAACACGTTCAAGATTACGATCACTCCCACGATCACTCTCACGATCTCTTACATCCCCACGACCGCAAACACGGAGATGAGAGTTAATTAATCCATCCATACGGATGAGCTACCCGCAAAGGTCTACGGCTGCAAGTCTACCCAGCAGAATTTCGAAGGAAGCTTGGAGAGGTTTCTCAGGTTTTATCATGAAACAGTTCGGCCCTCGATAGCTTTCCAAGAATAGGGAAGCGCCATTTCAGTCGCCATTACTCCTTACCCTTTCCCATGACTCATATAAATTGCGATATTTTGGAGAAGCTAAGCAAAGAAGTTGCTGCAAGGACTAATAAAATGCTAGAATTCGCTATAGATATGCGAGAGAAGCAACCACCCACTCACAAAAAGAAGACACAGATGTCAAACGTTGATGTCACTTCAAACCAAACTTTAGCTAACAAAATGTATTATCAATATATCGCTGGCAGGTTCGGGCATCTTAAGGAGTCGCCGTGACAAGACGATAAAAATCCAAAAAGAAGAAAGACTAGTCCGCCGAGCACATACAGGAAGAGCGTCTGACCAGGTAAGGAGCCCCAGATACAATCCACCTAACTCCTTTGCTAACACTCTTTTAACTCTCGCTTTTCAAGCTTGGATAGGGCCAATAGCACCCTGCTCACTTACAATGATCACTGACGCAGCATGAAGACACAGACCTCCAGTTAACTAAGGGATGCCGCCTAACATTACACATGGAAAAAAGGAAAGAGAAATATCTAATTAGGCCAAATATGTTATGCAAACCAAACTGAGTGCCAGAGAGCCCTGGCATAACATCTGGCCGATGGTGGTCTTTCAGCCCAGCGGTCGTCTGCTGAAATTGGTCAACAGCAGGATGCCATGCGCCAGAAAGCTGTACAGTCCGTTTGGCGTGCCTTAGCGGGTATTGACCTACAATGGTAGAAAGAATCTTACAACTGAGACCACATGATATGATCCTCCTTTAAAGCCACTCAGCGCAGTAACCTGCTGGCAGTGCCCAGGAAGCAGATGCCCGCTGATAACGAAACCTTGGAGATTAGGCTGGACAACCTGGCCACGCCAAAGCACCATACGACGAAACCTCTTTACTGTGCGACGGAGAGCGATGCTGGCACAGCCGAGGCAAAAAAGTCTACCGGGCTAAGGACAAGCCACAGTCCTGTGACCTGTCATTGTACCAATCAAGCCATTATATAAATAAAATTTAATCCAAACGATGCGAAACGTAGATAGGCCAAAAAAATAATATCTGAAAGAAATTGCTTTCCTCCATCCTTAGGAGCCCTTGGGCTTGGCCAGTGCGATAAGACGTGGCGTGGCCTTGGCCTTGAGAGCCGCCGGCGAGATGGCGAACGGATTCTCGCGTATGTGGGTATTCTCGAACTCCTTCGGCTCGGCCAGCTCCTTGATGCGTGACGTTGCCTTGTATTTGAGGGCATTTGGTGCGATGGCAAAAGGATCATCCTTGAGGTCCGTCGCAGCCTTATTGGCGTCGTGTGTGTTGAGCGGCTCGGACATCTCTTTGATGCGGGCACTCGCTGAAAAAGATTTAATTATCAGAAAAGAGGCAGCAAATAGACTGTATGGCTACCCACGTTTGTATGTCAGTGCATTGGGCGAAACCTTTTCGGGATTCTCGTTAATATGGACATTCTCGCGCTCATTGGGCCTGGCCATATTCTTGATGCGGGCTGTCGCTTTGTAATTGCGCATTGTGTCCGTTAGCTCCCATTTGGGCTTGACCTCCTCCACGACGCGCTTAGGCCGCGCCAGTCTCTTGAGCCGGCCCTGACTGATCTCCTTGAATTTTCGTTCCTGTGCGGGGGGTGAGATCGAAAGAGATGGTAATTAAAGTGGAGTATTTTACCTATCAAGTGGAGGACTTACCGGCTTTGGTGGTTTCGGCACCACCTTCGGTGTGGCCAACTGTTCGAAGAATCTCTTCTGGCGAAGCCTTGCCTTTTTCGTTTGCTTCTTCTTCTTCTTTCTGAAAGTGGCATTACGCCGGAGAAGAGAGGAGAATGAGAATCAGAATTGGTCTGTTAAAGGACCAGGAGAGACTTACGGTTTCTTCAACGGCTGTACGTTCGTCAGACGACTGTAGACCGAGAGATAGCTATAGCGGAGCAGTCGATTCAAAATCGATTCGGCGATCATGTCGCCTCCGGCACGGGCGAACCTCCTGCGGTCGAGCAGCCGCCGCACCGTGGGCAGAGCCAGCTGCTCCGTGCGCGTGTAGCTCGGCTTATCGGCGTGGGTAATCTCGATGGTTTTGCTGAACTGACACGGGCACTTGGGGACGTAGCGACATTTTCGATGGCGTGGCAGGGCCAGTTCCATAATCCGTCGGCGTTTGACGAACATGCGATGATGGCGTCGGGTGAGCTTACCAAGCTCCTTGCCAATGTCCTTCATGAAACACTCGGCGTCATACGGAATGGGGTCTTGGATCCGGCAACAGTCGGGTCGATCCTTGTCCTTCAACTTCAGGCAGGTGGTCAGCTCCGGACTGAGGTCGCATTTTAATCTCTTGGTCATTGCTAAACGTTTCGAATTTTGTAAAAATTTTTAGAAAATTTAGAAATTGTGAAAATGAGACTTCTAAAATTCTAAATTTTGAATTCCATCTGGTCTTCTCCAAAGTTAAATTTATGTGATGAATTTCAACAATATTTCCTTGAAGTATTCAGTGTTTCAGGGAACAGCCAACTTATCCGTTGGGATTTGGACATATCCGATTGTTGACCTAAATTGAAGTTAAATATATGTATATGTAGTAGGCTGGCGAAAATCCTCTAGCTGAACTCTCCACGAGGGTGACTGATGCCAACCAACCAGTATGCTTACGTCAAGGGAAGATCGGTGGAGACAGCACTACATTCGTTAGTAGCTACCGTCGAGAAAGCCTTCAACCACCTAAAATATGCCCTAGGAGTATTTCTGCATAGACGCTATAGTGGATCGCCTAGGAGCAACCAACCTCTGCATAAAAACCTAAATTGTAGACGGGTGCGCTTCCATGGCTAAAGGAACACATAGGGACACAGCTCAAGGTGGAGTCCCCCCCTGTGGAGTCTGGTGGTAAAGGTTCCGTAACCGTAAAGGTTCATACCACATATGTATGTAATGGGCCATTCGTGGCCACATTGAGGGCCGTTAGGGCTAACATAACCTAAATATGTAAATGTGTAGTAGGCGAAATTAAAACAATGTCTCGGCTTATGTTTTATTAATTTTTATTGACAGTATTCATAAAAATACTGAAAGTATGCTCCAAGTTCACATCGTTACAAGTTAATAGTTTTGTTTTTGTGTCATTTGTGTTTTGTTTATTTTGTATTTGCTTTGTCTCCTTGCGGTAAGTTGTTCATTTCTTTAGTTTTCTTTTGGTTTCCATTCGGCCATTATTGTATACCTGCTATATCTTTTCATTATGTTCATTATGTTCACATTTACACAAATCGTAACTTTTCCTTTAGGCAATTTTTCATCTGCCACCCCATTACTTGTTGTTTTTATACTTTTTTACAATGATTTTGCCATAGATTTATTTGGTATTGCGTTAGCTAAACATTTGAAAGGAATGGAATCGCAATGTTTCCATCTGGTTCTTGTTCTTTTTGTGGCATTCAGCACATCAGCACATTTATTGTTGTTGTTTTTTGTTCTTGTTGTTTTTTTTCTCGTCATTGGCTTTGAATTTCCGTATTTTTTGATTTTGGGTTTTAGATTGGTTTTTCATTTTTTTGTTACGAACAAAATAACTTGGAAATCAGGATGGGGTAAGCATAATATTAATAATAATCATTATATACTCACATCGAACTTATGCAATACACGCCATACATACATTCATATACTCGTACACAAATACATATGTACTATATAAATTTGAATTTAGCATTTACTAGGTCATTTTAATTGTTGACAAAAATTTGTTCTAATTTGAATTTACTTTTATTTTTATTTTGTAATGGATTAATGTTTTTTTCCTTTTCTGTTTTTTTTGTTTTAGAAAATCATACGTTATTTACACAAAACGTTACACCAAAGCGAACGGGTTAAATTTCCTTTATATTTTTAGCCAAATATCTAGGTATATCTTATACACCTAATCCACTTTTAGTTGTAATTTCTCTTGCACATCGTATACATTTTCGCCTTACATATGTATATATCGAATTTTTACCATCCGAAATGATTTTGCCCGAAATACTTATCTGATTTAGGTTAATTTTTGCTTCTTTTTTTTGACACGCTTAAATATATCATATATAAGATGTATATGGCTTACCAAAGGGTGGTTTGGGGGGTTCCTTTCTATATATGTACATACATATGAATTTTTTCCATAATTTTGAATGTTTTTTGTTGTAATTTTTCTTTTTTATTATTTAGATATGCCTGAAAATGTTAAATTTACTTTAATTTTAGTTTCGTTTTTTTTTCTGCCTTGTCTTTACATTTTAGTATAATTTACCAGTTGTTCTTTATTAATTTTTCGTTTAAATTAATCTTTCTTCATTGGTTGTTTTGTTTTAAATCATTTCTCTTTTCTTTTTTTAGTTGGTCCCTGAAGCTGTTTTGAGTTTAGATATACGATTCCTTTGGCTCGTCCGTGATAGTTACTTCCTTTATTCATTGATTTTGGGTTTTCGCCAAAACAGTTTTCGAAAGTCTTGAGAGTCAACTAAACTGAACTGAATATTCGAAATAATGATCAATTCAATCAACTGAAAGAAATGCTGTTTCAATTGCCTTTGGTTTCGGTTGTTGCTTGTTCTGTTTGTTGTTCTGTTGGTTGTTCTGATTGTTGTTGTTTTGTGCCAATTGGTTGCTTTGCGCTGATCTTTTGCATGTGAAAATGGAGAAAATATTGGCCTTGTTAGCTACCCAATCACGGCCAATACTTACTTTTGGGCTATTGTTTAATTCATTCTTTTTCATTGTTTTCTATTCGTTAATAACTATTGCATATAATGGTATCTGTAAGATATCTGGTTGCAGTTGTTAGACTGTGCCTTAATTTTCTATAGCATATTTCTCTTATTTATTCTGTAATTGTGTTTTGGTTTTTCACTTTGTTAAAATATCAAATAAAAGCCTCCAGTGGTGGTAAGAAAAATCAATTAAAAAACGTAAAATGTTTAACTAAAATATGTATTGTTGTTTTTTTTTTTATTGTGTTTTTGTTTTATTAATAAACGTTTAATGCGTAAATATATATTGTATATATAAATCGGTCGTTTTTTTTGCGTTGCGTTTAAAACATAATAAGTAAATAATAGAAAATAACGAAAATTATAAACTTAAAGTGTAGTGTGGGTTTTTCTTTTATAACAATTTCTCTGTAAATATATTAATTAAAGTTTTACAATTCTAATTTATATAAATTTCAAATTTCAATTTTCGAAATTTCATTATGTAAATTGTATAAATTACTTATCAAATTAAACATATTTTGGATTGTTTTTTCTTCAATGCAGAACTAAAGTTTGCTTAAGTTTTTGTTACTTCTATTTTATATTCTTTGCTGTCTTTGTTTTTAATGCTAAATACACTGTTTGTTTTTCTTTCTGCACTTATGGGCTATTGCTAATTATAATTGAAATCTTATATTTTTCATATGCTTATTGGCTGTGGTTTTCCTTTAAACAAAGTTCTGTGTGTGGGGGGGGGTGTTTTGTTTTTTTTTAAACTTAATTTTGCAAAAATTAGAAACATTTTCTTCTGTAATTTACCCAAACATTTGGAATTATAAAATTGTACTTATGTCAGTTTTGTTTGTTGTAAAAATAATGAAAAAATCTGCTCAAAACTTTTTGCCTGGCTAAGATTTAAGTTTAGTTTTTTTGGATGTTTTCTTGTTTGTTTTTGTTTTTATTTTGTTTGCCAATTTATTCGTACTTATTATTACTATTTGAAATTGTTGGTTTTCTGCTGATTAATTATGGTTAATATTTGTCTAGGGCTATTGTTGTTGTGGTTGTATGGTTGTAACTGTAATTGTTGTGGAGTTTAAAGAGTTAATAATTGAAATAAAAATTGTTGTTGTTGTTGTTGATTTTTATTTATATGAAATTTGTAATCTGCTGGCCTTTTGTTGCAGTTCGATCTTGTGCTGCTTTCTTTTTTCTGCGGCTGTCTTTTGCTGTCTATTGCTGGGATTCGATTTATACAATCCCTCTAATTCGTTTGTATCTTGTATCTGTCTTTTGTCTATTGTAGGGATGGTCGGTCGATCGGTTCGATCTATATAATCCCTCTGATCTGTTTCTCTAATTATGTGGCTATTGTATTGATTATGTGGCTATGAAAAAACTGTTGTTGTATGTGTGTTGCATCTGCATCTCCTGTAGCTGTGGCTGTGTCTGTGTTACGGGTCTCTGTTTTAAGTTAATTGCTGTGGCTATTTCTATTTATCTGTGGCTATTTTAAGTTTTGTAGTAAGAGTAGTACTATTGTTTAATAAAATTGTTCTGCTGTTCGGCTGTTCTGCTGTGGCTGTCTATGTGGGTAGAAAAAAGAAAAGTACAATCGACTTTAGGCTGCTCTGCTGTTTATTCTCTTTTTGTTTTGTATTTTAATGTAACATTTAATTATTTATTGTTGTTGCTGTTGTTTTTTGTTTGCAATTTTTAATTCAATTATTTTTGTTTTTTGGGTCTATTGATCTTGGTTGTTGTCTTGACTGGGCTATTGTATGTGTGGGTGTGGGTGTGTGGTGGCTGTCTTTGCTGGTTGTTGTCTCGGCTGGGCTATTGTTTCATGATCTTTGCTTTATTTGATTTGATTCTTTTGTACCAGGTTTACGATGTTGTGTCGCTCAAGTTGAAAGAGAATACGTATAAGAAGAAAAGTTTTGAGTTTTTGTGATGTCTGTTTTTGTTTTTGTTGTACTTTTACTTTCGTATTGAAATCGTGCGCATAAAAATCGGAAAACCTAGGCATAGATAGTCTTAAAAACAAAAAAAGGTAAATATGTGCACTTAAAAAGATTTTTGATTCTCGGATCCATACGATCCATATACATTCACATTCTTGGCATATTTTGGCAAAGAAAGCTCTTCAATAATATTAATCGTTAATGTTTAATATAGTATTGGTTGTTGGTGTTGCTTGGTTTTTGTTTGAAACAATTGCACTATAGTTCAAATGATGTTTGCCCATTTAAGAAATCAATAAAGAACACAGGGTTATAATTATTTAAAAAAAAGGCTGGGGGTTGGGGGGAATACTCCTTGTCCTAGTCGTACCATTAATAAATGTTGTCTAATATATACAAACCATAAATCGAGGCTTACAATATTACAATCAATAATAATAATAACTATCATAATGATTACAAAAGAACGTTGATTGATTGGTTTATAAGCGGAAATTTCGATTTGCCTACGGCTTAGATAATAACTAATCTTAATCCTTTTATGCACTAAACTAAACTAAACGCAAACAATATTGGCTCTAATTTATATATGTATATGCACTTACATTCAGCAAATTTTGATTCGCATTAAAACAAATTAGATTTTATACACAAATGTGAGCAATTTCATTAAGCACGCTAGAAACTCTCTCTCTTTTACTCTCTCCCTCTAACTCTCTCTGTTTATAAACCACTTTAAACAATTCATAAATTAATATATCAATTTAAAGTGGGTTTTAGTTTTCTTCCTACTCGTCTTTTTTTATACAGATATTAACTATTATGTTGTAGTAAAACAAAGAATAAGTAATGTGTATGGGTAATCAATCTTTTTTCTCTCCGAAAAATAAAACACGTACCTGAGCGTTTTCGCATGCCCAAGGGGTGGGGAGGGGAGGGGGCTCTGTTGTGGACAGGTGCCACGCGCCCCCCTCAACGACGCCCTAACGCAGGTGGGTATGCAAAAATTCTATACAATTCAACATTCTCAAGCTGTCACTCAATTACATTAGACTGTTTTTATTTAGTTTTTTAGTTTTTGTTTTCTGTTTTCTGTTTTTTGGGCCTACCACTAGGTTGACATTACGTCTTTCGACTCGGCTTATGTTTGTCTGTTTTCTGTTGTTTTGTTTCTGTTTCTATTTCTGTTGCTGGTTCTTGCTGTTCTTGGTAAGGTATAGTATACTTCTGTTGGCCTATGGCTGCTGCTGTGATTGCAACAGTGATACCAAAGGCAACACAGCCAGACATATGTACTCGTACATACAGTGCGTTTCCGTGGAAAAGCTTGGACATTGTGTCCTATCAATTTTCAAAACGCACTGCACTTGCCGGCTGTTTTATGTATGTTTGTCTGTCTTTTTCTTTGTTTGTTACTTTCTTGTTTTGGTTTCGTTTTAACTGATTTTAAATAACTTCTCGCCTTTTTAGCTAAACATGCTTCGAAATTGGTTTTTAAATGTATTCCTTGTTAGGTTTGTGGTTTTTCTTTTTTATAATATATTTTTTAACGTTCGCTTCTTAAATTTGCTTATATAAACCGTATAATTGCACTTTATCATTTTGTTTATTATTTTAAGTTTGATTTTTGTTTACACTGAATTTTTTCACATTACATTCCTCTTTTCTAGCAAGAAAATAAATGTTTTGGTTTTTATAGTTTGAAATATTTCCATTTTCCTCATCATTTCTTCATCTTTTGTATAATTTTGCTTTATAAAAGATTTTCCTCATATACATATGTATGTATGAGTTTATCTTTCATTAATTTTGAGTTGAACTGGATACTTGTTGCTGGTTTCGCAGTATTATTTTTTCCTTTTTTTTAGTTTTAGTTTTTGAGTAAACATTATTCCAAAATATATATACAACTGTATAAGCTTTGAATCGGTTCGGATCGGTTCGGTTCGATCCGGTTCCGTGCCTTTCTCTGTTTTCGGTTGTTTCGGGTTTCTGTTTTCTGTTTTAGTGATGTAGCTTTTAGGAGCTCTTCTGAGTACAGTAGACCCTCCCGCCTGGTGCTTTTGTAAGCTTGGTTTTATTGTGTGTTTGCTTGGGTTTTGTATCCGATCTGTTCTACAATGGGAGTGTTGTATGTGTGTTTGGTGTGTGTGTGTGTTTTTATATCCATTATTCATTTCTCCTTTCCTTTTCCAACATGATTTTCAGAAAATGCTCTTCAAAATTTTGGATTATTAATCACAGATAGTGTGTCTAATATATATGTATTGTATATATAATAAATATGTATGTATACTTCAAATATAATTAAATTAGCAATAAATACTTTTGATTTATTTTTCCTTCGCTTTCTTTTCCTTTCCTTTCCTCGCCTCTCTTCTTCCTTTTTCATTATATAATAAAATTTTTTTGATTTTCAGAGAATTTACTAGTTGTTTTTTTCTTTCTTTGTTTTTGTTTTCATTTACACCAAATGCAGAATTTCAATAATATTTTTTGTCCTTATGATTAATTTTCTTTTGGATACTAAACCACAACATTTATGCACATCAATTGTTTAAATTTGGAATATTTTTGGTGGAAATTATAATATAATTTTGATATATATTTTTGTTAAAGCTGCTTTTCCACCTTATCCTTTCTACGGATGCTGAAAGTGGCCATTCTCATTTCTCATTAGGTTGATTCTGTTGATTCCATGAGAATGGCTCTCTGCCATCGATGATAGAAACCGATTAAATAGGAAATGTTTTCATTTTAGTTTGAAAAGCCTTTCCGTCGGTGAGATGATTCCTATCGGTTTCTTTTCGAAAAGCATCGGTGAAAAAGATCGCCTAACAGAAGCTTTCTTTTTTCCATTTCATGTTTAAATATATATTGTTTTTTTCCCCCTATTTTCCATAAGTTTCCTTCTTTTAAGTTTTATAATAATTCACTAAACATGTTCACAATATTACCGACATTTACCACTCCTCTCTTTTTTTCCGCTTTTCCGCCTTTCCACTTTTCATTTGCTTTAAATATATGGTGTATAATTTTTGTATGGTTTTTCTTTTGACACTTACTAGCTAGCACACAAAATATGTTTTTCGGTTTTCCTTAGGTACATTTATATATGATTTTTTCTTTCTTTTTTTATTTACTTTCATTTACGCAGACATTTAGTTAGGATAGAATTTCAGAGTCGAAACGAAAGCAAAATACACATATCGAAAGGGGGATTTGGATTGGCCAAAAGGGGGTATCTGGACTTGGATCTGGATCTGTGTAAATATGTAGGAGGTATGTCTAGGGGATCTCCAGTAAAAGAGTGTGTGTAGAGTGTATAAGTACATTTAAATATATAGTATTTCAGTTGCTCAAAATGATCATGTTTTTGTTTTTGTTTGGTTTGAGGTATACGCGTAGTGATGAAGACACACACATACATAAATATACAAATATATATGTCATAGAAATATATAAGCATTATATATAGTTATACATATATAAAGTCTTTATATATGTATGATTTTTTGTTTAATTTTTTTTACAAGTACTTGAAATGTATTTTATAGCCGAAATTCTTGTTTTTGTTAAGTTTTTTTTTGTTTTTTAAAGCCTAAACACAGATAATTTTTGTTGGTTAATATTTCTTTCTTATGTAAACATTGAAACATTTAAATTTTTCTCTAAATTTAGTGTTCAATATGTAGTGGAAGTGTGGGTTTGAAAGATCATTTTTAGGGGGAATTTTTTTTGGGGATTTTTTAATTTGGAATTCGAAATTGGTATTGTATATATGTATGTATATTTTTTTATGTTCAATGATGTTTAATTTTGGTGTAAAATTGTGATCCATTTTGATTTTATGTATATTTTGGGGACCTCAATTTAGTTTGGTTTTTCAGTGGCTTGAATTTTGTTTTTAATTTCTTGGGACTTTGATTTCTTTACGATTTTTAGTGGGCTTTCAATTTTGAGTTAAAATAAAATAATTTTTGAATTTTATTTTGTTCTGCGGTTTTTGGTTTTCTTTTACGGATTCCCTTGAATTTTTTATTTTGTGTGCTTTTTCCTAACGTTCCTCCGCTCTCTTTTTGTTTGTTTACGATTTGTTACTAATTTATTTAATTTGTAAATGTGAAGGCAGCTTTGTTTATTGATTTCCGTTTTTGTTTTTTTCGTTTTGTTGTCTTTTTTTGTTTTTTGAAATTATAGAAAAAATGTTGAATGTTGCTGTGGTGGAATTTTGGTTTTGTTTTTAGTTCATTTTAGAATTTTGCTATTGGAGTTTTGCTTACTGTTTTGGGTTTTCTGTTTTCTGTGTGTTTTATTTTATTTCTTGTTTTTTATGTTGTTATTGCTGTTGGTTGTTGTTGTTGTTGATCGGATATTGTAGATGTTGTTGTCTATGTATGTGGTCTCTGCTGTATGTAGTTATTGGCTGTTATAGTACTCGATTCGGTCTATATCGTGGCAGTCTGTGCGAGGCACAGAGTATCCCTGGGATCTATATAATTTGTATTGCTTATGTCTGGAATGTCTGGAAAATCCTATCCCAGAGATCTCTGGCCACACAGACTGTCTGCTGTTTTTGCTGCTTTGTTGGTTGTTTTCTGATTTTCTGTTTTATTTTGTATTCCCATTGGACTGTTGTTGTTGTTGTTAGTTTTCTGTTCAATAAAAATATATATACTATGTATCTATCAACCAAAGAGAAATTGTCATAAAAAAATGCAAAATGAAAATGGTTCTTGCTCAGTTTTTTTGTTGGTCTTAAGGTTGTTTAAGGTTGTGTTTTTTTTGTTTTTGTTTTTGTTTTGTACAAGAGAATGCCTATTTGTCGATTGTCAAAAACGAAACAAATATACGTACATATACACACGTACACAACGCGCCATAGTTGTATAGTTTTGTATTTTGTTTGTTGGTTTCTTGCTGTTTTTCTATGCGGATCTCAGGGGGGAGGCTCTGTTTCCCGCTTTTATATATATACATATATCTATTGTATATATGTAATCTTTTATGTACTATAAAAAATGTTGCTTAATTTGGTTTGCTTTACTCCCCGGACTCCCTGACTCCCTGACTCTCTGTCTGATCCTGGTCGATCCCTGCTGTTCCTTATCTAGAAGCTATAGTAGTGGGTTGCCAGCGGCGGCCAGGCAAATGCTGCTGGCCTTGCCATCGACTGATCCTATAACTGATGCTGCTCCAGCTGCTCGGCCTTGATCTGGGCCAGCTTCTCGTGCAATATGGAGCCTCCGCCACCGCCGCCGACGCTGCTGCTGCAGCCAGGACTGCGACTGCGACTGGGGCAGGGATTGGGATTGGGACTGCCACTGGGATTGGGACTGGGCATCTGGGAGTGGGTCGTCTCGCCCTCGCCATCGCCATCGTTCTGGCTGCTGCTGCTGTTGCTCCCATTGAGATCCATCATTTTGTTGTGCCGGTGCCTGTGCCCTGATCTGCTCTGATCGCTCTTCAGGCTGCTGGCATCCGTGGCATCCGAGTCCCTGGAGGTCATTCGGCTCCTTCCATTACCATTGTTGTTGTTGCTGCTGCTGTTGCCATTGTTGTTGCTGCTCTTGTTCTTGTTGTGCGCCAGATCGCTATTGTTGTTGTTGTTGTTGCTGGAATGATCATGATCCCGATCCCGATCCCTCTCCTCATCGCTGCTGGCACTATCCGCACTCAGACGCTCCCTCTTGATATCCGCATAGGCGCCCAATGGACTGGCGGATCGCTTGATGCGCTCCGCCCCGCCGCTCGAACAGGTGGCCCCCCTGTAGTCATTGCTCTGATTGTTGGTGAACGGCAGGGGCGTTTTGTTCACCAGCAGCCGGTCGAGCACGCCCAGAGCGTGTCCGTTGATGTTGCTGGCGCTGCCGCTGCCATTTCCATTGCCATCGCCGGACGACTGCAGGCTCTTGCGGATGATGCCGTCGTACATGTGCTCGGCTATCTCCCGGGCGCTCTTCATGGGCAGTTCATGGGCGTTCGTCTGGTTCGTCTGCTGGCGCATGGCCTCCGCCATGCGGTGCAGGTCCAGGCCAGGCAGTGCGTATGCATTGCTGGTATTCGGCTGCGGCCAAAACATATTGGACTGAAAGGCCAACGGCGGCCCGCCCCCATCGAAGAGCGGCAGCTTGAGGCCATTGGGTGCCGTGGCTGAGGCCGCTGCAGCGGCAGCCGCCGCCGCTGCCGCTGCCGCCTGGGAGGAGGTGTTGCTTTTGAGGGCATTGCTCAGCTTGGATCCGCCCACGCCGTGGTGGTTGCCCGTGTGGTTGATGTGGTTGCCGGGCTTCAGCTTCTCCTGACACACCTTGTTGGCGGGACCCGTCAGACCGACCAGGTCCGGCTGGGGCTTGGGCTCGCGCTTGCGCGGCCTCATCAGGTGTCGCTCCTTCACCTTGTACTCCAGCGTGGAGTGTGGCACGCCGTAGTAGCTCCCAGCCCGGTGCACGGACATCTCGCCGCGCTGCACCGCCTTGACGGCCTCCACCAGGCTGTCCCGGTCGTAGTTGCGGTACTTGCCACGCTTTGGTCGCGTGCCCTTGCCCGCTGCCAGGGCAGCTGCTTCCTGGGCGCTCAGCTGCGCCTGGTGCGAGTGCGCCGCCGCCGCGGCTGCTGCATGATGGCCGGTGGGCAGGTGTGCATGGTGATGCTGGTGCTGGGAGAGCAGGTTCGGCGATGCCCCAAAGCGGGAGGTGTCCGTGCCGCCAATGATCTTGGCCACCGAGATGCTGGGCTTCTTGTAGCTGCTGCTGCTGCTGTTGTTGCCGGACGCTGCCCCATTGTTGCTGCAGTCGCTGCCGGCGCTGGTGCTGCCGTTGCGCAGGCTGCTGCTGGATGTGGCCGCCGCCGCGGCTGCCGCTGCCTCGTGGCTGCTCTGCTCGTTGATCTGCCGCTGGATGTTGCTGGCCATCATCTTCTGGATGGAGGTGGGCGAGGCCGAGAGCAGTCCAGCGGCGGCACTGGCGCTGCTGTTGGACACAGCGGCGGCCAGCATCGGCGAGGCCGAGTGCGGACTGCGCTCTCTTCCCCCGTTCCGATTGCTGTTGTTTGAGTGGGCGTGGGAGTGCGAGTGGGCGTGGGAGTTGCTGCTGGAGCTGTGGTTGTTGTGGTGGTGTGGATGCTGATGGTGGTGCTGCTGATGCTGCTGCTGGTGGTGGTTGTGGCTGTGGCTGATGCTGGGCGAGATGCTGGGTGGCCCGCTGACCTTGAAGGACGGAATCTTCAGTATGGGATCCTCGCTGGCCTCGTTGGGGTCCAGGGAGGAGCTCGTCTCGGGCGTTTCAGACTTTGGTAGGCGATGATGAAAGGCATTCAATTGCTGCTGGTGCTGCTGATGCTGATGCTGCTGCAGGAGCAGGCTGGCGGCATTGCCGTTGCTGCTCTCCTGCTGGTTGGCGGCCAGCAGATTGATGAGCGCCTCGTTCATAATGCTCCCGGTATTGGCCACCAGCAGGCCCTTGATCAGGTCCCCCACCGTTTGGGTCTCGTCCAGCTTGGGCATCACACCGATGCCATGCGCCAGCATGAGCGTGTGCAGCAGGACATTGGCATCGATGGGATTCGGCAGGCCGCCGGGCGCCACCGCACTTGCGGGCCCTGGGATCCTGGACAGCTTCGGCGAGTGTTGCCCCCCGCTCTCCAGATCCTCGCCCAGATCCTCGCTGCCGTTGTGCTCGGACAGGTGGCTGCTCAGTTTGCGGAGCTGGGCCGTGGCCGCGATGCGTTGGTCAAACTCCGGATAGGCCGGGGCCGGGGTGGAGGCGTTGCTGTCCACCTCAGCCTCGTCGGCCGAGTCCTCCGGCTCATCCGGCTCGTCCTGCTCGAGCTCGTGGCGCGCCAGCTTGCTTATCAGGCTGGAGCGGTGCTGACTGGTCGCCTTGCGGGGTTCCATCACATCCTGCAGGGCCCTGTTCAGGTCCTCGTCGCTGTAGGCCCTTCGCCCCGACGAAGGCGTGGGCGTGGGACAGTCCGAGAGGGCTCTGAAAAGAGGAAAAGGACAAGGGTTAGTCTTGATCGAAAACAGAAAGAACTAAACCTTTGGGAGAGCTAAAGATTAAAGTGCAAATTCCTTATACATATATATATATATTTGTATTAAATGAGAGGGTATCCCCACAACATTTCATCCCCACCCAAGCTTGATCCTGGAAGTCAATCATCCTTTATCTTCCAGAAATTTTCAACAGTGACTTTTGGGGTTCGAGGGTAATATTTTTTGGCAGCACCATCAAAAGACCTGAGAGCCACTTCCCGCTTCTTTTTTCTTCGCCTGGCTTAGAAAGCTCTCCCTTTTTTTTGGCATAGACACACACACTCGTACACACACACAGACAAAGAGACAGAGATTGTGGAAGGACTGACAATGAGTGCTTCTTAAATGTCTACATCAGGGCAAAAGGAAGCAGAAAGAAGGACACACGGATGACGACGATGACGACGACGACGACGACGCCTGGGTGTCAAAGGCAAAGGCAAGGATGTGCCCTGCCACACAATCATTTTTTGTGTTCCCTTTTTTTCGGGTGCAGCAGCAGCAGCAGCAGCAGCAGAGACAAAAGATGACAACCCAAAAGGAGTCTGGCAGGAGCTGGGAATGACAAAAGGAATGGGTGTTCCGGGTGTAAGAGGCCAGGGACCAAACATGTTTTTGAAGTTCATTAGACGAATATCAAACAGAAACAGAAAGAGCAAACAAACACAACGAAAAAACATATAAATCAACGGGTTTTTTGGGATACCGAAGATACAAATACCCTTGGAGGAAGCCTTATTTGAAGCCTTTTCTCAAAATAGGGATACCCCTTGCCAAGGGTAGTGCAAATGGCAAATTTTCTAAAAAAAAAAGAACCCACCAAAACCATTTTCACTTAATGCCAACGCGAGTCCAAGCCAAGCGCTGCCTTGACGGGGCGCACCTCTGTGCCTCTCCACGTGCCACCCACTTACCCCACTACCCTGTCCCCCCACAGGAAAAGGCAACTTTTGTGTTGAAACAAAAACAAAAACAACATCATCAGAAGCCGTACGAAATATTTCTTTTCTTTATGCGCAACCAGAAAACGAGACGAGCTCGAGACCCTTTCTGCTTTTTTTTGTTTTTGTTTTTCGTGGGTGGCTGGGGACATTGCACCGACAGACTGTCGTCGGCTGAGACAGAGAACGATATACATACATACATATATATACTATAAATAGAGAGAGAGAGATGGGCAGATACAACGCACAGCTTCTTTTGGCGCCCTTCGCTGCGGCACAACAGGAGACGGCCCTGGCAAAAGTTGATGGCAAAGTCAGAGCACAACTTTACTTTTTACCCCATTTTTATTTCGGAGGAGTCCTTGCCGCGTCTGGAAAATGTCTGAAAATTGTGCAGACAACACAAAAACAAAAAAAAACAGTAACGGGGAAAACAGCTAGAAGCAGATGCAGAGGCTGCAGCAGCAGCGGAGGGGGTGGCGGAGGCAGAGGCAGTATAATACTTTAGCAGGGGAGAAGAAAAATGTGGCAGAGAACGCGGCAGCAGGTGGCAGCAGTGAATGTTAAACCGTATGATAGCTGGCTGCCGCACGAGAGGGGTGGCAGGAGTGGATTGGGTTCTGGTGGCGAGGCAGGTGCAAGTGGAGGCGTGGCCCTTGGCTGACCGTTAGTAAATTGGGGTCTGTGCGCTGTCGTTTGGGGAGGGGGAGGGGGTTGGACCGCGGGCGGGCATCATCATTAAATGGCGACAGTTTTTCGCATTTTTGCTCATTTTGCATACACAAAATAATTTCCCCAAAAAAAAAAGAGAAAATCATGCAAAAAAAAGAGAAGGAAAACGCAAAAAAAAAAAATGGGGGATGGGGGAAAGATATACACAAAAATTTGCATAATTGCGCAAAACCCGAAGCCCGGCGGCCCCAACCTTTGGGAGGATGTAGCCAACCCCCCCTGCCTCTGTCACCAATTCGCCCCTGCAACTGCAGCAGCAGCATGAGCGAAGGATGGCGCGCAAAAATAAATGAAAAATGTCATTTCAATGTCGTTTGGATTTTTTGTTGGTGTCGTTTACCTTTTGGCTGCACTTCAATTGCAATTTGCCACTGCAACAGCCGCAGCTGGCTCTGCAGCAGCAGCACGTTTCTCTGCCGCTGCTGCTGCGGCTGCTGCTGTTCCTGTTGCAGTTGTTGTACAACATATCCCTGCATTTGTTGTCGCTGCACACGCATGTGGAGCGCATTCATTTGCACCCAAAAAAAAGAAAACATTCACATACCCCAAACCCAACCCGAACCTGGGGTTTTTTTTGCATCTTTTTCCTTTTTTTATGTACATACTCTTTCGAACGAGAATTATGATTTTTCTGGAAGGGTTGGCTATATTTCTGAGCATTAAATGGGATCCGGTTCACTACATTAAAATGCCACAAGCCAAAGTAAAAATATATAAATTAAAATTGAATTTATTAAGTGAAATTTTGTATTTCAAATATTTTGGTTTGAAATAAACGAATCTTAAAAACTAAAAAAGAAAACCATCGCTTGCTAACCAATTTTACATGAAATCTTCGTCATATTTCTCAAAATCCTTTTACCCAAAACGATAGAGAATATTGTAGTATTTTTCCACATTTTTCTCATTTCATTATCATCGGAAAAAGTAATTTATGTCATATTTTATTTAAAATTCAATTAGTTCCATGGAAATTATCTTTGTTAGGGTATTCCCTGCATCGGTTTCCCCCTCGCTCTTTCCACATCTTCACGTTTTCCGTTGGCGTTTGCAATTTTTCTGACATTTTGTTTTAATTTGTGGCAGCAAAAGGGTTGCTTTTTTATTCAACGTGTTCCTGTGTGTGTGTGTGCGTGTGTGTTGCGTATGTGTGGTGTTTTTTTTAATACTTTTTGCTGCTGTTGTTGTAGCAATGTTGCATGGTACCAGAGAAATGCATTTTTACTGCAGCGACTTTCGCTGCTGTTGTTGTTGTTGTTGTTATGCGCAATATTGCATTTTTGTCGGTTCATCCCACACACCTTTTTATGCGCTCTGCCCCCACTGACATATGTACAGTTAAGAGTAAATACGCACACACAGGCACATTCACACACGCCCCCAATAACCATCCACATCAAATATTCAAATTGGTTATAATTTTTATGAATAAAATATTATTTTAAACCAAATTTAAATTTGATTTTTTTGCCAAAGATCGCGTAATGTGTCTGCCATCAGTGATGACCCATCGCTGAATGTTTCTGAAACGCGGCATGAAATATGGGGGCATTTTTTGAGATCTATCCGGTTTGTATATTGTATGTAAGGGATAACTGTCTATGAACTACAAAAATAACTAAGAGGAGCATACAATTTATTTATAATATTATAGTATTAAAAGCAGGAAAGAGAAGTACGATTTTTACTGAATGAATAAAAATATAAAGCTCTTTTTTAACTTACAAAATACAAATTTAATATACCAATATTTTTTGGACTTACATTTAATTCAATTATGATTTTCAATTATTATATTTCCTAATTTGTATATCATGATTCCTGAAAGTATCGCAGGATCTACGTACAACAAAAATACTTATGACTCTCGCCCAATATTTGTGATCACTTTAAAAAAAAAACCTTTATTCAGCTCCTCCCTCTCCGTCAATTAATTATGATTTCTGAATATTTATCGGTGTTTTTTTTATTTGTATATATTTTGTTGTTGCCGTTGCTGCTGTCTTTCTATTTTGTTGCGTGCAACGCGGCCGCTAAATGTGCCAGTGGCGGAACGAGAGTGTGCTGGGGTGTGGTGTGGTGTGGGGCGGGAAAGGGGCAATGTTTGGCATTTGACTGGAGGAATGGAATGTGAGGTTAATGGTTAAGGGTACGGGTACGGGGGTGAGGATTGGGGCTAGGGTGGTGGGTTTTTTTGTAGTAGGAAGCCACTGCCGCTGGCTCCAACGAGAGCGCACAATGCCGTACTCTGTCCCCCCATAGTGGGTTTTTTTTCGCTTCTTTGTATACTCTTTGCGGAGGGTAATATGACTTAGGCACATCTTTGCATTGCAGTGAAGATATATATTAGCACCTGGGAATATTAGCACCCCCCTGCTGAGTGAGTAAAAATCGTACGACGCTGACGAGCCAAAGCTCCACGCCCGTTTTAGACAGCTGTTGGCGACTCTCTCATAAGCTTCTATCGCTGGATCGCTGAATCGCTGGATGGCTGAATCGCTGGATCACTGGATCGTCGTTCTCTGTTTGTCTCGCTCTCTAGCTGCTCGCTTTTTCACTGCGGATCCAAGTGGCCCAAAAGAGTATTGAAATCTTCGACAAGACTTTAACCCTTCTTTCGGTTCTCTTCTTTTTTTTCCTCCGATGTATGTGTGGCCTATGAGTGTGTGTGTGTGTTGACAACGTCGAATGCAATTTTGTTAAAAATGCATTAAGTGCATGTGTGTGTGCGTGTGTGCTGCCTCTGTACGTGTGTGTGTGTGTTTCGGTATGAATGCAATTGCATGTTGGTTTTTGTTGCCAATGCAGTGGCCCTCCGGTCCCGGTCCCAGGCCTCGGCCTACACTTGATGCGTGCGCAGGCCACCCAACGCCCCCCAGCACCCTGTCAGCCATACCCCCTGGTAACCCATCACCCATCACAAACACACACACACACACACGTATGCTTATGCATACATCAACCCATACACAAGCACAGCCATGCACACATTCATGGCAGTTGCATTTTTTCGGAAGATATGCACTCATTTCTCTTTTTTTTAATTTTCGTCCACCTCTGCTGCCGCTGCTGCTGCAGCTGGCGTTGACGCCTCTGCCCATCTGCTGCTGCTGCTGCTGCACGCTTATATGCATTTCCATTTTTTGTATATTATTTTTTGTTGTTTCTATCTCGTTCATTCACGCACGCACACAAAATTATTGTACACCAAATAAAAAAAAAGCAAAAAGAAAAGGAAAAAAGGAACAGCAACAGACATTTAAACCGAATCGAGCAGCGGTCATTGAAATGACAAAAAATTGTGGAATATACTATATACAAAAAAGGGAAAAAAAGTAAATGAGTTTTTGCGGGATTGGGTGGGGAAGGGGGAATGATAAATAACTGTAAAAGCGGTAGTGGGGTTTGGCGATAACCGTTAAAAAGTGTCGGACTGCAGCAAAAACCACAACAACGCAACACAGTAAAAGATTGCCATCGAGATCGAAGCCATAGATACCCTGGCAGAGTAAACAGTTCCAATGGCAGGCGTGTGATATATTAAACCTAATTCGAAGGGGGAAGATTGAAGGGGGGTTATTGAACATGTTTTACAAATACTGTTTCTTAGATCGATCAAATTAAATCCGTTTTCCCCAAGTTTTTGGCAGGAAACTTTTAAGATTAAAGCTTTAGAACATTAACGAACGATTTATAAAGGGATTGTATTTCAAACTATTTATTACTTAGGAGTGATTTCCATTTTTCGTGGCTTGAAGACGTTTCTCCATATCAGGGCAACATCCGTTTACTTTTGGAAGAATAAGGTACAATATTTTCAGCCATATGCTCTGATGGATGGATCTTGGTGACCAAGATATCTTATAATCCTTCTATAAAGTAGTAGTCCTACTATCTATCTCTCTCTCGAGAGAGAGCACGCTGCTTCACTGCCATCTGCAAGATGTATCTTAGATGATCGTCGAATCATAATAAAGGGTGTCTCACAGGTTGGAACTCCCTCTCTTCCTGCTATAACCCCTAACAAGAGGTATGGTATGGTATAACAATGGCCAGTGCACACGCATTAAGCTCTCTTTTTTTGTTGCCGTATTACAGCGCATTGTATATTTCCCTCATTTTCGTTTTTTTGTTTCTTTCTACCATTTTGGGGGGGTTTTTGTTTTTGGGGCCAAATGGTTAACGCAGCGGCGACGCAGTCGACGTCATCACTCTATGCCAGTTATTACATTCTCACAATCTCTCTTGTCTCTCTCTGTCTCTCTCTGTCTCTGTCTCTTTCTGTCATTTGGTGTCTTTTTTTCGGGTTCCCTGTCTTTCTCTCTCAGGGGAGAATATTTTTCGTAAACGAAAAATAATGAATATACACCCAGTGACAATCCCTCTGCTAGCGCCCCTTCCGCCCTGTCTCCCCATCCGAAAAGTGCATAGAAAAAAGTAGCAAAGAAGAAAGACCAAAAAATACCAAAATGAAAAAAATACACACCCACACACACAGAGAAAAAAGTAAAACGCAGCGTGCAAAAAAAGCGATCGATATGATGCACTCATTTCTGTCTGCTGCGCTGGGCGACGTCGACGCTGACGCTGCTGCTGCCTGCGCTTCCAACGCTCCACTTGGAGTGGCGACGCCGTCTCATCATCCTCGGCAGCGGCTGCAGCAGCAGCAGCGGCAACGGCAGCGACAGCCTGAGAAAAAAAATCTGTAATAATAAACGCTTGACGAAAAAGAGAGGAAAAAAATGCCAAAAATTGCAGCGTCAGTGGCTTTTGTGCTTCAAGTGGTTGAGGGGGTTGAGGGGGCGGTTAAGAAGGTGCCTAGGGGGGTGTATTGCATGGCATAAGGCCATTAGAGGGGTGCCCTAGGAGGCACTGGGGGTTGAGTTACGGTCATCTGATTTAAGGCTTATTTATTGGGCGATCTTTAACCATAAAACAGTTTTATTAACTCGGAAATAAGGAAATTCATTCACGAATAAGCCGCAAGGCAACAAGGACATGCATCCATCAGTGGGGGTGGGGGGTACTCTACATATCAATGAATCGATCATTGTTGAAGCTTTTGTCCTTCAACTGAAACTCTAACATTGCTCTTATGTCTATTCTTTCGTTATCTGTACTTTCCTTCCCACACTGCAACCGCAAACACTTCCTTTTCTCCTATATACTCCTTGCTTTTTTGTACATTTTTTCGACATTTTTTTATTGTGTATGTTCGTTTGGTTTTTTTTTGTGTATGACAATTAAAATAGGTGTACGAGATGGTGCATGGCGGCGTCGACGACTATGGCGGCGGCTGCTAACAAACACTTGGCCATGCTTTAGACAATAGACAAGGACTGGTGCTTTTGCGGCTCAAGTGGCAGCCACCGTTACCGCCCATCGCCGACCGACCACCGCAGTCGTCGTTGCCACAGTCGCCGCTGCATCGCACACACACACACACACAAAAAAGAAAGCGACAAAAATTCGCAACCAAAAAAAAAAAAGAAAAGAGTAATGACAAAAATCGTGGAAAGTGCTGGAAAATTATGCACACGACGCCTGGGCTGGGCTTCCCAGGCGCTAACAAGGGGGATCTGTCGTCTCGTCTGAAGTTGTATGCCCCAAACACACACACTCCTTGGCACTCCCCTGCCCGTGTCCCGTTCCAGGCCCAAAGTAATAATAAAAGGTGCTCCTGAACATTTTAGAGTAATTAAAAAAATGGCAGGACCAAAAAAGCAAGCAAAAAAGGAGAGCGAATTGAAAAAAGATTGCGGAAGAGCTCAAGGAGTTAAGATGCAGCCCCAAGGCACAAAAAACGCACAAAAAACGGAATACATAAATTTTCTGTATTCTTCGTTCGTTTTTTTTTTTTTTTTGGGAAATTTGATGCAAATTTATGCGGCTTACCCACCGCCCACCTGCCTAACGCCTGGTAATTAAGCGGGGGGTCCAATGCGATGTGCCATGAGGCGTATGTGTAATTTTCGGCATCGTTTCATAAAGCACACAGAGACAGAGACGCAGAGAGACAGAGAGAGAGAGAGCGACACACAGTTGTATAATTGCACAATTTTTACATAGGCATATAACAATAAAGCTTCGGCTGCTGCAGCCACACATCAGCATGAGCCTGCCCTGCCACATGTGTGGACGGACGGACGGGCAGGGGATTGGGGACTGGGTGGGGTGCCCCGTTAAGTATGCTACAATAAGTGCAGTGTCAGAGGCGGCGGGCCAGCAGGCGCCCAAAGTGCAATTATCTCATGTATTGTCTGCCACACGATTCGGTGTTTTTCCTCTTTTCCTCTTTTTTGTGTGTGTGTGTGTGTGCTTCTTTTTTGTGAATATTATAGATACCCTCTCCAAAGAGCGGGGTTATTGGTTGACTTGGCAAGGGAATATACATATGTATCTATAAAGATCTGTATAAGATCTTTAGTTGTTCAGTCTTTTAGTCCCTCAAAAGTACTGCCTTCTCTTCTTTAAATTAGGGTATTCCCCATTCGTCTTACTGCTTTGCATAAATATTAATTTCCACCTTTTTTTCTGTTTTTTCGTTTTACATGCATTTTCTTTTTGTTTTTTTATGTATTGTGTTTGGGGCGAATTTTTTGTTGTTAAATATTTTTTGGCGTTTGCGCAGAGATTGCCAGATTTATGTTCCAGTACATGCTTATATATAGGTTTTTTTTTATTATATATTTCATGGTACAGGAGGGGAAGGGGCACTCACCTGATGGACTTTACATCGCCGCTAATCGATGAATTTGGCGATGGCTTGCTGCTAAGATCGAGCGGGGCATCGGCACTGGGACTGGGTGTATCTTTGAGTGCGGGACTGATGGCGGCTGCCGATAGCAGTTCTGAGGTAGTTGGTGTTACCGAGTTGTGTTGCGGATGTTGCTGTTGCTGCTGCTGCTGTTGCTGTTGGCTGGCCAGGGAGTTCATCAGATTGAAGTCAGCCGCCAGCAGCGAGAACTGGGCCAGCTGTGCGGCCATCGAGTCCATTGATGTCATTTTGGCTGCCCGTTGGGTGAGCAGCTTGTACAGTTCCAGGGAGTTGCCGGTGCCGGTGCCGGTGCCGGTGCCCGTGCCGCTGCCGGTTGCTGTTGGTGGTGTTGCACTTGCTGCAGCAGCAGTAGCAATGTTGCGTGCCCCAGACTGGTGCAGCGATGCGCTCGAATTGCTGTCACTGTCGTGCTGCTTGGAATAAGTTTAAGGTTAATTTGTTAGCCTCTTAGAGTATAGAACAGACTGCCATACACTCACTTGACCGTTGTGGTATGTGTGGCCTTTACTGCTAGTACTGCTGCTGTGGATTGTGGTTGTGGGTGCCACCGTTTCGGCCACCAATTGGCCCTGGGCGTTCACCGTTAGCAGGCGACCGTTAACACAGAAATTGCACTTGTCCGACGGTCTCCAATCGTTGGGTTCTGGCGGTGGTGATGGTATACTTATGGGTGTTGCTGTACGTGATGAATCGTGTGATGTTTGGTTCTCTAAAATAGAGATACTTTAGCGAGCTCTGACAGAGGGAAGATCCTTTCATCAAGACTCACCAAAATCCTCTTCAAACTGCTGCTCTAAACGGTGGTTGTGGTGGTTGTTCTCTGGTTTACAGTGGTTTCTGTTGCTGTTGCTTTTGTTGTGGTTGTTGCGGTATGACGGTTCCTCGTCCTCGTCGGAACCGGCTGTAGCTATTGGCTGTTGCTCCTCGATATTCAGTTGGCTGCGCGTCGCTTGCTCTTGATAATTTTTCCATTTCCTGCGACCCATAAATTCCTCAGCAACACGTTCTAAGCCTGCGCCAAAAGATACAATGAATGCAAAGATACAAAATTAATATAAAATTCTTCAGCAGTTTGTTTTGGATTACACAGTTAATAACCCTCTATATATAGTCTATAATTACTGCTGTGGTGGCAATTATTTCTAACAATTTTGCCATCACATTTCCATTCGTTTGGTTTGGTTTTTTTTTGCCTGGGAATTTGTGCAGACAGAAATTACTTAATTGAAATGCAATGCAAAATGCAAGAAAAAATATAGAAGAAAAAAGTAGTATAAGTATAGGAAAAAATCCAAGGCAATAGGCAAACCCTGAGTTGTACTCTATACTTAGGAAGGGCCCACACTGCGTATGCGTAATTGTCATGGATGTGGAGTTCTTTCTGTTTTGCTTACTTCGCGTGGTGCAGCAATGGAAAATTGATAGATTTGTGTGTTTGCATTGCAGCGCAGCTGAATTTCCTAGCATTTCCTCAGGCATATCCTTCGTCTTCGTTGGCATAGCCAACGTCTAATTGCCACAAAAGTTATGTAATTTAATGCAAAATGCAGGTGGTCGGTCGCCTGCCGCCCCAGCCTGGAGCCGGCAGCCCCGCCCACTTCAATGGCCAGGCATGCGTGCCTCAAAAGCAAAAGTTTTGCGCATATGGCAAAAGGCTACGCGTCAACTCACACGAAATGCGAATTAAAAGAAGCAAAACGGGGAAAAAACACAACAAGAATAGGGCAATAGAACGACTAGGGGATACCTCTGGCTATCCCCAGGAATGCAGAACCATTAGGGATATAGATATCTACAAGATTCCTGAATCTCATTGCGATCGCATCAATATTATAGCTAGAATGAAGGAAACAATCTTCCACTCTTTCACAGAGTTGCTTAGCAGTAAAGGGTGAGTCTTAATGTCTGCCAGGCGATAGACTGGATATCCCTTAAGCCACTAAAAGGTATCCCAAAGCACACATAAACCAAATTATGCCCGGAAGACAGAGGGTGTGGCAGAGAATGGGACTTGCAGGGAATTGCAACTGCATTTTGTGGCATTTTTAGTGCATTTCTGCACAAGCCCGAAAATAAAAAAAAAATGCATCTGGAACCGGAAGTTGGGGAAAAAACAAAAACAAATGAGGGAAATTCTAGCGCCGCAGCTAACTAGTGTGTGCGGGGATGTCCTTGTCGCTGCTGCCACCGCTGCCACGGCTGCCTCATCGTCCTGATTGCGCACAAGTGCGTGCGTACGGTGCGTGCAGCTGCAACTTTGGGGCTGAAGTGGAAATGGGGCAGCAGAGGCGGCAGCAGCAACAGCAGCAGCACATGGGGAGAACGGACTGCAGCTGCAGCTGCTCATTCCGGCGCGAAAGTGGAGCGGCATGTTCAAACTTTTACCGTGTAAAAATTGCATTGCTTTCCCAGTTACCGTTGCCGTTGCAGTTGCAGTGGCAGTGCAGTGCAGTGGCAGTGGCAGTTGCAACTGCAGTTGCTGTTGTTGCAGCTCCGCTTTTTTAAGCGCTCAAATAAACAGGGTCGTCGTTGTCGTTGCCGTAGCCGTAGCCGTTGTCGCCGTTGCGTCAGCGCTTCGGGGGTTGCCATCGCACCTTGCCGCACCGCATCGCACCGCACCGCATGTTGCCACACGCACCGAAAAAACGGCGAAAAAAGAGCGAGGTGAATGCACGCACGGGACTTGCGGAAACTCAAACTTTAAAATGCAACCAGTCCACCAGACACACACACATACAGTCCCACACACACAGACGCATGCATGGCTAAAAAATGGAGGGAAAATTAAGAATGTTTCACTCGAAATTTAAATACTCTTGGGGGAAGACAATCCATACCAAGTTTTGGGGCAGTAATTACACCAAGCCATGGCTTAGATAGCCTCATCAAATCATTCTAGTTCATTATCCATACTAAACATTTCTAAGCCGAATCTCTGTCTCAAAGAAATCCTCAAGGATTCCCAAGAGTTCAGGGATCTTTGATATTTGTTTGATCGCTCTGTGATCGTCTATCCAATCGAGCATCGTTCTGGTCAAGTGAATACTCCTACTCGCCAATGCTCTTTCCCGCAAGGAAACCCTACATACGCATCTGCTATATGCTGCCTGGCCTGCAGGGGTTGCAAGCCACACACAATGCCACGCACGCAACGCACGCACAATGCAGTGTCTGCCCCATCTCTATCTCTGGTCTGTGCGCTGTGTGCTGGTATAGGTGCATCCTATCCGTGTGTTGTGCCGCCCTATGCCTGTGGTTGGGCGACACACATTGCGTATGAAGATGACGACGACGACGACGTTGGCCGCAAGGCGGGATTTCAATGCTGTTGCAGGTTCGTTCTGTTTCAGGCTCTGGGTCGTCTAGGTCTGTCTCCGTTGGTGCCCAGTATTTTAGACACCAAGATAGGGGTATGTTCGATTAAGAAAGTTACTTGGAAATAACCGAGTACCTTCCAGGAATTTCCAGAAAAGTATCAACAAGTTTTACTCCTACAAAAGTGAGACTTTAACTGTCCCAAAACCTCTTAGATCTCCCATCTGGCAAAGAAAGTAATCCCCTCGTAGCGATCATACTTCTAGGGTATCGTGGCTTCCGTCTCTGAAGTTTGCCACCCCTCGTTGCAACTGTCTGACGCGTTGCGTTGCAGCACATTATGCCAGGCTGAGCCAGAGACAGAGCCAGTGCCTGAATGTATGCTAAATAGAATTTTTTTAGCGGCTCTAACTTAAATATTTGTATGCATAGGAGTGCATGTCGTCAGCTCTAGACCCCAGGTCCCCTACGACCCACACACACACAAACACGAGTGTGGGTATGCAGAGAGAGAGTGGGTTCCTCTGCCTTCAAGGCAACGCAACGTGACATGTCATGGGTTAGGATTCGGGTTCGGGTTTGGGCTTCAGTTTGAGTTTGAGTTCGAGTTCATTTACGGTTTGGGTTTAAGTTTGCTTTACGTCTGCCCAAACTGTCAGTTAGTTTGTCTCTCTGTCTGTTTGTCTCTCTGTCTGTCTGTCTATCTATCTGTTTGTTTGTTTGTTTTAGGGTCGATGCGGTGCCCCTACTGTTTGTATATGTGTGTGTGCGTGTGTGGCAACAAAAAACAAACAAACAGACAGACGGACGGACGGATGGACGTTCAGTGAAACGCAAAACAAAAACGAAAGTGCGTTTAATCAAAGTTAGCTATTAAAGGCAAATGCCTAAACTAATTTGTGAATGGGGCCGCAATGGGGCGTATGATTAATATTCATTTTTGTTTGGTCAGGAGTTACCTCGCTCCATGGCTCCATCGCTCTATAGAGGGGAAAAAAATTGAAAAATTAAGCAATTATAAACGGAAACTCATTTAAAAACACACACACAGGCGGGACACACGTGGAAATGCAAATGGCATGCGCCATGAGAGAGAGAGGAAACGGATGAAAAGTGGCAAAAGAAATGGAAGAAATGCAACAGAAAAAAAACCAAAAAAAGTAAGAATGGCAACCGAAGATTTAGATACCCTTCAAGGATCGATTGGTGGGATTGGAGATATATAATATGATACCAAAAGGGGATGTGAAAGTCATTTAATTCCGATTAAAATTCGGTGATTTAATAATCCATTCTTTAGAGTTTTAGTTTCCAAATTTACTGAATATATTTTTTGGATTCTCTTTAACTCCTGACTTTCCAAAATCTGGTCCCAAATTCATTATACCCTGTTCAAAGGGTGCAAAAAAAAGCGAAAAACGAATGGGTGAAAAAAATGCATTTATCGATTAATGTACCACATTATATGGCTCACATACATACATATTGTGTACATAAATACATACACATAGGGCAGCTGCAGCTGTCTGTGTGTCTGTGGTAGATAGGCCCTTATGTATCTATCACATACACACGAGTACATGCTTATATGTATGTACAGATATGTTCGTGCAAAAGTCATTAAAAAATTGCTGCATTTTTCTGCTGCCGGCTGTTGTTGTTGCTGTTGATGTTATGTCAGCCTCATTGAATTTTATTCAATTCCCATCCTTTAATTTCCTTCGAGGGGGGTCTGTGGCTGTGGCAGGGGCTGGGGCTGGGCCCCTGCTGTCAAGTCGTTTACATAAGCAAATTACTGTAATGATGATACATTATGTACTGTGGGGACAGAGGAAGCGGAGTTCCCAGTACATAACGTGTCTCTCTCTCCCCCGCACTCTATTGTTGCATGTTGGGTGTCATTTGCATTGAAATCTTGTATATAGGGAAATCAGTTTTTGACAACCGATGGGGCTCCCTTCCGCCCCTTTTCCAAGTTTTCCGACACAAGACAAACAACAGAAAGTTTTTCCTCTTCTTTTTTGGCTTAGTGCGTGCCATAATCCACACAGCCCAATGGCAGAAGGCGCATACGTGATATTACGTATACGCCCCGCGATTTGCCTGCCTTTATAAATAGTGAATGGGGATTGGAAGGTCTCAAGGTGTTGGGCCATGTGGACAGGTGGCAGTGTTCACAGGTAATTAGATACTCCTAACTGCACGTCGATCCAATTTAATTGCCTGGGGGTCAGGCATTTTAGATGCAGCCGCTGCAGCGCTTCAGCGATTAATTGTACCTCTGATGGATTGAAGGGAAAGAATCAATTGGTGAATATTTTAACACTTAATAGATCCCAATGGCCTTCGATGATTGAAAGGTATCTTCCAGTACTCCTGGCTGGATCATCTACCATTTCTACCATGTGGCTCTACGTTTTAGTTGCTTAAAATCCTGCCTTAAAATACTTGTAATTAGAATTTCAACATATTGTGGGTTATTTCTGGTTTGCTTCTACTCTGACTGCAGTTCGCCCACCGCGACACGCCATCGTATTTTGCATAACATTTTGAGTTATGTCTAATGTCAACGTACTTCCACTCTTCCACTCGGCGGCTGGGGGGCATGGGGATGCCACCAGGTGGGTGGCAGGAGTGTACTCGTGTATGCAGTGCCGCTGCCACTGCCATTGCCGGCCGGCGTCACATGTCCTGAGCGCAACAACAAATTGGTCAGAATGTGCAGCACAAGGACAACAGAAGAAACAAAAGCCAAAAGTCAGCAGCAAAGGAAACACAAAAAAAAGAAAACACACACAAAAAAGCGCAGAAGGAAACGGACCAAACTAGAAGGAGGAGGAGGAAGGCAGGGCGATGCGTGGAAATGAACGGTAAACGGAGTACAGTTTAGCCCTTTTTTCGGGGGGTGGGCGCCACCCCCCATTTTAAGGAGTGTGTGCGGACAAACATGCAACTGGCCACAATTCTGCGTGCTTAGGGGCCGAAAAATACGGCTAGAACGGTGGCCAGAAGAGGCACGAGGCACGAGGGGCGGGGGCAGGGGCAGGCAACGTTGAAATGTAAATGAATTGCACTAAATGCGAGGACATACGCAGCACACACACACATACACAGAGAGAAATACACACACAGATGAGTAGGACAATTCTAAGCAGGCGGCGGCAGTGTTGACAGGCTCTCCTTCTGCCCTCTACCCTCCTGTGAACCATTAGCAACCCTCAAACCCCTGCAAAACCTAACCTACCCCAAAAATAAAAAAAAAGTAATGAAAGAGCTGAAAAGAAATGTGTGCAGAGGGTGGAGTAGTATCTAAGGCTGTTCAGCTGCGGGGAAAACTTGTCGCATATGGCAATTTACATACTGACAACATCAATATGTCGCCACACACACACCCTGTAGGAGGAGTGTCTTTTGTGGCTTTGGGGCATAACGATTTTGATCAGATGTTTGCCACAGGAAGCTTCTAGTTTTAGTTCTGTGAAATTCTTGTCAAACATAGTCTTCAGTTAACAAATTATTTCCCCCATGACTGAGCCAACGATCGATGAGTCGATGAGTCGGCCCAAGGCCGCAGTGCCGCTCCACAGGATCATCATGCTGGGCAGCAGTTGCGTGGGCAAGTCCGCCCTCACCCTGCGGTTCCTGTACAACGAGTACAACGATGAGTACGAGGCCACCAAGGCGGATATCTACAGGAAGACCGTCCTGCTGGACGGCGAGGAAGTGCAAATCGATATACTGGACACCGCAGGCCAGAAGGTCAATGTCGTGATCAGGGATAGCTATTATCGCCGTGCCGATGGCTTCCTCTGTGTCTTCTCGATCACAAGCAAGAAAAGCTTTCACTACACCCAGGAAATTAGGGACACCGTCGTGCACCTTACGGAGGACGAGAGCGTTCCATTTCTGTTGGTTGGCAACAAAAGCGATTTGCGGGAGGAGCGGCAGGTGCCGCTGAGCGAGTGCCAGGCCACGGCTGAAATGTGGGGCGTGCCCTATGTGGAAACATCGGCCAAGTTGCACCAAAATGTCAATCAAATATTCCAGGATTTGATGCGTCAAATCAGATTGCGAAAAGCAAGCGAACCGATTGCCACAAATGCCAAGAGAAAGTTCAAGAAAAGGGTGCTCCATGCATGTGCCATTCTTTAGGATTCTCGGGGGTTTTAGTTTATATTTTTTGTAGTTTTCAATAAATTCATACGTTTCATGCGATTTATTTTCTATAAATACAGAATGATTCGGTTCCTTTCCTTTCTATTTTGTGGCTACCTCTCATATGTATCTATGTATCTATCCTTCTTAGAGTATCCATTTGTGTACCTCGAACTATTTTCCTGTCAATTGGCAATTGGGCATAGAATCGGTGGCGGCTGTCGTCGGTTTCTGCCTTCGTTTTGAGGCGCCACAAATTAGAGGCGGCAGCAGTTCAAATTCGATTGCCTCATTCGGCTCGTCGTTTCGTCTCGATTCGGCCCGTCATCTTGTTGTTGCATGTCTCTACACTTTTCTTTTTTTGGCGTGGGTGCATGCCCCCTCTCGCACACACACAAGCACCTTGAAGCACATGTGTGTGTATGTGTGTGTTCGTGCTATCGTTGTCCCGCTCTAATGCGCTTTCGTATGCATTTTTCGGGCCCGCATGCATTCTGATTGGCTGGCCGCACAGTTTTCGGCCAAAAAACGAAACACGAAACACGAAAATGTTTGTTTCTTTTGCAGCAGTTCCTCGTTTCAATTGCATTTGATTGCATGTTTGTTCAGGTTCAGGTTTGGGGCTTTTCGAATGGCAAGTGCAGCCGTGCAATTGGTGGAAAGGAAATTGCCATGAATTTGGGCAGTTCGTAGGCGGGGCAGGGCGGGGCAGGGGCAGGGCAGGGGCAGGGCAGTACCCGACTAAAGTTGCCATAATTGATGTGCTAAGTGCTTATGTTGGAGAGACCATAGCATAGCCCTCCGTTACTCTGTTACTCCTATTGCCAATTGCTAATTGCAGGTGTCGGTCGTGCCGATTGACGGGTTGCTTTACCCGCAGTTTCGGGGGTAGCAAAACAGTTATCTTTTGAAGGTTTTATTGGGTGCATTTTTTGGACTTGATTGGGCTTCAATTATGACAGGAAATCTATACATTTGTGGTATCTACAGTGGCGGCTACGAAGACATATTGATTAATGTTTCAATCCATTTGGATGGTTCTCTCTTTTGGGTTGGGAATAAGAAACGTATACTTATTGGAATGTTAAGGAATAGGCAGGACTCAGGCATTATCCTTAAAGCCCAGAGGGATGTCAGACACAAAAGTTGAATAAAAGGCAGGAGGAACGTATCGATCGATCTATTCGAAGAGTCCGAGAAAAATTGCAGCGAAATATACATATTTTAAAAAAATATTAAAAAATATTACAAAATTAATTAAATTAAATTTCTACGAAATGTTCAAACATGAACACATTATTGTACTTAAACAACAAGAGCCTTTACACATTCACGGAGATAAACACAAAACCAAGTAGTAAAAAAACATACATAAAATAGAGAATTTATGACTGCTACTCAAGCTTACTGCTCAAGTGTAGTAAGCGATTAAGACCCTAATTTAGTCCAAAAATACTGATGCTTGCCACTCGCAGTACCGATGCACCCGTTCCGTGGGTCTAGCGATAAGAATAGAATACAAAATTGTCCCCATCCTTCTTTGTAAAATTCTGAATAGTATGAATTCAACTTATGTATACTCGCAAGTGGCTAGGCTTTTATGTTAAGGCCTAAACAGAAACATACTTCATTAAAATATAAAAATATTTAATTGAAACATGAAATATATTTAAATAAAATAGTTGTATATTAATGACAAGTTGTAAGTGAAAACGCTTTCCTACTACAATTTCCACTCTTGGCCCCACTCTTGGCCCCAATCAGTAATTTCTAAATCTAAGTGTAAGTATTCAATTCTCAGGGCATCCGCTTACTGTCTTTAGAAAGTAACTTTCATTTCCACTTTATGAAAAAGTTGTTTTGTAATAAAAACCTCCAAAAAAGTAACTCCAATTAATGCTTTAATGGGACTCCTACATGAACCCCACAACTTTCAAAGAAAGTTAAGCCCAAAAAAATCTAATAATATTCCCGATTTTATAGTTGGATACATCCTCTCATTCATCCTTCATTCATTCATTTGCCGTTTTATCACAGCTGCAAATAGTTTTCATCACATTTTCCATTTCTGGTTCGGCTTTACGACCATCATTTCGGTCCAAAGCCTTGATCTATCAAAAAAAGGAACCCACAAATTTACGGCCCCATAAAAAAACGCAGCCAAGAAACGCAGTCAAATAAATATTCTAAGCAACAAAAAAAAGAGGAGAAAAAAAGGGAACCAGAAAAAGTATATATAAAAATGTTTTTAATATAAATAAAGTTCTGGCCAAATAGCGACATAAAAAAAAGAAACAGAACCGAAAGGCAAAGCGGCAGCAGAGGCAGAGGCAGGGACTGGCGGGGGCACGGGGCATCGAGCGAAATTTATTGAAATGTAAAATGCCGAGAAATGCAATTTCCGCACAAGTAAACTGCTGCAGCCGGCAACAGCAGCAGCAGCGGCAGCAACAATAACCTAGACAATTGCCGAGAGCCACAAAAAATATACAAAAAAAAAATAAGGCAGCAAGTAATGCGAGGCAGAAGGCAGGGGCAGGGGCAGGCATAGAGGACATTGAAATTGCAGCTGCGCCAACAACAGCAGCAGCAGCCACAGCAGCAGCAAAAGATGCAACAAAAACAGGTGCAACAGCAGCAACATCTAGCATAACAGCAACAGTTGCAGCAACAATAATACCCGAGACCAGCAGAAGCTGTGTGGCAGCAATAGATGCAACAAACAACAAACAGCAGCAGCAGCCAACAGGCGGCGGCAACGGCAACAGGCGGGTGGCGGCCACCAAGCAGCGGCATTCAACTGATGGCATAATACTCGTATAAATGCCACCACACACACAGCCACAACATATATATACCATATATATATATAGATATATGCAAACGGTAACTGGAGCAGACATGCAACAGGCGGCAGCCAAAAAGTATGCAACAAACACACACACAACACAAAAGAGAGAGCGGGAGAGAGCGGTAGAGAGAGAGGAAAAACAAACCGGCTAAACAACTAAAAACTAAACCAATTCATTCGCCCATTCATTCATTCATTGAATTCGGAAATTCAATTTGGTTAGAAAGAGAAAGCCAAAGGATGCGCCACAGCAACAAAGACAGAGTGAGACAGAGAGGGAGTGGCATGCAACAATTGTTAACTACACAACGATGTGCAATAAAACGTGGTATGGCAGGACAGAGAGACAGACGAACGGAGCAGACGGAGAGCAGGAGTAAAACAGGAGTAAACATTTTATTCATGGATTTAGTTGAATTTACAATGAATGGTGTAGGGGGCGTAGGGGGGAGTGAGGGATTTTTTAGCCATGAAAAAGAGCAAATGATGACATGGAATACACAGAGTGGAAATAGGAGTAGAAGGAGCAGCAGGAGGAGGAGCAGCATGGCAGGAGCATTCACAGCATTGGCATTTCAATTTAAAAGCCAACAAGTGGCAGCCAAAACTATGCTTCCACACCGAAAGAGAGAGAGAGAGAGAGAGAGTGTGGGGGGAATGTATACAGAGTGAGAGAGAAGAAGGACGACTACAACTGCCACCAAGAAGCTGCCTCGCTCAACAGTTGTGCACTCGATGTCCCAGAGAGAAGGCGCCAGAGCAGCCACAGAACCCCAGTCTCCCCTCCAGTGGCAGTCTTCCGGCCAGACTGTTAACTGGAACTTTGTTTCTGACAGTGTCCTTCACCAAAGCGGCAAAGCAACCTCTAAATAGACAATTTCCGCAGCGACAAAGCTGCATCAAAAACAGCATCCAGCAAGCCAGAGCCAGAGACAGGGGGCACCACTTAATGGGTGAAGTGTGAATCCAATTTGGAGGCCACTTAAGTGTCGTCCACTTCATGGAATGGACCATGGACACGTGGAAGAAGAGCAGCAGCATCAGCAGTACCCGAAAAACTGCACTCGCTCCATGCAGTGCACTCCATGCCACTCCTTTTCACTCCATTCATGAATCAACAGCGAAATGATGGCGCCACGTATACGCAGCGTTGTACAGAGAGAGGAAGAGAGAGAGGCACAGAACACAAAAGCCGAAAGGCAAATGCAAAAACGATAACGAGAATGCAAAGTGGCATCACCGGGGGGTAGGGGGTGGTGCTGGATAGGCTGGGCTGCCGCCATATGTAGCTAAAAGTCAACAACAAAAAATAGAGCCCAAAAAAAAGAGAAAGAAAAGTGTTGAGTGATGCAACTAATTGCGGAGTCAGTGGGTGTCCTGTGCTTCATGCGGGGATAATTGCGCGGATTGCACACAGATCGCCTTAATCCTTTTAGGCCTGGTCCTGGTCCTGGTCCTGGGTCCTGCTACTCGACTGTGCCTGGGTGCTGGGTGTTGCAGCTTGCACCCGCCTCAGAGCAAACAACGCACCCAGCCGCACGTCCCACAGTCTGGCCACCAGTCATCCACTTGATTGCATTGCCAGGCATCGTCCTGGCATCGTCCGGCGAATGTTGGCGGGGCGGAAAAAAAAATGGAAGAGCACAACAAAGAACCAAAAAATTCCATAGTCAAACGGACCGGAGGGGCCTCTGTCAATTCTTTCGCTGCTCCTGTTTTATTTTGTTCGCGCCACAACAGCAACACCTCCCGCCTGGATGCAGGATGCAGGACACACAAGCCACGGGCCATGGGCCATGGTCCATGGGCCGGCTATTCCCATCTTTTTTTCGCGCGCGCGAAAGTAGCGTTTTTTATAGCTGCCAGAAGCTTGGCGGCTGACTGTGATTGTCAGTGATTTGTGTGCGTGGGGCAGACAGATGGGGCAGGCGGCAGGCATGAGGCAGGAGTGGGAGGATAAAGAAGCTGCCAATTGCTGGGGGTTTTTATTTTGGGACAGTGCCAGATCAGACACACATAATGGAGTTGCCTTTCAAATGATTGACTAAATTATGGGCAGTCATTGAGATACGTTTTTAGAACCCTTCTAGCTACAGATTGTTGCATTCTCTTTAGCGGCATGTGGCACGGCACCCATTTATCAATCTATTATGTGGTGGCCAAGAATTGTTCTTCTTATGTTCAATCAAAGTCAACGTTTATGTGGCCCGTCTGTCATTCGTTTCCAATTTTCGTTGGCTTGTGTGTTTGTGTTTGTCGATTGTCGTGTTAAATTTCAATCACTTAAGAATGCATTTGTTGTCACTTCCAATGAAAGCGCACGATTTTGCCTTTGCAATATGCATATATATATATACCGATCGTATATATATTTATCGGTGGGGTAGAGGGGGGGTAGACTTGTTTAAGCAAGCCACCGCACGGCACCGCAAAACGAAAACTCAAATCAAAAGGCAGCTATGGAAAACCTTGAATCAATTGATCCAGAACGCAAAAAGCGAACAAGAAAATGGAAAAACGCTGAAAAGTTGGACAAGCCCGCCTCCCCTCTCACCACCCACCCCTCCGCTGTCCGCTGTGTGTTCGCCAAAATAAATTAGAATTGAACTTGTGCTGCGCCATATTCGGTTACAATTTGAGCGCTTAATTCCGCATACGTAGAGCCAGACAGACCCGATCGAAGCCCCTCCACCCCTCCCTCTCCCAATCAGATCGGATCGGATCCGAGGAGTACGAGCGGTGCAGCAGCATGAGGCGTGTGTGGGCTCTCTAGGGTGTGGAACAACAGCGACGACGACGACGACGACGGGGCTTGGCAACGTGTCGCATTCGCCTTATGCATTTCCAGCTAAATATATATTTAATTTATTTACTTTTATTTCTCTTCGTCGTTTCTCTCGGAAATAACAATTACAAATGAGATTTGCCGCCGCTCCGCTCCGACTGCATTTATTCAAATTGCAATCCCTTGAGTCGACTTTGGCTAAAATGAAGGCTTATTAATTAATGGCGATTAATTGTTGTATAATTGGTTCTTTTCAGGTTTTTTCCCGCTTATAAAACTATGATTTGGGACGGGAAGATGATTCAGAGGGGAAATGGGGCGCAGCTAATGGAGGAATCTAGGAATTTGATGAATATTTGATTCCGCACAGATGTTTCAACTGTTCGAAAAGTTCATCTACCCATCTAGAATCCATCGATCTCTTGCCACAAATGTACATACATATGTATGTGTGTTCCCCCTTTGCTTGAAATTGCAATTTTTCATTTTCCCATTTTCTCCGCGACTTCCACACTGATCTTGAACTTAGCGAGGCAAAAAAAGCAACAAAAATGGCAACAAAATTGAAGAAAAATGAATGGAATGGAAATTACATATCGAGGCGTATAAAATTAACGAATCTGAATGCAAAGAGCAGTCTGTGAAATATGGAATTACGATTTGAACACTGCAAAAGATACTGCACTGCATGCACAGATGTATGTATGTGTTTGTATCTATGCTTATGTGTTTTGTATCTATGTTTAGATGGTTCTGTGTTCTGTGCATGGCATGGTTCTGGCTTCAAAGTCAATTGGGTGGGGTGGGGGTGTGGGGTGTGTTGCTGCTGCTGGCAATTCGAGAATCTAAATGCAATTTGTTTGTCATAAACGACTGTAAAATGATTGCATAAGATATTATTGTTATTTCATGGGAGATGAAAAGTGTTATGCAATAAAGAAATGCTTAAAAATCAATTAATTTATTCTAATCTAATGGAAATTCCCATTAAATGTACATAAAAAAGCGTTAAAATATTAATATTTTCACTTAGAAAGGGGAAATTCTAAATGCAAAGGCCATTCATGAGAAAATATTTGAATTAAATAAATATAGTTTATATTTAAAATAAAAAATGGGATATTTAAATTGCATATTTTTGTCTGCACAATTTTAATATATTATTTCATTTATTATAAATATTCATAATTTTTATAATAAAAACCATAACTCTTACAACCCCTGAGAATAACTTTTCAATACATTTATTTTAAGATCATTTTTAATGGAACTTAAAACAGAATATTTCATTTAAATATGTGTGTTTAGTTCTACTATATGTATGTATTATTTTTTGATCACCTTGAAACGTCTTTTACGAGTTGTTGAAATTGTTAAAAAAAGATTCATTTTATGTGCGACTCGAAAAAGCTTGGAAATTGACTCGAAAATGACTCATAAATGTTCCCGAAATATGAAAGAACCAAGAGAGAGGCAGTGAGCAGTGAGAGAGAGAGACCCAGAGAATTCAGAGAGAGCGAGAATTACAAGCCGGCAAAGAAAGGAAAGGCAGAGGAATAGCAATCGAAAATTGATCATCCAAGGGATTGAAATGTGATTATTTGTGTTTTTTTGTGTGTGTTTAAATCAACTTTCAAATGTTTAAAACATTTACTTTTGCCAAAATGATAATTGTAAGCAAATTAACTTTAGTTTAAATCAAATACACCCCTCTCTAGCTCTCTCTAGCTCTCTCCTTCTCTCTTTTTTTCTTCCAGAGTAGCTTAGCAGGTATATTTACACTTCAAAGGCCTGATCTGATAATTTTTCCTACAAAATGAGAACACACCCTCCAACAATATCGGAAAACCGAAAGACAAAGCTCGCCTTAGTTTTCCACCCAAACAGAATGTGCATTTTGTGTTCCGTTTGGCGTTTGGCGTTTGCTGGGTTTGGTCTTTGCCTTCGTCTCGTCTCTCCGCTGGCAAAGTGCAACACAATTAACACCCCGAAATGCATACAAAAAAACAGAAAAAAAACAGAAAAAAACCACAAAACAAAATAGAGAGAATTTAACAGTAAAATTTGTTTGTTTAGCGATTCCATTCCGTTTGGCATAGAGAGAACTTACTGTTGTACGAAAACATTCTCCATGTGTCGATGGAGCTCTGTTAATGAAAATGAGCAACAAAAAGCCAAAGCGGTCACACTCACACAGATACAGATACACAGATACACACATGCACACAGCTACACAGATAAAGAAACTTAGAACCAAAACCGCATGCAAAATAGATAAAAAATAGAAAAAAATTCAAACAAGTTTTTTTTTGTGTGGAGAATTTTTAAAGCATATACGAAAATGCGCCAAATACTACACGAAAATCAGTAGAAACGTCAATAAGCGGCAGAAGGGAGAACAAATGAGTGCACAGAACGAAACCAAATTCAAAGAAAACAGAAAGAAATGGAAAGAAGGATTAAAAGAGACGAAGAGAGAGAGAGAGAGAGAGAGAGAGAGTGGGAGATAGGGGATATCTAATTGAAGGGAGACGACGAAAAAAAAGCAAAGCAGTGCAGTGCAAGAGGCGGCAGCGCATGTGGTGTAATCAAATATGCAACAAAAAGAATAGCAAGAAAAATGTATAGGAAAATGGGAAATGTAGATGCAAATGATATGGGGATTTCGAGGCAGCAAGAAGAAGGTTGAGAAGCAGAAAGAGCGGAGAAGTAGGTACAAAAATAGAGCTCTTTGGGGGGTAAGAAGCAAGCAAAGAAAATGAGCAAAAATTAATTTGTGTAATGCAATCATCCCAGATTAATTATGCATAATTGGGGTGCAGGGAGAATCATAAAAAAAAATGGATTAATAATCAAAATAGAAGACCTTTCAGCCTTTCTACTGTTCAGCTGTAGCTAAGCTGCTCTGGAAGAGAGAGAGAGTGCAGATAAATACCCAAGAGTAAGAGACGGAGCGGAGCGTGCGCAAACCAAGGTGTTTAGGTTTCTTCTACCTGGCACTAATAATTCTTTATAATTCTGTTCTGTTCCAAATATTATCTATCTTCCTCGTACACTTCCAGGGTATCAAACCGTCGACTCCTTGCTGCCTTCTTTTTCTTGTCTTCAATTTAAATTTAGTTGGTTTTCGTTTTTTTGTTTGCTGGCTGATTTTTTATTTATGATTGCAATTTGTTTTGTAAATTTAGTTAAGCCAAATTTGGCGCCGCCAAAGCCCCGACACCCACATGGTCGAAAGCAAAGCTCGTTTTGGGGCTTGCCAGCGAGCCAGAGACTGAGCCTGACATTTTGGTAGCCAGTGTCTATGGCTGGCTTTAGCCTTGGCAGCGGTGACTGCGGCTGCTGGCTAATTGATTGTTGGATGCATTTTTGCATAACGCTGCCGTAGTCAAAGTGTCTAGTCAAAGGCATTGGCAGAGGCAGAGGCACAGGCATAGGCAAATGATGCCTAATTAATAAAAAGCTTTCAGACAGAACAAAATAGAACAAGGGGAAAGCCGAGCCGCCACAAAGCCAAAGCCCCAGAAGCCACTTAGGCACATAATAATTTAGTTTAAAAAATCACACACAAAAAAGAAAGAAAGCAAACGAATATAATTATGGAAACTTGGAAGCGCACTTAACCAAATCGAATTGTCTATAAAACAATTGCAGATGCCGTCACCGCCCCCCTCGAACCCTGAACCCCTTAGAAAAAAGATGGAAAAAATAACGAGAAATTATAATAATAATGCAGTTGCGGCATATGCGTGGCATAGACCTGGGGCATAGGCCTCTGTTCTAATACAATTACAGGTGAGTGGTGCAAAAAAAGAAACAGAAACTGGCAACAACAAGATAATGAAAAAGAAAAACCAAGAAAAGAGAGTCCGCCACATGAGGCAGGGAAGGGGCAGAGGAAAAGCTACGCATAAACAGATTGCGTTTATTGGTGGGCTAATGAAATTCACAGAGGCCATTAGGGCTCGACAATTAGACAGGGGCTCTGCAAGAGGAGAACCCCTTTTTCCAGGGAGTTTTTCATTGGAAAAGCATGTGTTTGCTGGCAGTGAGATCTACATAGATTCAGAGGCAAGAAAAACCAGGCAGAAAAACCAATTGCAATGAGCATAGATTGCTGTTGAATTTTCAAGGTTTTCCAGTTCATGGTTTTCATGTCTGTGTGTATCTGTGTGTGCCCCAACAATGGATCGAAGCTGATCTCTGCCTTTGCTACAGATACATGTGAGAGTGGTTGTGTGCCACTCCCGCATACCCCACACTCGAGTCGACTCGACTATCAAGGGTATATTGTATTCTTCGAACACTTTGAGCCTTCGCTTCATGTTTCCTACGAGTATTATTCTTATTTCCCCTGGTGTTGGCCTTTCCTTGTAAATAAATTTGAGTAATTTTCTTTTGAATTATGGACATTTTCTGTAAGCTATTTTCGCACACAAATTTATTGCCAGGAAATGGCAATGAAAATGAGAGCCAGCGATTGAGAGTCTGAACTGGCATTTCCATTTCCATTACCAATCGAGAATCGAGTATTGAGTATTGAGTATTGAGTGACCGACCTGACCAGACATTGGCAAACAATCAGAAATGAAAGAAATGGATGGAAAATGGCAACAGTTTTCCTCATATTTACTTTTGCATACTTTTCTTCTCGCTTTCGGCAGACGGCAGACTGCAGACCGACTGCTGTTTGCCGCTGTTTCCTCCCAGTTCGAAGGTTACACAATGTCTGCCCCCCCACGCCACCCCCTTTCGGGGGTCTGCGTCTGAGCAAATTGTTTGCGTCTGGCCATCAGGCGACATCTATCTATAGTCCCATGTCTGATGTCTCCGATGAGAGTTGTATCGCGAGTGCATGTGCTGCCATGGCGGACACCTTCATTAATGCCCCAATAAGTCCCAAAGACAATGCCAACGAGAGAAAGAGAGAGATGGATTCGAGACTCAATAAATAAAAGATTGAACCTTAATTGAAGATACTTCATGGCTCTACCCAAGGATCGACGATCATTAAACATTCAAGATCATTCAGTTCTTTATTAAATATTTATATTTTCTAGATATATTTTTCATTCTTATTCTTCAACAAAGTACCGCATAAATTAGACTATATGTATGTCCATTTTCCAATCATCCAAATCCAAATCCGTCCAAGGTCCAAAATCTAAAAGTCAGAACTGGTTTTGCATACAAAAACCAAATTCTCGATGACAAAACGTTCTTGAAAAATACAAAAAAAAACAGGAGAATTCTTCCATCATTTTGTTTGGACTTTTCTTTTTGTGGTATTTCCACATGAGTTTTCAATTTATGCATTCTGCTGCTGTTGCTGTTGTTGCTTTCGGTTGTTGTCGCTTCACGTTTGAATTTCGAATTTGCAAAAATTCATTTGCGTTTGCTTAGCACATTTTCCATGCGCGAATGCATTTTCAGGTGTTTTTGTTGTTGTTGTTTATTTCGAGGCGATTTTGGAGGCTTGGAAACGACGGTCTGGGTCTCGGACTTCGGCGTGGCATGGAAATGTGTCAAATTTGTTGTGTTTGGAGGTTTCTATTCTATTTACTTAGCCGCGCGACAAATTCCTACGGCATTACTCATGCGCCGCATATCGTCTTCCAGTGGAATTTTCCGCGCACACACAAAAATATGTCATTGAAGGACAGCAATTAGGTTAAATTGAGATGCCCCATGCCCCGAGTCTTATCTGCAAGCACGACAAAAATGTGGCACTATTTGGTGGGGGCACGGACTGGGGGCGGCTGCCACCAATGTTTGTCCATGTGCACAGCAGGGAAACCCAATACCTGGATAGCGCCTGGATAGCGCCTGGACTTGCGTCGTCTTCCATCTATTTTTCGCACAATATTTTCCGTACTTTTTTTGTTGATGGCATTCATTGTTTGTTATGGCTGGCTTTTGTTGCAGCAAAACGCTGCAATGTTGAACTATGAATGCAATTTCGTAAATTATTTTCCTTTTAAGTAATTATTAAGGTGTGGTCCGATGAGGAGTCGCCACAGTCGCTACAGTCGCAGTCGCAGTCGCCGTCCCAGTCCTAGTCGTTGTCTGGCTATCAAAATACACACACAAAAGTAGTGGCTTGGCCATTGTCTTTTATCATTTCCTTGGGTGGCTTTTACTCTCCGGGAGAGTATCATAATTTGGAGTACGGAAAAGGCGTCATTAGAAAGTCCTTCGATTACCCTAAGGGAATGTACCTAAAGTTCCGAAAGATCCTGCAGGTTCAAATGCCATGGGATCAGTTCTATGGGTTCTTCTGCCAAAGGATCGGCTCCCAGAGATCATTTCTCAATGATAATATCATTTCTCTGCATTTGTAAGTGTACTTTCAGCCTCGGCTTGTTGTAGCCTCTAAATTTTCGCTGTCTTTGGCTTTGTTTTTGCATTTGTTTGCTATTTTTTGTCAAGTTATTCATCCATTATACGCCATTTAACTAATAACACAGTTTGGAGGCAGCCCTGACGCAGCTCGTGGCGCGTCACTCACCCCAGCGACAGTCACTCAGTCAGTTTGTCAGTTAGTCAGTTAGTCAGTCATCCAGTCAATCATCCACTGGAGTCCGTCGTGCCTTCGGTGCACATCCTTTCCATCAATGTCATAATAAATAACACCCGCAGCACCTTTCAGCAGGGGGCATGGGGGGAAGGGATATTAAGTGCCATGAAGAGACCCTAAATTATTGGCAATTGTTGGAAAATATTGGCTCAAAAGGTAGCCGCTAGCTGCTCAGTGGTTCTGCCACTTGGCTACCTGTTGTAACCCGATTATGGGGCGACATTAAAACTAAAACTAATTTCAATAATTAGTTGGCTCTTTTGATGGTAATCGAAGCAAGAAAGGTGGGGCAGGCAGATCGACTGTGGCACACGACAAAATTGTGGCTAAATCGGGGAAAAGCTGGGGCATTTTCCCAGCAACAACAACAACAGTCAACAAATCGCCACTTTGGCCCCGACAACAGGGCAACATGAATGGCAAATTGGCAACACCAACACCAAACACCAGGCAATGGCTACAAATTTGCTGTAATACAACAACAATTACATTAAAACGCGACCATAAACGTGCAGACCAGGTCCAAAGACGAAGCCAAAGCCAAAGTCTGGCTTAGACCGCAAAATAATGTTTGAGGCCGAAACGTAGACGGCGACTGCAACTGCGACAGCGACTGAGGCGCTACTAAAGCCATTCCACACCTTGTAAAATCAACAAAAAGCCGGCCCAGAAGACTCACAGAAGACTCGCAGAAAGATACAGTGAAAAAGAGAGAGATAGAGAGAGAGAGAGAGAGTGGTAGATTAAAGCTAGAGATGGTTAGATACAGGGCAACAGCAAAAGATACTCGTAGAGGTTGCAGTTGCAGCATGGAAGGGCAAGAGGCGGAAAAGAATACAGATGGCTAGAGAGAGAGGCAGAGAGAGAGGATAGAGATGGCTAGTGAGAGAGTGAGAGGTTGCCTACAGAGAGAGAGAGAGAGAGGTTGCAGCGTGCAATTTGCAGCCTAGAAAAATAATTGCATGTGGAAGTTGCAGGGCGGGGCGGGGGGCAGAGTCGCGTCGAGTCGCGTCTCATTCATGACGACTACGACGACGACGACGCTGCAAGTGCAAGTGCAGCTGTAACATTAACATGCAACCAGACGACGCTGCCACTGCCACGCCACTGCTGCTGCTGCTGAGATGCAGATGCATTCAACGTCATTGTTGTTGCAGTTCATGCTGCTGCTGCAACTGCAGCTACAGCAGGCAGGCAGGCAGCAGGTGAATTGCACGATTTTCAATGCAAAAGTCAAGAGCGCCAACGGAAAAAAGTCGTTAGCCAAGTTTTATGCATAGGCCCAGGCCATGTAACTATTTAGCCAGCTTTTGTTGTTGCTTCGGCTGTTTGCTGGCTAGAACTGTGGCACCAGGCACCAGGGGGGCATGTGCCAAAGAACTCCTTGTACACTGAGCGAAAGGAGAATCTCCAGAAAGGGGAACCTACAGGAATGAAATGGAGTTCCTTAAGGCTCTGTTCTCTCAGTGCTTCCCTAGCATTTGGTGGCAGGAAGGTTCTGACCGGCAGGCAGGCAGTCAGTCACTCGGGTAGGAGAGCCTGCTGCCAGCGGAGCAGAGTGCTGGTAGCAGCTTCCTTTCCAGAACCAGCTCCAAATCGACACACGTTCCGTGCCGCCGCTCGTTGCACATGCCGCATATGCAGATGGATATGCTGGAGCCTGTGGCCTGCAGCCATGGCCCTGGCAGCCTAGACCCAATCCAGAGACAGCTGTTTCCGTTTGTTAAATGTTTGCTGTGTCCGTCCGTCCCCAAAGTCCAGGCCGAATGATTGGCAAGAGATTGCCACCGAAGACATTGATGTTTGTAAATTTGTTTTGGCATTAAATGTGTCTTGTGGCCTGTGTCTTGTGTCGTTCTGTCCTCTCCACCCGTGCAACATGTCAACTAATAACGATCTACCAGCTACCAGCTACAGGCAAACAGTGCGTTTTAGGACCTTAGAAATGTGATAAGATAAAGAAGGGTTTTAGCAGATACAAATTCGGGAGAAAAGAGTTGCTCTTTTAATCTTTCCCTAAAGTAAGCGCCTGGCGCTCTTCTAGCCACTCTGCCAACCCCTCCACTCTCTACTTCTGCTTTTGGCCCGCAGTCAGCAGATTTTTCGTTTATTTTCATGGGGTTTTCTTCCGCTCGTTCGCGCTGTTTCTTTTTGCTTTTCTTTCGTGTTAATAAGCGTATTTAATGTTCACACATTTGTCACGACTGTTGTATCTTCAGTTACTGTTTACAACACCTTTTATACCTTTGTGTCCCTGTGTGTGTGTCTCTGTCTGTGTGTGTGTTATCTTTTGGGGCAAAATGGTAAACACTTTTCGAGTGTCCCCACTATCTAATGCGTCGGCCCGAAAACAGCTGCCAACGAAATTTGATCATCGCTGAATGGGATTTTCGCTATATATTTTTGTTGTAACAAGTTCAGTTAACGACAAAAGCTTCCTCCAGCCAAAAAACACAAAAAATTATTAAGAAATATGTACATAAATAAATGGGAAAAGAAAGGAAAGTACGGGCATGATTAATCATAAAGAACCTGAGTCAGAGAGACCGATGAAAACTGATACAAAGAACAAATATGAAATACTCGTAATTTCAAAATCGAATTGATTTCTGTTCTGTTGTTGCAGTTTTCATACTTATAATATATGGCATGGTTTTTACGACTCTCTATAGAGTGTACGAAACAGAAACACAATGGCCGCCGTCGCCACAAAATGTTATCAGCATTCGACTATGTTGTGAAAAAGAAAATCTATATAATACGAGTATATGTAAATGTATATAAAAAGTATATGGAAATGGCGATAATTTGCAGTACATTATGGACCACAACTCACAGAATTCTACGAATTCTACAGTGTAGAATTCTTGATAGAACTCTTTATATAATAGGAAGAACATTGGAACACTCGTAACATTTTCGTTTCGTTAAAATTTTGTCAGCAACGAAATAAAATCAATTTCGTATGCCTCTCTCTCGCTCTCTTGATAAGAAAAGCGCAAAATGTTTCCGCTTTTTTTTGCTGTTGTGGTTTTTGTTGTTTTTGTGTTTGCGCGATTGCATGACATGCCATAAGAATATATACATACAATATACAATATATATTCGCGTATACATATTTTTTTGTTCAATCATTTCTTGCTGAAATTTTCTGTGCTGGATTTTGCGAGATTTCGCCACGTATCAGCCCAGGCGTTGGGGCGAGCCAAAGTTTCGTTTCGTTTCGTATTTTTATTTTATTTTATTATATTGTTTTTTTTCGCAATTTGGGTCAGAATAAGCGAACGTCAGTCAGGGACTGGCTGATAAGAAGTGTGTGTGTTGCCTCAGCAGAGATTACCAACGATTATGGACGGTTGTTCCGAATCTAATCGAGAACTATCTGCCGTCCATGGAGAAACGTAGAGAAATGTTGAGAAACGTTCAGGTTTTTGTAGCTTCGCTTCCGCTTTATGACTGGATGGGCAGTGGTTTGGGCCCCCAAAGAGTGGCTGTCTGTGAATGAATGTTGGGTGAATGAGTTACACAGATATCTACATCTACACAAGCAAAAGTATCTGTAGAATTATCTTGAAGCTTATCGGCAAAAGTATCTTTGGAAATATTTGTAGAAAAAGTCTGTAAAAGTATTCTTAAATGACTCTGTGGAAGTATCTCCAAAAGTGTCTATGCAAGTGTCTGTTCAGGGCTTCCGTAAACGTATCTGTCAGATATCTGTAGGTATTTTTGAATTTATCTGTTAAAGTATCTGTGTGCCTGCCTACACTCGACAGTTGCTTGAACTTCTGTCCTTAAGTATTGCTCAATGTAATTGTCATTGCGTCGATCGCATTGTGACGCCTCTGATAGCCAGCCCCTGGCCTTCCGCTTCCCCCTCCTCGTTCCCCTGCCCAGTGCCACATCTCCTGGCTTCCCATGCCCCTTCGTACACCCATTGTGTATCTTTTGTTTACACATTTCGCTTTCGTACGTTGTGTGGCTCTCCGACTGAAGGACAATGTCAATGAGGCATCAGCATGAATATCTTACTGTTCATGAACGCTTTCGGTGGTTTGCACAGCGACCGATAAGCGATCATGGAAAGCGAGGAAAGGAAAGGTCTATAGAAAGTGATGAAAGTAACGATCACAGGTAATGATCTTCCTCATCTTTCTTATAATTAAACCTATTATTAAGTTTATTTATTTGGTATCCATTTCTGGTTGGGGGTGGTGGGAGATACGTACATATTTCATAGCTGCTGATGTGCATAGCATCACATAAATTTGTCTGGAATTACGGTTTGCCCAAAGCCAAATTGATGCTGCCACAGATTCTTCTGCTGCTGCTGCCACAGCCTCTACTGTTGCTGCACGGCGTTGCCACTTGGCGTGGTGTGGTGTGGTGTGGGGTTGCAGTTGCAGCACTGCCGCCGCTCCCCCCTGCTGATATTATTTTTTGCAGTAGCTCTCCTCCTCCTTCGCGTTGTTGCACATATATTTTTTCGGGTATATAATTTTTATATACAATATAAATTCTTTCCGTTTTTTGTGTGTGGATGCAGCGGCACACAAAAGGCAAAGTGCAGGCAAATTTTGTTGTTGTTGTTGCTGTTAATCTTTTTGTTGGTGATTTTTTTGTATGTTGGTTTTATATATATACAAATGTATGTATGTATATGTATGTGGAGCACAAAGTAAATAATATGCAGGGCGTGAAAATTTCACGAGGCTTTTTCTTTAGATATTTTTTTAAAATATTTTTTTATTTGATGTCCAATTTACAGACAGCGCCAATTGTTGTTGTTGTTGTTTGTTGCACTTTGTGTTGTTGTTGTTTGACAGATGTTGCTGCCCCGAGTTGCTGTTGTTGCAATATTAATTATTTCAATTTCAATTATTATTTTGCCTGCATTTAATTTTGCGCCCTCTTTGATATGTTTTATTTTATTTTTTAAAACCTTTGCCTTTTTTTGTTGTTAGATCCGTTGGTTTTTTCCTCTCTCTTGTAGTTAAAAATAATTCAAAAGTAATGTCGCTACTTTTCTAATTATTTTTAAGTTCTTGCTGCTTTTAGGTTTAATATTTTGTTGTTGTTTTTTGTTTATTTGTTTGATGGGATTGCACTTTTTGTTTTTGTTTTGTTTTGTTTCGTTTTGTATATTGTATTTAATTCAACATAAATTTACTAACAAAAATGTTGTTGTTGCTGTTGCTGTTGTTGTTTTTTATCTAAATGGTAAAAATGGAGGGGGAAACGTTGTTGAAAAAAAACACACACACACCCATTCATGGCAGATACACCAATGAATGGAATGGCGAAATCTATGAGATAAATGAGATAATATTTTTGATATCTGACTGATGAATATTTGAGCTATTTTAGGAATGCCAAGAGTACGTGCATGATTAATTGCATTTTTCGATATAAAAATCTCCTCCGATAAGATTTAAGTTTTTTGGATTTTTCCAATTTTATTGGAATTTACGCGAACAGCGCGCCATGTTGCAGAATGCAGAAAAAATGAACTGTGTAGATGGCCAGAATGAAATTAGCCAGCGGACAGCAGCAGCCACTCACCCCCGCACCCCCCACGTAGAAACGCGCCCCTTCCCTTCGTTCGCCCTTCAACCAGAGTTGAGCTTAAACAAAAAACTTTATGCCAGCGAAAAATGCGAATAAAAAATGTATATAAAATATATATAGAAAAATCGCATCGCCGAAAAAAAAAACCATTGTAAATAGTAATTTAAGTTTTGGAAGGGGGTGCAGGATGGGGGGCTGCTGCTACAGGATGTTCCCCGAAAAAAGAAAAGCTGGCGAAAAATCCAACCCGAAACGGAAGGTGAGAGCCAAGGAAATAAGAAAAATCAAATGGCTGCAGCCCCAGCCCCAGCCACGACTCCAGCTCTCCCGCCCTCGGCCCCCTGCTCTGCTGCAGTTTGGACATCTGCTAGGGGGGTATGAGGGGTACTCCGCTTTCGGTTGAGGGTATTCCAATTGATGCTGCGCTGCTGCAGCGCTGCTACGGAATTTTTTTCGGCTATTTAATTTGCCATTTTTTTTTGTTTTTCGGATGGTTTCCTTCTGCTGTTTTTTTTTTTTGCTCGTTTTATGTTCTCTCTTAGTTTTTGTTCATTATGCTGTGTGCCCGAAGCCCCGACGGCAAAACTGGAGACCGACCGAGAGACCTGGCCATTGTCATGGTGGACGGGTCTTTCCCAGGGATGGGGTTCTGTGGGTGGGCAGGGTGAGAGGGCGCCTGACGAAAATTGAAACTGACAAAAATTTGTTACATTTGCGTGCTGCACAGGAAAAGTTACCAAAAACCCCCCAAAACCCCCACCCACCACCGAAAAAATACACACTTTATTACTGCGACTTCTTCTCCATCTCCATCTACATCTCCGTCTACATCTACTTCTACTTCTACTCTTTCTTTTTCTCTCCCTCTTTTATCCAACTGCTGCTTTGTTTGTTTTGTTTTACTGTTGCTTCTGCTGCTGCTGTTTCAGAAGTTTCAGTTTTGGCTACAGTTCATTTTGTCTGCTGCTGGCTTTGTGGCACTCTCTTCTTTTCCCAGGAGTTTCTTTTCTTTTAATTTTTTTCATTATTTCAGAATTATCCAGATATTTTTCAATGTTTTTTGATGGGTAAATGAATGATTCAAATGATATTGAGTGCATTTAATGGAGTGGAGTTGCAGTGTTAAATATTTTTATATTTTTGGTTTTTATTTTTCATTCTTTGACAAATGTTTAAGTATTTCTATGCGAATATTTATTTGCAGTATTTTGTATTTCACTCAAAGATGTTGGGAACAGATCACACTTCAATTGTTTGGTAATTATATTTTTTAAGCAATTTTTATTTAATATGTTTCTTTTTCGTTTGGTTTTTAATTGAATTACTTTACAGTTTAATTAAACTTTTAATTGTCGTAAAGTTTTGTAACATTTTGTTTGATTTGTTTCTTTTTTTTCTTAATATTTTTTAATGCCTCTTTAACACTTTCACAGCTTTCAAATCATTTTATGTTTTTCATTCTTTCGTTTTGCTTTTTGTTTCCACCGGTGGGTACGGTACGGGTACAGTGACCACTAATTGTATATACAGGGACACACACACACACACACAGTCAGCCATCAGTCAAGCAGTCACTCAGTCAGTCAATCAGTCAATCAATCAGTCAATATGGAAGGCAACACGCACTTGAGCCGGGCAATGCAACTATTCAACCAAAAGACCGAAATAAAAATGCATTCTATAAAAATTTTGCGAGTGCGCGAAAAAAACTTTTCCGCATTTTGCATGACAGCAGCGACGTCGACGGCGACGTCAACGTGGCGGTGGCGTCAACGTCAGCGTCGCCACACTCTCGCACACACCAACACACACACACGCACAGACACACACAAAGAGAAATAAGCGTAGATGAGACAAGCGGCGACTGCCATGATATTATTGTGGTTTTTTGTCCGAAAAAAAAGTCAAACAAATGAGCGGGATTGATGAGTGGGTGGGCGTGCGATAGGGGGGTGGGGGGAGAGAGAGGCTGATGGGGCCACTGGGCAGTGCGTAAAGTCGGTGGATGGGATGCAGTGTCTCCAGTGTGCGTGTGTGCCTCAGTGATGGGAGTGTGACCAGTCCAAAGAAACGTTGAGGACGAGTGACCAAAGCGTGGATTGGCCCAAATATGTACGAGGCGCACGAGGATCATGTGGTTTTTCTCAGATAATGTATGCCGATTCTTGACAGAAAGACTGCCAAATGTGTCAGTGGCTTGAAATGGCCCAAACATGTCCCTCAGTTATTTAAAACTGTGAGTTTTTCGGTTCTATAATTCACATGCTGATGCTGATTAGTGTGGCCAACGCTGCGATTGCCCAAAAATTAGCGACACTCGCGCGGCGTATACGCAATTCACAGTCACACTACAATATTTCATTCTTTCTTTGGTTTTTTTTTGTTCTGCCTTTCACACAATTTGAAAGTTTTCACCACTTGATTTTTGGTTGTTCTTATCCTGAAGAGAATTCTCTTCAAATATTATTGATATATTTTTCAGAATATTTTGTATTTTTTTGTGTTAATTTTTGGTTTTTAATTTTTAATCACTTTTTATGGGTTATGGTTTTTGTATTTTCCTGTGAAAATCTGTTAAATTTTCGCTTTATCAATGCCAAACAATTTTCGGGGTGTGCAAAACGATTTTCGTGTGTGGCCTGATGGCCTGCGTGTAAATGGGCAATGCGCTTAGTGCTTTACGATTGATATACGCGATCGGGCGGACGCTACACCTCGGAACGACTCGGGCCGCGTCCGAAAATGCGTTCCGTTGCATATCGGATGCGTTGTGTTTATGCGACTGCCGCAGCCGACTGCAAAATTATATCACAACAACACACGAAGACACACGGAGCCACGGCGCTGGCGTTGGCGCTGGCGTCGACGCCGCCGTCGCACGTTCAAAAATTGCATACAAGCGCATTCGGACTCGACAAAAGCAAAAAAAAACTGCCAGCAGCAACAACTGCAACAACAACAAAGCTAGAATACTGAGAGAGCTTGGCCGGAATGAGCGAGAGAGAGTGAGAGAGAATGAGAGACAATGAGTGAGAATGAGAGCTGGAGGGGAGGCTCTGAGTGACTGCATGGAGAGCATTTTGAGTCGTTTGGGCAAAGCGCATACGCGAAAACTTTAGGAGTAATGGGGTAAGACCAGGAACAGGCCTGAGCGGGGTAAAATATAGTCTGCGACTCAGGTAGTGCCTAGACAGAGACAGAGACAGAGAGAGAGCGACTTTGCTAGAGTGGGGGTAGGGTTAAGGTTAAGGCACAGCCAGAACCAGAGCCAGAGACTGAGCCAGAACCACAGAGCGAGCCTTAGCCTGAGAGAGCAGGCTAGAGCTTGAGAGCGCCAGTGCCAGAGAGAGAGTGCAGAGCAAGTGCAGCAGCAGCAGCAGCAGCAACAGCAGGGCAATGCAATTGCAGCGATGCCAGCGCGCGTTGATAAAAAAGCCAACAGCCGACTGCGCGCTCAGCTGCCAAAATAGCCGGCGTCGCTTCGGTTTTGGCTTCGGCTTCGTTTGCTGTTCGGGTTCGGTTCTAGCAGTAGAACGACCGACCGAGCGACCCCGCACTCCCCTGCCTGCTCTCTTTCAAAGCTTTTGACATTGTTGACAATTGTCCTAAGAAATGTGGCTTACAATTAACACACTCACACACACACACACACACACACCGTGCACTACAAAAAAGTCACTCAAATTATTTGCTCACACACACAACTGAAGTTCTTGCCTAGAACAAAGCCAACACAAAGTCATATGTAGACACAAACACATGGAAATAATCATCTCGCAAATTTATTCACCACATTTTTTTGTGCCACTCACGCACACTGGCAAAGAAGTGCATTGCTGCTGCTGCGCTGCTGCCGTCGACGCGTCGCAGTCACAGCAATTAGCTGCGTTTTTTTTTGTTGTTTTGGGCTGAGAGGCGGTAGGGTTGGGTAGGGTTAGGGGTGATGAGCTTGAGAAAGGGGTGAATAGGGAAGGGAGCTGTTGACGTGGACGTTTGGACGTCTCTAAGGGGAAACTATCTTCTACGCGTGAAGGGAAAGAGGAAATTAATGTTTTTAAATACAGTTGGAATTTATTACACATTTCATACTATTTTATATAATGGAATTCTATTAATAATTAAATAAAACTATAACTACATTATCTGCATAATGCGCTCTGGCTTCCCCTTTTTGGAAGTAGGGGGACCCCAAAACTCACTCATCGACTCATTAATCCACCAAATGAGCTTGAGGAATTGCATTTCCTGCTCATTAACAAGGGCCCTCTCGCTCTCTCTCTCTGTCTCTCTTTGTGGTGGATTTGGTTTCCCCTCGCCAGGCAATGCTCACATTTGCACTCAAGAACATTGCTTGCGGCCGCTCTCGCATGCACTCACTCAATCTTCCCCTTGCATAGCCACTCACTGACTCTCTCGCTCACTCACTCAGCCAGAAGCATGTAAATGAGTTTTAATGTTCGTTGTCTTCTTTTTCTGGTTTTTTGCGAGTTTTTGCATTTGCTTTTATTGTTTTTTCGTATGAACTTTGATTGGTCTTTGTTTCCAACTATCTCCCTCTCTATATCCATCTCTCTTTCTTTCTTGCCTTTGCTCTTGCTGCTCCTTCTCTGCGACTCCCTCAATATCTGTTTCTTTACCTGCCTAAATGCGCAGTTAGATTGTCCAAAATGGTGGAACGTGTCATTTGCAGTCTTTGCTCAAAGATGACTAATGCCAAATGTAAGATAAAGCCTGATTCCACTTTGTAGATCAGAGGGGAACAGAACTGTAGAAGAAGAACCTGCAAAATCTTTACACACTTTTCATTTCATTCGGTAACGGTTACTACAGCAATTGTTGTGTAGTTGTAAGGCAGCGCCAACGACCTGACTGACGCACGTTCAAGGTATTATCTCATAAAGTGCACACACACACACACACACGCACACAGGCACACCACATGTTCAGAGTCTCTGGGGAGAGAGCGAGAGAAGAGAGCAGCAACACAATAGCCCTTGCTCAAAAAGAAAAACAACAGCAATAACTACAACAACAACGGCGACAACGACAACAATGAGAGCGCGCAACAGTTGCAAAGTCATTTTCATGTGGGGCGAATGCTGCAACTGAAAGCGCAATGACTTCCAAACCCCTCACATATATTTTAATCACCCCCCTTCCCATCCCCATCCCCCACGGCTGGGCCTGCTGCGATCATTGATTTATCATTAATAAACGTAATAAAATTACACAAAAATCTATACGATATGTGCATGAAAATGTGTATGAAAATTGCAGTATACGATAAGAGTTCAGAGATATACATTCTGGTACAAAAGAAGACCTACATATAGTATAGGTATAGATAATCGTACACTGAGAAAAATGAACAAGATATACAATTTAGGGACTGTCATTCTTATGAATTTTCCACAGGCCACATGCGAACAATTGAAAACAGCGAGCTGATATCACAAATATTTCAATTTGAATTACTGAATTGACTGCGTTTTAGATGAATTCTGAAATTTTGGATGTATTTAAGGGAATATTTCCGGTCCATTACAATTTTTTAAAGGACAATGTTCTATTTTTAAAAGCCAAAACCATCATTATTTCAGAAAAGCTCGTCGGATATAACACATATTCAGTCATATATTCATCAGTTCTTCCGTTATCTTAATATATTATAAACACCTATTTTGTAATTAAATAAATAAATAGAATAATAAAACCACTACCTGTCCCTGGTAAATATTCTTTAAATATTATTTTAATTATTTTGAAACGTGATACAAATCTCGTAGATATCTCTAATGATTCTGAAAGCCTATTCCACTTGTTTTTATTATTTCTAATCATTATTTTCCCCCAGTGCCTGCATATAGTACATTTATTCAGATGGTAGATGGTATTCCAGTTTTGATCGAAGTCTGCTTATCGTTTGGCCTTTTGTTTACACTTCAGACAGGCGACACATCAGCCAGAGCCAGAGCCCGAGCCAGAGACAACACATTTTTTGTTGCCACACAAAAAGTCATTGGGACACACATGCGATTCTTGATACTCTTTGCATTTATTTACAACATCTTCAATTTAATCAATTTTTTTTCGTTACAATACTTCCAGTATATATAGCATCATAAAATATATATTGTATATATATTTTTGCAATAAGTATTTCCAGTTTTGTTGATAATACTCTTTAATCAATTTGAGGCGATTTTGTTATTGTTTTCCTTAGCACGTTGAATTTATGGGAGGGCAATCTCTATATAGTACATACGTACATCTCTATACATATGTATATATATATAGAAATGCATTGCGTATTTTCTTAGATTTTGCTACTTATTGCTATTTGTTGCATTCGTTTGGCCGGTTATCAGCGGTGTGCACTGCAATGCCGCAGATGATTCAGCTCCAAGGGAGGGAGTGGTTTTTTTTGTGTGTGGCAAGAAGCATTATTGATTGCCACGAAATTTCTGATGAAATTCTATAAATTGCACTTAGAGGCAGTCACGAATAAGGGCATTACTTAAACCATATACTGGGTTTTATTTAGTGAGTAATGGGCCTGGCAAAGTGCAACATTTTAAGACTTCTCTTATCATGCCACTTCAACACAGCAATGTGTATCGATGAGTGAGAAAAGATTAAGCCAATGAGTTTTAAAATGGATTATGTTAACCCCTTAATTATGACTTCACTTAGTCATTTCTACGTAAAGATAAAGCTATAAATACTTCATAAATTTAGTTAACAATCAAATTTCCTGTAGATTTTTCCTCAATTCCTAAGTACATATCTCTAGACTTTCTAGAGCCACAACCAATCCCAATCCCGCATTGACCGTTGAACCATTTAGCCTGCGACATATCACGTATACGCATTGTTGTACCACTTTTTTGTCGTTTGCTATATTCTTGGCGGTTTTTTACTCGCTTCCGCATAAAATGTCGCGCAACAAGTTGCTGCCGTTTCGCCATAGATGTCGTCTCCCCGCTCCCCCGCTCCGGTCCGGTCCGCTCCTCTCACACTCTACTGCTCTTTACCCGTTTACCGTTGCAACGCCATTTTGGTGAAATCTCAAGGCGAACTTGTCGCCAGTGTCTCAGTCTCAGTCTCGAGTGTGTCTCACTTCTCACTTGCTCGCACTTCCCGTCCGTCGCGTCGCGTCGCGTCCGTCCCCGTCCATTCATTCTTTAAGCTTGTTTATGCTTGTAATTTCGTTACGTTTGATTAGTGGCCGGCAAATGGCATTTGACTTGCAGCATTTTGATTGCAAAAAAAAACATCTAACTGGATTTTTCTACTATAACTTTTTTTTGTTTTGCCAGAGACCTTGAGAGCGGTTAGAAATTGTGCACTTGGCGGGTTGGCTTGTCAATAGAATTTGTATATTTATTCTGAAAATTTATGGCACACGATTTTCACATTAGAGTCTGGGAGAACATCGAACGAAGTTTAATTAAATGTACAAAAAAACAATATAGTATATATGCACATCTGTTATATAGAGGGGGATCCCGTGGGAGGGTAGCATCGATCCAAGACCTACGGCTGGCTATTAAAATTCATGCCATTGAGCAAAAGTCTAATGCATTTTCAATGTATTTTTACAAAGCAATGTGCTGAATATTTATCGATTAGATGTCGTCTCTCCCAGTCTGAGTCTCTTTCTATCTCTCTTCTTCCCGTGTATATATGTACATGTATAAGTCTTTGTGGCAGACAAAGACGCAGCAGATAAAACGGAAGTACAGTTTGTAGTGTCCGCACAAAAGCAATTGCCAGCAAGGAGCTCCAGCAGCAGCAGCAGCAGCAGCAGCAGCAGCAGCAGCAGAGAATCAGCTTCAAGGAGTTGAAAGCGCCACAAGTGCCACAAGCAACAAAAAAAATTCAGCAAAATCTAAGGTTTCTGCAAAGAGTTCTATGGTTTTAAGAAGGAGTTAGAAAAGGTCATGGAATGGTGTTAGATATATCAATCGATCATCCGGGATCCCTTGTTGCATGATCTTGCATATGTAGTCAATATTTACATCCGATTTTAGATCCATTTGGAAGGGCATCTAAAACTCGTCTTGCATTCATTCATCCCTTGAGGAAAAACCAAAAAAAGAAAAACGCTTTTCGTCTGGAAGTTGTCATATTTTTTTCGGCCATTTCTTCTTTCGCTTCCTTTTTAGGGCCAGTGCAGAAAAAAACAAAGGAAAACCAAAGTAAAATCATTTTCATGTTGGTTGGTTTGGGGGGCGGCGGCGGCATTTTCGTTTTGGGTGTGGCCGCAGGCTGGGCTTAGTACAGGATGATTGGATTGGCAACAGATTTCTTTGACTAATTTCTAGATGCTGTCTCTAGGGGTTACCTGGTGGGAGCGGGGTAAGATGCCATATGGTGAAGATCCTAATCAAGTCCTCGTTCTCTAACTCTAAGACTTTCGTGCATCTTTCTCTTTCTCTCTGACAAACAACAAGTGTCGACTGTTGACAACTGTTGCTCCAAAACAACATCCTCGTTCTCTCACACTTCTCTTTTCCCCTACTTTCTGTCACACACACACACACACACATGTGGCAAAGAAGCTTCGTCGAAAATCGCCGAAAGTGACGCGATGGCAACAGCCACAAGCCCCCACGCCCCCCGAAAAAACTCAAACCATCCCTGCTCCACCCACTCCTTTTTCGCGCTGCCGGCGGCTGCGTCGCGTTGGTGTTGTTAGAACGTGTGAAGTGCTGTCCGTCCCTCCGTCTTTCTTTGCATACTTTTGTGCGTTTGCCGATGCTGCTGCTGCTGTGGCTGCCACTTGTTGTACAGCCCTATGTGTGTGTGTGTGCGAAAGACTTATGCAACAAGTGCGCTAGTTTGCTGCTGCTGTTGTTGTGCAACGATGTTGCAAAGTCAAACATAAACGTCTGGCACGTCGCCATCAGTGTCGTTGCATGTTTCGGGTCTCGTTTTTTTTCGGTGGGGTGATTCTGTTGCTCCTTTTCGGCAGCTTTTGTTGCAGACATATGTTTTGTCTGTGCTGGGGTGGGGGTTAGGTCGGGGTAGAAAAAGTTGCTCTCGAAGAACACTTACATCAGCATACACACAACATACACGTCTGAGACTGAGACTCTGGCTGAGACCCACTGCAACTCCTTGTTGCATCTCAAAAGTTGGGCTTCTCGGGCTTTTTCGGGTCTTGTGGCTGTTGCAAGTGTTTTTTGCCACACAATCTGTCAACGGGCCAGGAGCAACGAGTCGGCTTTTGAAAGTTTTCTTCTTTCTTCGCCCATTTTCCCCTTTTGGTTTCATATTTGTTTTGACTTTTCCTTTTTGGATTCTTTAATAGTTTTGGCCAAGTCGTTTGGTAAATTGCTACCCAAATGGCTTTTACACTTTGTAAGTTTTCATGCAAAACTTTTGCATAGATTTAATAGATTTGCATATGCATAAAGGGGGCCAAGAGAAGGTGATAGTTATGCGTTCCCTTGAGAAGTTAAGGGAGATGTTTCTCAGGAGAGCGTTCCTCTAAATCGTTGACTAATTAAATTATGTGATTTTTGGCTATAGAATAAACACTCCACATACATCGAGGCTTTGAACCTGTAGAAAGGCCATAATCTGATTCAAAAATAACTAGATTGTTCTTAGGAATACTTAGGTATTCCTATACCCAGAGAAAGAGCCCAGGAATTATGATTTTTGATCACAAAAATGAATACTCTTTCGATAGACATCTGCCCGTTCAAAAGATAATTGAATTCAATCTCTATTTTTAATTTATATCATATATATTGTATTTTTTCAATAGTTAAATGGTTATATTGGTTATTGTTATTATATTAATTTAAAAATCAGAATTTAATTGTTATTTCATAATATTTGTTACGGTCGAACTTCTCTATTACAAATTTCCGTAAAACGAAATTTCCTATAGTATAAAAAATGTATTAAGTACGTTTTTCTCTCCTTAGAACGAACTTCCTACGATTAGAGATTATTTCTTTACTTTGCTTTTTTCCAACTCCCTATAAAGATTTTTGTTTAAAAATAATTTTGATTGTGGTTTCTTACCATAAAAAAAAATGTATTTGGGGAAGTCCCGAACTATAAATGTGTAGTTGACAGTCGATAAACGGAAAGTCACTAGTTATGTTTAAGATCAGTTCTTAGTTTGTAGTTTATGTAGAGGTAGAGGTTGATAGCTAACAAAATTATGAAGCGGGATTGCATTTTAGCTTAATAAGGAGCTCTCAAGGAGGTATCAATATTTCAGAAAACCTAATGGAGAAATACTTCGCTTGAAAATGTATTCGCTTTATTAAACGTCATTGAAGTCTTGAGCAGGGAAAGTAGAAAAATCAAACGTAAAAAAATGAGAAATTATTTCAAAATAAACTAAACTTAAAAAAAGTTATTTTCATGTTTTCTATGTTAAACATTTTTTGTGTATCGAATTATTTTTGATATTCGCTATAAGATAGTTCGACTGTATAAAAATTATACACTTTTCGATCCCTTTTTAAAAATGTCTGAAAATGTTAATCGAGAGCGGAAAATATAAAAAAAGAGTTTTCACTAACATTTTGAAATTAACATGAGAATAAGTATTTGAATTAAATACCTATATTTCATATTTAAGCAAAATATTTGCATATTTAAATAAAACATATTTCCCAAAAATTAATTGCAATACTTATTTACATTTATAATAATTTATTTAAAAGTGTTTTGTATTTAGATAAATAAATGTTCCGTAGAAAGAAAACTGATTAAATTTAATTAATGTTTGAGCAAATGTAAATGGTATTTAATTTCACAATGTTTGTATCTAAAAAACCAATATTTTATAAATTGTGTTTAATTGTCTCAAACTTCTTGAATTCTTAGAAATCTTTTGAATGCTTTTTTCGAGTGCTTTTTTGTTTGATAAATTTGATGTTTGATGGTCATAGAAATAATAATAATTAAAGCAATTAAGTGCAGTTTTTGGTTTTGTTGCATGTTTAGAGTTTTTCTAAAAGAACATCTCCAATTCTCTACTCTGTTAACCCTACGTAAACCCACTTCGGCTACCAAATATTTTTTAATATTTATCTTTTCACACTTTTTTGAACTTTTATTATTTGTGCAAAAACCAAAGAACTTACCTTTTCTTAGCGTTTTTGTTAGTGTTGCATTCTGAACAATTTGCTGCCGCTGCTGCCGCTGCCGCTGCTGGTGTTCTCAATCAGTGATTTCAATTAGGAATTTACACGGCCACAGGCGACATATGCCACAGTTATCTGACTCTATCTAACTGGAACAAGCTGTCTCTTTCTGCCTATTTCTCTGTCTCACTCTGAAGAAGTTCAGTGTCTCTGTCTTTTGTGTATGCAAATGGTTGTGTGATCACTTTAATTAAATGCCTACACATAAATTATCTTGTGGCACTCAATGACAATGTTTTTTAATTAAATTTTGCACCACCACCACAGAGAGAGAGAGACAGAGACAGAGGGAGTAAGAGAAAAGCACACATAGTGGGAGGCACACACACACACTAACACACACACACACAACCAGTAGACGCTCGAAAGCACACAACACACTTTTGTCAAACACACTTTTCCGCCCCTCCGGCGGAAGCGGAAACGCGTCGCGGTGCAACAGTTGGCGCCAATTGTTGCTTCAATCAACACTCGAATCTGAATGGATGCCACAAAGAGTCGCTTAGTCGCTTTCAGTTTTTGGCTCACAAAGGAAGAGATTGTTGCACACTTTGCCGGCGATTCAACATTTAACTCGAGGTGCATGCCTCTTGGAATTGCCCCACGCGTTTAAGGATTAAAGTTTCACTCTGTTGACGAGACTTTCTGTGAGTGTCCTTCTGGCTGCAATGCCTTGTTGCTGTGGATCCTCTCTTTAAAGGGGCCTTCCTTGAGGTGGCTTCTAATTAAGATTCCTCCTTGTAAGGATCCCCTCCTTCTGGGGTCTTTGAATGAGCTTTCCTTAGAAAAGGATCCCCTGTTAAGAGTGTCCCTTATTTGGTTTTCCTTGAAGATGTCTTCGAACTATTTTCGGTTTCTTTTCGTTGCCGAATTATCGTTGTCGTCCTGCTGGTGGCTGCTGCCAAACTCACTTGTTGCACAATGCCAAACGAATGCCGACGCCAATATCGTGCACCCAATGTGCCACACAGCGCAATAGTTGTGCAGCCGCTGTCGCAGTCGCTGCCGGCGTTGGCGTTGCGCTGCCCAACTACTACTACAACTGCAACAACAACAAATTCGACAAAAATGTGTGATACACCCACCAAACTATAGCCAGGGCCCCCAAAAGCAAGAGGCAAGAGGCAGGAGAAGGAGCCGGGAGGAGCCGTAGCCAGCCAACCGAGTGCAGCCAAATGTTGCTGCAAGAACTCAAACACTGGAGGAGACACCCGAACCCAGTCCCCCAGTTCCAGTCCCAGTCGCAGTCCCTGTCCCAGTGCCAGTGCCAGGTCCCAGCCAAATGCTATTCAAACACACACACAAATACAGCGAGAGAGATGGGTGGGTGGGTGGGGCTGCCACCACCTTGCAGCAACAACAACAACTACCGAAAGCACAGGGCGCCAAAGAGGGTGGCAGTAGGGGGTTGGAGCGGTGGCAGCAACGACGTCAACGAAGCGACGAAACTTTTTTCGAGCACACGAAACTTTTTCAGCACGAAAATCAAATGCAGCAAAAAAGCAGAAGCAGCAGCAGCAGCGGCAGAAGCAGCGCCAGGCAGAGAGCAGAAGCCGAGAGCAGCGCAGTCCGCAGTGCAGAGCGCAGCCGAAACTCAAACTGAGACTCAGAGACTCAGAGACGGTTCTATGCTGCAACACACCCACCCACCTAGCAGCCCAGCAAGCACCCTCCCCCTCCCCCCGCTCACTATGCAACACGCTCCACGTTCCACCCACCCGCCGCCCATGCCACGGCCATGGCAGCAGCGTTGACTGTTTTTGCCCATTTTTTCTTTTCTCTTTTTTTATATTTTTGCCATTTTGTTTTTGTGTGTTTTGCTGTTTTGCCTTCGCCTCCTCCACACAAACACACACACACATACATATATAAATATACACACACACACACACATACATACATATAATGTGAAATTTTTTCCCGTAGTGCATTTTGCCCAATGTCCTTAGCGCCATATTGGCGCGCTTTGGCTGGTGGCTCCTCCTTGCACTGCCACTACCGACTAGGACTAGGACCACCTCCCCTGCCCTCACTCCCCCTCCACCCAACCCCCCTTCGCATTAACTTTGTGCTTTTTCGTGCTTCCGCTTCATTTTTCTTCTTGCGAAAATACAAAAAAAAAACAACCAGAAATAAGGAAAAAATTCAGAAGAATAAAAACAGTGCGGCCCTTGCGTCTTGTGCGCGGAAGATGGGAGGCTAGAGGGGGGCACGGGGCAGAAGCAGGCCATTGTACCGTCGATACCTTGACCCCCCACCCGCACCCCCTCCCGCAAAATCCCAATCAAACTCGAACCCACCTCAAAGTCCACCTCGAGAGCTTCCTGACTTCCTGGCCAGAAGCCCCAGCACCACGGACACGGCCAGGGACCCCGGCTGACCAGCAGCATCTCCCATGCAAAAGAAATGCAAAAAAAAATCAAAGAAAAAATACACAAATGTAAAGGAAAGGAAAGCAAAAGGATGAAAGGAAACGGGCCAAAAGGCAACCAACCAAAAAATCTATTTTCCAATTTCTGTGCACCCAGGAACCAGAAAACCCCGAACGAAAGGCGGAAAGGAACTGCACCAAACTGTAGCGCTGTCTCTGTCTCGCTAACCCCCCTCCTCTAGCTCTCTCTCTCCACCTCCATCTCTCGCTCTCTCTCTGTAGTGTCGCTGTCTCTGTTTCTGTCTCACCCACTTGTGGCGCTTCCACCCACCCACACACACACACACATACACAGAAAGAATTTGGCTGCCCCACACGAAGGACGATGACGGCGCCAAGCGATTCCTTCGGCGCTCTCAGCGTCATCGTTGGCCCAACAACAACAACAACAGCAGTAACCAAAGGAGGAGCAGTAGAAGCTGGAGCTGGAGCAGGAGCAGCTGCAGCTGTGGAAGCGGAGAAAACTCGTAAAAATGTAACCTAAAAACCGCCAGAAAAAATTCTACGTTATATGGCCACACTCCCTCCTCCCTCCCCCCTCGTACCAGGACCAGGACCAGGAAGGAAAGCGAGCGCAGGAAAAAAAGAAAAGGAAAATAGTAGTCGTAGTCGTAGTAGTTCTCTCGGCTGGAAAGTAGGTGGAGTGCTTATTGCGTAGGATTGGGATTGGGTCTGGGTTTGGGTTTGGGTTCGCCAGTGGGTTAGCATTTTGGGTGGCATTTGGGTGGCTTTTGGGGGGGCTGCAACGTCGTCGTCGTAGTCGTCGCCGTCGCCGTCGTCGTCGTTGCCGTCGTCGCCGCTGTCGTTGTTGTCGTTCTGTCCTCGTCCTCAGCTTGTTGCATCCTTCTGGCTGGCTTGTGGGCGCATAAAAATGTCTTCTTACAGCCAAAGAAGTAGAAGTAGAACCCAAAGAGGGGAGGGGGAGATGGGGGGCGGATTGAAGGTTGAGGAGTAGGAGAGAAGGCCAACGCCGACAGCGGCGCCTGCAACGCTTTTCTCTCGTTCTTTTTGTTCTGGTAATCGAAAGATGCGTTTGGCAAAGCGGCTGGTGGGGGGGGATAGTTTCGTGAGTGAGGGGGTGGCATAGTGGGGGTGGGGGGTTCTGGAATAGTTTGGAGAGTGGGCGAAACAGGCGATACATAGAACAGTGCACTCTGCAAACAGCGAGAGAGAGAAGGAGCGAGAGAGAGCGAGAAAGACTGAGAGAGAGAGAGAGTGTGGAAATGGCCCACAATATTACCCAACACCTGCTGCTTCTTAGCCGACACACACACACATTCAGACACTTTCCCTCTCTCTTTCTCTAGATAATGTCTCTCTCCCTCTCTTTCTTTTCTTTGCTAGAAAAAATTGTTCTGCTCTGTATGTGTATGCGTGTGTGTGTGTTTAAGTAAATCCTGTTGCTTTTGGCTCTCTCCTTCTCTTTTCTTCTCCTATATATTCGAGATTTTTTCACTCTTTCTCCTCTATTTATTTAATTCTTTTTTTTTTGTAAATAAAGGCAGGAGAAAAGTTTGGCTTTTTAATATGTTTACACCCCCAATCGAGCTGTGAGGGGAGGTCTGTGTATGGCTATGGGGTTGGGGATGGGGGGAACTGAGACTGAGACGGTGGCACCGCGGCTGTCCATGCAACAAGTTAAAGCTCTGTGGAGGCAAAAGTTGCTGCACAAGAAATATATAAAAGCAGGCAAATACTTGTTGAAGGCTTCAAATGGCAGGCAGTATTCCAAAGGATTTTATTAGGGGAATATTAAGAACTAATAACTGACAGGGAAAATAGTTTCCATTCCACAAATATTTATATGAAAATTATGTTTTCTTTTGAAGGTGGAAAGAAAATATAGCAGACAGAATACCCAGCATTCCACTAGCTGGCAAATATCCAATCAGGTATTCAACAGGGTAATACTTGTACTATTTTTCTATTACCAGTTTTCATTAGAATCGTACTTAAACACAGACTTTAAAGGTAGGCGGATAATAGTCCCTTATTCGAATGTAATTCTTAAATTTATATTCAAGTCTTCCAAAGACCCCTATAAAGAACTATCATCTTTGGCCAGAAATGGATCTGTAAAAGCGCTGTTAATTTTTGGAAATATTCAAATTCATTCGAAGGGCAGGAAGATTCATAAAGGGAGCTATAGATTTTCTTTCCCCTTTCATTAATCATTTAAATTCTCCCCCTCAATCGGATCCCTAAAATGCACAATCCCGAACACCCTTAGAGGGGCTCCCTTTCCCATTCGAAACTAATTTGTTTCAAATTTCTTCAACCGCAAAATGGTTGTCGTCCACAGCCACAGTCCACAGTCCAACGACAATCCCAAACGACATCTTATATAATTTGGTTAGTGTAATCCCTATTCATTCCGATGGCACTCTGGCACTATTCCAATTCCGTGTACGTATACCCATACCCATAGCCTTCTATGGGCACCGTGCCACCTGAATCCACAAGTGGTGGGACGTGGGGGGCGTGGGGCGTACCATTACAATCAAATGAGACTCCACCACTGATTCACTGATTGAGCCATTTCCAGCACCCGGAGAACAACAGGCAGTTGTGGCGGGGTGGGCGGGGGCAACAGGCAGCAGGCAACAGGGCCATGCAACAGGCAAGATTCGCCATCAACACTATCCCCTCCTCCCACAGATGGCTCTGGTGCCTCCCCATACCGGCAACACCTCTACCCCAAACCCCAATTCCTGGGCCAACCAGCGACTGCCTGGCGTCGTCCTCGTCCTCGTCGTCGTCTTTGTCTTCTTCTTCGACTTCGATGAACCAAAAACACGAGAGAGAGAGAAGGAGCAATCCCCCAGCAGCAGCAGTCCCTAGCCAGCGAAAAAAAGCAAATGAAAAGCAGGGGAAAAAAAAGAAATGCAGGAAAATTCGTTTCGTTCGTTTGGGCCACGGCGACGAAAATCGGCCACAAAAACAGGCAACATCACAGACGAGGACGAGGACGAGGAGCGAGGACGAGGAACGAGGACGATGGCTAAAACGCTTGCTCCTCGTTGGCTCCTCGTTTCGGGTTCGGGTTTCAGAGCGTTCGGTACGGTTGTTATTGCCACATGCCACACTGCTGCCGCCTCCATCGGTCGCTGCCACGCTGCCACTGCCACGCTGCCTCGAATGCTGCTCCTGCCTTTTCGGCTTTCGGCAACGGAGGCGGCAAAACGCATTCGGCACTCATCGTCTGCAATTTTTATATTGTGCAATATATTTCGTAGGGATACACTAACCCTCTAAACCCTCCCACTCTCCTCCCACTTCTCCCCCCTCCCAACCAACCCTGAGCATGTGCGTGTGTGTATGTTAGTGTTAGTGTTAGTGTGTGTGTGCGTGTGCTTAAGTGTGCTTCGTTATCTCCAGCAGAGCACTTCGTTTTGGGAACACACACACATAGAGACCGAGACCCGACCCCACCCCACCCCACACCTTCCCACTGCAGTTGGCCAGAACTAACCCGAAACCCATACCCCCAAAAAGGGGGCGTAAAAAACACCCAACCACCGAACCAACCAAAGCTCGAGCCAGAGCAGCCCAAAAGCCAGACACCGTGTTGGATATTCTCTATACCCTGTAGTCGCAAGTGGAAGGGTATGCTGGTGCAGGTAAGACTACTATCATAGATCGGGAAATGTTAGGAATATATGGCAATATGTATGACTCCAAAATGACACAACAATTACTGCTTTTTGTAGCATTAAATAGGGTTGATTTAATACAAAATTCGTTGGCATTCTTTAAACAATTTTAATGATTAGTAACTTTTATTGTTAGGAATTAAAGACCGTAAAAACTTATGTCCAAAAATAGGACCATACCATACAAAAAAGCAATTACAAAGTTAAAGAAACATTAAAAAACCCAAGAAAAGCAATTTTAAAGGCAAATGTAGAAAATGGTAGCGAACTTTGGCTGGTTATACATATCTTCAGGTTCAGCCACTGTATGGATACGAATAAAAACCCTATAAATTATTAAATTATAAAATATTTTGCATAACGGCTTTAAAGATGCTTATTGATGATATTTATTTACGTATTGTTGTATGTCATCTCATTCAAGCCAGCCACCCAATTTTTGTCTAGTGCGAAGTACATTCAACAGTCTTATTTCCAGTACAGGGTATTCTTGGGTCGACTACTCACAGAGCTCATATTTTTTTGTATTTTTTCTTGGTTCTTTCCCATTTTGCAGCTTCGTGCAACGACGACAACGACGACGATGACGCTGCCGCCGCCTGCACCCACCTCAAACTCGAGAGCCAACAAAAATTGTCACTGGAAAAATGTGCTAAGGGTTTTAGGGGGGCGGAGTGTGGTGCGGGGTGAGGTCTAGAGAGCCATTGGAAAGAAGAGCGCTGTCTCAGTGTATGTGTGTGTGTGTTCGTCTATGTGTGTTTGTGTGTGTGTGTGTGTGAGAATGTCAACTAGAAACAAGGACGATAAGCATTATGGAGCGCATTGAGGAAGTAATTGAGTGCACGAGACAGGGACAGGGCAGGGCAAGGACGTGTTGGCTGGCTGTGTGGGTGGGTGGCATGGATGAAAGGCGGAAAAAAATATGTATATATAGTATAGAGGGGCGTTTATATATTTATAAAGGTTTCTGTGTGTGTGTGTGGGTGTATATACGACATTTCGCCCACCCCACTTTACAGCAACAAAAGGCATTTAACATTTAATGCTGCCCAGGATGGGGATGGGGGATGTGAAGGAAGATCCAGGGGATAGGGGAAAGGTGGATTGGTGGCTTGGTGGATTGGGAAGGTAGCAACGTGCTAAACGTGCTCAAAAACCGAAATGAGTGTTTTTCAGGCAAAAGGATAAAGCCCAGCCAGGACCCCGAACAAGAAGAGAGAGAGACAGAGGGAGGGAGCAGAGGGGGAGTGGGAGAGTGGGCGTAAGAGTAACTAAAACACAGTAATACCTAAAGGCGCAAAAACATATGCAATTTATGTTAATTTTTTTTGCTTGGTGTTTGCTTTGGTTTTAGCGCCAGGATCGGGTATCCTCTGGACAGAGTTTTTATGTTTCTTTCGCACCGTAAAACATATGGCCAGGACTCGATGTTGATTAGGTCCTGGATAAAGTCAATTTCCCTCAAACAAACTGCCACAGAACTCCTCCCCGGCCTCCCTGCTCCCAATTTGTGTGGCAGTCCAGTCCGGGAGGCACTTCATTTACCATTTAAACGGACAAATCCCATTTGCGGCCTCAATACTCAAGGCAGGATGGCCAGGCAAAAGGATGGAGGAAGGCACAAATAAGAAGGGAAAAAATAGTCAAGGGGTCTAGAAATCGGTGTATATGTATATGTAAAAAAGTTGTGGCTGGCTTTGCGCAAAAATTATTGAGCTTAATGGCGTTTATTTTTCTTGAGCTTTCAACGAATTTTAATTGGATTGAAGGCGGGAACGGGAAATGCAATGGGGAATGTCTAGATTAAGGATTGTTTGGAATGGAACCCAATACTATTATGGTCTATCGAATTGCGTCCATCATTAATATTTATATTTATTATATTATATTTTTGTTAAATTTACCCTGAAATTGTTCTATATTTTCTTCAAAACTCACCCACAATGTGCAGCATATCCTTGGACCACTTGGATAGCTCCCGCTTGATGAGACGCCGCTCCTGCAGGCATCTGGCAAACGAACAGTCCGCCATTTTGGCTTTCCCCAATGTCGAACACAACTGTACCTGCAACCAAGAACTCAATAGAATTAGCGGGAAGCGAGAGACGAAAACAAAAAAGCAGAAAAAAACGGCAAACAAATTTCCCCAATGGAATTGGAAATGAGTGTTAATTTATTAAATCTATAATGCGCCATATAAAATTTCATTTATTGTTGTTTTTGCTTTTGTTGCATTTTCGAGCGCTTGCAAAAAACAACAAAAAATAAATGATTAAACGAGTTTTGTTTCAAGGTTATCGCGAAAACACACACACACACACAGACGAAAACCTGTTGCACTTTATATTTTTAGTAGTTTTTTGTTGTTGTTGCTGTTTTTGTTGTTTATTATTTCATATGCTGCAAAAATGTATTTATTTTTTCTTGATTTCGTTTCTGCGGCTATCGTTTTTGTTGTTGTTGTTGTTGCAGTTGCATTCCTGCTTAAAGTAGTTCTAGTTGTTGTTTTTGTTGTATTTTGTGGTTTTTTTTGTATTTGTTTTTGTTTTTGTGTTTTTTTGCTATTTTTGCTTTTGCTGTGGGGCTGCGGGGCTTTTACTATTCGGGCAGCTACCAGTTTTTGATATTTCCTAGTTCCAACAGATACAGTGCGTGTCAAAAGTGTAGGTTCAGTTGAGGGAAATAGTTGAAAGAGTCTTTGCATGCGATAACATTTATCGAACTGTTCATTTCGATCTTATTTCGATCAATTCAGTGTGAGGATATATCGATTAAATATACAACAGATAAAAATCGATAACTGGCCAGGATTCGGAAACGTGGTAATATTTTGCTATAAACTTATTCGATAGGTGTCCCTGGATAATCATTATACTATTCATGAAAAGCATTCGCTTAAATCAGTTCTCCGAACGAATACACTCAAGTGTGCTGGTGTGTGTAGCAAAAACCCGAAAATTCCTGCGGGAGAAATCGGTTTATTGCCTTAAGCTGGAGAAAGCGAGATAGCAAGCGCCGAAGTCGCATTGCCGAAGCCACACGAAGGCTTGCTGCTTTTGTACACGTCGTGAGCGACACTGCAACAGCAGAGACTTTTGCTATCCACATTAGATAGGGCTGTGCCGAGCACTGGTTCAAATCGTTAATCGTTTCGATTATTTCTGTCATTCAAGCAAAAGTATCTATCGATTTTACAACTTTTAATCCAGTGAACGTATAATCAGTGAACGTATGTTTAGTACTAACCCAAATCAGAGATCACAGTTCACTTGCCCAATCATGTGACGCACTGTACTGCCTGTGCAGGCAGGCAGACAACAATATTTCTTTCTACTTAAGCTGTCTATTACATTAATTTATTCAAATGCCGTTGTCGTTGTCGCTGTGTCGCTGTGCTGTCGTTTTGCATTAAATTAGTTTTTGTTTTGTTTTTTGATTATTAAAAAGTCATCAATTGCGAAACGTGTTCGGGTTTTCAGAATTGCATTCGGCCAATTCGTTGAATGCCCCGTCTACAACCAATTGAATTGCAATTGAATCTGTTTTAATGGAATCTAATCTTTTTTTTGGGTAATTTCTAGCTCGGGAATGGGGAAAACCCTCTCCCCAAGGGGTTTTAAAGTTTTCCCAACCTATAATTGGTTGTTCAGAGATGATTAATGATTGTTTTGGATGGGCTTATAATTGTGTACTCTCGTTCTCGTTTTTCACCATTTCCATTTCCATTTGCATTTCCTTTTCTCTTTATCTTTCTCTTTCGATATTCCCCGCCTCCCTCTCCACACTGACAGCCACTAAATTTTCATGTTGGATATTTGCCTACCCCGAAAACCCAAGAGAAGAACCGGCTAGACCAGCCCCTGCCCTGCCTCCTGCCTCCTGCCTTCTGCCTATTGCTGGAAATTACAAAGAACAGCGCAAAGTCGGTGGAAAATGTAATTGAGATTCTAATATCAGATAGCAGATATGCTGATGCCCGATGCTGCGGCAGAGGCTGGCACTGGGGCTGCCACTTGTCGGAGCGAAGGTAAAAACTGGTAGCCCAAAGAGAGTTTTCAAGATGTTTACGCTGATGAAAAATTACTCCAGCTGCCACTGCCACAGGCCACACGGACACACTGCCACACGGGCAAAGAGTTGAAGCTGGTGCTGTAGCTGTAGCTGGCGTGCAGTAGCCACTTTGTGGGCGTGTCAACGAAGCACGAGGCACAAGGGCAGGGCAGTGCAGCAGTAGTTTGCTGCCGTGGCAGTGGCAGTGGCAGCCAACTGATGATGGACGTTGATTATGATGGACGTTGCCGGCCTACCAAGAAGAACAACAACCAGCAACAGCAACAGCAACGAGAACCAGAAGCTGCCAGCCATGAGTAGAGCAATTTGCCAACAGAAAAATCAAACATGAACGGAGTATAGAAGGAAGGAAGAGGATGGAGGATGGAGGATGACGATGACTACAAGGAGATTGAGCGATTCCTAGGTCCCTGCCCCAAACGCCCCTTCTTTTTGGTATTATTTTAAGTAATTTTCTAATTAAAATTAAATCAAGTTTTGCACCGACTGCTGACTGGAAGATACCCATCGATTCCGCTTCCTTTTGCCTGCCTGATATACCCATGAATGAAGGGTACAAATATGCAAAGTCAATGCTTATTTTGAGCTCTCTGCTCTGCGTCGTGTGGCATGAGCTCTGTCTGTGGCTTCCTGCCTGTCACATACGTGTTACAGATACAAAATACAAAAAAAAAGCAGAGGGAATTCATTCAATCGAAAGCTTGCTTCGTTTTTTTTTTTATAATAAATGCCACAAGTATCTGGTGGCTGTCGTTCTACGTACGAGTATTTGTATTTGTATCTGGTATCGCTTGCTCACTCCATCGCACAGCAGAGGCATTTGATTTCATAAATAAAACAAAATATCAAGGCCACCCTCTGCCAGATCGTAGAAACTTGTAGCTATATAGATATCCATCCATATATACTATGCACCATATAATACATATGTCTGATATATAGAATAGAAAATCACACAAAAAATGGCAGCAATTGATTGGCTGAGTGGCCAAAGGTAGAGCTCAAAATGTTGTCTAGAGCAAAACGAGTTAATATCTTTGGATACGGATTGGATTCGAATTGAATTGGATTGGATAATGTGTTCTCTCTCTCCACCTCTCTCTCTCTGTGGTGGGCACAAAGTGCATTTTGGCTAACCAGTTTCCAGTTGCCAACTGGCTTTTCATTAGCTCAAAGTTAAAGTTGAGACTTTGGGCCAAATTTCAAGCCAATGTTAGGGCCTTGAAATGGTTTTGATTGTTGGCAATTGCCACAGCTCCAGCTCCAGCTCCAGCTCCATGCATTAATCTAATGCCTCGCTTTTTGTTATTCTAAATACTCAATTTGCATAGCAATTCTTTGCTTTGCTTTTCTATTCATATTCATTTTCATATTCAATCACTTGCTCGTCGATTCACTTGCTTATTCATTTACAAAAGGCGGAAGTAGACGCTTTCCATTCGTTTCAATTCGCATTCGCCCCCAAAGTGTTCTCATAACTTTATTAATCAATTAATTTGCTAGTTTTTGCTTGTTTTTAAGTGTAGATAGACTTACTTTCTAGCAAATTAGTTTACGGATTTATCCGCTGATTGCATGATCTTTCAACGATTATTGAGCTGTTGTGTGTGATCGACCTTCGGTTGTCGCCGTGCATGGTAAATTGCGATTTGTGTTTTAATTCCAAGTGTTTTAAGTTGTTCGAATATGTTAATTTTTGGATTGCGATTTGAATAAATGAAATATGTGGAAATGCGGTTTGTTATTTGGAATCAGGAAGTCAGGGCATAACGATTTCATTGGGGAAAAACTCGAGTGATAAAACATTCCTTGAATTCTTTTGAAAATATCAACAATTTCTGTGGTTTTTTTCTATCTCAAGGACACCTAAAGAGTTACATAAAATATTTTAAAGATATTATGGCAGCTCTACAATTATTTATATAATTTTCTAGGAAGCCTTGAGTGCTTTTAGTGGCCTAAATAAAAGCGTCTTAATTTTGCGTACCCCCTGGCGTATGAGTAATATTTGAATGTACCAACTTGTTCTATCTTTTTTTATCTTTATGCCACATATCCGCTGCTGCTGCTGCTGCTGCTTCGGCTGTTGAGATTTATCTTTGCCCTGAAGCAGACATCTCCGTCGTCTTAAAGATCATTAGCCATTATTTGTTGTTTGTGCAACACAATGACAACTCTCACCTGTTGCCAGTGGCCGCCGCGGGCGTGTGCAACAAGTGAAGGCAGTCAGCAGAAGCAACAGCAACTAAACCAAGAAGAGCACGCGCCACAACAGCAACGACAACAACACTGGCAACAGCAGCAGCAACAACACAATGACAGGAAGATCGAAAACGAAACCAAAGTCACTGGCTGGCCGGCTGACTGGCGGGCCTGGCTTACTGGCCACTAACTGGCCAACAGGCCTGCTGACTGCTGCCTGCTGTCGTTACAGTAACACACATTTTCCAGTTGCTGTTTTAGTTGTTGCCTCTGCTGCTGTGGCTGCTGCTGCTGCTGCTGCTCTGTTGGCCATTGTATGCAGTCAAGCGCATTTCCATTTCTAACGTTGATCAGCGATCTGCGGGCTGCGGCAGGCACGACTGCGAGTGAGGCTGGTGGTAAGGTCGAGCCTGCCTCCGTTCATGGCCCAGCTCACCTACAAACCAGCAACAGCACCAACAACGACAAGTAGAAAGGCTCTGAGGGAGTCTTGCGACTATGGAGTGCTCATTAGTCAATGATTTGAAGCCGAAATAACACGAAATTGAATGATATACTAAAAATAAAAGAGATTTAAGCAGATAAATGCATAAAAAAAGAGTATTGTATCATAGAAATCTCCATAATGAAAACTGTTATCAAGTAACATCCGCCTGACATCATTGCCCCCCTCTTTTGCACGACTACGAGGTAGCAAAACAAAAACAAAGAAGAAAAAAAGGCCCCCTCCAGCGTAGAGACAAGTTTTGTGGCAACATTGGCAGTGCGATTGCGAGTCTTGTGCCATTGGACTTGCTCTTGGCTTGGTTTTGGCTCTGGCCATTGGCTGATTTATTGCCCATATGCAATGGCTAGGCCACCTCTGCCATTGCTCTTGACCCCAATGAAAGACGAGGGGAGGCCTGTAGCTGGCACCCGAAAGTGCCAAAAACTTAATTTCCTGTGAAATATCTCTGACGCACACACACACACACTCGCACGCAGGAAAACAAAAGAGGAGCAGCCTGGCAGGCATCCTGGTGCTAACATTGATTGCATAAAGGAAAGGACTAGACAGGGGAACTGTTTTTAAATCGAATAATGAATCAACAACAGGAGGGAAGAAACAATGGGTGCTGCTGCTCTGCTCCTGTCTCTCCCTCTCTCTCTCTTTCTGTCTCTCTCTGTCCCTCTGTGTGTCTCTCTCTGTGGGTGAAATGAAGTTAAATGCCGCTCAAGGATGCTAAATGTGGCATGTCGAAATGTGTGTTGTCTGCTGTCTGCTCTATTTGTGCTTTATATTTGTATTTGTATTTGGCTTGCGGCATTGTCTACGTCTGTGTGTGTGTGTGTAAACATAACTGTTGCATGCGACAGGAGCCAGAGCCGGAGTGGCAGCACCACAGTGTAGCAGCTATGCCACTGCTGAATGTGGCACATTTTCGACATGTTTTGTTGAGCATTTTGGCAGCAGAGCAACGACACTATCTGCCAGCTCCTCGTTGCCCGTTACAATCGTGCAGGAAATGTGCAAAATAATGTTACGAAACTTTTTCGTTGCAATATGCGCAACAGGAGGCAACACCAGCAGTAGCAGAAGCAGAAGCAACAGGAGAGAGTAGGAGCAGCAGCAGCAGCAACAGGAGGAGGAGCACCGCACTGCACCGTCAGCTGAAGCTGAAGCCAGGATGAAGGAAAAAGAAGGCGACGCCAGCAGAAGTTACCAATACAAATGCACAGATAAACGCTGACAGAGCACCACCCATCACCCACCACCCCCAGCCCAGTCTAACCATCTAACCCCTCCCCTAACGCAGCATAACCCCCACATCCCCCCCCCATACCACTTTTGGACTATGTTTTTTGCTTTGACTTTGTTTTTTGGCTGCTGTTCCGTTCCTCTGCTGCTGCCATTGGATGGAGGGGGTTGCCTCTCCCTCTCCCTTCGCCTCTGCCACTCCTCCTTCGGTTACTCCTCCCACCTACTGGAACTCTGTCTTCGTTTTCATTTTATTTAGTTTGGTTTTTCCACTACCTCTCCGCTTTTTCGCTCTCTCTCTCTCTCGCTCTGCACCTTTTTTTTGTTGTTGCACTATATATTTGGGTACAACGACTTGTTGCTTTGTCTCTGTGTGTGTGTGTGTGGCACTATGGGTGTGGCATGCTACATGCTGCATGCTGCACACAGTCGCCGCAGCCATGTGTTACGTATACGACCTGTGTGTGCAGCACATTGAGTGTCATAGCCGTACGAGTGTATGTGCAAGCATGTTTTATGATGTCAGTTTTGGGTTTTATTAAAACTGCTCGCAGATATATGGGATGGCCCTCCTCTCCGCTTCTTCCTGGCTCTGGCTGTGGCTGTGGTCCTGGTCCTTGCTCCTTGCTCATGCTCCTGGCTAAATGCAGATGGAAATACGCTTTTTTCATAAATATATGAGCAGGTCAAATGCATCATCACATTAGCCGCCCACCCGCTGATGCCAGCTAGGTTTTAGGTGTTGCAACCAGATGTTGCACCTGCTCGCTGCTTAAATTTCCAATGGTAAATATGTTAATGTTGCCTTTGATTAGGGAAAACTATAAGCTATAAAGATTCAAGTAACAAATGGCTATTAATGGGAATTTTGTGAGGAAAATGAGGAATAATTTGAGGAGGAGGTGCACCATGTGACACTTCTTTGGAGAATAAATCTGCTTAAGTCTCCTGTTGCTCTCGCGAGAGTTGAGACGTCATTACGTCCTTGCTTCCAAGGAGGCGGCTGGTTCTCTTAACACGAGCAGTTTCCGTATGTTGCAGCTAATAAGAAGGTAATAAGCAGGGATTCCTGAGGAGATTTTCATGGCTGTTGCAGGTTGCCAGTGAGGTGCAACTAAGGCGGGATATGGTCTCTCTTTTTGAGAGATTTGCGACACTTGGTAATTGGCTTAGAGCTATTTGTTTAAGAGTCTCAAGAGTGAGTACAATTCACTCTATTCTTGAGAGTTGGTGGGGCATACTTGAAGGAAGTATCTGCATATTCTTTCAACGGTTATTAGCTTGAAAGTATTTGTTTCCAGTTCTACCATATGGTTATTGGGATAATGATTATTTCTCTCATTTAACACACCAAATCTCATACAAATTATTATTATTATTATTATTTCGCATCTATGTACTTCGAATATTTTCCAACAGCTCTTTGTACATGCCCCTCCCGTCCACTGCTTCCTATGCTGCCTGCCACCATTTTGGCTCCTCCGTTCTTATCAATCGCAAAAATTTCTTTGGGGTTCGGACGGCGTCACTGCCGCTCACGAATCGGGGTCACCTTCAAAATTATCAAATTTCGCCCGAAATGATTAACTCGACGAACACACAAAAATGCCCGGCCCGGCCTTTCCGCCATTGCCCCCTCCTCTTTCCCTCCCATTCGTCTCGAATTATATAAAGAATAAAAACCCACAGCAACAACAATAAAAACAAGCACTTTTCCCGGGCAAAAACCTTATCTTTGTAACACAAAAAAAAAGGAAAAATTGGAAAAAAAACACACACACACAACAAGGCAACAATGTTGTTGTTGTTGTTGTTGTTGTTTGATGATGATGAATTTGCCCTGATTTCGACACAACAAAAAATCAGCGAAAAAACAAACCAAACGAGAGAAGAAGAAAAACTGCAACAGGCGCGAGAGGAACGGCAATAGAAAAAGAGAGCAAAATGGGGGAATAGAAACTAAAATTAGATAAGACGAAATTGAGGCGAGAGCCGACAAAGCGTCCAGAAAACTGTTGCTGGCAATTCGCAAAAAAAACCCAAGCCGAAACAAAAACAAAAACAAATGACAAAAAAAAGCAACGAAAAAACAAATGAAAATTCCAAAGAAGAAGAACAGCAGCAGCAACAGAAGCAGCAACAATTGAAACAGATAGAAGAAAGAATAGAGGCGAAACCGAAGCTTTAGATACTCTGGAAAATACTTTGGAGCTATACGTTGGGAAAAATTATCTACATTTATCTCTGTTTAATTATGAGATTGAAATAGACAGCTGGAGTCTGGGAAATGGAGCAAGATACATACGAAGATATAGCAGCTCATACGTACGATTGTCTAGAGGAAGGATTAGTTGTGGATTCGTTGGGATTAGTTTTGTGGAATATCGTTTCGATGTTAGGCAATTTCGAAAATAAAAGGAAAACCTTACCATTTTCCAATGTCTCACATTATTGCCGACAAAACCTCAGTAAAAATGCTGGAAAAATTAATGAAATAAATAAAAATTAATCCCAAATAATTAAAAATAATGCCTATGATGCTTCCTTCCTTCTCTGTATAAAAATCATAATACCCTTTGACAAAGCAACACAAAAAAATTATGAACAATGCAGCAAAGTGCAGCGCGCGTGTGTGGCCTCGCTGATAAAAGGGGGCAAGAGGGGGAAAATATTCTTTCTTCTTTTTTGTGCTTTTTTTTTGCCAGCAGTTGTCTAAATAACAGCGAAACGTCCGACGACAACGATGCCAGAAAGCAAACGAACTAAATTGCTCAAAAAAAAGCAACAAAAAATGTACAAAAAAAACAGCAACAAAAATATGAAGCGGCAACAACAACAAAAAAGAATAGAAAAAATAAACGAAACAAAAACGTAACAAAAATCAATTGTCGCCAAACCAAATGTCAATACAAGTGGCCCTGTATGGCCCTCTCTGTCTTGCCAGCTATCACTCAATCACTCTCTCTCTCTCTCTCGCTCGCTTTGTTGTTTTTTTTAGGTATATCTATCTCTGTCGTGTGTCTGTGTGCATCAACGAAATTCAGGCGCAATTGAAAAATATTCAGAGGTTTTTTAAATGTGTGGAAATGGAGGGCAAATGGAGGGGGAAATGTTGGCATATTTTCATAAAATAAATAAAAATATAGGACTCTAAGAACTGAAGTATAGATATAAAAGAGTAACGGAAGAGCTCATTGCGTAATTAAAATATTTGTTTTATAAGATGTCATTCAAAGAGTTTATATACTTTGTCTTTAATTCTATAAAAATTAGTTTGTTAGTTTAAATATTCCCCAAAAATCCTTTGCTTTATTTACTCGTATGTACATATTACACCTATTGTTTTTATGTACATATATTCTCTAAATATGTACTGTACATAATGTACATATTTCTTATACAAGAAGGTTTCTTTTTGTTCATTTAAGTGGCACAAATTTTGCCTCCAACAAAACGCCGAATAATTCCATCAAAATGTTTAAAGAGAAGCCTCGTTCGTGTTTGCTTTCAGCAAATGGCAGATCAAATACTCGTAAAAAAAACTTAACGACAAAATACGTAATAAAAGAGTGAGAAAAAAAACACAAAACTTAAATGCAATTATAAATATAAATTGTGAAAATATTTGTCGCGCTTTTCTGTGTTGTCTTCTATTATTATTATTTTTTCGCTATTTTTTTGTGAGAACAGTTGGATTGATATTTACCAATGTTGTTTCTATTGGTGTTTTTTTTTTGTCTGTATTTGACTAGTTTTTTGTGTGTGTGGAATTTCGTTTCGTTGGCTGTGGAAAAGGTGATAAGCTCAAGGACAATATGGCAGCTTTTGGCATTGCCAGCAGCAGCGGCAGCGGCGGCACTCGCCTAAAAATTGTTTGTTCAATTGTGTTGATGCATATGGAAAATATCGATTTTGTTTTTGGACAACACAAAGCAGAGGAGAGGGGAGAGCAGGGGGATAGCGAATGCCAAACCAAATGAAATAAATAGCTGTGCGGGAATTGGCTGTCGTCTGTGAGGGTCATCCGATTGTGTGGCCCGATTTAGCCTCAAAGCTGGACTTTCATTCCAGAATAAATCCTCATCGCTATCCTTTGCTGATTCCTCAACTAAATCTTTATTCCTTTAGCCAACAAATCCCCATTTGAAACCTCCCCCCAGTGCACCCACACCTGTTGCACGTTCTGTCGCAGAATTCTTGGTATTTGTGGGTTATGCAAAACGGTGAGAATAATCTGCAGGAGGGAGCTCTAGTGACATGGCCAAAGTTAAATTAAAACCATTTTTTTAGCCCTCCCCCCTGCTTTTTTTTCTCTCTCCACACCAGTGGCAGACACGCCTTCTATGTGGCAGCGGAGCGAGGCAGAGCCCAATCCCAAAACCAATCCCCAATCCCCACTCTCTCAAGCTCAAGCTCGAAAAAAAACAACAACTGCCTGTTGCACTTGCTTATGTACTTGAGGGGCGCTTTCCAGTGCACTTCCAGGGGCCGCCCCACACTCCACCACCCACCACCCACCAAACACCAAACTATATAATGGCGAAAGAGAGAATGAAGAGGAAAGAAAGAGTGAAAAAAAAACTGTGGGTAAGAAGTAAAATACGACAAAAAAGAAACGAAGGGGGTAAAAAAAAACTAGAGCCTCCCAATTGGGCGAACCTCCCGAGCAACAGTTTATTTAGTTTTTGTTGGATTTTTTTTTTCCCTGGGTTAGGGGGGAGGCGAAATGACGTTTCTGGTGAGAGAAAAGTGGAAAAGTAGCTTTGAACAATTTGTGAAATATTTTAAGCACTCGAAGGATTAACTAGTTTATATTTTAAGAGCTTTTTAATATAATTTAAAATGAAATTATATAGATGTCCGTTATTCCAGCATTTCCTACAATTGACAACAAGCTTCGTTGGGGAATCAGTTTCCCTGGGATAATCTCTATCATTTTCTATAATTTCCATCGTTTCAGAATCTTTAATGTTCCGCTCAAACCTATGAAAATCAATTAGAATTCAATGATTGTCGGATTCGCGGAATTTCATGCTTAAAATTGCCATCGAATGAATCAGAATCAGAATCAGAATCCAGTCTGAATCCACGTCTAGGTCCAACCCTTGCCCCTTGTGCCCGTCTGTGTGTGTGTGTGTGTTTGTGACTCATTCAGCGATAAGTCCATGTGCCGGGCACAACGACTACTGCCCGACTTCTCAGTGGTGGCAACTTGTTGCTGTTGCTGTTGCTCTTGCTGTTGCAACATCTAATCCAATCCGAAAGCGAACAATGGCAATGGCAATGGCAAATGCAAATGCATGTGGCAAATGCAACAGCAGTCGCTTCCTTTTGTCTGACGGAGGAGAGCAGAGGCAGAGCAGTAGGCAGAGCAGAGCAGAGGCATATATGCAACACAGACGCGACGCTGTTGCAACGGCCGCTGCTGCCGCTGCTGCTGCTGCCTTGTGTTGATGGTCAAGGTCATGAACCTGTTCCAATAACTCGTTTCTTACGTGCCACAAGCGCGCAACACACACAAACACACACTAGAGAGAGCGACAGCTAGAGAGAGAGAGGCAGGGAGACACACAGACACACTGGTAGCCAGATGATTGTATGTTGCATGCTGCATGCTGTCTCTCTAATGCTAATCCTGCCAGCTTTTTATGCCACCTCTGAGGAGGGGCCTGGCATGGGGCATGGGGCAACAACAGCATGACTAATGGGCCTCAGAAGCCGGCTGTCTGTTGCCGTTTGCCGGGTGCCGCCTGTCGGCTGCCAGGGATCTCCCCCTCTCTCTCCCTCTCTCTGTCTCTCTTGCTGCACAAATCAATTTGAGAACATGAAATTAAATTGCAATCCATCTGACGCGAGGATGTTGTGCCTGCCACAAATTAAAGCTGTGGCAATGCGGAAGGAAAGCTCTCAAGGACAACGCGTGCGACACAAATGAAAAGAAAATTGCACGACAACGCAACGCGTGGGTGTTAGCCAGTCTGCCCCCACCCCCCAGTTCCCCTCTCCCTCTCCCATCTGCCACAGTGTCTGATTCATTTTCTTGTTTTTCCTGCCGCATTGCCATTGCTGTCTCCATAAATCTGCCGCAAATGAATTATTCGAAATCAAATGCATTTTGTGCACAAAGGCGAATCCAAAACAAAAGACACGCCACGCCACACAGAAAATGAAAAACAGAAAATAGAAAACAGAAAAAACGTTTTCCGTCTGTCAACTGGAAATTAGAAGCGCATTAATTAGACATTTTTATTGTTATTCAGTTGCATTTGTTGATTTTTACTTTCCATTCAATTTATACATATTTACGCATTAATTGCTAATAAAGATTTCCGGGAATTTTTCGCCTCCAAAACCTGCCATTCGATGCGATGCCCACTGTGTGGCCTGGCCGTGCGGTGGCGAATATGATTGGAGCGGGTTCTACGAGATGGAGGGGGGTAGGGGGGCGATAGTGACAGTCATACGAGGCACTTGTTGGGTTTCAGCTTGCATCTGCTGTGGCTTTTCCTTGGGGCTTGGGGGGTTCTACATTTTGGGGTACTTTTGGTTTCATTAAAAGAAAAACTAATAATTGTATGAGGGAAAACTCTCAAGAGAGAACTGAAAAATGTCTCTTTCCCAATTATAATTCTACAATAGGCGTAGGTGCAAATTTATCAGGAATAATTTATACACCTGATGAGTAACTGACAAATGATAGGTGTAGAATCCCTAAGGCAGTCTTGAAATATAAGAAACTGCCCAGAAATCAGCTCAATGAACATTATGAATCATTCATTATAAGGTACCCAGAACCTATCCCGCAACATTCAGTCCGTGAACACGTGAATAGGAACTTAAACCAGACATTTATCAGTGCAACTGATGACCAGTATAGTCCGACAGTATGATCCGAATCTACACTATCTAACATCTACTTACAAGATACGAGTAGCATAGTCACAGCTCAGTCATGCGATTATACGAGCTAAGAAACTCAGATAAAAGACAGCTCCCCTCGTGCACCCTTTCTTATCACAAGTAAAGTCCACCCAAGAACAGTCTTAAGGATCGGGAGTAAATGACTAAGCCAGAGAGAATACCACAGTGATCGGGATAGAGAGAGAGAGAGAGCAAAAAATAAAGAGACTACAAATAGAGAGAGAGAAAATGGTAATACTTTGTAAAAAACTATACAAAAATAAACAATTAAATTAATAAAAAATGTCTATAAATTAATGTTCTCCTGAAAAAATCTTGAACTATTTTTTATGAGTGCTGTGACCTTTATAGTGGTGTGCCCCCCATTAAGGTTGTAGTGCAAACTCTTGAAAATTGATATAATTTTTTTTTATTTAAAAAAATTTAAATGAATTTAAAAATAAATACATACATACATATGTATGTCTGTTAGGCTGTACTTACTTTTTTTTATTGCTGTTCCCCCAAGGGTTAAATATAAAAAATGTGTATATATTTGTATTATTAAGATTTATTTATTTTTTATTTTTGTTTTTTGGTTTATAGTCTTTTATAATTTTTTTTTAATATTTTCGTAATATATATATATATATTTTTTTATTTGTAAATTAGTTTTTTTTTCACAGCACTTTTTGTATGATCTTTTCAGCAATTTTAAGGCAGAGATTTAAGAAGTTGGTTTACCTTTTTTATTTTTTTTTTGTATTTAATGTAATATTTGTTGCTATATTCATGCGATATAAAGTAAACAAAAAATGTTTAAAAAATTGTTTTCACTCTTCTTCCGCTGGTTCCTCCCTTTTCTTTCTATTTCTTGTATTTCTTCAATTTCTCTTTATTCTTCCTATGCGAATTGTTGTTATTTGTATTCTGTATGGAAGGGGAAGGGGAGGGGGTAGCACATGTACAGTGGATGCATGTTAGTGTGCACGTTACATGCGTCTCTGTACAAATGTGTGTGCGTGTGTGTGTGTTGAGCAGCGCAACAACAAAAACAACAACAACAATAGGCAAGAAGAACAAGAACAACAGTAAGAAAAGCTAGAAAACATCTCAGTAAACGCTGACGCCGACTGCGCTGCTCCAGGCTGCACTGCACTGCACTGCTCTCCTCTCAGTGAGCCACTCTCTGCCTCCCTCTGCTCAGCCCGCTTACAACAACAGCAAGCAAGCAGCAGCTAGCAAGGCAGCAGCAAGCAAGGCAGCAAACAGCAAGGCAGCACAGCACAAGAACAAGAACAACGAACCGAAGGCAGAAGCGAGACGCGAGTGGAGCGTAGCGTACCGAAGCGAACCGTTCGAAACGAGCGACAATAAAGCAAGCGGACTGACTGCCTGCCAGCCCGACGACATCCAGCTGAGCTGCTCGCGGAGTGCAGTGCCAGGCAGGAGCGCGGAGCAGCAGAGCATTCTCGGTGTCGCTTGACGCTGCTGCACTTGAGAATGAGTGCAGCAGCAGTGCCCCTCTCACACACACACACACGCACACGGAGGCAGCGCTTTTTTTTGCAATGCTCAAAAAATGCATTGAGTGAGTGAAAGACCAAAGAGAAAGAGAGAGAGACCCAAGCCGGCTGACTGTCACTGTGCTGTCGCTGTCGCATGTGTGTTGGTGCGCTTCATTCATGGCAGCCGGCAAAAAACGTTAAAAGCGAAATTGGTTAACATAGAAAAAAGAGTGAGCGAGCGAGAGAGAGAGAGCGAGGGAACAAAGCACCGCCAAAGCACAAAAAAAAAAGAAAATGGTGGACAAGAAGCGTTGGGACGACTCCACTCCTCCTGGCGGCTGGCTTGAGTGAGAGAGCGGATTGAGTGATTCTTGGCGGCGGGGAAGGCCAGCAGCGCATTGTAGTTTTTTAATTGCACTGCTCACGCACACACACACACACTGTCACACACACACATACACAGGGAGAGCGAAGAACTGCAGCAAGCTTATCTCTGCTCTTGCTCTCAGCCGACTGCGTTTCTCTCTCTCTTTTAAGAATCACTCGGCTCTCACACTATTTTTTACATATATCTGTATTTTTGTTTTTGTTTTTGTAGAGTGCAGTTTTGTTCTCGAATTTGTAGAATTTTTTGCGGGCTTTTTTTGTTGTGTGTTGTTTTGTTTTATGAATTTCGATTTTTAAGCAGCGACGCAAACAAGTCCGCAACCGAAACCGAGACGACAGCGCTTTGTTCCAGCACTGGAGACGCTCACTCGCACTCACCGCTCGAAATGCAACTGGCGGCGGGCCGGGCCGGCCCGGGCCCCGAACCGACCGAGCCGATCCGAGCCGGACCAGGGCCAGGGAGAGACCAGAGACCCAGAGACCAGACCAGGCCGCCGCACCGGACGGGGGCGATGCAACCGGGGGCGGGCTACCGTTGCACATGCACTTTTGTTGCCGTTGCTGTTGTTGTTGTTGTTGCTTTCGATTTCGGTGCAATTTTTTGTTTATTTTTTTGTATTTTATTGCGAATGTCGAGTGCGAGAGCGAACCGAAATTATAATAATTCGAACGACTTGCTGGGGGGAAGAGCAAGGGCTTGGGGGAAGAACAGATTGAGAGACTGCCGGAGGCATAAACTGAGGAATTGATTCAGGAACTGAACGGCAGTGGCTTGGAAGAGGAAGTATGTTCATGTACGAAAGTCTAGAATATTACATGATTTATTGAGGGATTGAGAGATCGATTGAGGCTTCCAACTGGTAGCGGCTTAAAAGATATGGTAGTACATATATAGAGTATTACAAACGAGGTATTCATGTATAGAATGAAGGGGATAGGTAACTCACTGATTCAGGATCTGCAGGATGCATTCGCCAACATATACTAAAGGATTGATTAACTGAGGAAATCATTGAAAGAAAGGTTTTATATTTCAGGATTTACATACTAATAAATGCTCACTGACGCTCTGAAGAATTCATCAACTGAATAGCATTGATAATGCTACCATTCAATGGCCCAGAATTACAGAAGAACCGACCAGAATGAGTTCTTATAGTCTACCCCTTCCAATGACTGAAGATTGAGGGGAGGCATGGGCTGGGCTCCTCACTGGCTGGTCGTTTTGGGAGAACGAACGAACGAACGACTGGAAGACCGACCGACTGACACCGCAGACTGCCATTCGACTCGACTCGACTCGGGTCTCGGCCAGCGCCTCAATTGCATGTCATTGTAGACGAAAATATTTTTAGTTTTTTTAGTTTTTATTATTATTTTTTTCCTTCTTTTTTTTGTGTAAATTTTTTCGGCTTGGCGTTGGCGTTGACTCGTAGTCCGAGACAGGGATTGGAACACAAATGCAGTTGGAGACGGAGACGGAGAGGGGGACGGAGGAGAGAGAGGGGAGTGAGCGGAACACCTCTGGGCCTGGCCCCTGGTCTCTCTCTGCCAGAATTTTGAGTCGTGACTGGTTTCAAGGTCTCTCAATTAATGCGAAAATTTTCGTTGTAATTTTTTGTGTTGCGTTTTATTTTTACCGAGTGGCTGGCTGCTTTTGTTGTTTGTTTTTTGTTGTTTATTGTATTTTGTGCATGATTGTAAATTAAAGAAACAAAATTCGTGTTTAATAAAAATAGTAGGTAATTGTTTAGTTAGTTTTTCGTTTTGTTTTCGTTGCAGAATAGCCATTTGAATGCTTTTCTAATAAGCGAAAAATATTTGTGCATTTAATTGCATTCAGAACCTGACCTTGGCTAGAAGCGGCTGAGATTTGATATTTCCAGATGCGGGGGATGAAGGAGGAAGGAGGGGAACTAGTGAGGCCTTGGCTTACAAAATTACGGAGGAAATTGTGGCAATTTGGTAGATATATTTGATATTTTGATACAAATAAGAAACCATTCTAAAGTACAGCCATGATTTCAGTAGATTACAGCCTTCAAAAGAGTTTACCAAAACAACCCCTTAATCTTCTTTAAATACAACGAAAACCAACGAAACAAAAACACCTTTACAAACTGTCTCTTCCTGCTCATCCCCCAGCCCCAAGCTGAGGACTTGCATAATGATCCTTCAGGCCTTGGGACCCACCCTACCAGCGATCCAACGATTGATGCCCACATCCGTTTCAACCGAACCACTCCTCCAACCACTTAGTGTCCCGAAAAAAAAAGCAGAGCAAAAGCAGGAGCAGGAACAGGACTTCAAAACATAATGTCACCATCCCAGGAGCACACACAGGATTACGTATACATATATGTATGTATAATTGCTGTATTTACAAAAGATAAAATCGGCGACAACATGCACACGGCTTAAAAATGTTTTTAAAAATGCTGCAATCGAAAATGAGTCCGAAAGGTCTGGGCCGAAGCTTTTGATACTCTTTCAGAGCCATTCCAGGAGGAGTCTTTGCAGCATGAAAAGGATCAAGGACAGGCATGTTTTTGGTGATTACAAGCATTTAGTCTGAATCATAGTACCATCTAAAAGGGTGTATACCCAAAACGGGAATGACGATGACGACAAGCAATTAAAATTAAAACCACGTAAGCAAATGCGACAAAAACCCCCGAAAAAACATTGAAAAGGGGCACAACTGGAGAGAGTGAGAGAGACAGAAATGGATGGGGGAAAAAAGGTACAAAAATCCACCCTATATTGCAATTGCATTCTGTAACCCCTTCCCCTTGTCCCCCCATCCCCCTCACACACAAAAGATGCACGAACCCAAACGTGCAATTTGTGTTGAATGCATTTCGAAAAAAAAACGCACACAAAAATCGGAAAAAAGTTCCCCAAAAAAAACACACAAAAAAAAGTGGTATGCAATTTTTGCATAATGAAAAATGCAGCAGGCAAGCAGCACACACACACACACAACAGATGGGGTACGGTACGGTGCATACTCGTATAATGAAACGCATTGCATGCATGAGCATTGAAAGCCGAGCCGAGTCGAGTCGCTTCGAGTCGAGCTGCAATCCAGACCCAAAAATATATATTCTAAAATTAAAATGCAACGGGCTGACGCAATGCAAACAGCCAAAGGGGTGCAAACACTCACACACACACAGATACGAGCACTCAAAAATACACGCACACCAATGCAAATGCATTGCCCTTACTGCGTCACACAAAGAATGCATTTTTGTGCATCTTGAAGATACAGCAAAAGGAGGAACTGGAAGAAAGGGATTGACTGCCCTCCGGCAGGCTTGGGCAGGGGCAGAGTAAAAGGGTTTCCATACAGACATTCAGGGAAGTCTTTCCTTTCCCTCGCTATATGCACATGCAGAAATGCAGCCTTGATTAATGAACACTTTTCAAAATGAATTTTTGCAACAAAATTATGCATTTCCTATCTGCTAGAAACTGGTAGAGAAAAGTTGCCCTTAACGCAGCTAAGAGATACTCTTTTCCCAGAAAGCTATGAGAGGATTAACAGATTTCTACTTAAATGACCCAAACGAATCCGGAAAATTTCCTGCTTGATCCAAGCTTTGAAATCTTTAAGATATCTCTCACAGTTCTTCCATTTTAAACTTAAAGTTTCCCTTTCCTGTGCCACAAAGTTCTCTCCCGATTCATGATACCCTTGCCAAGGGCATTGAAAATTGTCAACGCTGGAGTTCCGTACCGTCTCCAGGCTGATTGGGCCAAATGAGAAGCTCCCAAGAGCCGCGCAGGAAGCCAATTGCATCCGCTCCTGGTTCGGACCTGGCTCGGACCTGGCCCCGACTGCGTTTGGCGTTTGGCAACTGGCGGAACTTCCGTTCGAGCGGAAGTTGCAGCTGAAATGAGCTTGGGAATGAGTTTATTCTGACAGAGGAAAAACAATCACCTCCACTGGAGTGGCTGGCTCTGTCGCTGGCTCCGCCCGGCCATCATAAATAATGAGGCGAAATTAAACTTGCAATTAGATGAAAATCCAGATAAATCAGTTATAATTGCCATATGCTTAGGAGAAATTAGAAATAAGTGCCAGAGACATTAGACCAGGCCAGAGACAGTTTCAAGTGCGGCAAAAATGTTGATGACTTCTTGCCCGTGTGTCCGTGGGTTTCGCCTCCAGGAGGTTGTCAATCAAGCAATGCCAGTGCACTGGGATCAAGATTGAGTTCAATATCATTCCGGAGTGCTTAAACTTGGAAAACCTTCAACAGCAGCAGCAGCAGCAGATTCGAAATTACGCAGAATAATCGCATCAAAAACCCGTCATCAAAATCAATGTTGAGGCAATGAATCAATTTTATATTTGTATTTTATTGTAGCGAGTACGTGTTAAAAAGAAATACAGTAATATACACTGGCAAAAATTACACATACATTACTGAAAAATATCTGCTAGGAATATTCTCCTTAAACCATACAAATAATTTAATTACAAAAATGTGGCTCCTTGTCTGCAAAACGTTTTTGCGCATTTGTTTACACTGAGAGAAAAGTGGCTTAATTCAATTAAATATATAGGGATTTCAAATACAAACATACTAAAATTAAATATAATTAAATTTTTTATATTGAAAAAGAAATTCTTAAAAATATTAAAAAATTATAATTAAAAAAATTAAAAAATATGATATTATATTAAATTTATAGGAAATAAATGTTTAATTTAAATATTAAATTATTATATTAAATTATTTAAATATTTCTTATATATATTTTAATATTTTATAATTAATATCCAAATTTCATGATGTATTATTTAAATTTAACTAATTTAAGTACAAAATATATTTAAATAATATATGAAATATATTTAGATCGAATATTTCCACTCTCTCGGGGCATAAATATTTAAATCTATTTAAAGTGTAACCATTCCAATCTCAAGCTCTTTTCTCTCAGTGTATCTGAGGGTGCCACACCCCATCATCCTTCGCCATGCCCTTTCCAGCGACTCTTATATATGTTTGCCATTTGTTTTTTCTTTTTCATCATTTAATTTTAGCTGCAGCTCGTAAAAATGGTTTAAGTCTCACACAAAGAAAAAAACTGGCAGCCGAGGGGCAAAGATTAATACTGAAAATAAATTAATTTCCATTTTATTTTTGTCCAATTGCTGATAGAGCTTTTCCACATTTCAATTATATATTGTAAATTATTAATTATGTTTAAGTTTTTAAGCTGTCATTACCATTACTGTAGCCATGCAATTCAAATTTATGCTGCGACTGCCACAGCGACTGCTGCTGCTGCTGGTGGGGCATGACCTCAGCTCTGTATGTGTGGGTGTGTGTGTGCACCATTGCGGCATTCAGCTGTAAGTAAAAGTAAACGAAAAAACGAAGGAGAGGAGAATCCCAAAATAAATAAACCAAAAACGAAATGAAATCAACAAATAAGCAATGAGATGCTTGCCCCAAAGATGGGCTGTGAGGAGCCAGGGTGCAAGAGCAAGCCAATGACCAAGAATCAACAACGACAACAGCAACAACCACAATCAAAAAGCTCACAGAGATTGCTGCTTGCTGCCTCTGCCCCTGCTGCTGTTGCTGCTGCTGCTGTCGCTGTCGCTGTCTGGGGCCAAGGAACTCGGGAGCAATACAAAATTGCTTGGCCTTGGTCAGGGCACAATGTCTACATATAAATATTTTAAATGTTTCTTTTCATTTCCCCTTGCTTTTCTTTTCTTTCATTTTCGATTTTAACAGTTTTGTTGCTGTTATTGCTGCTGTTGTTGTTGCTGCTGCTGTTGCTGCTGCTGCTGCGCTTCATTGTGTTGCTGTTGTACAACAATAAGTATTTGTGTGGCTCTGCTGTTGCGTTCTGCTGCCGGATTCGCTTTCATTTCGCTGTGTCAAGAAAGTGAAGTGCCACCCCGTTGGAGATTAAGTGCGACGATAAGATAGTAAGGACAGAGCCCACACAGAGCCGGCTGATAAGGCTCAGAGGCAGTGGCAGAGGCAGAGTCTCCATTACGCATACGAATTATACAATTAATAAGCGATATTCTGTTTCTCTTCAGAGCCCCAACGTACTAGCGATACTGCCTACCAGAATGTATATTTCCTTTTCCTCCCTATCGTATCTACGCTTTCCCCTTTGGAACTCTATTTCCGTCTCCCATTTTCTCTCCGATATGTAGGTCACTGTAGGACGTTCTAATGTTGTCACTGTCAAACATATGTTTCTTGTCTAAACATAAAATTAGATTTGCATTTGCCACAAGCATGAATGAACACACCACACACAAAGAGAGAGCGAGAGAGAGTGCACAAACACACACGCACAAATTGGCATTTAACCAATGTCAATGTCAACGAGCAACAGCAACAGCAACAAATGCCTTTCTAATGGAGGCCGCAGCATCCACGCGGAAACCATTTTCAGCATTTGGGCCAATACGTTGTTGTTGCAGGCAGAGAGGCAGACTGGCAGGCAGGCAGGCAGTCAGTGTGGCATGTTGTGTAAGGTCAAATCTCTAAATTTTATTTGGCTTCCTGCCAAATGCCAAAGCGCCTGCAGGCCTAAAAACAACCACACAAACACACACCCATGGATGCACACACAGCTATTGTAGACACGTGTTCACACTCAATTTGTAGTTGTTATTGTTGCGGCTGTGGCTCTGTTGCTGTTGCTATGTTGCCACAGGCAGTGTTGTTGCAACACATGCACTTGCTGCCTGCCTGTGTGGATGTGTGTCTGTGTGTGGATGGGATTCTGGCTGGCAGCTTTTAGATGTTTAGTCATAGATACGAGTATCAATGAACGTCGAAAGCGAAAGTGTTTTTGGCACAGGCATATGCAAAATAATTCTATTATATCTAATATTACGCATACGCTATGTGGGCCGCCCTGTGGTGGTGTCTGTCTGTCTGTGTGTTTGTTTCTGTGTGCCTTAATGGGCTTTAAAATTTGCCTGTGATGAGAATTTAAATGTTTGAATTTTGGTTCTTAAACGAAAGCTATTAATTTATGCAATTCGTGGAAACGCTGGGGCATTGGCATGGAGATATTTGTGGCAATCCGTTTGCTGGTTTATTGAAGCATCTTTAAAGCTTCACTTCAATGATTTTATTGTGGTATGGTTTGCACAGAATCAACCCCAATAAATACTAAAACCCGCAACCTGCTTTCAACTGTCTTCAACCCCATTGTTAAGCCATTGTCAAAAAATATATACGAATACAACAAAAAATCCACGCATATGAGCAAATACCAGCAATTTCGTGCAACAATTACTGCTCCGCTTTCAATGGCTGGGGCAACATAATGTATAGAGAGTCGTCTGTCCCACCCACTGGCATATGTAGCCCAGTTCTAAGCTGAACTCAATTTGGTCTTTGCCCTGTCAATCGAAACATTTGACCAGATCGACTGTGTGTATGTGTAGGTGGTCAAGCAGGGGAGGAGGAGAGCACAGTGAAAGCTCTCTATATGGAATGGCAACAGATAGTTTTTACTGTATATGGACAGGAAGAGTTCTGTTTCGAAGTTCTACTGCTTTATTATGTTTGAAAATGGGAGTATATCGAAAACGGAGTATAGATAAGAGGGATGGGTTCTTCATGCAGCACACAAAACGGTGCAGAAGAATAAAGTTCAAAAACCTCATTACTCACAAAATGTGGGGATATATACTTTTGTGTTTGAGTGTGTGACTCTCTGATTGTGATTGCTATGCGAATCAGTGCAAAGAGGAGGAAGGCAAAAGCTAAAATTTTTGTGGTTTGTGATTCGCTCCACCTCTCTGTCTCTCTCTCTCTCTCTGTCTCCCATTTTGATACGTTCCTACTATTATGAGTATTTCTTTATCGCGACACATGATTCACAAAATGTGAAATGGCGTCCATGACCAACACAACACAGAGAGACAACGATCCAGCGGACAACGGTCACTGTCAGAGCGAACTCCTCCTCCTCCTAAGCCTCTGCTGCTGTTCAACCGCTTACTCCTCTTTCATTTGCCAACCACCAACCGATTTGTACGAGTATACCCTAGCAGAGGGTATAATGATTACAAAGACGGGGAGTACCCCACATATTAGGAGGGGCTATAGTCTTGGCCGATGCTGTTTCTCCGCAAATTAGTCCCTCAATTCTCAAGGTATGTCTATGTTTTGCTGAAACTTTCCACAGATCCTTTTTGGATGACTATATTCTATAGCATCCAATCGATCCAAAAACTCATACCAATATCTTTTAAGAGTCTTCCTATGTCTTAAAGTTCGACCCAAAAAGGGTATCTCCAACTTCGATTTGGAAGCCAGGCTATTTTCTGATATTATTATTTTGAATACGCTTTTTTTTGTTGCTCCCATTGTTGTTTTTGTTGCTTTTCCCTCTGCCATTGCTTGGCTTTTTTTGTGTATTTTGTTTTGTATGTTTTTCGTCACACTTGGCAGCAGCGACAACAGCGACGACAGCGGCAACAGCAACAGCAACAGCAGCAGAAGCAGCAGCAGCGTATTTGCACAGCGCTGACGTCGACTGCGACGGCGATGGCTGCCCGCCCCTTCTTGTCCAGTTAGTCGGTCGTCCCTAACCTACGACAACCGAATTCGCACTGGGCCAGGTTCAATGAACTTTTTGGCTGCCACTGCTGCTGCTGCTGTTGCTGCTGCTTCTGGTGCTTTTGTCGTTGTCGTCGCCAACGCCGCCGCTGCTGCATAAAGCGTGCATTGAGGGCGCTGGCTGGCTAAACTGACGGAATGACTGACTGTCATGCGTGCATGTTGTTTGCTCAGTGTCTCTCTCCCGCTCTTACCCTCTCTGTCTCTGTCGCTGTCTGTGTGTGTGTGTGTGTTTGTGTGCGTGTGTGTGCGTGCATGAATGGAGCTTCTTTCTTTTAATTTTGTCAAGTTCGTTTTGAATTTCAATTTTGAGTCATGCATACAAGACTGAGACTGAGACACCATCCAGATACTCGTACCAGATACAAGTACAGTGAAGGGTCTCTGGAACGAAAGCATAAACCAAAAAGTTTCCGGTGAAAACTGGGCAAGGAAGGGAACTCCATTGGAACTCCATCTGGAATTATAATTTTTATAAAATTTGTCTAATTTAGGAACTAGTATACCCGTTCCATTTCATACCCCTTCATGCTTATTCCATGCTTTTGCTACTGAAGATCATCTTCGTCTAGAAATCACGGTCATGGGAACAAAAATACCCCCAAGGAAACTGTACCCTCACTGTACCCCAACTAGAGAGACTTTGAACTGTCTTGAATATGCGCCGAGCAACAGCTGTGTCTGGGCTGATGATAAGCTCTCATCCTTCCCTCTTCTAGTCTTCCTCCTACTGCTTCATAAATTCAACTGCAAAAACAGTTTAAAAAAGAAATTAACCACAAAAACCCAAGCCCAAGCCCTAGACGTTGCTCTCTGCTGCTGTCGCTGCCGCTGCTGCTGCGAAAAATGTACTAGAAATCGGAAACTTTTCAGAAAATCAAATTACACAAATACACAGACAGACAGACACAGGGGCACAGCAGCAGCAGCAGGGACAGAAAAAAAGAACCCAAAGAGATGATGATAAAGCCAGTGATGGAATGCCCTAACTATTACATAAGTAAGACCGACAGACCTAGATGTAACTTTACATAAAGAAATCTATAGACACATTGAACAAAGACTAAAAATCAGTTAAAGCCAACTAAATTGGTGAATATTCTATGGCTAGAGGCAGTTGTAACACCTCTTGAATCAAAGTTTATCCCTTAGCAAAAGTCCCTCCCTCAAAAGGGTATACGATATGTAACCAGGTTGCCTCCTGGATAGACCCAGAGATGCTCTGGCTCTGACTCTGTCTCTGGCTTTCGTTGCCGACATGGCCCTGTTTGACGATAATGATTCTGTTAAAAATAATCAGTTTATGATAGGTAAGAAGACTGAAACTGGGGAGGCTGGGAATGGAATGGAAGTCAAGTCTCTCGCTCTGTCTCTCTCTCTCTCTCTCGCTCCCTCTCGCTATGCTTCGGTTGGTTGGCATTGCTTTTGCTTGGATTGGTTTTGGGTTCGGTTCGGTTCGGTCTGGCTAAATGTGATATGGCCATGGCAAAAAGAGTCAATCAAATTGTTGGCCACATTTCTGCATCTGCATTGGCATCGGCATCGACATCGGCACCTTCTCTCCCTCTCATGTCACATTCCCATGTCTAGGATTGTATCAGGTTGTGTGTGTGTGTGCAATGCATGCACAGTGGTCGCCCAGAAGTAAGAACTTCCGAGAATTACTACGAAATACTACAGCAGAAAGAACAGACGAACGAAGCCTAAAATATATTATATCAATCTGATCTGAGTCTCAACCACAAGATCAACGAGAAATACAAAAACCCTTATGGATCTGCCATGGAATGAAATTGAGGGTGTATTTCCCCTATATCGCCTATTCCATGCCATGCTAGCGAATTGTGGATTAGTGGCCTGAAAAAAAGAAGACTTCGAAATGAGCATGAATTACTATAACCTCAGCATCTGTTCGGATGTGTATCTGTATCTGTATCAGTGTATCTATCTGTCTGTCTGTCATTTCAGATGCTCGTTCTGTGCATTTGGCTGTGATTAATTGCATTGGCTGCTGTTTGTTGTTGCTGTTCTTATCGTATCCCGTACTCGTCGACTGCGAGGGTCGTGTTGGCAATACCATAAATTATAACATCTCGAATCCATATAAACTCCGTTTAATGGGCATCTTTTAGTCGGTACATATCTGTGACTGCCGTTCTTTCTGCAACTCCAAGGAAGCCTTAGAAATGTCAGGGCCAATGGCAATGGCATGGCCCAATGCAAATTTATGACAACGGCAATGCCGCGCCAAAGATTTATCAACTGCCACAGAAATTGCAGCAGTCAGTCCCACGAGCGGCAGAGAGGGCGGAGGGGAGGTGCAACGGCAACCAGTTAATGCAACGCCGAACCGCGCCGGCAACAAATAAAATCGAAAGCCGCCGAGCGTCCCGAAAAAAAACCGGTTACTGTCCAAAGTTCTAAAAATGAAACTGGCTTTGCAACAACAGAGATCGCGTACTAGACCAAAAAAAAAAAAACCAAAAAAATATATCTACATACAAATATTTATTTTTGTTGTTGTTTTTGTATTCTTCTTTTTTACAGTGTCTGCCAAAATTGCAAGCGGGCATAAATTGACCGCATGGGGTCCACACACACACCCTGGCACACATGTAAGTACACGCACACAGACAGACCAGACGCAGGCAGAACGAGACGGCGGTGCACAGAGCACACCCGAAAACCACTTAAAGTCCACAATGATGACGTTGATGTCGGGTCCCTGGCAGCAAGCAGCCAGCAGCCTCTTCTCTCACCACCTCCCTCCCTCCCCCCACACACACACATCCACAAGAGAATATCAACCAACGCCGGAGTTGAGTTTTCAAGTGCAGTGGTCTATCACCATCTCCCTCTCTCCCTCACACACACACCCAAACACACACACACTGGCTTTGATGACGCAAAAATACGAAAAAATTAAACAACCGGCGAATGGACGACCACGACCTCACCCAAAAACCGGGCAGCAACAAAAAGAACACTGAGGGAGAGGGGGCAGAACAGCGGTGAAGCGGTGGAGGATGATCAGCAGTGAAGTCAGCAGAGGGCTGGGGCATGGGAGGTGGCAGTAGTCAGCAAGCTGAACGCATAAGGAAGAGGAGGGCTCCACCCCAAAGCCAAAAAATGCGCAATTTGACTGTACGAAAATAAAAATAAAAAAAGTAAATGAAGAACAGCAATAAAAGCAACAAGAGCGAGCGACAACAACAGCAAAAACACCCAACGAAAACGCAGCAGAAAGAGCAGCCCAAAAATAAATATCCCATCGCGAGGAGTGCAGTGCAAAGTACAAAGTCGAAGACGAGGATACACTCACTTCATACAGAGGTGGGCGGGAGGCTAATGAATTTCGTCAGTGACGTGTGCCATTCGTGGACCTTTATTATTTATTTATTTTATTTATTATTATATGTATTATATTATTATATATAATTTTACACATTTTATATTTTAATGTGGTACCTTTATATAATAGAAATGAAATAAAATGTCTCCTCCTTTCCCCATTAAAACCAACTTTCTTTTACAATCAAACATACAATCAACTCACGTGCAAGAAATCCGAGGTATAAAATGTTCAAGGCTATTTAGGGATTTCGTCGCTTCGGTAACAATCATACATGCGACTCCTACACGAAGCTGCAATCCAGCGATCGAGCGAAACGACATCGAACCGATGAACGGCAAATAGCCGAAAATTGCATGTTTGATCGAACCCGCTCGAACCCGAAAAGTTTGGATCGAGCAGGCTCCATCATACTCAATGCAGTTCTCTGGTACATATGTACATACATATGTATATGTAAGTATTTATGATCAAACTTCACTTTAATCCTCTAGTAAATATACTCTTTTAGTGGGAGAGTGTATTTAAATACGAAATACGAAAGAAAAGCAACAAAAACAACAACGAAGGAAATATTTCGTTTTGCGGCTCATACGAAAAATTTTACTGGGCTGGCGGTTTGTCGGTTACTGACCGTCCTCAAGGTTTTTCGTATTTTGCCCTTTATTTTTGTTGCGTCGACTGCAGCAGAGGCAGCGGCAGCAGCGGCAGTACAACGTCTACTGCTGCGAAGATGGGGAAGGCAGCGTCAACGATCGCAGCCAGCACTCAATTCCCTTCATTTAGAGCGCATTTTTTTGTGGCTGCTGCTGCTGCTGCTGCAGTTCGTTGTTGCATTTTTGAACGTTTTACGTAGCGCAAATTACAGCAAACACGCCATCATCATCATCATCATCGTTGTCGGACTCGGGACGCGGGGCACGGGAGGTGCAGGAGCAACAGCAACAACAACAACGGGAGCTACAACATAATCAAGATGGCAGCCACTTGCAGTAGCAGCAACAAAAAAATTGACGAATATGCGATGCAGCAGCAGCAGAAGCACCAGCGGCAGCAGCAAGAACAATTTCGAACCCGAATTCAATGCAAAACAAGCGAAGCAATGCAAAAAGAGCAGCACAAAAAAAACGTCGACTTTGACACAAAATATGAGATCGGGAAAACCAGAGAGAGGGAGGCGAGGGTTAGAAGAGGAAAGTGAGAAAGAGTGAGCGCACAAAAAACTTTGTATGCACCGAGGAGGATTAACACACTGGCATTACATGACGTTTCCACCGATGGTTTCTAAGAGCACAGATGAAACGTTGGCATTTCTCTGACAAAAAACCGATCAAAAAGAACGAAAAGATCGCGTCACAATGGTTTTTTTTTGTGAATCGGTAGAAAAGGTATCGTGTAACAACCAGCGCCTTATGCCATGCCCTTCTTCGCAGTCTATCTTCTGTTCTGTACCACGGTTCTCTCTTTTCCTAGGCCGGACCGGACCACTGAAGCATAGGTTTTAATTTATGTAGCACGCACATTTTGTGTTGCTTGGGCATTTTTCTCACAATTTGTTTTGGCACAACGGGATGGGGTGGCAAGCCAGAGAGAGCGAGAGAGAGAGTGGCAGATGAAGGAACGGCACCGGGAGTGCAATGCTATGCAATTAAATGAGCAACCCGATTTGGGTGGGGTGGCAACATTCAAGCAACAAAAACTGCACCAGCACCAGCTCTGCAGCAAAAACTCTTTCTAATGAGAATTGGAACAGAGGAGGGAACACAACAGAAGAATACAGAGAACAGAGAACAAAAACAAGCTCAACCAAATAGCAGAAAAGTTTTGATGCCTAAAAAAACATTGAGAGAAACAGAGACAGGGAGAGAGAAAATTATGATACCAGGTAGATGAACGCATAATTGCCTGGGGAACTACACATTTTTTGAGAGTTTTAGATGTGGGATAGAACGCTGAGGAAAATAAGAAAAAATAGCTAGAGATTTAAAGATAATCTTAAAAATAAAATACTGCTCTAAATATTTGTATCTACAGATATTCATCTTAAAAATATATATTTAAATTAGATTCCTATATTCTTCTAAACAAAATCAAATTTTCAATTATTTGACCCCCAAAACGAATTACCCTAATTAATATGTAAAGCTTTCAACCAAAAATATTACCCACTAAACTAATGGTAAATAATGCACTTATGGAAAGCAAACAATTTTATTTACACTGGCAATTTAGCAATTTAGCATTTTGGCACTAACCAGAGACCACATGACGTATACGCAATGAATAAATCATCCACACAAATGCCAAAGGATTAGAACAAACAAACAACCACACGCACACACACTCACAGACCCTGCTCTTCCTCTCTCTTGGCCAACTCGACAGCCAAATTGGCCAGACCAGACCATAAGTGACCCTGAACTGATTTTGGCCCCCAAACACTCTGTTGCCTCTCTGCGTGTGTGTCTGTGTGTGGCAAGGCCTACTATATTTGTGGGTGATGCTGAAATTTGAATGAAAATGCACAGCACGATCCTGCAGCTGGCCCTGGCATGCAACAGCCTCAGCACCTCAACACCGTCATGGGCCTATCTCTAATCCAGTTGGTTGCATCAAACAGGTGGGTGGCGGTAGCCACAGAAGGGGACTGTGCACATCTGTGTGTCTGGCCCAGCCAGGTTAGCCGGCAAATTAGTATGTCTGTGTATGTGTCAGTGTCAGAGTCAGTTGCAAGTGTGGCTACCCAGCACCGAGTGCCGTTCCTGTGTGTTTGTTCACGGAAAAC